>CAOKZL010000299.1:0-600000 GCA_948472985.1 Iguana delicatissima
CCACCTCGTTAAGGCCCATCTGACAGCGAAGAAGATGGGCATAAACCAGCCAGCCCAGTCCCGCCACAGCTTCGCCCCAGGTCATCGTGGAGAAGGTCCTCCTCTTCGTCTGCATACCAGTCGCGGTCTCCATGATCGACTGCGTCCAGGCCGACCTCGTCCGCCCCACGAAGGCTTCCGCGATGACGCCTATCATCGTCCTCAAATCTTCGTCCAGGACGAAGTCACGATTTTGATGGCTTCAGCAGGACACCACCCATGCCAACCTTCACCCTCCCAGCAGACCTGTGTCATCAACTGAGCCTGGCCAGGCACCTTGCTCAGTGGCAGAAAATCACTGCGGACTCCTGGGTGCTTACCATCATCCACCTGGGATACACCATAGAGTTCCAGGATGTTCTGCCGTGGGATGTCTGCTACTCCACCCCGGCCAGCTTGGTACTACTGGAACAGATCAGTTCCTCCTACAAAAGGGAGCGATCAAGGCTCTTCCACCTTCAGCCAAAACCACCAGCTTCTTCTCGAGGTACTTCACAGTACCGAAGGCAGATGGATGCGGCCCATCGTAGACCTCAGAGGGGTGAATGACTACATCCGCCCCAAGAGGTTCAAGATGGTCACGCTGCCCTCGATCCTGCCCTTCCTCCGGAGAGGGGACTGGTTCGCGTCCATAGACCTCAAAGACGCCTACTTCCACATCTCCATCTGCCCGCAGCACAGATGGTACCTGCAGTTTGCGGTCGACGTCACTTATTACCAGTACCGGGTGCTGTCATTCGGCCTCTCGACCGCACCGCGGGTATTCACTAAGTGCATGGCCCCCGTCGTGTCCTTCCTGCGTACGAAAGGCATCTCCGTTTACCCCTACCTGGACGACTGGCTATTGGTGGCGTCCTGCCAATGGAGACTATATCAAGACATTCACCGGACTCTAACCCTTCTCACTCGATTCAGGCTCAGGGTCAATCCAAAGAAGTCCCACCTGGAGCCCACGAGGTTTCTCAACTTCATTGGGGCGACCCTAGATGCGGTATCGGCGAGGGCCTTCCTACTGATGGACAGGGCGCGGACGCTTTGTTGGGCAGCGTCAGCCGCCTTCCACACTCCGACGGTGTCAGCCAGGACAATACAGCAGCACCTTGGCTACATGACCTCAACGACCACCATAACCTACCTCTCCATGCTACTCTCGCGGCCGCCTCAGCACTGGTTCGTCAGGGCCTTTGATCTTCTCTTGGATGACCAGTCTCGCCGCTACCGGCTGCCTCAACAGGTGCGCCAATCACTACTGTGGTGGCAGTCCTACCGCCACCTCCTGTCAGGCATACCGTTCCGGGAGCACAACCCCTCGGTCACAGTGATGACGGATGCCTCACTCTTAGGCTGGGGAGCACACTGGCGACCTCAGAGTCCGCGGTCAATGGATCGGACACAAGACTGCCCTTCACATCAACGCTCTCGAGCTGCTGACCATCTCAAAAGCTCTGCAGCCGTTTCGTCACCTCGTCACGGGCCGCATGGTGTTGATCCTTACTGACAACACGATGGCAGTCTGCTACATAGACAGGGAGGGACTCACTCTACCACTCTCCTCATCATCGCCCTCAACTTCTGGGTCTGGTGCGTCTCGCTACGGATCCATCCGGTGGCAGTTCACCTGGTGGGGCAGGAGAACACCACAGCAGATGCTCTCAGCTGGGACACCTCATCCCACTACGAGTGGTCCCTCTCTAGCGAGGCCTTCCAGATGGTTCGGGACCGATGGGGCGAGCCGACCATCGACCTCTTCGCCACCAGCCAGAACACGAAGTGTCGTCGGTACTGTTCGAGGGCCGGCCGCGATCGCCACTCCATCGGCAACGTGTTCCAGTTTTGGTGGGACGAGGGACATCTCTGCGCCTTCCCTCTGTTTCCCCTTCTGGGCCGCGTGATAGCAAAGATCTGAGTGGACCGTGCAGACATGGTTCTTGTGGCACCGTACTGACCGAGGCAGCATTGGTTCGGGCCCCTGTTCGAGACCGCTTGAGGACGAATCCTCCGGTTCCCAACGGTACCAGATCTCCTCTCCCACTCCAGTGGTCTCGTGCTGCACCCGCACCTTCCACTCTTGGCCCTCCATGCCTGGAGGATATTGCCGTAGACGACCCTGTCATTGGAAATGTCTTGATCGCGGCCAGGAAGGAATCGACTCGCCATAACTACCACTACAAGTGGCGGCGTTTTGTAGCCTTCGCTGAGGAGCGTCGAGAGCTGGTATCGCCCATCAACCTGCGTACCGTGCTCCACTTCCTCTTGCACTTTTGACAGCAGGGCCTGGCCTTCCCGTCACTGAAGGTGTACCTTGCCGCGATCATGGCATACCAATTGTCACGATCCCCATCGGCTGCTCTCTTCAGAGACGGTACCGTCAAGCAATTCCTGAAGGGCCTGCAGCACCTCTACCCGCTGGTATCGCTGCTGCTACCGCCGTGGTCGCTATCGCTGGTACTATTGCAACTGACAAGGCCGCCCTTCGAGCCGATCGCAACAGCAGATGGCAGGCTGCTCACCATGAAGACTGCTTTCCTAATGGCTATCTCCTCTGCCAGGCGGGCGGGAGAGCTGACAGCACTACGTTGTGACGACCCGTACGTAGGCTTCCACAGGGACAAAGTGGTCCTTTGGCAGACATCTCTTTCCTGCCGAAGGTGGTGTCCCGCTTCCATCTGAGCCAGGACATCATCCTGCCCACCTTCTACCAGGACCCGACTACATCTCTGGAGCGGTCCCTTCACTCCTTGGATGTCCATCGGGCCCTGGTATTCTATAAAGACAGGACTGCCTCTTATAGACAAACACCGCACGTTTTTGTGTGCTATGGCAGGCGCCGAAGAGGCCACAAGGTGTCCACCTAGTGCTTTTCCAAGTGGGTGGCCCAGACTATCCACCTGGCGTACGAGCTTGCGAAGAAGCCTCCGCCAGACCTTCTTCGGGCTCATTCCACCCGAGCTGTGGCGACATCTGCAGCCCTCCTGCGAGGAGTTGATCTGCAGGAACTCTGCCATGTGGCGACCACTATCCCAACCATCGACCTTCGTGCACCACTACAGACTGGACTGCTGGTCCCGGAGGGATGCTCGATTTGGACATGCTGTGCTGGCTTCTGTTCTGTAGGACCTGGGACCTGACCCACCATCCTACCGGTAAGCTACACAGTCTCCTAATGTATGAGGCACAGAGACCACGAAGAAGAAGAACAGGTTGCTTACCTGTAACTGTGGTTCTTCGAGTGGTCATCTGTGTCCTCATACATGCCCGCCCAACCTTCCCCTCTTTTTCAGGTTCCATTCTACTCGACGGACCAGGACGGAGGAGAGACCGTTGCTCGGCAGGCTGAGCATGCGCAGTACTGGCATGGGGGAGGGGTTCCCCCAAGCTAACGAACTCTAGAGTCTTCCGAACGCTACCGCACAGGCGCAAAAGCTCCTAATGTATGAGGGCACAGATGACCACTCGAAGAACCACAGTTACAGGTAAGCAACCTGTTCTTCACGTAAGTAACAACTCCTCATTCTTTTCCTTAATTTTGCTTCTGACTCTGATAGGGTAACAAAATAAGCGTGAAATTAAACACATTCCTTTTTTGCCATTTTTTAAAAAATATGAATCATTGAATCAGTGCTGTATTCTCTTTTTCTTTCCTAGCACGTGTGGAAGTCCCAGCAGAAGTAAAATTCCCTAACGCATGTTGTGTAGGACTGACTTCACACACAGCCCTTAGTATTCTCAATCCATCTGAACGGTGGCTACAAGTCAGCATCAGTCTCCTTAGTATTATGCTTAATGGTGAAAAGGTATGTCTACAACCTTATTATATATTAGGTTAAATCATTTGTTTTATGGGGTGCTCAAAATTCTAGTGTTTCTTATCTAATGCTGCTGAAGTTATTGAGGAGAAAAGTGTTTGGATCTTGATAGGTCTACTGCCTCCATGTTAACTGAAATGAGTACTATAGAGTTTGTATTGTGAGGAAAGCATACCACTCCTACCCCATCCCAGTTACTCTTGATACCTGTTTTTCAACTTTTTCCACAATTCATTCTGGTGAAGCTTTTATATTTGTTGCTCAGTTTCTAAGCATAAGTTAGCATACACTGGGGCAATAGCTGGAAGAGTAGATAACTTTATACTCATAAATTTCTTTCTATGTTTTTTATCTATAATGTTTCTAGTATACATATTTTATTGGTTTATTCTGTATACTTTTTGTCATTTTCTAGATGGATCCTAAGAAACACAGATGTCTGCTGTTTAAGAACAAAACTGTAATAGGACCTTGTACTACAGAAGAGCTAAAAATGCTGTTTTTACCCTGTCAGGCAGGAGTCTTCCAATGTGTACTTAGCGTTGCTTCTTGGCCATTTTCGGCAGATGCAGATACAGTAGTACAGGCAGAAGCATTATCTACTAGGGTAATTGTGAATGCAATTGCTGAAAATCCTGACATAGAGGTAAAAATCCTGATAAACAGGTAGTTTGTATTTTGTTAATATATTTTCTATAGAACTTTCCATTAAAGATTCCTAAAATTAACAACAAATAAAGTTTATGCAAAATACAAAGGGAGCTACATATATAAGCACATTTCAATCAGCTTAAAGTATTGAGAGTGTTTTAAATGTGGAGGTATTCAGTCTTTGCTTAACACCTAAAAACATTGGCACCAAATGGACCTCTGTAAGGACAGCATTCCACAAGTGAAGTGACACTGATGGAGAAAAGCTTGTGTGTGTGTGTGTGTGTGTGTGTGTGTGTGTGTGAAAACCTCACTTCGAAGGTAGTGTTTAGAGATGAACATTGGCTGAACAACATAACAGGGAGACCAACTGGTATCAGAGAAGCCACTACAAGTAATTTGGGGCTTTAAAGTTAATCATCATTTCTTGTGTCCAGAAACTGATAATGCTGCTAGTGATTGTTCTTAATTGGCCAATATGATTGAAGTGATGCAGTGGCCACAATCTCACTGACTCTGTAGTCTGCACTAATTGATGTCTTCACAGATAGCCCTATATATAACTAATTGTTATCCACAGCTTTCTCTTTGAAAGAGGGCATACCAAGAACCTCAACTCTGGTTATCATTCAATGATAGTTTTTTACTTCTCTGTACAAAATGTGGTTTGTATACCTCAGTTGCTAAAAGTACTGCCCTTTTTGCTTTTTTGCTATTAGGTGGAAGCAGGAAAGACAAACTATCTTGACTTTGGTGATTTGCCCTCTGGCAGCTGGAAAGCTCTCCCACTGAAACTGACTAACAAGACTTGTGCTAGAGTACCAGTCAGACTTGTTATTCAGGCAGTAAGTAGATAAGTTAGTATAGTAAACTCTGAGCGAGCATTATATCGTATTGTGATTCATTTTTGAAAGCATAGTTACTGCTGTGTTGATTTCATCACTGTTCATGTAGGAAATAATATGGCATCAGTAACAAACACCTTTGATTCCTAAGTCAGCAGAAGACAAATAGTGATAGTTGTGTTACTTTTTTGCAGTGTGTTACCATGACTAGGACATGCTTGTTGTCTCTTCTTCCTGGCTTCCTCCTTAGTAGGAGCGTATGTCACTCTTGCTTCCAAGCTGGTTGTCTACAAAGCTGGAGTAGAGATTGAATTTGATTAACTTTACTGCACAATAATGCAGTTGCAAAAATCCACATGATAATCCACATGAGTTTGATAATTGTATTCTGAGTCTTATATTCTCAGTATATTAATATATAATTGCTTCTGTTGATGATGTGTGTTATTTTTTTTTTACATTTTAATGTGTTTTCATTTTTAAAATTTCTGCTACACTGCTTCCAGATATGATTAGATAATGGACATATTTTAGATATTGATTAAACATTGCTGCCAGTAATAACAATGCATTGACTGCTTGATTCCCACTATTGACCACCCTCCACCACTATCTTTCTTTGGGTTGTTCTGTCAAAAGCATTCATTGCCCAGGAGAAGCAATGTGGGATGACTGTTGAGTAAAATTGGCTATCCTGTGACTCTTCTTCTGTTCAGTGTCAGATAGCAAAGAAGAATTTGGTGCAGAGAAGGAAATCTCTGATGAAGATACTACCTTTACCTTTTGGATTTTGGGGCCTATTCCTAATATTACAAGCAAGTTTCTCTTCCTGCCCTGCCATTTTGGAAATGTCCCATCATTAATCCTTCTGTAGATAGATTGTTGGGAGAACAAACCATGCCCTTGCTGCAGTTTTCTTGAGCCCCAAGTATCAACCAAACATTTTCCTTTTAGTTGTAGTCTCCAGACCCAGGTTAAGTACTCAATCTTGTTAATCTGTGCTGTCTGGTGGAGAATTGTTCCTTGAACTTGTCAGCTCTGTGGAAGTGTCTTGGAGTGTAGAACAACTTAAATCAGATAGTATATCCAAGTGGTTGGTGAAAAGGACATAGTGGCTATCTTCTTATCTGCAAAAGGCTACTTGATATCACTAAAGCCATGGGGGAAGGTCTGTAAAGCTACTTCTTACCTAAACAAATCCAAACCTCTTCTGACCTTCACCAGAACCCCATAACCTTCTCTAGAAGGTTATGTCTCCAGTTCCTTTTTCGAAGATGAAATCAGCATCACCATTTACCTGACTCTGATCCAGTGGTGGATGTGTATGACAGATCGAGTTCTGAAGAATTTTTTGTTATAACATTTCAAAGTTCTGAAGCTTGCTACCCAAAACGTGCCATCCTTCGCTAGGGGTGTCTTGGTCTTCCCACAGCCTAAGTCTGCTACTAATGTTTTTTCTTTTCTCTCAGTTTTGACAAGGTAGTCAGGGAATAATGAGATGCCTTCTCATGGGGGAAACAGTGGATTAAATTCTCAAGAGATTATCTCAGTTTCTCCTGAGGTTGTGCAGAACTTAAAAATCCCCCTTGTTGATCCTTCTGTAGCTATTTATCTGAGGTCTTGCCAAGGAAGATGATACTCATTTAAAAGACTTGGAAGAAAAGAGCTCAGGTCTTACACTTTAAAAATCACATGAGACGTGAACACTTACTGTAGAAGCTTCCTCACTGGTTTCTGTGATCACTAGGACCCCGGGTAGCAGATTTATTTAATGTATTTAGACAGACAAACCTTAAATGAGGAATTGTGTGACTTATGTGTTATGTTTTTTTATTTCTTTTAAAATTAATATTTTAAAAATAATGTTTTGGATCATTTATTGTTTTTAACTATTTTATTTTAATATATATTATAAGCAGCACTAGGGCCCTCTTTGAGAGAATGGCTAGGTATTAATTAATTAATTCAAATTATATTAAATGAAGTTGTATAGATCCACAGCATGGGATTCCATCTCTTTTTATTGGAGATTGTAGACACTACTACTGTGGCCAGGTTCTGTGCCTGACTAGAGCAGTGGCATACATGTATACAAAGGACCATTTTGACCACAATTCCCAACCTTTTTTTTTTTTTTTTTGCCTACATACACTTTAAGACATTTAGTCAATACCAAAGGGAAAAAAAGGAAGCAATGCCCGCTAGTGGAAAACGACAGAAAGTCCCATACCAGTCCTTTTGTCTTAGCAGGAGTTTTCTCAGGAATACAAGTGCTTGGAAGCCCCCTGGTCTAGGGCCAGAGGACACCCTTCCTTCCTTATTCCGCCTACCCAGCAGGAAGGGAACTAACAATTCTCACTTCCAGTGCTTGGATGTTGGTGGGAGATCTTCCTCCATATGTGCTAGCAGACCACCAGAAATAACGGGGTCTTCAAAACCATCCAACCTTGCTGTTTATGAAATTTAATCTCCCCCATGATCTCTTTTGCCCTTCCTCACTCTCAAAATAACAAAAGAACTGACATTGCTACAATACTCCTGCACCTTCTTGATATCAAAGCCATACAGCTAGTGCCCAGGAGGAATTGTCTTTAGGCATTTACTCTGTTTTCTTTGTGGTACCCAGGCTACTCAAGACATTAAATATTTCAACAAATTTGTGACTTACCATTAATTCAAAAGGGAAACAATAAATACCATGTAAGAGGCTTATACCTAATATACTAGCTGCCTCCATGGACTTGACAAAGAAGTGTTTCTGTAGATCCATTTTTCTCCAGAAGATAAATGGCAGACTTTTGTCTTCAGGGTATTATCTTCTTTCAATATCTAGATGACAGTCTGTTGAAATCACCATACCTTCTAGGTCAGACCTTTTCCCAATAATGTAATACTGATATTTTACTTTCTGGAAAGATCTGTGAGAGACACCTACCCTGTCTCTAAGGTGGCTGATACAAGCCTAGAGACCTTCATTTTACTCCTAATAATAGTCCTTGGCTACAGAACAGTCACTTTAATTCAGTAGTCATCCCATCCCTGGCTGGTGAATGGAGTACAGCCTGTGCTGCTGGACGATTTCCATGGAATTTTCTCAGAGGCACCTTTATATTGAGTGTACATCTCACCTTCTTAATTGTGTCCACCAAGATTTCTATTCAGCCTGCAGAATTGCTTCTGCTCTTATTACTGACTAGCGTATATAACCGGCATTGCCTGGGATTTTATTTTCTCATAGGTAATACTTGTTAGAAAGATTTGAGATCTTGTGCCTCTAATTCCCCAAACTGTCTTGTTCAGTACCTGTAACTTCTTCCTATATTCCCCAATCCAATCTGTATTCAGAGGTAATGTCATACAGAGGTTGGATTCCTGAGGGAAAACGTCTTTGCCTGACACAGACAAACTTTGACTTTTATGCATTAGATAGATAAGTGACAAAAAATAGTATCTAATTTAAAACAGAAGGTTTTGCATTTGCGTGAGTTATGCTTTCTATCTCTGGAAGCTTTTATGTGGAGCAAGAAGTCTGATTTGTCAACTAAGAATGTTTTGCATGGAAATGGCATTCTTTTTTGCATCTTGCTGTGTCCAAAAGTGTTGCGTTGGAACAAAATGGAAAGATTGGCATCTCTTTCTACTCACTTTGCTTTGGTCCTGTTCTGTGCCTTTATTTCCATCCACCCTTGGACAAATACAGCCCTGCAAATCTTTTCCCAAATTGAAATTTGGTTAGTGCATTAGAAACTCTGTCATCTTCCCAGCTTTTTCATTTGATTATCTACAGATGTTGAAAATATCAGTCTAGTAGGAATCATCATCTTTGTCCCTGCTGTCTTTGATGGATTTGGATATTTTTGTTTGCCTCATTGGATTGCAGGATTTCTGTGATTTGGTGTTCAAATAATTTACTTCCTATCTAACTAATCAGTTATTCACTGTGCCATTCTTAATATAGGTCCCTTGTGTGCTTGTTTGTGTGGTTCTTCTTCGTGGTCTCTGTGCCTCACACACTGGGAATTTTCGCGCATGTGCAGTAGCTTTCGGAAGATTCTAGAGCTAAGCAGCTTGGCGGGAACCCCTCCTCCATGCCCTTACTGAGCATGCTCAGAACGCCAAGCGAACCGTCTCTCTTCAATTCATTCTTGTCCACCTTAGCGAACGGAAGGTTCTTGCTTTGCAGCGTTTCTTGGCTTGTGATTTTTCATGGTATTTCAACTTGGATTCGGTTTGTTGGCTTTGGCTTCTGGTTTTCGGACTTGGGTTTTTTGGCTTTTTTGGACCTCTTCGAACTCCTCCTTTTCGACCTTCTTTGATCTTCGGTTTCATTCCTTGTCCGCTCCTTCTGTGAGTTTCTTGGACTTCTCTTGGACTTCCTTCTCCTCTTCTTCGACTTTCTATGTCTACTCTTTTCAAGGCTTGTGTCACTTGGGGTTTTAAGGTCGCTCTGTCCGACGGACACAGAGATGTCTCTTTTGTCTTGGGGAGACCCACAACATGACAGCCTGCTTATTTGTCAGGACTTCACTGCCCAGACTCTGCGGTAGTCATCCTGCCTAAAATCTCACTGTTGGGGGGAGTTTTGGGGGAAAAACAAGCAGCCGGAGACTCCATCATGTCTTCCCCCCCTTCCCCATCGACACGACCTTCGACCACACCCTCGTTGGTACCGGCGGCTGCTGTACCGATGACGACGGTACCGGGCTCGGTCCATTTTCCCGGCCTCCAGATCAGCCTTGCTGCGCATACCAAAGTTCCTTGGGTGCATAATTTAAGGAGGCCCCTGCGGGCTCACAGGTAGCCAAGTCCACCAGACCGCTTACTGCTCTTAACGCAAGCGGCCTCCTCTTCAGGATGCATTGAAGGAGAGAGAAAAAAAGGGAGAAGCGAGGCATGCCCTCAAAGAGGACCTGCCCACCGACACCTCCTCCAACCCAACAACCTGGGAATTGGCAGGCGGCCCCGCCAGAGATCTTGGAGGTGTCTGACAAAGACTAGACCGCTGGCTCGGCCACACCTTCAGGCCCGCCTGTTCTATACGCCGTGGTAGCTTCACTCGGTCACCAGGAAGGGATGGACTGCCCGGAGCCAGTCCTGGCCACACCTGGGCCCCCCGCTTGCCATCAGGCCACGTGCGGGAATGTGCAGAAGGAGTGAATCTTGTTCCCCGGAATGACGGAAAGGGCACCGGTCCCCACGCCATCAGGAAGCCTACCCAGAGTGGGCTCTGTTTTGGCTCCCTTGACTCACCCTTCTCGTCTGCCTCTCATAGGGAGGTACGGCCATGAACACCTCTGGCACGGCAAAGAGGTTCGTACATGTCCTATTCGCCGGCGTATAAAAACCAGTACCACCGGGATGTGAGGCACTGGTCGCCATATCTCGGTCCTGGTCTCCATTCCGGGCTGGATCCCGCACAACCGGCATTCTCCTTCGCGATCGCTCTCCAGGCTCCTTTCCCAAGGGCCCCAACGCTCGCCATGGTACCAAGCCATGTCACCGCTGCCCCGGGTCGCCGCAACGGTGTCACGTCCGGCTTGGGGAGGCCCTTCCAGCGTTTACCCCGGCTCCAGCCTTGACCTCCACCCAGGCTATTCAACAACCAGTGCCTGCGGTATTGCCGATTGTGTCCACTGCAACTTCCCAACCATCGGTTGCTCCACCAGTACCACGGGATGCCCCAAACAACGGTCCCCTGCACCAACGGTCACCCTGTCGTTGCCGGCTCAGAACCTTCGGCAGAGAGGCCTCCCCCCATTCCTCACAGTCTTATGAGACGGAGTAGGAGTCGGGGGAGTAACGCCTGGACGCGTGATTCACCGCCCTTGGCTTTTGGGGACCCTGCTATTCGGCACCAGAAGAGGTTAAGGCATTCTCAGACATCTTTCTCCTATGCCAAATGCACTTGGGGGGAAAATGTGTCCCTTTCCATCCATCCAACATCTGGTGTTCCACTATGTGGACACCCGTCCACCTTCCACAGCACCATTGCCTTTCCTGCGAGCTTTGCTAGAGGTCCTTAAACACCCTTGGACCCAGCCAGTTTCAACTAGCCATTCCGCATCACCTAGAGCATTTTATCAGACTCAGAAGAAGGATGTTGAGTTTCTTTTTAACCACCCGGTGCCAAACTCCATTGTTGCTGAGTCCTCACAGCCAAGGGTGGTAAGGGGCCCACACCACTCCGCCGGACCATGAGGGACGCTGTCGGGGACCTTTGGCAGACAGTTCAAACCCGCCTCGTCACTCATTGCCAGGGTGTCCAACACACAGGCCTGCCTGGCCGCTTATCAGTGGAACCTCCTTGACAAATTCCACCCGCTGTTGGCACACCTCCCTGACGATCATCGGGCGAGTGCTATCCAATTCTTTAATGAGTTTGTAGCACTCACCAACCAAAATTCTGTCATCGAGGCACTCTGTGGAGGTAGTGGCTCGAGTTAGGGTCAGGTCGGTGGCCCTCAGACGTTTTGCGTGGCTCATGTCGGCGGGCCTTCAAGAGGACAGCCAAAAGCCTATAGAAGATCTCCCTTTTGACAGCCAGGGATTGTTCAACACATCGACTGACGAGGCTATGGATCACCTTGTAAAGGGCCCCTTTAACAGCAAAGCGGTGGGGATCCATCAACCTTCCCAGCCCTGTTGTAGCTTTGGCTCCCGATCCTCTTAGCGGCGATCGTCTTCATCGACCTACCGGCCTCACTCTCCACGCTCGGCCCCCTCGCGGCCGTTGCTTCGTCCTCAGTGCAGAGACCTCTTGGGACGCAGGTTTTCAAAGGTTTTCATCTGGGACAAAGTCCCGGTTTTACCGCCTTTGCGGGTCCCCACCATAGCTACTCTTCCACCTGCCTGTTGCTTTCGTAGATCAGCCGAGTTGGGCCCTGAAATTTCACCGTTTGGCATCACATCACCACGGACTCTTGGGTTCTCTCCATCGTCAGTCTTGGTTATGCAATAGAATTTCAAGATATACCACCGCGAAGCATCTACTATTCCATCCTGGCCAGCTCGGCTCACTAGAGGAATCCAGCCTTACTACACAAGGGTGCCATAGAAAACTTCCGTCCTCAGCCAGCACCACCTTTTCTTCTCCTAGTACTTCATGGTACCGAAATGAACAGACCTGCGACCAATTTTGTACCTCAGGGGGGTAACAAAAATTACATCCGCCCCAGGATTTAAAGGGACTTTTCTTCATTCCCTTTCCTTCGACGAGGGGACTGATTCGCCTCTATCAATCTACGGGATGCCTATTTTCACATTGCCATTCGTCCACAACACAGACGGTACCTACAGTTAGCGGTTGACAGTACCAGTTACCAATACAGGGTACTACCATTTGGACTCTCCACCGCTCCCAGGGTCTTCACCAAATGCATGGCCCCTGTGGTATCATACCTCCGAGGGTGTTATGATCTACCCCTATCTAGATGACTGGCTGTTGGTGGCATCCTGCAGGCAAAAGTTGTAAAAGACATCAAACACTTTCTCTTCTATCTTGTCTTGGCCTTCAGGTCAACCCAAAGAAGTTGCACCTTGAGCCTACCAGGGTCCTGGACTTCATCGGAGCAACCTTGGACTCAGTATCAGCCAGGGCCTATCTACCTACAGAGTGGGCATGCCCCTTCGTCTCATCTGCTCCCCTTGATGCTCCTGTGATATCAGTGAGAAGGATCCAGCAGTTTCTCGGATACATGACAGCGACCACTTGGGGGACTTACCTCTCCCGACTTCCTGCTCGCCCCCTTTAACATTGCTTTGTGGGGCCCTTTGATCCTTTCCTGGACGACCAGGGGCGCCTCCTTGGGTCCCCCGACAGGTGCTCCACTCGCTTCTCTGGTAGCTCTCCTACTGTCACTTGCTGTTGGGAATCTGTCCGAGAACCAACTCCTCGGCTCATGGAACGACGGACGCCTTCCTCTTCGGCTGGGGAGTGCACTGTGGTGATCTCAGAGTACAAGGCTGCTATTGACGAGGAACCTCTTGCACATCAGTGCCCTCGAGCTCTTCGCCATTTGGAAAATTTTAGGGCATTCCGAAATTGGGTTTTCGGCCGCACAGTACAGATCCTGTCCGACAACATGACGGCCATCTGTTATGTCAACAGGCAGGAAGGGACCCGGTAACCACCCTCCTGACTGTAGCTCTTCAGCTCTGGAACTGGGCGTGCCACTCCGGTCCACGCGGTTGCAGTGCACACGGCGGGCCAAGAGAACATCCGACAGATGCCCTCAGCAGGGACACCTCTGTTTTGGTGGTCCCCCCCCCGATGCTGCGTTCCAAATAATACTAATGGTGGGGCGAACTGACGATCGATTCTTCACCAGCAGCCTGAACAGGAAGTGTCCCCAGTACTGCTCGAGAGCCGGCCTGGGGCCCGGGGTTCTCGGCGATGCCTTCCAGTTCAAATGGACAACGGGCTCCTCTACGTGTTCCCGCCGTTTCCTCTCCTGGGTCAAATGGTGGCGATCCTTGCAGACCGGGCTACATTTTCCCCCTAGCCCCATATTGGCTAGGCAGACTGGTTCGGTCCCCCGTTCGAGGCCGCTCGCAGTTGACTCTTCAGGTTACCGACAGCATAGATCTCCTGTCGCACTCCAGTGGTCTCGTTTTGCACCCGGACCTGCCCCTCCTGGCTCTCCATGCGTGGAGAATAACGCTTTAAGGATCCATCCATCCAGGATGTCCTCACTGCGGCCAGGAAGGAGTCGACGTGCCGAACTACCGTTATAAGTGGCAATGGTTCATCATCTTTGCAGAAGCCCGTCGTGAGCCTGTATCGCCTGTCGCTCTGCCCACTGTGTTGCATTTTTTGCTCCACCTTCGGCAATAAAGCTCGCCTTCTCTTTATTGAAACCCTTCCGCTGTCGTGCCCTCCAGCCACGAGGATCCTCCTCTGCAGCCCCTTCAGCGATGCTACCCTCAAACAGTTCATGAAGGGCCTGCAGCACCTTTATCCACTGGTGTTGCCTCCGCTACTTCCTTGATCGCTGTCCTTGGTACTATCCCAGTTGACGCGACTGCCCTTCAAGCCCGTGGCGACTGCTGATGACAGGCTCCTGACTGCTTTCCTGGTAGCTGTCACCTCAGCCAGGCGGGCGAGTGAGCTGACATCGCTTTGATCGGTAGCCCCTTCCCGGGTTTTTATCGAGACAAAGTAGTCCTTCAGCCGGCATCTCCTTCTTGCCCAAGGTGGTGTCTCATTTACCTCAACCAGGACATTATCCTGCCTACCTTTTATCCAGACCCAACTATGCCTGTGGGGGCGCTCTCTCCACTCTCTTGATGCCCGGGCCCTGGCCTTCCACACCCATCGGACTTACCTTTTAGACTCCCCCCCTGTTTGTCTGCTACGGTGGTCGTCGAAGGGACACAAGGTATCCACCCAGAGGTTCTCCAGATGGGTGGCCCAGGCCAGTCTGCTGGCGTATAAACTGGCCAAGCAGCTTCTGCCAGCTTTGATCCGTGCCACTCCCCCAGAGCCATGGCGTCTTCAGCAGCTCTCCTCCGAGGGGTGGACCTGCAGGACCTGTGTCAGGTGGCTACCTGGTCACAACCTTTGACCCTTGTGCACCACTACCGACTGGACTGCTGGGCTTGACGAGATGCCCCCCTTTCCCATGCAGTGTTGTTTTCCGTTCTCTAGGACCTGACCCACCATCCACTGGTAACTACACAATCTCCCAATGTGTGAGGCACAGAGACCACGAAAAAGAGGAACAGGTTGCTTACCTGTAACTGTGGTTTTTGAGTGCTCATCTGTGCCCTCACATACACCCGCCCAGGCCCCTTTTTAGGTCCTGCACTGGCGGACTCCAGAACTGAGGAGAGCCCAGTGTATGAGAGCACAGATGACCACTTGAAGAACCACAGTTACAGGTAAACAACCTGTTCTTCATTGCTATATCTCATTTCTCTAAATTTGCCATAAAGGGCCTCCATTCTCATGGCAGTCTGTCTGTCTCTGCAGTCTAGATGGCTAGTTTGCCCTCTGTCTTGCCTCCTTTTGTGGAGTTTCAGATTATACATTTTTTACAGCAAGAATCTATTTCTGACATTATTCTGTAAAACATTGATGACTGGATGCTGTTAAATAGCAGGAGGGGAAACCCAAAAGCAAACTGAGTTGATTTTTTGATCTTACTCTGTAAATCAGCTTAATTTTCAGGAAATTGTTACTTTGGCCAACAAGTTCTTGCCTTTTTCCCAAGTCCTTCACTTTGTAGTAAATCTGTGACGCTTGCACTTGCATAGTTCTTTTTCCTCCAAGTTTGGTGGTAACACTGATGCCCCTACTTTTTAAGAGGATTAAGGTTTTCTAATGATTAGTGTACCAATAAAATGTATCATTTTTAAAACAGTGCTGTATGAAATTTATTATGGTTAGGGACCAGCACAATTTTGTAGGCAACAGAATGCAAAAATTGACATGCAATAAAAGAAAAATCTGGATAAAAACACATAGTTAAAGTAAGTTAAATGTATATGCATGTATCTATGTACATATTAAAATTGCCAGTATGCTATTTAAAAGAAAAAGCCCAATATATTGCTATTCTAAAAGTGTAAAATAATTTGTATTGCAGAATGCTATAGCATGGCGCTGTTTCACATTTTTCAAGGAACCCGTTAACTCTTCTGTTAAAAATGCAGTCCATACTTATGACATTTCCCAGTTAGCAGCTCCTTCAGTGATATCCCATATAATGAATGCAAACCGTGATGGGCAAGTAAGTACTGTATAGTAGAATGGTATAGCTGAATTAATTAAAATACTATATTGCTAATTTCTTATATCATGGTCTGCTGTTAGTAGAGTTATTTGGAAAAACTTGTTACGCTTAGTAGCCCCATTGTATTACAAAGATTCTGGTCTTGTGGCAAGACTCTGATGTGAGCAGTTAACAACTTGGCACTTAAGTTAGTAATATGTTTTTACTTGTCAGTTAGAAGGAAGAGTAAACTACCAATTTAAGGAAGAAAGGAACTGTGAGCTTCCCACACCACAAAACTCTGCTCTTCTTCCTCAGTAGATAGCTTAAGATACCAGAGACTTGTATATCCATGTGTCTTGGTCTTCTATCACTCTGTTCCTTCTGAGAATATATAACCAATCTTTCATGTTTTGTTTTATGTTCTGTTGCTATCATATAATTTTAAAAATATACTTTCTCTAACAGTGCTTCATTCTGTGGTCACCTCTTTTCTAGGATCCTGAAGTTCTAGTAGTTTGGGTACAGTTCCATGCACCAAGCAAAAGCATATCTTCAGGTATGGATTTGTCGTCTTCTGTAATTAATGTAGACATAAGTAAGGAATTTAGTGGCAATGCTAGTCCAAAAGAACAAAATCTTGTCCAGAAATAATGCTGAGTTATGCTTCCCATGAAATCTTAGTTTCGGAACTTGGGTGTGCTCCTGAGCACAGTTAAAACAAGTCTGCCTGCTGTGCTCATTCCTGAAGATATCTGATCTGTCCAGGTGATCCTTGGTTACATCCCATTTGGATTACTGTAAAGCACTCTGCATGAGCTGTCTTTGGAAGGTGTTTGGAAAATTCAAAGGGTGCAGGGTCAATTTTCTAATTGAAAGAACAGAAATTCCTTGTTATGACAAATTCAGTACCTACTAGTTGCTTTCTTATTGGCCTCTAACTTTATAACTATTTTTAGCTGAATTGTATTGTATTGTAAGCTGCCTTGAGTCTCCCTGTAATGGGAGAACAGTGAGATAGAAGCTGAAAACCTTTTCTCCTCAGATTCTTTGGGCCCAGCAGATGAGTACTTTGCAAGAATTGATGTAGAGCTTGATAGTCCAGAGCCTGCTAATGTTCTAAGAAGTATTCCTCTGAGTGCAAGATCTGGGACCCCTCGGATATATGCTCCAAAGGGCCTGCAGGTATATTCTTCAGAACCACACTGTGTAGTATAACTTGTTTCTTTCTCTGTTGGAAGTTTTGTTACATGTAATCTCTTTTTTTTTAGACTTTATACATCTCTTCAGAGATGGGATTATCAACGAGGCAGCAGTTACCATTAAAGAATGCGGGGAATATTAAAGTTGACTTGAAGATCATGGTAAGCTACTGTATCTATAGCTCTAATTTTTCTTCATCACTAATCAGACCAATCTACTTTCCTAACTGGTTCACTCAGTGACAAGAGATGTGGCTCATTTTCTGCAAAGTCCTTGGGAGGTATCCAAGAGAGTGAATTGTGTCCCATTGGTTGTCTGGAAGAGGCAAGGTGATAGGGAACTGTATTTAGATGGTTCATTCTGCAGTCCCTTCCTTTCCTCAATCGAGATACTTTTTTTCAGTTTCAGCTCTGCCAGCTATTTTTTTCTTAAAATTTTAATCCTAATTTCTGTGTAGATTTTGTATGGATCCTTGCTTTTAAAATACAAACACTTATACTTGGGATTTCATCTATTAAAGTTTCCCTAGCAACTACTTCCATAGTACAGTAAGTTGTGTGATCAATGGAATCCAGTTAAAACCATTATTTTATATTACTTGTAGCCGCTGGAGTTTCTAGACTTCTTCAAATGTAGCACCATTAAAAGAAAATGAAAATAAAGTAATTTGAATAAACTAGAACATTTTCTGGGGCCAAATGTAGTTTCTCTAGTAAATTCTTCATCTTATGCAGCAGCCAGAGAAGGTAGTGCTAGCCTCAGCTGCCAGTGAAATATCAATTGATAACACTTTGAAGTAATTATTTTCTTTTGCAGACAGTACAGATAGATAGCTGTATTTCTGTTAAGCCTGAGAATCTGGTCCTTATACCTGGGGAGGAACAAGAAGTGACGGTTGAGTTTTCTCCAAAGTACTACAGAAATGCAGAAAGGTAATATCACTAAATTGAATGAGTCCTCAAGCAGAGATTGTCTTTATAGGAGCATCTCACTTAAGGTTTTGTTTCCATAGTGTTGTGAAAATACTGGTATTGCCATCTGGACCAGAGTATAAAGTGACTGTGAAGGGTGAAGTGACTATGTCAGAGAGAAAACCTTTGGTGCAAACACTGCCCAGTACAGAAGTTCCCCCATTCTCGCCAACAAGCAGCTTCTAGCATGGGGAGGTGTTCCTCTTGGAAGAACAGTGTAAGTGACAGTTTGACCAACATGTGATTGGTATTGCTGTACCAACCTGAAACAGTTACTCATTTGGGTGAAATGCCTTGTTGAAACATAATACTTTTATTAAGTAGTGTTGTACTGCAAATGATACCTCAAGGATCTTCCTCTACTTTTGTTTAAAACATTCTTGAGTCTACGGCATGAACTCGACTAGATCTTATTCACACATTTCCTAACTTGTCAGTAATTCCTAATTATCACTCCTGCCCCAAAAAATCAAAATCAAAACATGTACAAAGAGGTGAAGGAAATATAAGCAACTGTTGGCTTTTGAAATATGTTTGCTCAGAGGAACTTACCATTTCAAATGTGGAAAGAGTCATAAGAAGAAGTCAAGAGAATGAGTGTGCTCTGTGAATTTGGCTTTTTCATGATATTGAGGAACAATGAAATTGAAGCAGACATAAATTTATTTTCCAAAGCAAAATGTGGTACTTCAGCAGATATAATGTTGCTCTCCCTAGAAGCCATCAAAGCATCTATTCTCAAGCAAGAGCAATAAAATCAGTAGCATGTTGTGGCTGTTGGCAGTATACAGATAAATCAGGTTTAACTGGAGCGCTGTGTACTAAGGCCACTACAGTGGCCTAACAAAGTCCCAGGAACATGGAAGGCTTTATGGGTTAATTTCATAAGACAAAGCAAAGGCTCCCTGGAATCAGATCAGCCAAATCAAATTTGCTTCAAGCAGGGAGGAATGTAACAAATTTTTAAATTAGTAGTAGTATACTTGGCCTTGTAGTCTCATATGTTCCTGCAAGTTGTTTCCAACTTATTTGACCCTGAAGCGAACCTATCATGGGGTTTTCTGGGGCTGAGCATGTGTGATGCCCACAAGGTCACCTAGTGGGTTTTCATGGCTGAGCAGGGAATTGAACTCTTGGCTCCAGGGTCATAGTCCAGTTCTCAAGCCACTACACCATACTGACTCTCTTGGCCTTGTAGTGGACAAGGGGTATAGTTAGGAATACATGCTATGATAAGTAGCTGAAATATTAAACCCTAGGATCTAAATAGATTTTGCTGTTGAAAGCATGTTAAATTATAACTTTATAATTTTTATATATATATATAATATTTATATATATATATTTTACATAAATGTGTATATAAAATATATTTATAAATATTTATAAAATATAAAATATATAAAATAATATTTTTATTATATATGTATATAAAGACAGTGTACAGCTGGATTAATTGGTGATTCAGAATGAAGTAATGATGGTGTAGTTCTTAAATACTGCTTGACATATTGCTAGAAAACATGTTCCTAGAAAACATAGAAAAATATTCCTGCCTCATAAATGGAAGCAAATTACTACAAAATGTTAAAAATTCTTACAATTTTTAGTCAACAGAAGCTCATCCTGAGAAATGACTCTCCATCTACTACTCAACAGTTACAATTGCTGATAAGAGGTGAAGATCAAGACTGTTTTCAAGTGAGTAATGCAGTGTAATTCAGAGCACCTCACATTGTTAGTCAGATATGGGCAATGTTTGAGTCTTGAGCCTGCTTTTTATGTGAAACATCATATGTAGCTGGAATCTTGTAAAGCTGCGATCTAGTACACGTATTCATTGTTGTTGTTTGCCTTCAGTCATTTATGACTTATGGCAACCCTAAAGTGAGCCTATCACAGGAGTTTCTTGGCAAGATTTGTTCATAGCCTTTGTCTGAGGCTGAGAGAATATGATCCACCCAGTGGGTTTCCATGGCCACACAGAAATTCAAATCCTAGTCCGCCTGTCATAGTCCAGTGCTCAAACCACTACACCACATTGGCTCATGTATGGATGTACCTGGAAATAAGTCGTATTGAATTCTGGAACTTCATTTGCACTCTAGTTCTGACCTCAACACAGTGAACACGAATTAAATTTTAAACTAGGATTCAGCATTCAGTGTTCCTCTGGCTGAAGTTCATAGTCAAAATGATACTTAATGTTAATTTTGTTAAGCTCTATGGGTGGTGTTAATATTTCTGTCACAAATTTTACCTTTCAAACTGCAGTATTTCTGGTGAGTCATATTCAATGGTTTCCCAGCACAGATACTTGCATATGAAATACTTAAGTTCAAACACAGTGTATGATGGTACAACAAGATCTTGCTCACCTAGTATAGATAATTTTTCCTGTATTTTTGGCACATGAAAAATACAGTGAAGTTGAACTGAATCATAGATTTATTTGAGACTACATGACTTTATAAATTGAGTGAGATTTCTTAGTCCTGTGATTTGCTCTGTTGTGTCTTTTCATTAATTGATGGACTGCTTCATTCTAGAACTCCCAACAGAAATGAAGATAGTTTGAGCAGTTCATTAACCATTTAACTGACCAAATGAACTTATTTTGGATTTCCTTTTTATATATTCATAGTTGAAACTTGGAGAACGTGTGTACAGTAACTGTGAAATCAAGATACGTCCAAAACATGACTATAGTATCTGTCTGTCATTTACACCATCTCGATTAGCTTGCATGTTTGCAAAGCTTGAAATGAAACAGCTTGGCCTTCCATTTCAGCCAGGAATCAAATTTACTGTAAGTTGTCTCTTTAGTGCAATCATATATGCAGTTTTACAGGATATTTTCTGATATATATCTCTTTTTTCCAGTTTGTGTCCTAGCATAAGGGTGGGAGACCTTTTTCAGCTTGAGGGATGGATTCCGTTTCAAAGGAGTTCCTGATGTCTCCATTCCATTGGTGTGCAGGAGGGAAAAGTGTGGCACCCCATTGTTTAGTTCTGAAGTATCTAAAACTAGTGCCTGTGTCTGAAATGGTAGAACTAATACTCCTAGGTTTATCTGTTTGGTAGCTTTGGATTGAAATTTCTGTGAATGTGCCCAGTTTCAGTAGAAACTAGTCATGCTAACCTGCTCTCTGGTGTGCTTTTTTTCGTTTTGCTGCTTACTAGTGGGCGTTTGTAGAGGATTGTAATCATAATAAAGCTGTAATCCTCATTTGTTGTTGTTTTTTGAACTGCAAACTACTTCAGATTGCAAGAGCTTTAAACAGCTTCCAATTAAACTGTTTACATGCAATTGGACATCATGCTTGTAACGGATGATGAGAAAAGCTGATATAAATGTCAAAGAAAATAAAATCTTGATTCTTCTGTAGAGATGCAATAGTTTAAAGCCCCTGTGCATCACCTAAAATTGTTAGGAGTCTTGGTAACACTTTGGTGTTGTTCTTCACTAGATCATTTTTAAATTGACTACTGTTCTGGTGGTAATGTATTAAAATCAAATGTTAGCAAACATAATGGATGCTTTGCAAGAAGAAAATACTTTAAAAATCAGATTGTAATTCATCTAATCCAAATGGGTGCAGGCAGAGTATCGAGAAGAATTAATTATAGTTACTGTTGGCCCTCCATGTCTATAGATTCAACCAACTATGGCTTGAAAATATTTTTAAAAAAATCCAAAAATCAAACTTTGATTTTGCCATTTTACATAAGGGACACTATTTTACTAGACTACTGTACATAGTGGTTCTTGAACATCCACAAATTTTGGTATCCATAGGGGGTCCTGGAACCAAACTCTAGCGGATGCTAAAGGCTCACTGTATACAAATGTCTTGCTATAATATGTGTGTCTTTCAAGTGCGTATATGGTGCCAAAACTCTCCCTGAGAGCAGTTTCATCATATTCTTGAATCCTACAACAAACTTCTAATTTATTTTTACTAAAAGGATTGCTTAGAGGTCTTTGCATTTCCAGATCTTGATTCCCTCTGGTCTTTTTTAAAAGACCAGAGAGACCTTTATTCAATCAGGAAGTGGACAGGAAGTTGACTCTTGATTTACCTTTTGCTTTTAAAAAAGGCTTCTCCTTGGCCTAAAACACCCAGGGAAGAGGTCATGTTGGACCCCCCCGCAAAGGTAGAATTGCTTCCCCATTCCGTAGGGCATGTGAAGGGTATGGAGGGATTTGTTTCCTTTTTTCAAAAAAATGGGTGGAGGCTAGAAGCCCTTGGGCACCTTGGAAATGGCCACAGTCACTCCACGCACTGTACTTTGCTTACCCTTGTTCCATTTTTAAAAAACTGGAAAAAATGCCTTGTGAGATATCTGCAAAATGGGGGTGGGGAATGACATGGTAGGGAGGCACAGTTCTCCACCCCATGGTAGTCTCTCATCGCAGTTTTAAGGGCCGTATCATCTGACTTTGGCTGTTTGTTTCATCAGATGGGCAGATTTATACAGCCTTTTAGGTAATGCGTTCCTAGGTAGTTTAGATATGTTGGTTTAGCTTATTTGAAACAAAATTCAGATCCATCTTTAACGGGAGAGAACTGGATGTTAGTGATATTCTTTAGAAAACATCTGTAATAAAGGTTCATCTGCTTTTCTTTTATATTGTTCTTAGAAACAGGAAATCTGTAAACCAGTTTTCTTTAATTCCTGTGATTCTAAATATGACTTTTTCTTTCAGATACCATTGTACGGATATGGAGGGAAAAGCAATGTGAAATTAGAAGATGTTAAAAAACACTGTAACAAATACATAGTAGGAATGCATGAACTGTCACCTGGTAAAATATGCCAGACATCTTTCACTATACAAAATACAGGGCATCGTGCTGCCTATGTGAAAGGAATGTGTTTTAAGAACTTCTGTGAAAGAAATGCTGTGGAGCCAAATGTGATGAAAATTTTTCCAGACAAGTTTGTCCTGAAGGAAGGATTACAGCAGGTAAACATTAAAAAATCAAACACTTGCCCTTAAATTAGTGTGAAACAATTATGCATGATTTGTAAAATATGTGAGCTGTCATCTTTTTCAAAATCTGTATAGTTTTGCTTTGTATGTGACATATAATTCAAAGATACTAACTGGAGAACAGACTTAACACAAACATATGCCTCTTTCCCCTAGAAAGTTATAGTAACGTACAATTCCACTGAAGAACTCAATAAATCGTCAGTGTTGGCTACAGTTTGTGTTTTCTATGGGGATGAAATTTCAAGACAGCAGTTTCGCAGGTAATGCTAAATTGTATTACCCGTATTCACGTCTGCCTTTTCCCCTTAATAAGAACCAGACTGTAGATGGTATTGGGAAAATGGATTGGTAGGTGGTTGTTTCCAGGAAGCTCTAGGCCCTGGTATGTAATTTTAAAAATGAAACGTTGTTTCATTGTTTCTAATGTGTTGTCGAGGTGAGATATTCAGGTCTTTGACATGTTGTAACACTGATGTGAACTGTTGTTTTATATGGGTAAATGATTCTGATTCATGATCTACATCAGGGTTCCTCAGTCAGCATTTCCTGGAGTGCTAGGGTTCTGCAAAAGGTTATTAGGGTTTCCATGAGAGATTGCAAGTGGGGGAAAACAACTTTTTTGAGCTGTAGATCTAATAATTTTTGTGCAGAGGTTCCCTGCGATCTGAAAATTATTTCAAGGATTCCTCAAATATAAAAAGGTTGAGAAAGGGATATTGAAAGTATCTGCAACTTGCTTTGTCCTAGACTGCTTTTGAAGCTGCCCCAGCTTGGTTAGACTCTTGAATTCTGATCTAAAAATAAAAAAATCAGGACTCTGCATTATCCTGAGCGACAAAAAAACTAACTTTCTCAGTACAGCTGAGAAAGCAGTCATTATTAACAAGTTACATAGTGCTTCTCCCCTCTCCTGAATTCTTCAACATGTGCAGAAGATTCAGGAGTAGTTGGTGTTTTGAGAGAGGCCACCGAAGTCAGATTCTTCCCACTTAGAATTTATTATAGATGCACAGAGCAGGAGATAAACAGATATTTCACTTGCATGCTGCATATCTGAGTCTGTTATCAGTAGGAATCTTACAGCTGTGGAGACGACATTTGTGAGTGGAAGAATGGGAAAATGACTCACTCCCTTGTTGCATCAAGTAATGTTAGATGGAAGTTGATAAATAGATAACATTACGTTTCAATAATTAGGAATGACCTGACTAGTTGTAGCTTGTAAGCGCACTAGGATACAATATATAAATGTTCTTTAAATAATTGGATTCTGTAGAACAAGTGTCTGAGCAATATCTGAGCATCTTTATGGAATTTTCTTAAGAGTAATAGAACCCTAAAGTTTATTTCTTAAAATTTTCTGCTTAGAGCCATACAGCATAATGTAGCACAGGTGCAAAAAATACTTCCTGCTAATAATCCAGTGATAAATGTGAAGTTTGATGAGGAATTCCCTGGGGAAGAGCTGGTAACAGAAGGTAAGCTTATTTACCTGTTTGTACATCTAATTTGTGTAAGCATGAGATGCACTATTTCATAGTCCTGTAATGTTTTCTAAGTAACGTGGTTCTTCTTCGTGGTCTCTGTGCCTCACACATTGGGATCTTTGTGCATGCGCGGTAGTGTTCGGAAGATTCTAGAGCTAAACAGCTTGGCGGGAACCCCTCCCTCTGCTCGTACTGAGCATGCTCAGACCCCCAAGCCAACGGTCTCTCCTCAGTTTTCTTTCGTCCACCGGTGTATTCGCAGCGAACAGAAGGTTCTCCAGCTTAGTGGCTTGCCTTTTTCTTTTGGCCTTTTCTCTCTTCGTTCTTCTTGGACTTCATTCGTGAGAATCTCTCCTTCTTTGGACTTCTTTGTGAGAGTTTCTTCTTTTTTTCTTATGTCTGCTTTGGTCAAGAACTTTGTCTCTTGTGGTCGTAAAGTCTCCCTCTCCGACAGGTACTCCAAGTGCCTATTTTGACTTGGAGAAGCCCATAACATGTGGGCCTGCTCTGTGTGTAGAGATTTCATGGCGCAGACCCTGAGGAACAGGTCGTCCAAGCTAAAATCCCATTGTTGGGAACAGTCTTTGAAAATCAAAGAGCAGGCAGCTGAAAATACCGCCCTCTTTACCGCCATGGCTTCCTGTTCCTCTTCGGTGGTGCGAACTTCGACCACGCCCTTGTCAGTATCAGCAGCTGCGATACAGCAGCTCCTTGCCTCTGGTCTTCGCCTTACTGCGGATTTCGAAGCTTCACAGAATGCCGGTTACCTCTGTGTCAGGGGATGCCCCTACAGGCTCGCAGGCGGCGAAACCAACCAAGCCCCTTACCACAGCCCAGCGGAAACGGCCTTCTTCTCTTGATCTTGCGACGAAGGACAAGAAGAAGAAGAAAAAGGAGAAGCGGAGGTTGCCTTCTCCTTGGCAAACCTGTCCGCCAACGCCTCCTCCAACACAACCTGTGATGGATACGGTTGAGGAGGGGGGCCTGCCGGATATATCTGTGGAGCACAATGGTTCCCAACTCCCAGTGGTCCTGGTACCACCAGCCATGGACAACTCTTCGGCGCCTTCGGATCTGTCTGTACTGACTGCACCAACCATGCCGCTCAGTCACCCTCTACATGGGATGGACCACCCGGACCCTTCTTTAGAGACTCTGAGGACTCCCGTGACTGTGCTCGCCATAGTGCAGCACACTCTCTGGGCCAGGCTGACAGACATCGATTCCCGCAGAGGTGGGAGGCCACCTCCGATCGTGACAGATCTAGGCCCAGGATCAATTCACCTTTTTCGTCCACGTCCTACATCGCGAGGTACAGACGTGAACATCTGTGGTGTGAGCAGCCGGGGTCCTACTATTCTTGTTCCCTTGCTTACAGGGACCGGTACCACGCAGATGTCTGTCGTTGGTCCCCATATTGTTGTCGATCTCGGTCGCTGTCGTCAGACTCCTGGTATCGTCGCTGCCACTCTCCGTTGCATACTGCCACTCTCCATTGCGTTCAAGATCTAGATCCCCCTACTATCTTAGGAGGTCTAGAGACCGCTCACCACGCTACAGGCCCTTGTCGCCACCTCCTCAGGTCATGGCTACCATTTGTCGCCGTGCTGCGGAGGCATCTCCACCGCCCCAGCAGTTGAAGACGGCGCCGACCTCAGTCGATTCAGCATCCGATCCCTACTATTCTGTCGATTTTGACATCCATGGTAGCACAGCCAGCATTTCTACCATCGGTACTGTCTTCTGCAACATCGACGATCACCACTCCACCTCCACAAACCGTCTCTCTGCCGCCTCAGCCACCACCGGCCCAGGGACCGCCTTCGCGTGCGCCCGAGGACATTAAACAGTTTTCTGACATCCTTCTTCGCATGGCCGATACCCTTGGCCTCGATGTCTCTGGGCTGGTTCCAACGGTGCAGGATCCTGTGTTTCACTACGTAGACACACACCCACCATCTGCGGCACCGATACCATTCCTGTCTGTTCTGCAGGAGGTATTGAAACACCCTTGGGCCCAACCAGCCTCCTTGCAGCCGATACCTCATTGTCTGGAGCATCTCTGTAGGACCCAGAAGAAGGATGTTGACTTCTTGTTTAATCACCCGGTGACTAATTCCATCGTGGTTGAGTCTTCCCAAACCAAGGGCGGTAAGGGGGCACACACCACTCCGCCCGATCGAGAGGGACGTCAGCTGGGCTCCTTCGGGAGATGTTTTTATTCGGTGTCCTCCCTAATTGCAAAGATTTCAAATACTTAGGCCTGTCTCACCACGTACCAGCGCAACATCTGGGACAGGTTTTATCCCCTGCTGGTTCATCTCCCGGATGATCATCGGACGAGCGCTATCCAATTTTATAATGAATCAGTAGCGCCGTCCAACCACAGATTCTGTCCTTGCGGCACGCAGTCGAGGGTGCGGCCCAAGTGATGGTGGGAGCCGTCGCCCTTCAGCGATTTGCTTTGCTACACTCTGCGGGACTCCAGGAAGATGGTAGGAAGCGTATTGAGGACTTGCCATTCAATGGACAAGGCCTGTTCCACTCAACTACTGATGATGCGATGGACCACCTCGTGAAGGCGTGCCTCATGGCGAAACGGATGGAGATCCACCAAACGCCACAGTCCCGTCGCAGTTTCATTTCCCGCTCTTCTTGGCACCGGTCCTCCTACTCTTTCCAGCCTTGCTCACCGCGTCAAACATCCGCTCCATCCTCGGTACCGTCCTCTGCCCGAAGGCCTCTACGAAGACGGCAACCTTCTTCGAAGAAGTCTTCGTCCACGGCGAAGTCGAGGTTTTGACTTCCCACGCAGGTCACCACCACATCCACTCTTCCGCCTGCCCACCAGCTCGTCAGCCACCTGGGTTTGGCCCGACATCTCTCCGAATGGTGTCACATCACGATGGACTCTTGGGTTCTCTCCATCGCCCATCCTGGTTACGCCATCGAATTTCAAAATATACCACCTTGAGGCATCTACTATTCTATCCCGGCCAACTCAGCTCTGCTAGAGGATATCCTGTCCCTGCTGCAGAAAGGGGCCATAGAACGAGTCCCGTCCTCGGCCAGTACCACTGGCTTCTTTTCTCGGTACTTCACGGTACCGAAATCGGACGGTACCTTGCGACTGATCCTGGACCACACTCTTACATCCTCTCCAAGAAGTTCAAGATGGTCACTCTGTTCTCCATCCTTCCCTTCCTGCGACGTCGGGACTGGTTTGCCTCTATCGATCTATGAGACACCTACTTCCATATCGCAATTCGGCCCCAACAGAGGAGATACCTGTGATTCGCGGTTGATGGCATCTGCTACTAGTATAAAGTGGTGCCATTCGGACTCTCCACCGTGCCCAGGGTCTTCACCAAATGCATGGCCCCAGTGGTATCGTACCTCCACATGAAGCGCGTTATGGTATACCCTTACCTCGACAACTGGCTGTTGGTGGCGCCCTGCAAGCAGAAGTTATATGAGGACATCCATCTCACGTTGTCTCTCTTGTCCCGCCTTGGCCTCAGGGTGAACCCGAAGAAGTCGCACCTCGAATCAACCAGACTGCTGGACTTCATCGGAGCCACCTTGGACTCTGTTTCTGCCAAGGCCTTTCTTCCGCTGAAGCGGGCCCACACCCTTCGCTGAGCTGCTACCGCTGTCCTCCGCACCTCTGTGGTCTCAGCAAGGAGGATCCAACAACTTCTCGGCTACATGGCGGCAACGATGTCGGTCACCTACCTCTCCCGCCTTCGTGCCTGTCCGCTACAGCACTGGTTCATCAGGGTCTTCAACCCTCTACTGGATGACCAGGGCCTTCTCCTACAGATCCCTCAACAGGTTCACTGCTCTCTTCTCTGGTGGCTATCCTTCCGGCATCTCCTCTCGGGAATGCTGTTCCTCGACCTGTGCCCTCAGGTCACGGTGACAACAGACACCTCCCTCTACGGATGGGGAGCGCATTGCGGCGACCTCAGGGTGCAGGGACACTGGGTCAACCTAGAGACTCACCTGCACATCAGTGCCCTGGAGCTACTTGTCATCTTGAAGGCGCTAAGAGCGTTTCCCAATCTGATGATCAGCCACACGGTGAGGATCCTCTCGGACAACACAACGGCCGTGTGCTATGTGAACAGGCAGGGAGGTACACGATCTACCACCCTCCTCAACATATTCCTTCGTCTTAGGGACTGGTGCATACCGCTCCGAGTTCACCCCGTCACTATTCACCTGGCGGCCTGGCGGGCCGGGAGAACACCATGGCAGACAGCCTCAACAGGGACACCTCGTGCTTCCATGAGTGGTCCCTCTTCAGGACCACGTTTCGGGCAATAGTGGCCTGATAGGGTCAGCTGTCCATCGATCTCTTCGCCAGCAGTCGGAACAAGAAGTGTTCCCGTTACTGCTTGAGGGCTGTCCTGGGTTGTGGATTCCTCGGCGATGGCTTTCAGTTTCAGTGGGACAAGGGGCTGTTGTACGCGTTCCCGCTGTTCCCGTTTCTGAGTCAAGTGGTCGCCAAGATCCTTTCTGATTGCGCCAACGCCATCCTTGTGGCTCCATACTGGCTGAGGCAGCACTGGTTCGGGCCCCTCCTCGAGGCTGTTCAAGGCTGGCTTCTCAAGTTTCCAGCGGTACCAGACCTCCTCTCCCACTCGGACAGTCTCGTGCTGCACCTGGACCTACCGGTCCTGGCTCTTCACGCGTGGAGGATAACTCCTTAGACATTCCAGCCATACGGGATGTCCTCATTGCAGCCAGGAAGGAGTCTACATGTAGATCTTACCATTACAAGTGGCAGAGATTCATGGCCTTTGTAGATGCTCACTGCAGACCGACATTGCTGGTCACCCTTCCTACTGTGCTGCACTTTCTTCTGCACCTTTGGGAACAGGGACTGGCCTTTCCGTCTCTGCAGGTCTGCCTCGCAGCTATTGTCACCTACCAGCCACGTGGTTCCCCCTTGGCGGTGCTTTTTCGGGACGCTACCCTCAAGCAGTTTGTGAAAGGCTTGCAGCACCTTTACCCACCAGTATCTGCGCCAATCCCACCTTGGTCTCTGTCCTTGGTACTGTCCCAGCTGAAGCAACCGCCCTTTAAGCCCATGGCTACTGCCGATGACAGACTCCTCACCATGAAGACTGTCTTCCTTGTCACTGTCACCTCAGCCAGGAGAGCGAGCGAGCGAGCTGACAGCGTTGCGGTCCGATGAGCCCTTCCTGGTCTTTCATCGGGACAAGGTGGTCCTTCGCCTGGACATCTCCTTCCTACCTAAGATTGTCTCCAGTTTCCACCTTAACCGAAATGTCATCCTGCCAACTTTCTACCCGGATCTGTCTACGCCTCTGGAGCGATCCCTCCACTTGCTCGACTCCCGTTGAGCACTGGCCTTCTACATTCAGCACACTTCATCTTTTTGTCAGAGTCCACATCTCCTTGTGTGCTATGTTGATCGCCGAAAGGGCCAGAAGGTGTCCACCCAGAGATTTTCCAAATGGGTGGCCTAGACAATTTTGCTGGCACATGAACGGGCCAAGCAGCCTCCGCCAGTTTTGCTCCATGCCCACTCCACTAGAGCCATGGCCTCTTCAGCAGCTCTCCTCCGAGGGGTGGACCTGCAGGAGCTGTGTTGTGTGGCTACCTGGTCACAACCTTTGATCCTTGTGTGCCACTGCCGACTGGACTGCTGGGCTCGACGAGATGCCTGCTTTGGCCATGTGGTGTTGTCTTCCGTTCTCTAGGACCTGACCCACCATCCACTGGTAAGCTACACAATCTCCCAATGTGTGAGGCACAGAGACCACGAAGAAGAAGAACAGGTTGCTTACCTGTAACTGTGGTTCTTCGAGTGGTCATCTGTGCCCTCTCACATACCCACCCAGCCTTCCCCTCTTCAGGTTCTGCTCTGGCAGACTCCAAGACTGAGGGGAGAACGTTGGCTTGGCGGGCTGAGCATGCTCAGTACGAGCAGGGGGAGGGATTCCTGCCAAGCTGCTTCGCTCTAGAATCTTCCAAACGCTACTGCTCATGTGTGAAGATTCCAATGTGTGAGGGCACAGATGACCACCCGAAGAACCACAGTTACAGGTTAGCAACCTGTTCTTACCATTTATAAGGCCCATGAAGTTCTGTTTGTTACATTTGCTGCTGGTGCTACTTCTACAGCTTCTGGCTTTTCCACAGTTCATCCCCTCTCCTTTTCTACATACCATGATTCTGCACATGCTAATCAGAAAAAAATATTATTTAACCTTACTGATCCAGCTAAATAATTCTACTAGAATTACTAGTAACCATAGCCAAATGTTATTGAATCATTAGATTTCTTATTGCTCAAAAAGTCCATGGTTTCCAGTCTTTCAAAAAAAAAAGGTCTTCACTTTTGTTTAAAATCCATCTTAGTTTGGCAGTTTGGGCTAACTTACCAACTTTAACAATTTATTCTTCTGTGATCTGTGCTTCAGTCTGCTTCCAGGCTTGAGCAAACAGTGTTCTTACTGCATTGTTACCAGGTCATATACCTCCACTTCATGATATGGTTTAATTGGCAAATATTTAATTGTAATGAAATGTAAATTATATTCTGCTATGATTGGGAAGCTTGTGGGCAAAGAGGAACTGGCTGCACATGTGCCTTGCAAAACTAGGTCAGATCAGAAACTCAGGACGTGGCTAGGTCACAGTCAGTGAAGCTCTGCAGTGGACTTGCAGATATCCCCCAGGGACTTGACCTTTAAGAAACAATAGTGGCCGAAACTGCTTCCATGAAACATCTGTCTTTGACCTCTCTTTGTCCATCAAAACTCTCCTTTTATCTCCTCATTTGTCCCAACAGTATCTTTGTCACTTAATGGCATTAGTTCATTCTGGACCTCATTGTCTACTCTGTCAGAGAGCCATTAATACTTTCCCCTCAAGGTGGAAAAAGAGTATTAAAATCCTGACTCTGAGCCAGATAGTTTGTAGTAAAAGTAATTGTCTAAAATTGTTTGATGCATTAAGATGATAAGTTTTAACACACGTGTCAAACTTAAGATCAAACATATTAATCCTTCAAGTAAGACTTGAATGCATATTTAGATGTCTAATGTTAATGAAGCAGTGATGAGATCACTGGCACACACCTTTCCATATACTGAGTTCCATTCCTATATATATTTGTATATACACACACATTAATCATACTTTTTCAGGTTTTTGTGGAACAGTCATAGAGGATTCATGTCCTTAATGTTGCCAGTGCTCATATTCAGATTAGCAGGATGTGTAGAAGAATTTAAAGTTTGAGTATGTCTGTATTATATTATAAAGGTTATTTCCTGAGGGCTTTTCCATGGCTACAATTGGACAATGACTATTCATTGATCTAAGTTTTAAGGTAAAGTTCTTCTGGAAGCATGCTATAGTTGTGCCCCTTTTCTTATAGAAAGGTTGTGCCCCCAACCACTCTCCCCATGCCTTGCCTAAGAATGGCCAGTCATGCTCTCTACAAGCTTTTGGTGAAAGTGAGCCAACATGTGATTGGATCCTAAGTCTGTTGTGGGCCTGGGAGAGCTTGTGAATACATTTTATATTGGTGCAGTGAAAGCCTACTAGATATGAAGAAATAATCCATCTGATTGCTGACCAGTAGTAGACTATTACACAGTTAATACTACAGTCTGAAATGACCTTATTTGTCTTGATTAATCCAGCTTTCTTTTAATTTAAATATCTTCCTCTAGTGTATGATCTTCCACAACATGCAGATGATCTTCAGTGTTTTTTCACAAATATGCGAAGGATTACTCTTTCTGTTATTAATGCCTCCACCAGTAATGCTTGTAATATCAAGCCATCTTCACTACATTGTTTGACACTGGAAAGGTAATATCTTATTTGCCCCTCAAATTGTCATTATACTGGCAAGAAATTCCCTTGTTGTGGTAAACTTTGAAGATTTCAGTTAGTGGTTAAATGAATATTCTAAATCTGAATCTAGCTTACAAGGGCCAAGCTCATAGTTAAGATTATACTACTAAATGCCTTTACTATCCAGAAACCAGGATATAGAATAAGCTGTTTAGGTAATCAAAGTAGCTTTCCAATGCATGTTTTGAAGCTAAATTGAGTTGACATTGACAATTTCCATCTTGTGCAAATGATTAGTGCTGGTTAAACTAAACATTTTCAGAGCCCATTTCGCAGTTGTAATGGAGGAGTCACAGATTTGAGACATGGCTCAGTTTTGTTCCAGTGGCTATGGCATTAAACTCAAAAGTGTAGGCTATTCATATTACAGTGACTCAGAATTGTATCAATATAATCTTTACTAGAATGTACCCTGGAGTTATTCCTGTGGAGCAACATACATAGAAAAGATCTCCTTGCAGTAGAAAATAATTTTCTCAAATGTTTGAACTAAGACATTAATTTCTAGATATCTCAGCCAAATTTTAATTTCCTTCTGTACTTTTAAACAATTTTAATCTCTTCTTAAGACCAAATGTAAGGGGATGCTTTGTTCTGGAAAATTGTGTTAAAGTTAAATCTTAGGTTGTCTTTAAATTCTGTTTTCTGGAGTCATCCTTCCCGATAGTTAGGTTGTTAATCACTTCTTAAATTGTGTTGTAGACCTGGTGTTCCTGAAAAAAATAATATGACTCTGGATGTATTGCCTGTTAAAGGACCTCATGGTTGTCCATTGTCTTCAACTACCCATAGTCTAGATGAAAATCAACCTGTTTCTCAGGACACTTGGACTCTTCAGTCTGAATTTTTAATGCTCCCAGCTCCTTCTCAGAGTAAGTAACACTCAAGCATTTTTAGTTCCTAATGAAATTACTTCTTGTATTTGTCCCCTTAGTTGTTTAGGGTTATGATAGTAAAATAAATTGATTGAGATTAGAGAGATTTATTGTATATTCCATTCTTTCGGGGAAAGAATCATGATGCATAAATTCCAGAAATAAGAGTTTGTTGTTGTTGTTGTTTTTTTGTAGAAGAGAGAGCTTCAGAATTTTACACATGAATTTTTTTTGTTTTTTGCTTTTGATATTTAGGACTTTACACTACCAGCAATTTGTTTCGGACAGCTTACTGATCACGTATCATGTTCTTTCTTCACAAAAAGTAGAAACTATCTATTATAGTGGTATAATATATTTTTTCCTGTAGTAAAAAGACTTGCTTAAATGGATGCATGTGAAAGTTAACTGGTTTCCTTATATGTTTAATTGATGCAGTTGCTAGTATTATGCATATATTAATTTATAATACAAGTGCTGGAAGAGGTAACTGAGTATTCGTGCAATTCATGTTTTGAAAGGTGGAACAACAGTTACTAAATATGCCCAAATAACTAATAACTCAAACAGACCATTGAAGTTTGAACTATCATGGCCTGCCCACTGCCTTACTGTAACACCTCAGCATGGATCTATTGAACCAAGGTAAGCATTTCCATCATTCATTAACTTAGAGCAGCATTGTTTGATAGATGTTGAGACTTTAATTCTGAATACATGTATGTCACTACATTTTATTTTAGTAACATAGTTCCACGGTATTATGAGATACGAGAGAGATTTTTTTTAGCATGTAAAATTTTTTATCTGTCTCCCTGATGAAACATTTGTTCCTAAGAGAACATGTTGTCTTATCTTTAATAGTGGCAAAAATATTTAGACTGCCCCATAGCAACAGAAATACTTCTGCTTAGCAAAAAAATTAAATGTATTTGGTTAAGATTCAGTTAACTCTATCCAAATGAGTTTTATTGCAGACGATGGAATTCAGTTTTTAAAGAGCAAAGTAATATGATTTTTCCTCTTGTGAAAGATATTGTAGTCATCTGATATGCACACGTCATACTGTAGTCTGTCAAAAATTCCACATATAGCAGGGTAGGAAAGTGACATTCCACCTGATGCTTGGTTTCTGACAGTCTTTTATCCCAAACTTAAAAAATGAAGTGCAGTAGTACATGGGAGGTGCATTGGTGGCTCAGGCATCAGTATATTGCTTTGCCTGTTGTATTTATGTAGCCAGATCTGTGGATGCATTAGGCTTGCTGTTCTTCTTTTCAAATTAATAGAATACTAATTTGCCCTATCCTGTGTAAAAAAGCTCCAGAAATGCATTAAGCAGATCTGGTGATGGAAATTTTCAGAACATTAATAAACTCTTTAATTTCATTGGCATTCTAAAATTAATTTAGATGTAAGCTAGCCTTCCCCAGTCTAAATCTTTTGAAGTGTAACTTCCAGAATTTCTAACCACTGGTCATATCGGCTGGGGCAATGGGACATGATCAGAACATCTGAAATATTCCAGAGTGAAAGAAGCTGATATACGCTTATTCTCTGTTGAATTTCAATAATGAACTCTATTTCTAGAAGCAGCATTTCAATTCATGTGAGTCCAAACCCGTCACTTGCAGAAAATAAATCCATATTCCCATGGAGTGGACTTATTTATATACATTGTGATGGTGGACAGAAGGTAAGTGGCGTAAATAAATGTCTGCATGTGGAAATATTTCTAGCTGGTTCAGAAAGCTAATTCTTTGCTGTAAGTCAGGCATTCAAATCCTTTAGGGTAGAACTACTGAAAGTGGTGGTCCCTGCACCTGTGAGCCATCGGCTATAAATTGGCTGGTGAGTTTCCAATAAACAGAACAGTCCTGTCTTCCACTTCTGTCAGAACCTCAAGTTCCATTATTGGAAGCACCTTTTAGGAGGACTCTGTAGTTCAATCACAGCCATTCACTCTGTAATTTGATATATACATTAATTAGCAGTATTGGATAGAAATCACTATTTGACTACCTTGAGTCAAATAGAAATTTGCTATATGTGGTAAAGGACCCATTTTCCCTTTGTAGCGAAGGATGGGTTAACTTGTGCTCCCAGCTAATGAAGCAGGACTCGTGTGAAATTCAAACATAGCATTTAAAGACTAGTCCCTGGCCCTTCCCCAGGTTTTTCCCTTAACGTGGTCTAGTTAGTTCCTGCAGTTTTGCTTTTCCATTGCCATTTTAATACTACCTTTTCTTCCTTCATGTTCTTAAAAAAATACCCCTCTCCTTTTTCTTCACATTGTTTGTTCTCTCTCGTTTTCCTTATACTCCCTGTCATCAAATCCCTTTATGGGTTATGGAAAAGGCTTTTCAGAAAATGAAAGTTACTAATCAAAACCTTCCCAAATTATCTGCACTGCGTCCTTCTATTTTGTCTTCTGTAGCAGCCATTTGGAGTCAGGTCATTATACCTTTACTTCAGCTGCCTTTCTTTGTCTGACAATGGTGTTCTGGAGTTTTCCTTTTCTTCCTTTGCTGCCTGCATTGGTGTGCTAGTCCAGAATGGCAACTCTTGCAGGGTTTGAGGGAAAGGCATTTGTAGATGCAGATGAAGTTTACTAGAAATTTAGCTATGGAAGGAAATTCAGAAGATGTGGGGAGCAATTGCTGGATTGAAAGATAGGCCTGCTTCTAATTTTTGCCTCAGTGTAACTGTGTTATTACTCAGACTACACACCAGACTCATTCACTCTGTTTTAACACTGGTGCACTAAATGAGCACCAGAGGGTGCTGTTCCCTTCTCATTTTTTAAAACCAAATGCTATTTTATGCAACTTTGAATAGTCAGCAAGTGATTTCAACAAGTTTTGTTCCTTGGAGCAACTCTTCAGGAAGACAGTTTTTGACCCCGTATTTTCCATTCGCTCATATTCTTACGGCAAGTCTCCAATAGATTGCTTATGCCTATTTAATGTAGAATCTTCTATCCAGAAACCTACTTCAGCAGTTACTAGTAATTTTTTAAGGAGAATCCCAGTTTCCTTCTCTGGATTAGACAGTCTACACAGTCCTCTACTCTCCATTACACAAGCAGCATGGGCTTTCTGCTAAGTCCAGAGATCACCAGGCTTTATCTACTCAGGCTAATTTGTTAACTTGTCAGAAGCAAGATCAGCCGTTTCCAGATCCAAGGCATGTTATGATAGCATATAAACACTGTGCTGAAATTAATTCACATGTTCCTCCTTTCCCCATAAACTAATGGTGAATCTGACAAGGATGTGCTCAGACTCTCTTTGGTCAGAATATTAGACATCACCTAGAGAACATTAGTGTTGGCCTAACCTGTGAACTACAAAAAAAATTGGTGTTATAGAATTTTTAGAATTTCTTCAGATAAATTTAAATATGGGCCTGAAACTGAACATCTTACAATAACAGGTATCAGCATTTCCACAATCATCTTACAGTTGCTCATTATACGTCTTTCAGTGCATCCTCACATCAGTTGTTTCTAAAGGGTGCTTATCTATTCTCACTGATAGTTCATAATGGTTTTCCATCCTGGAGTCTCCACACAGTTCTCAGACCTTGACTAAACCTCCCATCCTTTGAGAGCTGTTCTTCTGAGCTCTGAGATCTGTTCCCCTAAAACAGGGGTGATCAGGTACTGCCCCAGATCCCATTAAAAAATTACTAAAATTTGCCGTGATTTTTATTCCCCCAAGTGCAAAATAGGTAAAAGCGGTTTTGTTGCTTCAAGCAAAACCTTAGAAACATTCCAGAACCACTCCCCCCCAATCAGCTAAAATTGAAAAATTACCTGTAAAACTGACTGAAATTGAAGCAGGAGATGACATTGTGAAGGGGTGGGTGGGTTGAGATGAAAAGAATCATCTCGATTATTTTTTCATTTTCTAAGGGAGCCTGAGGGCTTTTATGTATTGATGTGGCCCACCAGGGGCTACAGGATGGTAGTTGGCCCCAGCTCCCTCCACAGTTGCCCACACCTGTTCTAAGGCTTCTGTTGCCTCAGCATTCTTTTTTGAGGTAGCTTTTAATTTTCACTAGATTCTCTTAAATGAGATCTCTCTCTGAATCTAGATGTAATGAATCTAGACGATGAAGATTCTGTGACATTCTTGTTAGAATCTAGTTTATCAGAAATTAATTCACTGTTTTAAGTGTTCTCTGTAATTCTGTATCATAGGGGCCTTTCCACACTATACTGTTACAGTGCCATCATTACAGTTTCAACATCCTATGTAATCCTGGGGTTTGCAGTTTAGGGAAAAGCATTTAGAATTCTCAGCCAGAGAGCTCTTTGGCCTCAATAAACTACAAACCCCAGATTTCCACAGGATGTTGAAAATGGAATAATAGTACTATGACAGTGTGGTGCAGAAAGGCCCATATTCCTTCTCATGCCTCTGGGGAAAAAAAGTTGGCACAAGCTTGAAAACAGGAGATTTTCAAGGAGAGGATTTGTAGCCACAGGACTTGCTAATTCGGGCAGCTATAGGTACCTTTTCTGTCCCTTCTACCAGTTTCCTATAGTAAAAAGATAATGCCAGTACTCTGTTTTGCCACCTGAGAGTCCCTGGTACTACTCATCCCTACTCCAGTCACAGCTCACTGTGCTTCCTGATCAAGTCTGTGTACCTTCACTAGTATGATAGTACATTTTGTTCCATAGAGGCTGGCAGGAGTGTTTTGCAGCAAGTGCTCTCCCTGAATTCTTTCTGGCAACTGGCTTTCCCATCTGGGGATTTCTAGTATGGCTATATCTCATCAGTGGATGGCGCCTTTGCTACATATAGATAACAAGATGTTGGGAACTTACTGTGAAAGACTATTCTGATATGGGAAAATGCATCTACACCCACCTTCAGCAGCAACACACTGGTTCTCTGCTTAGTTGTTAAAGTGTCTTGTTGTGCTGTGTTTCATCTTTCTGGTCACCTTTTTTGTAGACCTATTAACCTTGTTTAGCTTGGCTGTGGAAAAAACTAAGGTAAGAGCCTGGATTCTGCTTCTTAAAAGCTATCTTCTGATGTTAGGAGATCCTTTTGTCACTGAGCAATGAAAGGAGTTAACCCATCAGTAGATGTATTCTTCTCCACATACAATAATGGATATTCAAAGTAAGTTAGTAATACCCCATATTTAAATTGTGCTTCTCTCCTTCTCTTTCACCCCTCCATAGCTTCTTAGAGTCCAGATTCGGGAAGATATGACTGAAAAGCATTCTGAGAAGGACTCACCTGTTGCCAGAGCAGATGTTCATCAGCATCCTGAACTTCCTGTCATTCAAATACGACCATTTCAAAAGCCACCTTCAACAAAACTTGAAATAAAGAATCGGTCTGTGTGTTTTCCTGAAACGTGGTGTGGTAAAACCTCAGGTACTCTCTGTCTTTTATATGATTGGTGAATAAAATATTGCAATATTGAAAATTGTGTTAGCATATTTTAATTTAGTATGACTGTCAAAGTCACATGTGGATTACAGTTAAAATAAGAATTGTCAACTTGGTTTTTGTTCTACAAAATACACAGCTCCAATAAAATGACTTCCGCAAGGTGAAGGAACCATATACTATTAGAACAAGAGCGAGTGGTGGATACATATACTTTGTTACAGAGGGGAATCTCTGCTCTTGGAGGCTTCCAGGAGTAGCAATTCCCCTTTTTTGAGTCTGGGAGTTGCCTGCAGGTAAAAAAGTGACCCAAGGGCAGCATGATTATCATCCCTCTTATGGAAACTTCTGTTGGAGTAGACAGTACATTGAGGAGCTTTATAAAGATACCGTTTTCTATTTTATTTTTCTTCCAGCCTGAGGAATAGAACTGAGTATTCAGTAATGGAAGCAAGAGTTATGTTTTGAAATATGACAGTGCACCCCAGGACAACTCAGAGCCAGAGATTTGGGCTTTAAGCATTGGCTGTTTTGTATAGCTGGTGCTGCTTTCTATAGAGAGAACCTAATGTCACATGCATGACCTTTGCCTTACTCTGCCTTGGGTCTCAGTTCCAGAAAAAAGGCAGCCTACAAATACAATTAATTAATTAATTATGTGTAAATTTCCTTACAGAGAAATACCTTGAGATTGAAAATAATGGAGATGAAAATGTCAAATGGTTTTTGTCATCTTTTGCACCACCTTATGTTAAGGTAAGTAGAAAATATGAAAAAGAGATGTTTTTCAAAGGGTCAGAATGTGTTTTATGCTCTTGTCTGAACCGTGCTATCCTCACATTAACTGCAGCTAGATTCTTCTTTCTAGAAAGCAAGCTTATAAAAGAAGTTAATAGTGCATTTGAAAACAGTTGAAAACTACTCTAGAAACAATCGGTTTGTTCTGTTTTGGAAATCTTTATTGACTCTTTAATTGAGTGCTCATTCTCATGTGGGCTAGTTACTGAACATTGTTGTCCAGGAGTACTACATGGGCTCATGTGCTTCTGACATTGATGTGAAGGTATCCTCTAGGAAGGAATTAATTTTTTATCCTTGTTTTTCAAAAGGTACTTTGTAAAACCAGTAGTTTTGATTAATAGCAATTTTTTTTTAGAGTATAGATGAAAGTGGAGAAGTATACAGAGCTACATATACTGCTTTCCAATGTTCATCTCTTTATGGTACTCTTGAAGCCCATGGAAAAGAAAAAGTAAGTTTATTTGTGTGCTCTTATTTCTTTGTATTTTTATTTTCTTCCTTTAAAAAAATCCACTAATTTCCAAAAATCCTAGTCTTAACAGACAAATGTATGCATCTAAAATGTAAACCTAGATTAAAACTGAGAGAAGAATTGAAAAGGCAAGCAATAGATCTCCAGTGGTTTTCCTGCAGACAAACAAGAAAGGTTCAAGATGGACTATAAATATGAAGGATTAGAAAGTGAACAAAATGAATTAGATGCAGTACTAGTATTTAAAGAATCTGAAATCATAGCTAATTTGTATAAAGTATTGCTGAAAGAGTTAGAACAGAAAACTGTTGAAGAATGTACAATAAAGTGGGCACAGAACACTGGACATATAATTGATTTAGAAAAATGGCAAAAATCCTGAGATAAGAATTTGAAATTTCCTCTAAGTATAGGCCTAAAAGAAAAATATTACAAAATGTACGGTTGGTATCGAACTCCTTCAGAATTATCCAAGATACACAAAAAAGTCAAAGGTGATTGTTGGAAATATGGAGGGGGAAAAAAGTATCTTTCACAACATGTGCTAGTTGTGTACTGAAGCCAAAAAGTGTTAGATGCAGATACACAGTATTATAGGTAAAATATTGGATGTAAATTCTGAGATGAAACCAGAAACATATTTATTAAATATGGTTGATAAAAAATTGGAGATAGGAAATAATAAATTAGTTTTATGTATGATCTCCTCCATGACGGTGATCTACACACAAAAATGGAAAGCAAAAGAATAAACACTGATGGAGGACTGGTTCTTAAAAAATGTTGATATGATGGAAAGTGAGAAATTAACAGTCTTGTCAAAAGACCAATCTCTACAAATGTTTCAAGAAGAATAGAAATCTATAGTAGAGTTCACTAATAACCATTGGGCTGAAACAGTGTCATAAATTTTGGTTAGATGGTGAATTATGGATTTCTTCATATGTAGGTGAACTGGAAAGTGGAAAAGAGACAAAGAGTAAATGAAGTGGTGGAATATAATTATGATGAAGAGTCAAGAGAAGATAGAATTAAATATATTGCTTAAATTGAAAGTTATGAATATATAAAAGGAAGGCTGTGAAGGGGAGGGACATTATGTTTTAGGAGTTACAGATTGATTTGTTATTGGTAGCCATTATAAGGTCATTTCATGAAAAAAAGTATGCAGGTTTAATTGTTTAATGTATATTTAATAAAAACGAGTAATAAAAATGTAAAATGAAGCTGCTCTTATGTTCTGCTTCTCAGGAGTTGTAAGAAATGTAAATGTAGTAAGATATTACTACTGTTTAGTTTCAACTGCACACAAGGCATCATACTTGGAATTTAGTTTATAAACTGAAACTTTCATTGGGAAAATTGTCATGGCATAGCTGACATTATTTATTATAGGAGTTATAGGCGAGAGTAGTAGAACCAAGGAGAATGGAGAAGATAGAAAATGTTGCCCAACTCAAATTCTACCAAAGAGCAAAGATGCAGTGACAGTGGTATTTGTGGTGCTGTTGATTATATAGCTGTGGTCCCTTTGTCTGTTTTCCTGTTGTCTTTATTTGCCATGTCAGGGGTTCTTAAACATTGGTTTTCCAGAAGTTTTGGACTTCAGCTTCTAAAATTCTTTACCATTAATGGTACTGGCTGAGATTTCAGGAAGCTGAAATCCAAATTACATAGAGGACCAAGGGTTGAAGGCTACATGTGATTTCTTTGACTTCCTTGCCTTTCTTTTGCACTGTTTTTCAGTATGACTAGTGCTGCATTTATTAACTGGCTCTTGTGAACTAAGTGCGTGTCATCTGATAGCAAGACTGATTGTGTTCCCGTGATCTGTCCAAACTGTGTCTCTGGCAGCTAGGCTGAAGGATAAGCTAGGCAGGTAGTAAATACAGTGAAGTACATGCCTTGGATCAGAACTATTTTCCTCGAGCAAAAAGACCCCTTGTATCAAGTTTGTAGTAAAACACGGTTGCAGTTCTCATCACCATTTATAAAGATTTTACTTATGCATGTATGTGCGCGTACATTCTGGGTGCAGGCCTTACTGGAATAAAGGGGACATTTTCTGCAAATATTCTGTTCATCCTTCTGTGGATATTTTACTAATAACTTAGTGTAGTTGTCTTCAGCATTGATACTTACTTTTTATAGCTGTGTTATGTAATGTTTTATCAAGTGATAATAATAAAATCACATATCAGTTGCCTATTTAAATGTGGGATATCAGTTCTCTGGATGTCTGCAGAGAGACAATCCAGATCACATGGGTCATATCCCCATGCACCAGCTTACGAGGCAGGAGTCCCAAACTGTTTTTCAGTTATGTCCGTTGATTCCTCTTCCTCTACGTTGGCCTGTTTTTCTTATGAGTTTGAGTTGCTCTTACTCTTACTTCACTCTACTTATTAATCTTTATTCAGACCTTCCTCTCCTAATAATGTCCTTCCTCAAATTTTCACTGTAAAAAAAAATACAGCCCCAGTTATAGTCCCAATATAATCAATGTCATACTTTTTTTTAAAGTTGTGATCATGACTTCCTGGACTGGAAAGAGTTAAGATTGAACTGGTGGAACAAATCTTGTCAGTGGTTAAACAACACATCTTTAACAAGGTTTGGAAGGGGAGTTGCTTTTTTAATCTTGGTTCTGAAAGTTGGCCCTATGTCTGGTTGATCTAGTGCTATTTACTATCTGCCATGTTACTTAAGAGTTTTCAGCACCTCTGCCATTGTTAACTCAGTCAATTATATTTATATAATTTTCTAACTTTATTTTACAATAGGTTGTAGTCACCTTTTTGCCTAGAGACAGAGGACAGTATTCTCAATTCTGGGATCTTGAGTGTCACCCACTTCACAATTCTCACCTGAAAGACAAGCACAGGCTTCAGTTTTGTGGAATTGTGAGTACTTTAATGAGATGGTTTTTTTCCTTTGATTAAATTCATATTTAAGTCTGTAAGTTTATTTTCTTTTGAGATGGAATGGAATAGAAGAAGGCCAAGGGCTAGCGTTTAACTTTTTCTTCAGTATTCTAGAAACAAACACATCCTCTAATAAAGAATATTTTCAGTGTCTAATCTTATTGCTTTATAGTCAAAGGCTCAAAACAGCCAAATTAAATAGAAGTATTTATAATTTTCTGCTAGATATTTGGGTATTGATAAAATTCTGCCAGGTAGCTGTTAGGTTATTGTCATGATGTAGCATGCTAATATAATTAAGATGCTTCTTAATTTTTTCCTAAATTACCTGGAATTAGAGATAAATAACGATGTGGCCAATATGGTGAGAGCCAACATTGTGTAGTGGTTTGACCATTGGACTACAACTCTGGAGACTAGGGTTCAAGTCCCTGCTGGGCCATGAAAACCCACTGGGTGATCTTAGGCGCATCACACACTCTCAGCCCCAGAGATCCTTGTGATAGGGTTGACTGAGGATCACCATAAGTAGGAAATGATTCGAAGGCACACAACAACAACAGTGGTGTGGCCAAGTTTATTGGTGATACCAAACTAGTTAGGATGATTAGAACAAAACAAGACTGCAAGATCTCCAAAAAGACCTCTCCAGATTGAGGGAAGGGTATTAAAATGTCAAATAAGATTCACTGTAGCAACTGTAAAGCAATGGAGAGAGATAATCTCACATTGGCATATACACTGATGGGATTCACAAGAAAGGGATGTTGGTATTGTGAATGATAGGTACAGAAGATAATTGATTCACTGTGCAGCTACTATTTTTTTATAAAGAGATATTGCAGGGTTGCAAAATGTTCAGAAGAGGTGGCAGTGGAGATCAAGAGGCTCAGTCAAACACTTGGTCAGTCTTAAACTAATGAACTTCATTACATATCATAGTGTATATAAAATGTACATCATTGAGGAGATAAATATTAACTCCAGATGTTTCTTTCAACAGGGTATCCTGGTGAATGAAGCTTTCAAAAGTGAAGTTTTTCCACCTTCTTTAGTAAAAATTAGTGTTCGGGATGTGTCTCAAAAAATAGACTACCCTGACAACTTTGACCACAAAATCTGGTATGTTAATCAGATGATAATATAAGCATTCTGTGGACTCATTCTTTGCCAGCACAGTAAACTTGGTAAGCGTTTGATATATAGCATGTTATCTGATGATATTTCAGCAGATACATAATATTTCTCTGCAGTCAGAATTCTAAATAGCAGTAGCAATGTATATCATACAATGGCTGGATAGCAGTACGTGTGAAAGGGATCTAGGAGTCTTCGTAAACCACAAGCTGAACATGAGTCAGCAGTGTGATGCAGCAGCCAAGAAAGCCAATGCAATTCTCAGCTGCATCAATAGAAATATGGTGTCTAGATTGAGGGAGGTACTGGTACCACTCTATTCTGCTTTGGTTAGACCTCATCTTGAATACCGTATCCAGTTTTGGGCACCCCAATTCAAGAAGGACATGGTCAAGCTGGAGCAAGTCCAGAGGAGGGCGACCAAAATGGTGAGAGGCCTGGAAACCATGCCCTATGAGGATAGACTTAGAGAACTGGGTATGTTTAGTCTGCAGAAGAGAAGGTTAAGAGGGGACATGATAGCCATGTTTAAATATTTGAAGGGATGCCATGTAGAGGAAGGAGAGGGCTTGTTTTCTGCTGCTACAGAGACCAGGACAAGGAGCAATGGATTCAAGCTGCAGGAAAGGAGATTCCACGTGAACCTCAGGAGGAACTTCCTGATGATCAGGGCTGTCCGGCAGTGGAATATGCTGCCTCGGAGTGTAGTGGAGTCTCCTTCCTTGGAGGTTTTTAAGCAGAGGCTAGATGGCCATCTGTCGGGAGTGCTTTGAGGATGTTCCTGCATGGCAGGGGGTTGGACTAGATGGCCCGTGTGGTCTCTTCCAACTCTACATTTCTATGATTCTATGTTGTTGATAACACATCATCAGTCATTTTGTCCTGGTGTTCTGATAGTGAACCAATAAAATGCTTACTCTGTTCAGAGTTCTTAAGGCTGTAATTATTTTGATCAGTTTTGAGTCCCATATTGGAAGAAAGGTGTGATACAAATAAATAAACAAATGTCCTAAACAGAATTTCAGGGGACACAGTGGGCCTTGCTTAGGAATATAGTATGGGAATATGTTGTATAAAAATACATAAGGGCATGAGTATATCTCTGAATACCCCACTTACACCAAACACATTTAGTGCAAAACCTAGAAAGTATATAGAGTTTTACTTAGTCACTCTCTCCTTTCCTCATTTTGTGCACACTTTTTTGCTTTATTGCGTTATGAGGTCTTTGGAGAAAGTCTAGGATACAGGTGAAGCAAACTTCACTTTGGTGTAGGAAAGAATGTACTAATTCTATCTGTATTCTAGTTTGCCTTCAAAGGTTGGTTTTCCTCAGGCTGGTGTACACAGTTCTTCTCAGAATGGAATGCTATAAAAGATGATACAGAAGTTATACCTGCTGTGGCACTTAAAACAGTTACCTTACTTAAAATTGACCAGTAGTAGATTTTGTACTAATGAACCACAGACATGGTTGTCAAATACTGAATATAATGTCCCCCCTTGTTCCTCTATTTCTGTGAAATTTCAGTTATTCCTCAGTAGATATACCATAGTGGTAGTATTTGGGTAGTATTACTGGATTTGTTTGCATCTATCTTCTAGCAAAAGTGTTTCACTAAGTTCAATCCTTCTTCATTGTGGATGTAAAATCAAAACTGCAATAGTATAGGAACCGGCCCCATCAATATTCTGTGTTTGTAAATAAGGATTTATGAGATGTTTAAAAATAAGCAGTAATATAGTTTGATGAGCCCCTACAGACAGCACAGATGTTGTGCAACTGAAGGCCCCAAAAAGTTGAGCTTCAAAATTGTTTTTCCCCACATTTTAACATAGTTTTTAGAATGCCATAAATATATTTTTTTTCATTTTCACCTTTCTCTCTTAAAATCAGTAAAGGCGTATATGCCCAAGAAGATGTCTATACATTTCCTTCAACAAGGATTGGTGAATCAAGCACAGTGAAAATCAGCATGCGAAATTATTCAACCTCTCCAAACAAGGTGAATTGACAAGATACACTCATATAATTTCTCACTGGTAATAAATCTAATGTTTAAAAAATGAATCTCACAGGAAGACTTGGTGGCATCTTTGGCTGACAGTTCTTTTGCCCAGTTGTTGCTAGTGTGTTAGCTATACTTTTTCCTAGGAAGACGTACTTAGCCAAAATGATTCTTACTTTAATTACTTCTAATTCAAAATGCTGCAGTGCACATTCTATGGGGCTGCCTTTGAAAAGTGTTCAGAAGCTACAGCAGGTGCAAAATATGGCAGTAAGATGGTTGTCTTGCATTTTCTTTGGAGCCCATATATGTATCACCAGAGTCTTGAACCAACTGCACTGGCTTCCCTTTGTTTTTGAGCTCATTCATGGTTCTGGTTTTGACCTACAAAGCATTAAAGCCTGGAGTGAGGAAGTATGAAAGACTATCTTCCCCTCATTGTCTTGTATCAAAACAAAAACACTAGAAAAATGTCTCAACAAATCTATTCCTTTGTGCCGTAGAGATATATTTTTTGTCAGCCAGTATAAAATATTGAGACAAAAAGGGTGCCGTGGCATTTTTCAGTGAACACCAGTACACCAAAGCAGAAAAGATGTGCTCCGTTTGTCATTCAAAAGAAATCAAAATGTCTTCTATGGGTGTGAGAGGAAGGGTCAGTGGAATCTTGACACGCATACTTCCTCAATTGGTGATAGATGGAATCCATATTTTTGGGGTTTCACACCACTGCTGTCCACAGACAGACAGGGAAGACATACTACTTCAAAGACTAAAGCTGACTTGGCCAACTTGCCTCAGCAATTCTTTCCTTGCCTGCACTTACCTAACACATGAGGGTTAAACTTGAAATGGAATTTTGAAAATGGTAGAGTTATGATCTGATTGGTGACTAAACTTAGATACAACAAATCCGTTTCTCAAACCTGTATTTCAATCATTTTTGCCCAACTCTGAAGAACAATTCATAATCTATATCTTCTAAAGAATTTCTTATTAAATTGCAGCTGAAGTTCAGAAATCCCAGAGAGCCTTTTTACATCAAGCATTCCCATTATACTTTGAGGTCAGTGAAGTCATATTCTGAAGTTTTCATCTTTTTAAACAAAGTTGGGGTGAATGAACCTATCTAGAGACCCTAATTTGGGTCATAATAAAGCAGACACTGAGTTCAGGTTTACCTCTAAGTTAGCCATTTCAGCATTTTGGCCTTCAATTTGAGTTCTCTCAGTTTGCTTTGTGGCTTATCACTTGTTACCACTGCAGAGTTAATAACAGTATGAAGTTTATTTTGTGGTAGCAGAATGGGCATTATATGAAAGGAGGTAAAGATACATGAAATTATACATAGCATGAGAAGTGACTAAATGTGTTTTGCCATTTATAATCCATCTTATTTACAGAAGCTTCAGGGAGGCTCACAATGAATATTTATTATAATGTATATCCTATCTTTCTGCCTTCATAGATGCCTTAAAGGCAGGTAGCAGTAAGTAAGAATGAATACATAACATCTCATAAAGGGCATTGGTGACTTTTTCTGAAAACTCTTATGAGACTGATGGAAAACAAATAGATTTTTAGTTATCTAACATTCAGAAATAGAGGGGGGCAGTGGCAGTTCCTCACTAGTTTGAAAACCATATGAAAAGACGTGCTAGTGACTGTAAAATTACAACTAAATGATAACATTCAGTGTGCTGTCATAGGCATACAGAACTCTTGCAAAGATGATAGTTACACACCCAGCCTTTCTCCAGAAATCTCAATAAAATTGAATCAGATTGTGAAAAAAATCTAACATCTAATCTTCTCTCTTGCAGATCTTACCACTATTGCAATTTACCAGTCCACTTCAAACCAGTGATGCCAGGCACTTTCAAAGGCTTACTGGTGGTAGAGACAGACAAAAGTGGTATAATTACCATCCAGCTTATTGGTGTGGGTTTGGGAGAACAGTAGTTAAAAACTGCAGTCAACATTGTGTGCTAAACTTAAAACTAAATTATTGGATATAAAGTTTTTTATACACTAAAACATGTTTTGTTTAAAAAATCTGAGCGGTTTGTAATTTTGTATATTATCATGCATTGTACACTACTGCACTTTGGCTGCTGGAAGCAGCAGTTTGTCCTATTTTTATGAATTATGACTTCACAAATTATTATTTTAAGTGTTTGAACATGATTTTTTAAAAAATAAAGTTTTCCTAAAATTATTTCCTTTTTACAGGACTTGTCAGTAAACTTTCTGTACCTTCCCTTTTTTTCCGTCTGGCCTTGACTTTCAGGCAGAAAATCAGAAAATTACTTTCGAGAAGTATTTGCATTAGTTACCTAGATTTAACAAAACTTGAGGGTTCTACTTTGTAGATTACATTCAACTCTACAATATTTTTTTTCAAGGTACAGTCTTCCCCACATCTCCTTTGTGGCACAGTTCTTAGTGTTAATAAAGCCTGCACTGGTTTATGATCAATAGTATTAAAAGCTGCTGAAGAATCCAGACTGCCAAGTTGTTATGTCCCTGGTTTGACCACTAACACCACCAAATCAGTTCAAGTCATACAACATGGCCACAGCCCACATGAGAATGACACTAAAAATAAGCCTCAGACCAGATTATTGAAACTTGTAGGACAGCTTATCTCAGAAATCTAATTTAGAAAAAATTTCCCTGCTTGAAACTTACAGACCTTCAGCATTTAATAAATGCCTTCAGGTAATTCACTACTTTCAGCACTGCTGGAAATAACTTCCTTGTAACAGAACATTTATAATAGCTGTCATGCGACAGACCAATATTCTTAGTTAGTTTTGCTGGTGTTGTTTGAGTCACTAACACACAGGAGTAACAGCACAGTGCCTCCAAGGCACAGGTGGCTCAAGGAGGGCTTCTTTCTACTATTTCACTGTTACCTCCTCACCCCACTCCACATTCGGTCCGTGAGCCAACACTCTCCAAGTAGACTACCTGATTCCAGATTAATACGGATATGCTAGGCTGATGTCTGCCACAGTGACAATGAAATCTCAAGCTGTTCCTTATGTGGCCTGGCAGTCAAGTGTACTGTAGTTAGTAGCTTGAATTGCAACTTAAAACAAGTAGGTGCAGAGAATTGCTTTGGCCTGAAAATGTAGTGTAACATTTCTACGATTACCTTTATGTACCCATTCGGATGTCTAATAGAATCCAATTTTATGTCTGATCACCGGTATCTGGTATCCGTGCTCAAAATTGTCTTTGTTTGACAATGGATGCTTGGTGATCCAGTGTATTCCTGCATGGCAGGAGGTTGGACTTCATGGCCCTTGTGGTCTCTTCCAGTTCTAGGATTCTAAGTTAAGTGTTGATGTTCTCTGAAAGATGTAGAGGAGAACTCTACACAATGTGATTTTTCTTGGGACCACCCAGAATCAGAAGCAAGAGTCACATGATTTTGTCTCTTCACCTTTTTCTCTTGTGGCTCCATCCAAAGCAGAGCTAGACTTAGTTCCTCTTCCTTTGACAAGATTTCTGTTAGTTATTTCTACAGTCTTTCAACTTCTATTTAAATGTAAAAATCACTTTTTCATGTACTCACATGTTTAAGATTACATTGATTAGTTGCAGCAGATTAAAGTGGCACGCTAAAACCATGGCTAAATATAATTTAGCCATAATTTTGATATGCAGCATTAGCAACCGCATCCAAATTCATGGTATGGCTGCTGATAAACAAAAACCAGTCTCTGGCATTACCCAAAACAACAGCTTTCTGGATCATTCATTTATTAACTGCCGAGTTTCATAGATCAGCGCTTGTCATTGGGTCCTCCCCATTATTTATTTACACCTTATTATCTAAACCTCAGAGAGGCCAACATTAAAAAATGTGATAGCACTGATAAAATAAAAATTGAAAGTAGCACAACAGGCTATAAAAGCAACTGCATATCATTTAAAGCACAAGAAAGCAGGATACTCTGTGCCAAGTGCATAAACATGATGAAGACAAGGTATCTGGTGAACAAAACCTACAAGTACCGTAGAAATAGGCTCTCAAATGGAAAGGGTACTGTGAAAACAACTTCCGAAGCATGGTCCTGTGAGATAGAAACCAAATCACAACACATTTAAAACAAGCCAAAATGTCCTGAACTGTTTCACAAAGATAATATGCTCAGCTTGTCACATGATTTTCCACTATTCTAATTAAGACATTAAAATGTTTCCAGTATCCAACCAGTGTTTTAACCATGAATCTGATAGTGCTGGTAACATACATCCTTGAAATCTTAATATGCATCATCTGAGCATACAGTATAGGCTAGGTGTGCAACCTACCACATGCATATGGCCCTCAGATGTTAGCTGTGCGGCCCCCATGTTCTCTTACCTCCACCATACTGGCATAGGAGAGTTATTTACGGATTGTCTCTCATCCTAAAATGGATTGCTGTAGAGTGAGTTTAAAATATTTCTATAAGGAAATAAAGTAGGAGATTGTCTCCTTCAAAGTGCTGAATGAATTTGGAGCCAAAAGTGAGGAGACTGAGTAAACTCATTATTGAGTTGAAAAATATGTAAAGTGATTTGAATGTTCTAAATGATTAATAAATGTGAGCGAAGGCCAATATTGTGTGAGTGGAAATTCCCTTTGCAGAACATTGAAGAAAATTATGTACAAAGATAGATGCCATCATGACTTCCTTAATGTAATGTCTTGTTTACATTAAAAGGCTCAACAGAGAGAAAAATGCTAGGTTTCCTTTGACCTATAGCAGAGCTACACAACTTTGAGGCTGCATCCAGGTTTGGCAGGGGCCTAAGGACCTCTTCCATGTGTGGGTGCACACAGGGAGAAGTTTTCATCACACTACAACCCTGTGATACCACAAGATCACTGGGAAAAATGCTATTGGAGGGTCTCAGTGGAAGGGAGGAGGTGGTTTCTGGATAGAGGCTTTAGCCTCTTTCCCAATGATCCTGATGGGCATTGCTACTGGTGCCTCCATTAGCAGCACTGGCATACCAGTGTCAGCTGCTTTGAAATCACTGGGCACTCACTTAGCAACCCTGCTCAGCAGTCATGCAAATACTGTTCTGTTTTTTTAACCTTCTTCCACTGAATTTTAAAAACATTTTTTCTTCGTCCTGTGCCTCACACACTAGGAGTTTTCCCCAGCACGGTACTTTTTAAAAATTCTACAGTTTAGAGCTTGGTGGGAACCCCTCTCCCATGCCCCTACTGGGCATGCTGAGCCCGAGCAACGGTCTCCCTTCAGTTCTTTCTCGTCCGCCATCGCGTATGGAGGTTCGGTTTAGCTGTGCCTTTGGGTTTGTCTGCAAGTCGCTCTGGTTTTTTCAAATTCGGTTGGTGCTTGGATTTCGATTTCGGCTTTACGGACTGGTTTTTGACGACTCGGTGGTTTTTTCCTCTTTTTGGGACCCCTAATCCCCGCTTGCCACCCCCTTCCCTTTTGTTTTTCGCCTTCAACTCGTCGCTTCGCTTCTTTTCTCGTCTTCTATTTCTATGTCGGCTCTCTTCAAGCCTTGTCAAAAGTGTTTTAAAGGTCGCGCATCCGACAGGCATAGTCAGTGTCTCCTGTGTTTGGTGAGGCCCACAATACCAAGGCCTGCCCAACTGCAAAAACACCGTGAGACCTTGAGGAACTGTCTAGCCCACCTCAACCCACTGCTGGGAGCAATCTCGTCAGCACAGGAGTCAACCCCGTCCCCTCGGGGAGTTAAAACCTCGAGGTTGCCCCCTCCCGTCAGAATCGGCGGCTGCCAACCCGACCACGTCGACGGTACCAGGCTCTCCGTCACACCAGGCTCCGACATAGCCCTGCCAAAGATTTCTAAGATCTCGTTGGCTTCAGCTTCAAAGGAGGCCCCTGTGAACTGCGGGTGTGTTTTGAAGAGTGACCGCGGTCAGCCAAACGGCCTGCCCCCTCGCAGCCATCCCAAAAGAAGGAAAAAAAAGAGGAAGGAGAAGCAGGGTTTTCCCCGGCTGACCTGCTCCTCCTACCTCCTCCGACTCAACTCCTGAAGACCCTGAGGGGGAATCAAAACCCCAGGAAGTCCTGGAGGTTTCTGATATGGAAGGCCGCCTCGGCGGCACTCTTACCCGCCTGTCCAAAGAGAGCGGTCCCCCCAGACGCCCAAAATGGCGGCCCCCCCGGGAGGCTTTTCTGGTAGCTCCCGGGCCCTCGCCAAACCGAGGTTCCGGGGGTAAGGGCCCCCGGTACCAAAAGGGAGGGTCAGACAGCCTTCCCCACACCATCGGGAAGCCTATCCGGAACGGGGGGAAGCCTATCCGGAGCGCAGGGTAACAGCCTTTCCCCCACCCACCGGGACCTCCTGGAATGGTCTGCACCCCCCAGGCTCGCCCTATTCCTCCCCCTTCATACCATGAGGTACAGGCAGGAGCAGACCTGGAGGGAGTACCCGGCCTTGTCCGGTCATACTCACCTTCCTCAGGGATAGACCATCCTGATGTGCGGCAGTGGTCTCCATATCGTTGCTCCTGCTTGCCATTGTGTGGAGCCTCCACTCACGGCGTGAGCGCCCCCTCGCACTCCCCGTGAAGATCACCGCTCCTTTGTCGATCCCGTGAGCGCACGCCTCAATCCCGGGGCGGCCTCCACCTCCACAGGTCACGTCTACAGTGCCCGCCTGACTTCGGGGCTGTTCCAGCTCAGACCATGACCCCCGTTGCCACAGTCACCCAGGTGATCCAAACCCGGTGCCTGCGGTCATTCCTCCAACGAGGGCTGCCCCACCTCAGACGACCAACACGATGCCTCCACCAGCCAGGCATACCACCACTGTCGCCCTGACGGTCACTCTTTTGGTACCGTCCCCCCCAAAAGAAGTTGAGAGATCACCAGACAGGTCGCTGGACAATCTTCCACGGCATCCTCCCGGGACTATAAGTCGTATCAGAGCCCAAAGGGATCGCCCGGAGTCGCATAAGTCCCCACCTCGGGCCCTTTTGGGGGATGCGAGTCGGCTCCTGAGGATGTAAGCAGTTCTCGGACCTCCTTTCGGATGTCAGCGGCTCTGGGCTGAAGGTGGGGGAAACCCGGGCCCCTGGCAGTGCAGGATCCGGTTTTCCACTACATGGACACCCGTCCACCTTCGACGGCTCCATTTCCCTTTTGCCCGCCCTGATGGAGGCCCTGAAACACCCATGGGCCCAGCCGGCCTCCGCCCACCAATACCGCACTCTTGAACATCTGTACCGGAACCAGGGGGAGGCACCGAGTTCTTTTTTAAACCCACCCTCTGCCAAACTCAGTGGTCAAGTGGGCCCCAAACCCGGGACCCCGGGCACTCCCTCCCACAGAGGGACACCAGCTCGACACCTTTGGGAGGAGATTCTACTCAGCCTTTTCCCTATAGCTAGGGTGTCAAATCCCAAGCCTGCTTGGCGGCCTACCTCCGGAGCCTGCTGGACAAATTCCCCCCTCTCTTGTCCACCCTCCCAGAGGAGAACCAGGAAAGTGAACCATTTTACACCGAGGTGGTGGTTCGCCAACCAGCAAATCCTTTCCTCCAGGCACTCTGTTGAGGTCACCCCCCACGTCATGGTGGGCTCCATAACCTTGTGTCGATACGCCTGGCTACGTCTTTGGGTCTTCAAGAAGACACCTGAAAACGGATTGAAGATTTCCCCCTTTGATGGCAAGGGACTCTTCAGTCGACGACCGATGGGCCATGGACCACATTGTCAAGGCTCGGCTAACGGCCAAGAAGATGGGGATCCGTAGCCTAACAGTCCCCCCGGGGTTTTTGGTCTCATCTTTGGCAGGGTCCTCGTCATCGACTTCCAGTCGTGTTTCCCTTGGCGGCACCACAGGACTTTGACTGCATCCTCACGACGACCTCCTCGAAGTCGCAATTTCTCAAGAAGTCGTTGTCTGGGACCAAGTCCCGCTTTTGATGCGTCGTCAGGCACCTCCACAGCCAACCTGCCAGCAGCCCTGAAACATTGTCCCAGTCTGGCCAAAACCTCGCCAATGGGCCTCCCCGGACTCTTGGGTTCTCACCATCGTCCATCTTGGTTACGCCATCGAGTTCTCAAGTATTCCCTGCAAGGCGTTTTTATTACCCCGGCCAGCCCAGCACTGTTGGAAGAGATCCACCCCCTTTCAAAAAAGGGGTGATCGGGAGGTTTCCCCTCCTCGGCCACTCCACCGGGTTCTTCTCCTGGACTTTCCAAAGTTGGACGGGACCTTGCGACCCATTCTAGACCTCAGAGGGGTGCACGAGTACATCCGCCCCCGGAGGTTCAAGATATCAAGCTGTGGACGATCCTCCCCCTTTCCCTTTGTCGAGGGGGCTGGTTCGCATCCATCGACCTGTGGGATGCCTACTTTCACATCTCCATCTGTCTGCAGCACAGGAGATACCTAGTTTGCGATGACCGCATGCATCAATACAGGGTGCTGCCGTTCGGCCTGTCCACTGCACTAGGGTCTTCACGAAATGCATGGCCCCGTGGTCTTCCATCTGCGGACGAAGGGATATCCGTCTTTACCTAAATTTTTGGGTGTTGGTACATCCTGCAAATGCAAGCTGTACCTGGACATTCACTGGACTTTGTCCCCCCTGACCCTTCTGGGTCTTCAGGTCAATCTAAGAAGTCCCACCTCGACCGGCGGGGTGCTCGCTTTATTGGAGGGACCCTGGACTGGTCTCTGCCAAGGCTTACCTGCCCCCGGAGGGCCCTCCCTCCACCGGGCCGCATCTGCCACCTTGACCCCCGGGGACATGGGGAAGAGGGGATAAGTCCTTTGGGGACATGGCTTCCACCACACCTCACTTCCTCTCAAGATTGCAAGCGCGCCCGCTCCAACACTGGTTCATCAGAGCTTTTTAAACCCCCTCTGAGACAACCAGGGGTTGGAAATCCGACTTCCGCCACAGGTACGCCACTCCCTGCTATGGTGGGTTTCCACCCCCACCTCCTGTTGGGGATGCCGTCTCAGAAACCCACTCCTCGACTCATGGTCACGACGGATGCCTCCCCTTCGAGTGGGGAGTGCTTGCGATGACCTCAGAGTCCGGGGACGCTGAACTGGAAAAAGACCAGCTTTACATCAATCCCTCGAGCTCCTTGCCATCTGGAAAGCTCTGAGGGGATTCCCAACCTGGTCGCTGGGCAGCAGTCCTCATCTTGATGGACAACACGACGGCCATCTATTATGTAACAGACAGGGAGGACCCATTCCACCACACTCTTCACCATCACCCTCCAAATGTGGGAATGGTGTTGTCACTTCAGGTCCCCCGATGGCCATCCATCTGGCTGGCCAGGAGAACACCATAGTGGAGGACCTGACCAGGGGCACCCCCACCATGAGTGGTCCCCAGGACGGGGTTTCGGACGATACGGGAACGCTGGGCGAGCCCATGATCAACCTCTTTGCCACCGCATTGAACACGAATTCCTTATGGAGAGCCGGCAGGGGACTGGGCTCTCGGCAACGCCTTCCTGTTTTAGTGGACCGAGGGGCTCCTCTACGCCTTCCCACCCTTTCCCCTCCTGTGCTAGTGGTCGCCAAGATCCTGGCGGACCGAGCCGACGCCATCCTTGTAGCCCCCTACAGGCCGAGGCAGCACTGGTTTCCCCCCCTGCTCAGGTCGACTTTTAGGCACCAACAGCACCATTGCGTCCCACTCGGACGGCGGTTTTCCACCCCGACTTGCCACTCCTGGCCCTGCACGCGTGGAGGATAACGCCTTAGACAACCCCATAATACAGGACGTCTTGACCGCGGCCAGGAAGGAGTCGACCTGTGTAAATACGCCTACAAGTGGCAGCAGTTCGTGACTTTTGCTGAGACACGAGACGAGCCGGTATCGCCTGTAGTCTCGGTACCGTGCTACGCTTCCTGTTCCACCTCCGACAGCAGGGACTCGCGTTCCTTCTTTTAAGGTCTACCCTCCGCCATCATGGCCTCCAAACCTCGAGGCTCTCCATCGGCAGCGCCCTTTCCCGGATGCCACCATGAAGGAGTTCATGAAGGGGCTTCAACATCTATACCCGCCGGTATCACCGCCGCTGCCGCCCTGGTCGCTGTCCCATCCTCTCCCCCGCTCATGCAACCCCCTTGAGCCCATGGCCACTGCCGATGACAGGCTCCTCACCATCAAGATGGCCTTCCTGGGTTTTCACCCTTTTAGGGGGCCAGTGAACTACAGCCCTCAACCGATGAGCCTTTTTTAGTGTTTTCGGGAAAGGAGTCCTTCGCCCAGAATTTCCTTCCCAAAGGGATGTCCCACTTCCACCTTAACCAGGACATCATTTTAAACCTTCACCCCAAACCCCACATGCCCCTTTGGGGCGGTCCCTCCACTCTTTGGACGTCCGTCGGGCCCTTTGGGTTTTTACACCCAACAGACTGCGATCTTCAGGCAGACCCCACGCCTGTTTGTCTGCTATGGTCAGCATCGGAGGCCAAAATTCCCCCCGAGGTTTTAAGTGGGTGGCCCAGACATTTTGCTGGCCTGAGTGGCCAAGCAGCCTCCACCAGCCCTGCTTCAGCCCCACTCCAGAGCTGTGTGGACCTGCAAGAACTTTGTCGAGTGGCCCCCGGGCCAGGCCATCGACCTTTTTGTGTGCCACTATCAACTGGACTGCTGGTCCGGAGAGATCCCGGTTTGGACGAGCGGTGCTGGCCTCCATCTCTGGGCCTGACCCACCGTCCTTCTGGTAACTACAAAATTTAGTGTGTGAGGCAAGGACCCACGAAAAAAAAACAGGTTCTTCCTTAACTTTGGGCTTCGAGTGGTCATCTGTGCCCTCCCCCACACACACACACACACACACACACACACCCAGCCGTCCCCCCTTTTTCAGGCCCTTATCAGCGGCTTTGGGGCTTTAAAGGGGCCTTTCTTGGCGGGCTGAGCACGCCCAGTAGGGGCATGGGGGGGGGGTTCCCGCCAAGTCCAAGTCTAAATTTTGAACGGTACTGCCATGCACGAAACTCCTAGTGTGTGAGGGCACAGATGACCACTGGAAAACCACAATTACAGGTAAGCAACCTGTTCTTTTTTGTAATGCTAGAGCAGTATTTCTGTAACATTGGTTCTCCAAGCATTTTGGATTTCAGCTCTCAGAATCCCTATTGGAATGTGGCTGAGGCTTCTGGGAGATGAATTCCCAAACAGATTGAGAAGCACTGTGCTAGAGTATTTTACAGATTCTTTCCAAGGTAGAAACTAACAGTCAAACTACAGTAATTCACACCTTAGTAAAAACAAAGATCTTCCTCCCTCTTCTTCTCACTTCAGCCTCCTAAGGATTCTTGCAATCTGTTCCAGAGGGTTCATAGAATCATAGAAATGTAGAGTTGGAAGAGACCACAAGGGCCATCCAGTCCAACCCCCTGCCATGCAGGAAAACCCTCAAAGCACTCCTGACAAGTGGCCATCCAGCCTCCGCTTAAAAACCTCCAAAGAAGGAGACTCGACCACACTCTGTGGCAGCACATTCCACTGTCGGACAGCCCTGACTGTCAGGAAATTCCTCCTGAGGTTCAGGTGGAATCTCCCCTCCTGCAGCTTGCATCCATTGCTCCTTGTCCTGGTCTCAAGAGCAGGAGAAAACAAGCCCACTCCCTCCTCGACATGACATCCCTTCAGATATTTAAACATGGCTATCATGTCCCCTCTCAACCTTCTCTTCTGCAGACTAAACATACCCAGCTCTCTAAGTCTGTCCTCATAGGGCATGGCTTCCAGGCCCCTCACCATTTTGGTTGCCCTCCTCTGGACCTGCTCCAGCTTATCCATATCCTTCTTGAATTGGGGTGCCCAGAACTGGACACAGTATTCAAGATGAGGTCTAACCAATGCAGAATAAAGTGGTACCAATACCTCCCTCGATCTAGACACCATACTCCTATTGATGCAACCAAGAATTGCGTTGGCCTTCTTGGCTGCCGCATCACACTGCTGACTCATGTTCAGCTTGTGGTCTATGAAGACTCCTAGATCCCTTTCACACGTACTATTAGCCAGCCACGTGTCCCCCATCCTATATTTCTGCATACCATTTTTTCTGCCTAAGTGTAGGACCTTACATTTCTCTCTGTTGAAATTCATTTTGTTAGCCTTGGCCCAGCTCTCCAATCTGTCCAGGTCCTTTTGAATTTTGATCCTGTCATCAGGCGTATTAGCAATCCCTCCCAATTTGGTGTCATCTGCAAATTTGATCAGCGTGCCCTCTATTCCTTCATCCAAGTCATTAATGAAGATATTGAACAGCACCGGGCCCAGGACAGAACCCTGTGGCACCCCGCTAGTCACTTCTCTCCAGGATGAGAATCTGCCATTGGAGACCACCTTTTGGGTACGGTCAGTCAACCAGTTACTAATCCACCTGACAGTAGCCCTGTCCAGTCCACATCTTACTAGCTTCTTTGCAAGAATGTCATGGGGAACTTTGTCAAAGGCCTTACTGAAATCAAGATATACTATGTCCACGGCATTCCCTTCATCTATCAAGCAAGTAACTCTATCATAAAAAGAGATAAGATTAGTCTGGCATGACCTATTTTTGAGAAATCCATGTTGACTTCTCGTAATTAAGGCATTGTTTTCTAAGTGATTAGAAACTGACTGCTTGATGATCCGCTCCAGGAACTTTCCAGGTACTGATGTCAGGCTGACTGGGCGATAATTATTTGGGTCCTCTTTTTTCCCTTCTTGAAGATGGGGACAACATTTGCCCTCCTCCAGTCTGCTGCAACTTCTCCGGTCCGCCAAGAGTTTTTAAAGATTATAGCAAGAGGTTCCGCAATGACCTCTGCTAGTTCTTTTAAAATCCTAGGATGCAATTCATCTGGCCCTGGAGACTTGAATTCATCCAGTGTGGCCAGGTATTCCTGTACTACCTCTCTATCTATTCTGTGCTGCATTCCCCCCACTTCCTCACTTGCTCCCCAACCGCCAGGTTGAGTGTTTTTATCCTTTTGGGAAAAAACTGAGGCGAAGAAGGTGTTGAGGAGTTCTGCCTTTTTTCTTCCTCCTGTTATTAATTCACCATCTTCCTTGCGCAGTGACCCTATCGTCTCCTTCTTTTTCCTTTTGCTGCGGACGTATTTAAAAAAGCCCTTTTTATTGTTTTTAATGTCTCTGGCCAGCCTAAGTTCGTTCTGTGCTTTAGCCTTTCTGACCTTCTCCCTACATCTCCTGGCTACTTGCTTATAATCTTCTTTGGTGATTTCCCCCTTCTTCCATTTCCTGTACATGTTTTTCTTAATACTTAGCTCAGCTGAGAGCTCTTTAGTCAACCATTCCGGTTTGTTCAGATGCCTTCCATTTTTCCTCCTTAATGGCACAGTTTTAGCCTGTGCCTTCAGTACCTCCCTTTTAAAGAACTCCCATGCATCCTGAACTCCTTTCTCATTGACTATTCTTGACCACGGGATTTCAGCCAGCAGCTCCTTCAGTTTACAGAAGTCTGCTTTTTTAAAATCTAAGACGAATGCCTGGCTACACTTGCCTTCTCTTCCCCACTGAATGCCAAATTCTAATAGGGCATGGTCACTCTCTCCTAAAGATCCAACCAGTTCTACGTCATTAACAAGGTCTTCCCTGTTGGTCAGGATCAGATCCAGAATATTTGATCCCCTTGTCGCCTCTTCCACCTTCTGGACCATGAAATTGTCTGCAAGACAAGCAAGAAACTTGCTGGACCTTGCCGCCTTTGCAGAGTTTGACTGCCAACATATATCCGGGTAGTTGAAATCTCCCATTATTACTGTATCTCTCCTTTTTGAATGTGCAGTCATTTGGTCTATGAAAGCACCATCGAGGTCCTCAGTCTGGCTTGGAGGTCTGTAGTAAACCCCCACTATAATATCCCTATTGTTTCTCGCTCCCTTAATTCTTACCCAGATGCTCTCGACCTGGCTTCCGGTGTTCAAGTCATGGATCTCTTCACAGGTGAAAACATCCTTGACATATAAGGCTACTCCTCCTCCTTTCTTATTTGGTCTATTTCTACAAAATAGGCTATACCCCTCTATTCCTACATTCCAATCGTGAGACTCATCCCACCAGGTCTCAGTGATGCCTATCAAATCATATTTATTTTGCTGTACTAGGAGTTCAAATTCATTTTGTTTGTTTCCCATACTCCATGCATTAGTGTAGAGACACTTAAGTCCCCGTGCCCTTCCTGCAAGTCCCATAGCATTGTTTCCACCCCTCCCACGATTGGATGCTATTCCTACTTGGCCAATATCATTTGGGCCTTTTTGCCCTGCACTTGCTGAGTCCTTGTCCTGAATAATCTTGTCTCCCTCCCCAGTTGTACTTAGTTTAAAGCCCTCCTAATCCTCCTTGTGAGACTGGTTGCAAAAACGTTCCTGCCAAGTTTCGTGAGGTGCAGCCCATCCCTTGCCAGAAGCCCATGTTCCTGGAATTTCAAGCCATGATCCAAAAAGCCAAACTGTTGGCGGTGGCAAAATGTGCGGAGCCAGCTGTTGACCTCTACTATTGTCCTTTCCCTTTGTGCACCATATCCTTGAACAGGGAGGATTGATGAAATGACCACCTGCGCACCAAGGTCCTTAAGCTTTCTCCCCATAAGCTCGTAGTCCTTTGTGATGTGGTGAAAGCTGCGCTTCACCGTGTCATTGGTTCCAACGTGAACCAAAACGAGGGGTTCCCCGATCTTTTGATTTAGATACAGAGGGTAAGCAGTTTTATGCTCCATCCTGAGAGTTTTTCAATAGAAAAACTAATTTGGTTTTCTCTTACATTATTTGTTGTGTGTTTACAAACATATTCTTCAGAAACATGTTTATGTAAAAAGTAGACAGAGGACATGCTTTGTGGCCACCCTCATTAGGTTTTAAAAATTTGTAAAGGCTTTAAATAGGTTGAAATTGTAATGGTCATTTTCTCCCATACTACAAGTTCTATGCAAGCAGGATGAGCAGGTGTCTCACTTCATGTATCTCACATCCCAATGTAGTAGACCAAGGGTGTCAAACTCAGTTTCATCTTGGGCCTCATCAACATTATGGGTTGCCTTCAAAGGGCCGGTTGTATATGTAAGACTATATAAATGTATCTACTCCTTTATCATATTAAATCATTGCCTCTGTGCCTCTTTCTCCTCCCCCTCCCCTGTAGCTCTTTCTGCCCCCCTGCTCTTCTCTATATCTGGTGAGCCTGACTGCTCCTCTGTCCAACTCTCATGAGCCATGTGGAGCGTTGCCGTGGTAACCTGCGGCAATGCTCTGATGGTGAGACTTAGAGGAGCAGTCAGAAGTAGAAGTAGATTGCGAGTGCTGGCTGTTGGGCCCTTCTTCAGAATACCGGCAGCCGGGGGCTCACAATGTGGGAATTGGGCTCACCAGGCAGTGGGAGTGCCGCAGCTGCAGGAGAGGTGCAAAGGCCACATGAAATTGCCTGGGGGCCGGATTTGGCCCATGGGCCTTGTGTTTAACACGTGTAGTAGACTAAATCTATGAAAGCTTTTGCTATGAACTTCTATCAGTCTCAAAAGTGTTGCAAGATCCCCTTGTATAGTGATAGAGACTAACATAGCTTTTTCTTTGAATGTGAATGAGTAGAGATGAGTTTTGCTTTGAAATTAAGTAAATGTTTTGGAGCAAAAAAGTGGGACAACAAATGAAGGCTGTGTAAACTCTTCCCTTGCTTGCCATTTTGTTACATCCATGAAAGAAAGCATGTCATGCCTCACATGTTGTTCGAGTGTAGCTCTCAGCATTTTTCAACACTAACTGCAAATAAGAGTTGCAGTCAAACAATATCTGGAGGGCCATGTGATTCCTACCTCTGTTCCACAATCTATCCCTCAAGCAGTTCTTCCCCCTGCAAAGTTTCTCACAAACACATTACTGGAATCTCATAGGGAAGAAAGTCATATGGGCTACTCATGCCTGATCGAAGGAAATATGAAAGATGGTGAAAGGATTTCCCTACACACTTCTGTTGTCTAGATTCTCTTCTCTCAAAACAGCCCCCACGTATAGCTTGGTAGGGTGTTAAAGCCCTCAATCTGTATTACAGAGTTTTCATTAGCTTGCAAGACATTTGGTGCTTTTAAGTTAGCCACTTGAATCTGAAGTTATGAAATTTGGGTTAAGAACACATGGGACAGGAACCATTAAAAAGAGTAAGGAGCTGTCTTAAGCACTAAATGCTTAGTTGTGGGGGGATATAACACCAGTAATAAGATGTTGGTCTACAGAGCTCTCTGTGTGCTCTGGGGCCTTTCCGCTTCCCGACGTGACAAGCAAGAGAGGCTATGAAATGGGCAGGGGCAGGACCAGCAGCTTTCTTACAAGCTTTCCTCTCTGTTGGAGGGCAGACCTGTATATGCCATATGTTTTGCTCTGTGCCCTCTAAGCTGGCTTGCTTCCCTGCAGTTTAGTGAAGGATGCTGTCTCACCATATTGTTGAAATAAGATTCTGCTGCCATTCCAGCTCACTTTTATAATAGGAGTGGGCAAAGAGTGGGCTGCATGCAGCCCTCATCTCCATCCCCATTTTTTTGCTCCAGAATGGCCTCTATGGAGTGTAGCAGACATTTCCACTACATTTGGGTGAGGGGGGATGACTGAAAAAAAGACATGTGCCAGATATGTCTTTTTTGAAGTAGGAAGTGGCTTCTGCTCACTTCCTCTCCTGGCCCAGGAAGAGAAAAAAAGTAGTGAAAACACCACCATTCCCCATAGAGGCAACCCCCCCTTCTTTTTTCCAGTGTAGGCACAGCCTTCCAAGGTCTCCTGGAGGACCAGCAGGACCCCCTAGCCTTCCACAATTTCCCACCCAGTTTATATGGAATGAGCCTGGGGTCCTCTAATCCATCGCCATAGGCAGAAAAAAAAATACCTTGCGCTTGCCATGCACAGACTTTTTTTTTCAGTACTGCTCCACACATGAGAGAGACAACTTCTATACAGATTCTCTGGATCATGAAATGCCTTGGCCCAGCCAAACACAAGATGTGCAATCAACATTAGGGTTCCCCACTCTAGTAGTAACATCATATGTTCATTTGGAAATACTATTTTCTTCAAACTAAGCAGACTTTCAAAGCAGTTAATATTTGTTAGCATGTTCCATGGTTCTTCCCACGTTACAAAATGTAAAGCTGTAATTCTGTACCCACTTTACTTGGGAATAAGCTCCACTGAACTCAAAGTAGACATGTTCAGAATTTTTCTGTAAACCATGCTTTCTGCCACTAAAAAGAAACAAAAAGATGAGATGGGAAAAGATAGTAAAGTTCCTCCACATAGCCTGTATTTTGTCTGGTTTCTCTCTCTCTGTTGCACATGCTGTGTGTAAATACAGGCATGTGCTGTGAAGGTGAATTCATTCTCCTCAGGATACACGTAAGTGTCATGTTTAGGTCCCCTAACCAGTAGTGGAAATGTTCATTGCCACCTGCATAAACCCAGATGCCATCTGGGAAAGCCTCTTTAAGATAACTAGAAAAAGGCAAAGGAAGGAAAAACATTGTCCTTCAGAACATAATTGTATTTTTTGTACTAATTTCATATGAATTCTGAAAAGGAAAACTAAGTGCCCATACGGCATCTTCAATAAACGACTGGTTTATTAGGCAACTAATTATAAGACAATTATCCTCTCCAATATTGAAAAAAACAGCAGGGGTAAGACTAGTCTCTTTCTTTTCTTACCTTCATTTCAAATTTTCACTAGGCTAGCGGTAGGTAATACTCATCCTGCATAGAGGTCTGCTTCATTGTGAGTATTCTGTCTCCAGTCAGAGCTGTCAGGTATATCAGTCATGGAGCATTGTGGCTGTGTCAGACACATAAACAGAGAGATTAGATGGCTACAAAGCACTCTGAATAAGGGAGTAAATTACATTGGGAAAGGGGGGGGAGTTAAAGAAACTGTTGTATCAAAAGGTCTGTTCAGGAGGTTACTGCTAATATATGACAGCTGGAACAAGATAATTGTAGAAAGAGATCTTTGGGTGTTCTCTGCAAAGTGCTGCATACTTGCAATAAATATTCAAATGCTTATTTTGTGTTGCAAGTGCCAGATAACCATTCAAAGTGAAATACAATTCTTTTCAGATCACTTAAAATCTACTGCCAGGAAATGTTAGGGACTGTTTTATAAGCCCACTAGGAATATTTGTGCTAAATGGACTCACAAAACTAAGTTTTCACAAAAGTTTCCTTGGAAAATCCATTCAAGCCTTAAATGGCTATGTGGTGAAAAATATCTAGTAGCAAATGCAATTTGGGCCAAATTCTTTTTCATGACCATTTTCTCTTAGCAAAACTCACTTGCTTGTGGGGTTAGGGACATTGCATACACAGAATAGAATTATTAAAGCTTTCTCACCATGCATAGCCTAGCAAGTTTTCCTTTCTAGTCCAGCAGTTAATCACCTGCCGCTCAGCTAGAAGGAAATATTTCATTTACTTGTATGCAGTTAAAGAATTTAGCCCACTGTCCTAGGATTCTTAGCACTCAATGAAGAGACAAGTTATGCAGACCTTTCTTGTGAAAAATTCCCACGGAATTAACTGGAAAAGCATCACAATGTCCTACAATGCTTGATTTAGCCAAATTCAAACCATTTTCTCTTTTCTTTTACAGTAATAGTAAGGGAAGCAAGTTTAATACTCCATCTGTTTCTGAGTAACTGAACAGCAAATTGTTAGAATTCACTTTCTACTTTCTACAACAACTGACATTAGTCACAGGATTCTGAAGTGGGTGGTCCTAAAGCTGTTATAGGACTGCAGATTCTCAGTAGCCTTAGTCAGTATAGCCAATGATCATGATGATGGGAACAGCAGTCCAAAAGCATCAAGTCTCCAACTCCAAATCTGTATTTAAATGTTTTCCTTGCCAAATGGGAGACCCTTAAACATGAGTAACTTCCACTATTTGGGTGTGTAGAAGCCACATTGTATGCAGAGAGAGGGTGAAAGAAAGAAACGCAAACAATCTTGCAAAAAATGTGTTTACCCTTTAAATACTAGAGAGAAAGAGCACCCTAATCACAGAAAAGGTTAGAAATATCCAACTTCATTGTATGCCTATGGCCATTTCCGCACTACACTGTTATAGCGCTATTATTCCACTTTCAACATCCTATGTAATCCTGGGGTTTGCAGTTTTCTCAGTCAGAGACTCCTTGGCCTCAGTAAATTACAAATCTCAGAATTCCACAGGATGTTGAAGGTGGAATAATAGCACCATAAAAGTGTAGTGCTGGAAATGGACTATGTTAGAGAAGAGTAAAAACATGAAAGCTTCATTCCATTGTTAGAGCAAGGTGGGTCCATAATGACTGGCAGATGATATTACCATCCTGTTCTGAAAAATAAACAAAAACCTCAGAGAGTTCACTTCCTCATGATTCTTCTCCGCATCAAGAGTAGACTGCATACAGTTGTTTGGCTCTGAATAGTCTATGGGTTATTTGGTCTTCTTGGCTTCTGCAATCATGTTAGCTACTCTCACCTGGAATAAGATAAAACCACAGTAAACCAGCAAGCATTCAACTCCATAAATATTTAGACCTCTCTGAACTTACAGAAACTGCTAGGTCAGAGTGAGGAAGTGACTTTTTTGGGCACCAGCTCTCAGAGCAATCTAACATACCTCTCCAAGCTCTGGTTCTGAACATTAAACTGGATGAAATCAAAAGTTTCTTCCTGAATTCTGCTGATATGAGCCAGCTGGACCAAACATTATTCCTTGAAATATTCCTTCAAGTATGAAGCATTAAGGCAGTGAGAAGGAACTTTGGTTATGAACAAAATTAATCAGAACACATCAGCTGAAGTATAAGTTGTTATACTGTAGCTATGGCAGGAATTTCCCCTGTAGGAATTGTTTGTCAGCTGTGGGGAGGAGAGAATCTTTGAAATCTGTTCTATAATTTCATACAGGGTAGTTTAACATTTCACATTTGTTAACATTCATAAAAATATAAACACTTTCCTCCTGAAATATCTAATTTAACAAAATCTTAAAATAGAATAATTTCCAATCCACTTCTTTTTGAGAAGCACTTCTTAGTTCTAATTTTTCTTCCCCATAAGGGTTCTAAGCATTAGAGCCAAAAATGAGTGCATGCAATGCCAACTATTAATGCAAACAAGAATGGCAGCATTTTACACAAAGTTCTTTATTGTTATTATCAAGGTTGCTAGTCAATAAATTGTACAATTGATCCTAGTAGCTAGCTTTCTCCAGAGGCAAAATGTGTTGCATGTTATATTAATTTGTGCTATTTTGTTGTACATTCATTAACCTCCTTTTCTGTACAAAGTAATCCCCCACCCAATAGTGGGAGGTATAGTCCAAAAAATAATTTTAAAGCTCTCCTTCCCAGCCTCTAGTGTGCCTTAAGAACTGCATATTAAATAGTATATCCATAGTTTGGATTCTGAACATTATCTTCATTTGGAACTGAACTTTTGGACAAATTACATTTGTAAAGCTGCAGTTTCATGTACATTCAACACAAGGCATTATCAGGCTTTTAAAACTGCCTTTGTTGTTGTTTCAAATTGGTTTATTATTTTTTTAAAGCCCCTGGTGACAAGAGCCATTTGAACTTCAAAACCACCCACACTTTCAATGAAGCAGTGTGAACAGCTTCGAAATTCCTCCAAGTTTTCCAAGCTTTTATGCTCTTGTATGGTTTACACAGACAAAAGCCTACAGGAGTCCCATTTAGCCATCTAATAGCAAAAAGACAAAGCAAGAAAAAAGTTTTATACTGAAGTACCCTCTTACAAGTGCATTAAAACCCATTTTGTTTCCTCTTGAGTTCCAAAATGCCTAAGGCAGCTTTAGCCGACATGTTAGCAAATGGCTCACATGGGGCACAAGAAAAACACTCAGCCTCTACTGCTAATTCTTGCCATAGAGTTACAGCCACACAACAAGCCTACTTCGCTCAAGAAAAAAGAGCACATTTAATCACTTGAATCATATGTAGCTAAACTATCTTTACCTTTAACATTTGCAATGTTCTCTTAAAATGTGACTAGTGAATATTTGTTAGTTCCAGTCCAGGAATCTTGAGTTTAAAGAGACAGAAGAACTAACCTAGTAAACGTCAGCTCATGACCAAGACAGAGATTCAGATAAAATTTATTTTGATGAACCAAGAAAATGATGTTGCTTCTTAATTTTCTAGAAGATTCTAAGTTAACGTATCATTAAGGTTGATCTTTGTGATTATGTATTTATTACTGCAGAGCCCGCATGATATAGTGGTCTGGCTTTTGGACTTGGAACCTCAAGACCAAAGTTTGAATCGCTGCTCAGCCACAGAAACCTCATACTCTTTCAGCCTTAGAAGAAAGCATTGTCAAAACCTCCTCTGAAAAAATCTCTCCAAGAAAACTCCATGATAGGATCGCTGTAAGTTGGAAATGACTTGAAGGTACATAATAACATTTATTTACTTCTTCATGTTGTGGTTGTTGTTGTGTACCCTCAAGTTGTTTCCCTTATGATGATCCTAAGGTGAACCTATCATAGGGTTTTCTGGGGCTGAGAGTCTGTGATGTGCTCAAGATCACCCAGTGGGTTTCCACGGCTGAGTGCAGAATTGAACGCTGCTCTCCAGGGTTGCAATCCAACACTCAAACCACTACACCATCCCAGCTCTCTTTATTCACTTGTAGCTCATCCTACAACAAGGAAGGTAACAGTAGTAATACAAAAACACAGCATATACTGTCTTGGGGAAATAGAGGTGAAGCAGAAAAGGAGGACCACATCGCAGTTAGAACAATAATAAAATATATAAGTGATACATTGTAAAGCAATAGTACTTTCATCTCTAATTAATGTTTCTTGTCTCCATCCTGAGGCTGAAAACTGAAGTTTTTTCTCACAACCTCCCATTCCAGAGCTTTTTTAGAGTTGGCTGGGGAATTCTGAGAGAAGCTATCCAAAAGCAGAACTCTCCCTCAAGTTCTGTTATTTTGCACATAAAAATAATCATGTGTCTCTGTAAAACAATGATGTGTATTGGCAATGTTTTGTGTCACATACTCACATGTTTGAAAATTGAAGGAAGTAATTTTTTTTACCAGGTCATTACAAAGTGGTTATATTGCCTTATTTTATGAATATAGTGCAAGAATCTGACTTAGAGTTAGTAATTAATTTATTGTCAGCTGCTAAGATTTCATTTAGGCAGTAACTGAAATAATGTTCCTCTTATTTCAGATCAGGATTTCAAGATATGGCATATCGTGGTCATGTCTAAACTTACTTCTTATTTGAGAAACCAAAGTGGAATAATTATGTTCAGAATGTCATTCACCCTTTTGTATTGTCTTATTTGTTATGAATAATTCTGACTTCCATGTGAATAATTCATAACGTGAAGCTATTTAGTGATAATGTATATTAAATGTATGTGGTCTGTATATTTGCTACACACGTAAAAAGTTATAGTTTAAATACTGGGTCAATATCCTTCTCTTTTCTCTTGCCTCCCAAATATCTGCTTAAGAATAAACTAAGTCTATACTGCATATTTGAATTAGGTCCCAGAACTTTTGTATCTTTTTTTAACATTTGGATGGCCAGCTTATGTTTAAACACATTTTATTTTTTTATAAATCATTTTATTAGAATTTCCAGGTATAAAACAAACATTTTCTTGTTGTTAATTCACATGCAATGTTTCTTGATTCTTCCAAACTGATCCAAATTTCATCCTCATTATCATTTTACATAGTTAACTAAAACAGAACTGCATTATCATTTATTATGTAGGTACTTTGCATTTCATTTTCTGTATCAAGCTTCATGATATCAATACAACTCCTTTCATTTACCTTTCTACATAATATCATGAATTACTGACTTCTTAACCTCACCTCCCCGCCCAACTCGACAATTTGCCATTCTTTCCGAATTTCATCATCTGTTTTCCCTTTAAGTCTTTGTGATGCTATGTTTAAACACATTTTATTTGAAATGATTTCCTTTTTTGCATCCTGCAAGAAAAAATTAATATGTTTGTGTGACAATCTAAAGTTGAAACTGGGAGCCAGTGAAGAGGACTGCAGAAATATATGTGCAACTGGTAGGCAAACATTGTTGTGTAGAACAGGGATGGGTAGACAGCAGGTGGAATCTACAGGTAGACTGCTAGGTAATTTCTGGCAGATGATCAATGGTTTCTGATTCCCAGTTGTTTAACAATTAGAACAAAATTCTCTGTCCCACCACTTCAAAATCAGATTGCTGAAGTGGAAGAAAAGAGGAACACAGGTGTGTGGAAAGGACTGCTGCCTCAGTCAGTTCTGTGTTGACCATGTGATCAGAGTTACCTTTGTTCCTTAATTGTCAGAGCAGTGGTGGTTGGTGGGTCAGATGTTGAAAGGTGTTAGTGTTAATATATTATGAATTTTGATTTTCTAGTCTATCCAAAGTACTGAACCTATTTTGAGGCTAGGATTGAATACCCTGGACTGATCCTTTAATATTGAGCTAAACAGATTACAGATTTAGCACACCACAGGAATCAAAGCCACCAGCCAGCACTGTCCTAGAGTATGTTGCTCCACATTCTTGAAGACAACAGTATAACTAGTTTTCATATTATTTAGGTTTGCCACTATGGATCAGTTTGAGCACTCTCTTGAATAAATATTACTGCATATCCCAAACTGTAGTATTGTAGTGTGTTCCTGGGTTAAATACAAACCGGTGTTTATCTGGTATACAACTAAAAATAATGATCCAGGGGTTTAAAAATTAGTTTAGTTTTTTTAAAAAATCTTTATTGCTTAATTGTTAAAACTATTGTATTAATAAGAATTTAGCTGTGTTTTCATTTGTTCTAAGTCACCCTGGGACTCATGGTGGGGTAAAACAATTGCCCCCAAAACATATAGTGATAGCTCATGGAAAAGTGACACCTGGATTCTGCATTTGTAGATCAAAGATAGGCTAGGACCCTTTTCTCCTTTTGAGAGTCATGTTCCCCTGAGGAAATCAAAAGTGTGCTGAAGGCACTCGTGGATATGTGCATGGTTGGAGCCAAAAACAAGAGAAGCAACCCCTTCTCCTTCTTCCTCTGTCCCCTCTTCATCTGATAACCTCCTGTCTATTTCTTTTTCTGGTATCACCACCTTCTTTGTCTCTCACCCTTTTCCTCGCTATCATTTACTTATCTATTTGATTTACATCTCACTTTCCTCTCAAACTGGACTCAAAGCAGCTTACAATGTAAATTAAAAACATCTAAAAGGATATAGAGTACAGAAATTTAAAAAGCATTAAATGATACATTCAATTAAAATGCTCCTTTCAAAACATTAAAAATTGAAGCAATTAAAACAATTAAAACAAACATTACATACTAAGTCCCAGCATACCAAACTGCATATTACTCTGCCTTGATCAGCCAAGGCTGAAGACCTGTTTGAACGAGAAGGTCTTTGCCTGCTGGTGAAAAGTCAACAGAGAGATGGCAGATTGAATCTCCCCTGGAAGGGAGTTTTCAAAGCCTAGAAGCAGCCAGTGAAGGGGTTTTCTCCTGTGTCCCCACGAGCTGTACCTGAGAGGGCGTAGGGATGGAGTAAAGCCCTCCCTGGAAGACTGTGAAACTCAAGAAGGCTTATATGGGGAGACGTGGCCTTTCAGATAGTCTGGACCTAAGCCTACCTAGTAGGCTGCCAGAAGGAGGACTGGTTACTCCCCTTAAAACTTCAACTGATCACTTCCATGTTTTTGAAACTAGGTCAGAGACTGCAGGTTGCTTTCCCCTGTAATACAGCTATTAACAGGGAATGGCAATTTAAAGAAAGCATTGAACTTGCTCTATTTATTTAGTAACACATAACAACCAGGTGACAATCACACTGACAACGTATGAAAATGTGTGTAAACATGGTGATTAATGTTATAACAGTCAATCCCTGCCCCCGTTTCCATGTTAGAGAATGGTACTTATGTCCGTGAAGGAAAGTATGTAAAATCAAAAAAATTGCTTTTACCTGCCACTTCCTTTCAGTTCAACAACAGTGGTTTGCACGATTCTTTCCCATTAGCCACTTCAGTTCCAGTTGATGTTCCATGGGAAAATACACAATAAATCTAACATAGGGTCTTGCTAGTATTTGAAACCTTTTGTAGGGAAGATTTGTAGAATTAATGTGGGAAAAAATTATAAATAGTAAAACAACCAGTTTAAAAGCACTGAGAAATTGGAAGCAATACAGTTCTTTGGGAAGGTTTTAGAAAAGAGAGAAGGGAATTCAGATGAAATTAAAGAACTGTGGCAGAGGTTTCCTTTTCTGCATTTGCTTTGAAGACAAGCAGTAAAACTGTCCTCATGGATATCTCAATCATCCAAATTTCTTGACAATCTGAATTTTACCAGCAGTTCCACGCAGCTCTATACTTGTGTCACTATGTAACAACAGCAGTTGATGGAAAATAATCTAAATGTGTTAGGATGCAGGATGGATGTAATTTCAGTTCTTGGCTGTCTCTCTCTGAAGTAAATACAATGAATGACACCAAATCTGGAAACAAATTCCTTCAGCAATGCAAACGTGCCCTCAGCTGGAGATGAGAGATTAAGACAGGACTACAAGTGACTTGGCAAGACCTGTGTCCTTTTTCTCCAGAGCTGGCCATGTATAATAATAACTTCTATGCTACATTTAAAGACATGACTAATTTATGAGGTAAGATTTTTGTCACATATACTTGGGTGAGACTGGAATTCACTTCCATTTGGGAGACATCAGAGAACCACAGTCACAACATTTAGAAGCCCAGTATTATTTAGAGACTGCTTATTACACTATATTTGGAAGCTTGGAAAAGTAACTTTTTGGCCAAGGATTTGCTGTACTGTCTGGAGGTTCTGGGAAAGTTGTAATCTAAAAAGTAAAATGTATGTGATGTTTATTTTGAACACAGAAATAAGTATAGGCCTCTTTCTTTTCTGTGATTCAGATTAATATATTTATAGTTAGCTCAAGATCTTGGACCACCACATTGAAGAAGTTTTTTTCATACCTGCACATTTCTCATGTGCCTTAGATCATTTCTTCCTGGTGTGGGGGATCAGTAGGAATTTTTCCCAACATTCTAGAGATTGATACCATATTTGTGCCCATTGACTACAACAATTTGTCTTCTCAAAACTCTCCAGGATTAGCAGTCAATGGTTTTGGGGCTAGAACTGGTCCAGAGACCAACACCTTGATAGCACTGCCTTAGATAACCACCATCTCCCAGATTATGGACCAGGTGGAAATGTATGATTAGGATAAATACAGGTCACTTAGAGAAAGCAGAGGGCCTTTTTAAGTTCCAGCTGCTTGAATGTGTATGCAGACTGGGTGGAGTGGTGGAACAAAAATGGGAGCTTTAAACTTCAGTTGAGCATTTAGAAATAGAGTTTAGACATTCAAAGAAGGACATAGTTACCAAGGGTGTACCCAGCCTTTTAATAAGAGTTCTGGGTGTGAAAAATTTTTGATATTTCACTGCAGTTCTAGAAGGAGGGAGTGGGCTTGTTTTCTCCTGCTCTTGAGACCAGGACAAGGAGCAATGGATGCAAGCTGCAGGAGGGGAGATTCCGCCTGAACCTCAGGAGGAATTTCCTGACAGTCAGGGCTGTCCGGCGGTGGAATGTGCTGCCACAGAGTGTGGTGGAGTCTCCTTCTTTGGAGGTTTTTAAGCGGAGGCTGGATGGCCACTTGTCGGGAGTGCTTTGAGGGTTTTCCTGCATGGCAGGGGGTTGGACTGGATGGCCCTTGTGGTCTTTTCCAACTCTACATTTCTATGATTCTATGATTCTATGATTCTAAATTTGGCATCTGTATATATGTGGCTTCAAATCACCTGTTGACCTGAGTTTCACAGGTTTTCTTACCCAAGGAATACTCAGGTGGTTTTGCCAGTTGCTTCTTCTGAAATATAGCCTACAGCACCTGGTATTCATTAGTGGCTTCCCATCCGCCCTGCTCAGCTTCCCAGATCAGATGGAATCTTGTGGCTTTAAGGTACATAGGGTTCCTACTTTTGGGAACTGAAAGAAAATTTTATAGAGGAGGATTTTAATTGGGGAGGTAATGTCCTTGTACCCACACCTCAGAGGTGACTTCTCCTATATTAGGGCAGAGAAAAATACTATTAGGGAGCTAGTTTCACAGCACTCAGGAAGAGTGATATGATCCCTTGGCTTGACTGGGATCATAATACAGGAATTAACCCATCAATGGACGACTCTTCCTCCATAGATAAGAATGGATCTTTATGGTTAGTTGCAACATATCATTTCCTAGTGTATTATAAGTTACTGCTCTTTCACAGAGTACATCTTTTGATTCTTCCATCTGCTTATCATCTTCTTAACAGAGGCAACAAAAATGCACTGGCATTTTAAAAAGGGGAAAAAACATATTGTGATACAAGCTTGCATGGGCCTGAGAATCTACATAATCAGGTGCATTTAAGAGGTATACATAAAACAGTTTGCTTTATAGCAGGAATAGAAATCATGCAGACTTCCAGAAGTTGTTGGACTGCAACTCCCAGTATTTCTTACCACTGGATATGCTGGCTAGAGTTGATGACGACTATAGTTCATCACCATCATCCGGCAGACCATGTGATTCCCACTCCTGCTTCACAAGACAAGTAGATAGCTCATGGCACTGATTTTGTTTAATTTGATTTCTAGTCCGCTTCTGGCCTTGAAAAATCTCAAAAGAGTGCCACATCCAATGCCTAAAAAAGTTCTAAATCTAGTAAAATTAATACAAGATCTGGTCCATGTGAATATGACCTGGCCCATTAGTGATGAAACTGGCACAGCTAGCTCAACAACAAATACACAACTAAATAAAGAGAAGGAATTGTTTGGTAGCAAAACTATACACTCCAAATACATGCTGATTCCAAGAAGCAATATGAAAATATACAAATACACTACAGCAAAGTTTCCCTTTTGTTTTGTCTTTAATTGCAGCATGATGACACTAGGTCTGAGACAGAATATCTCAGGAAATATACATGCTTCACATTTTGTTACTGAGTACAAGGAAGGGACCATTATTAAAAGTCCTTTTACAGTATACTATTATAGCACTATGATTCCAATTTAACTGCTGTGGCTCTATCTAATGGAATCCTGGGGTTTGTAGTTTGATCAGAGGCACAAGACCTCTCTGGCTGAGAATTCTAAGTGCCTCTCCAGAAACTGCAAATCCCAGGATTCCATAGGATTTTTCCATGACAGTTAAAGTGGAATCATAGTGCTATAATTCTGTCCTATGAAGGCATCCTTAGCAGTAGAGCTCCTGCTTTGCATGCAGAAGGTCCTCGGGTCAGTCCTTGGCATCTCTGACTGAAAGGATCAGGAAAGGAGGGGGAAAAAGCAAGAGATAGAGAGGATGGCATCTATGGCAGTTGGAGGTTATAGGAGCAGTCCCAGATGTTTCTAATTTTCCTCACTTTGCATGTCCTCTTGTTCTATTTATTTAAATATTTTTATTTGGTTAGCTGGTCTACCTTTTATTTCCTCTCCTCCCTCTAACTGTGAATGCTATAGCCTTGTCCTTCTTAGAGAACATGCACAGAGAAAAGGCTTGTTCTCAAGTGTGCTATGCATTCGGCACATGCTTGTATGAATGGCAGAGGGAAGGTACTGGGCAGGCTGTAGCATTGAAAACCACCTGAAAATGTGCAAGATCCAATGTGTGTTCCAGGCCCACAGTTTGAGACAGGCTGCTGTGGAGGATGTAGATATGACTATGTGAAAATGCACTGTTCAAACCTTCTATCCAAGATAAAATTCCCAGACCTCCCACTCAAAATGCTCAGTTCTATGGGAAAAAGAATTACAAAAGTTTATCTGGTAAGGGAAAAAACCAAGAATTAGGCTTAAAATATTACAAGATGCTAAAGAGAGAGGAGGATTTGATGTGCCATCGTTAAAAACCTATTACCAAGCATGCTGTTTAGATTTAATCAAAGACTGGATATATGTAGAAAATACAACATGTAAAGAACTGGAAGGAATTAATAATAGGTTTGGATGGCACGGATACTTATGTTATGATAAAATAACAGTGAATAAAGAGTTTAATAATCATTGTATTCGAAAGACATTATTGAAAGTGTGGTTACAAATAAAGCATAAATTTTATAGAGGGCTTCCGATTTGGACCTCACCTCAAGCAGCACATAAAATTGCCCTAACAAAACAAGGAAATTTACTAACCTATCAAGATTTGTTGAAATGGGAAGGGGATAAGCCAAGAATGCGCACAGAAGAAGAATTAAAGGCTTTGGGATATGAATTTAATTGGTTCCCATGGAGACAACTTGAAGAGAAATTTAAAATGGATCAAAAATTATATGGATTTGAAAGAAAAGAAAATGAATTAGATGCATTGATGGAGGACCAAAAGAAGAGAATCTCCAAATTCTATAAGCTATTGTTGCACAGAGAAATTGAATCAGAAACTGTTAAAGATAATATGGTTACATGGGCACAAAATACTGGACATCCAGTTGAGTTGGATACATGGGTGAGGACATGGAAAACAGACATAAAATTTACACCAAGTTTAAATTTATGAGAAAACTTATATAAAATGCTACATAAATGGTATATGACACCTGAAAGGTTGCAGAAAATAACTAAAAATGGAAATGAAAGATGTCGGAAATGTGAGGAAAAGGTGAGGTCGTTCTTTCATATGTGGTGGACCTGTAAGATAGCAAGGAAATTTTGGAAGGAAATACATGATGAAATTCAAAGAATTTACAATTTAAATTTTGAAATGAAGCCAGAGTTTTATTTGTTAAATATGTTGAGACAACAAAGAGAGATAAGATGTCATCGGAAGACGTTCTTATATTTGATAACTGCTGCAAGATTGACATATGCACAATATTGGAAAGAAAAGACCCATGTTGATATAAAAGAATGGAAATTAAAAGTTCTGGATATGATAGAGATAGAAAAGTTAACATTTTCATTGAAAAATAAGCCTATACAGAACTTTGGGAAAGGGAATGGAGAGAAGTCTTAAATTGGATAAATATATAGTAATAAGAACAGGAAAAGAATAAAACAAGATTGTATATAATATGAGGCAACAATGTAATAAGGCAATGTAACAATGCAGCAATGTAACAATGTAAGATGTAACAATGTAAGATTACCTTTTGAAGAGAAACAATGTATGAATCGAATGTAAATAAGCAGACTCAACCGGAAAAAAAGAAAAAAGCTTGGAAGTGGGGAAGGGTTTTTTTTATTTTCACTTTAAACTTTAATAAAAATTTCTAAAAAAACAAAAACCCAAAATGCTCAGTTCTGAGGTGGCAGCTAGAAGGAGCCACGACAAGTTGAGCGCATGTGACCTCATTCTTCTTTCCACATATTCTGAGACTATGTAGAGGCAGCTGTCTGAAGAGACAATAAAACATATTAAACTTGGTACAAGATGGCCTTGGTGTGTCAATGAGTTCAATGGAGCGGACTTCATTTTGAGTAAATGCACGGAGTTTGCATCGTGAGCTTGCAAGGTCCTGGAAAATCTTTGGGGTGGTGGTGGTGGGGGGGATGCATGGCACCACACCATGGACTAGTTGCTGTCGTCAGCACTGATCACATGAAAACAGAGCTGGTCCTACCGTTAGGCAAGGTGAGGTTGGCCACCTCAGGCAGTGCAAAGAGACCAAATGTTACTTGTTTAATCTATATGTTGCTGTTCTCCTAAAACTATGACTCAAGCAGTTCACAAAGATTTTTAAAAAATCCAGAAATACACACAAGTAATACACACACACAGAATCTCACATTCACAGAATGACATCCGGTTGCAGAATGCACACAGAACCCAACTTACAAGGCAAGCATTTTACAACATTGTTTACAACTCTTCAGGTGACAATGTCACTGATTTTGAGGCTGTGTGCACGTGTTTTTCTAAAAGACAAATGTCTGGGGTAAAAAAAAAAAGGAGGTCTCAAACCATTTTGCATTTGTGTTTGTAATATTTTTGTTGCAAAGAAATCTGGCAGCTACTCAAACCAAATGTTCCACTTCATGTGAACATGGGTTTTTCTGGCTTTGGATGTTTGGGTACCGATGATTTGCCAACCACAAATACTCTGTGGACGTGGGCAACACTGTAATTTTAACTGAAATTGGAATTATTGTTGGGGTCAGGAAAGAGTTCCAGATTAAGGCAATCAATTTACTTCTATATTCTTTTTTTTTTTTTGGTCTGGGCACAGGAGTAAAGCATTTACCATACCCTAAAGAACAACTGATTTAAAAAGCAGAGCATCAATTAAAGCGGAAATCATTCTAAGGTCATTTCTGCACTAGGCTGCTATAGTGCTATAATTCCACTTTCAACATCCTATGGAATCCTGGCCCCTGAAGCCCCTCCCTAGCCTGCAGACCCCAGCATTCCATAGGATGTTGAAAGTGGAATTATAGCACTATAGCAGCCTAGTGCAGAAATGGCCCAATATAACAACAACAGCAACAGCTTGATTGGGAACTTTGGGGGGGGGGCTAACTATGCACCTTGACCTGGATGGCTGACGAGGCACCAGTTGCTGCTCTGCCTCTGGCCGCAAAATATTTGAAGTCGCGAGTGGGGCCCTCGCCCGCCTCCAGAACGCTCCCCTCCCCTCCCCTCCCCTCCCCTCCCCCGGTGCCCCGAATTCTCCCCTGACGCCCAGCCACCTTGCGCAGCCCGCTCTTTTTACACATCCAGCCCTGCAGATGTCAGCATAGCCTGCGAATGGCAGCCGCGCCGCCGCCGCCGCCGCCGCCGCCGCCGGGCCAGGCTCTGGCTGGGCAGGAAGCCTCCTCTCTCTCCTCTCCTCTGCCCGCCTCGGCCCCGTCCCCGGCTCCCTTCCTCCCCGCCTCTCCCGCTCGCCGCTTGCTGTCACCAAGAGCCAGACGAACTGCAGACAGGCAGCAGCCAGGGGAGGGGAGGGGAGGGGAGGGGAGGGGGAGGGGGAGGGGGAGGGCGGAGGCGGGACTGGGAATGAGTTGGAGGCAGAGGCAGAGGCAGAGGGGCAGCCTCCGCGGGCTGGAGAGAGAGGCGCGCACGGACCCGGGAAGGAAGGAAGGAGGACGGGCGGGCGGGCCGGCGGGAAGGAGGGAGGAGAAGGAGAAGGAGAGAGAGAGAGAGACTCCATCCGCTCGGGCAGAAGAAAAGCCCCTCTCCGGGAGCCTCGCGGCGGCTCTCGGGAAAGGTGAGCGTGCGAGCGAGGGAGCCCGCGCCGCCGGGCGTGTGGGGAGGCAGAACCCGACACCAGTCCCCCGCGGCCGGGCCGGGCCGGGCCGGGCCGGGGGCAGGCGGGACTTGCCTTCCGTCTCTCCTCGTCCTCGCCTGGGCGAGCGGGGAGATGCCTTTCTGCGGCAACGGGGCGGGGGGAGCCCCTCTCCGGGAAGGGGGGAGTTGCTCCAGCGCCACCCCGGCGGCCGCGAAACTTAAGTGGCTGGCCAAGTGAGGAGGGGGAAAGCGAGGGAGAGCGAGGCCCAAGTTTAAGGTCTGCGGCTCTGGAAGCGGACGGGGCGGCTCTCCTCCACAGAGTTCTTTCCCTTTTGCCTCCTTTGTGTCTTTGGGCACCTGCCCTGCCCTCCCCTGCCCCCAGGAGCAGCGCGCGTGCATGAATCTGTAGACCTCCCCGCCTGGGGTGCAAGAGGTAGACAGAAAGCAGCGCAGGTTACTGGAGGCGGGGGAGAAGACGCCTGGATTCTCCCAGCACGCACGCTCATCCAAGGTTTAACAAGGCGGGTCGCCGAAGGCTCTGTGCCCGGCTTTGGCATGAGATCTGGGAAGTCGACCTTACGCCAGACGCACGTATGGAGCAAACTGGGAACTAAATACTACCAGGGCTCCCCAATCCACGGGCATTTCTCTTACCTTAGCCCGTGTGTACCTATTGTGCTTACCTTAGCTTACCTTATTTTGGGCTTAGTTGCAAGTAGGGACATGAAATTGGCTAACCAGCATGACATCATCAGTCTTCTTCTGTTAAAAAAATGGCCACGAGTCTTCTCCTTACTCTTGACAGGGCTTTTCGATAGTTTGTCTGTGTAGGTGACATGCACCTGGGTGGATTCCTTTTGTTGAGAAAGTAGGGAGAAAATGTGTAATTCATATTTCTGGTTTGTGCTCTTGGTCTGGATTGGAGCTGGACTGGAGACAGTTTGAGTTGGTGTTTTGAGAGAAGGGGAGCTCATGCATCATGTCACCTCATGCAGTGGTTTATACAGGACCGTTTAATAAGAATAAAGTTGTCTGTGTAATAGAGAAAAAGGCAGGTTTGAAGCATCACTTCAAGCTATATACTGTTGTTGGGAATGGTTATGTTTTACATTTTTGGGCAGTAAAAAAAAATGAGGCACCAAACTGCAGGGCACTCTAGAGCTGTCTCGAGGGGCTGTCACAGAGGCATCTCTGTTGTAAACTATACAGCAGATTCATGGATGCTGCTTTGCGAAGAGGTAGCAGTAAGCATCTGATGGTGTTTGAGCTTTGGGAAAATCACTACCTGTAAAAATTACTTGTCCCTTTTCAGACATTAATGAGAACTTTTCCTGTTATAATCTCCTATCTTACATTAGTTATAGATTCAAGGATTAAGTTATGGGGCGAATCAGGAAGTGAATTCTGCTATTAGATGTATATTTTGTACGTGTGTATGTAGACAATTATTTATTGTTGCTAAGGTGACTTTAGTACAGAATTGTTTTTCTAACGTGCTGAGATAAGAAATGGTTTGATAGCAGAAGTAAATGCAAACTGCTGTATCCTTCTTTCAAGCTTTGACCTGTTAACACTTAGGCTTTTTGATGCGTGTCTTTTTAATGTGTAAAGTGTGCTAATTACACAGTTACTCATTCAGTAATTTAATGTGGTCCTAAAGGAGCATTAAGTTTTGTGGAATGTTACTATTTTAAAATCCCTGCTATCACTTGTGCTTTTTCTGTGTGTGCGTGTGTGTGGGAATAAACAATGTATCTGGATTAATTTTGGAAAAGCAAAAATACAGAAAGTATCTTGGGTATCTTAAGTACAAAACAAAGCTCCCATCATCTTTGACTTAATAGTTAGACAGTGCAATCCTGTGTGTATTTACTCAGAAGTAGGTTTTACTGCACTCACTGTGTTTTGTCCACAGATAGGGTACATAGGATTGCAACCTAAAGTTATGACTACTTATAGTGAATTATGGAGTAGTGAAGAGGTAACTTTCAGAAGAAATGTTTTTTTTTTAACTAGCAGTGTTTTACATTTCTGATTGTAATCTGATGGCATTTTAATAGTCTTGGCATTTCCAAGTGAGTATCTGAATGTGTTCCTATACATATCTACCTAGAGTTGAGTCTCACTAAGTTCATTGACTCCCAGGTAAAAGGGCTTTGGATTTTGGAGACTTGGTCAGTTTGCTTCTTTGGTAACTATGCTTACTTGCTAATGACACAGTTGTTTTGCAGCTATTATGAAGTATGCAAATACTTCATCTTCCTTATTGCTAGAAAGAAAAGGCACAGTTTCCTGAGCAGGACATTATGGCAGGTGGCGTATATTAAAGCTGGAGAATGTCTCTACTTTGTTGCCAGCTTAAATAGTGACAAAATGTTCTGCACATCTATATCTGTACTGGTGGTTTCAGCACAAAGTATTGAGTTACTGGCTGTGAGTGTACCACAGGATTCTGTAGTGATGCCATCTTAACTGAGAAATACCCCAGTTGCTTATATATGTGAAAAGATGACTCTGAATATTTTGTACGTTAGCCTATATTCAGCTCCTTGATCAGTGGTCTCATAGGTATTTCATTAAGAGCCATGTCTATACTCAAGTGTTAAGTTCCAGCCCACTATGTTTGATGGATCCCAAACTTCCAACACTAGCTCATGTTGATTATGTTCACATTTTTGCTATAGGTACTGACATGCTTCTTTCACATTCTGTATTTATTTCATAGTTTTTCTTTTTCTGCGAGGGACAGGAGGCCTGGACTGGGTCTATGTTTAGTGCATATGCCCTTCGGCAGTGGTGGTAGCAGTTGTGGTCTTTGTGAAGGTCATGGTATCCTAACTATAAAACAAGTGAGATGAAATGATGCAGAGGATAGCGCCCACACTGCTTTAACTGCCACATTGCTCTTTTGCCCTGATGAGAGAGCATGCCCAGAGCAGATTGACCCTAGAGTAGCATTTGTCTTTACTTCTCTTTGCAGAAGATCTTCCTGGTCAGTTCAAGTGAATGAATGAAATAGAACTTCATTCCAGCTGTTTTTTTTGTTGTCCTTAAAGTTTTAAGGATGAAATTGTGATGAGGATATTAGTTATTATACTCTTAGAGGATGACACTCTGTGTGTGTGTTTTTCCGTCACACACCTGTTTTTCAGTCCTATGCCTACTGTCCTGTGTACTTAGATCTTGAAAAGTTACTTTTTTGAACTAAAACTTTTAATCTTGTGGCCGGTATCCCACGCAGTCAAGCTCTGTTCCTAATTTCAGGTATTTTGGGTGTACCTCCCTTCAGTTCTGTATGTCATGAGGCTTCTATCCACAGCCTTGGCTGTCCTTATGTCACTGTTGTCTACTCACATAGGCCGTGAGCAGACCTCTGGTTCTAAACAAATCTCATCACTTTCCTCAGACAAGCTGGGATATTTAGAGTTTAACTGCTGGATAGGTTAATTTCCTCACTGTTTAGCAAATCTGATAATGTTTGATATCACACGAGCTCAACTAATTGCTGTGAAAGTTTATCACTGATGCTTTATCTATAATTTTTAGCTCTCAGAACTTACTTGTATATTCCTTTGCCAAATCAGCTTGAGTAGGATATAGCACTGGGTTTTGGGAAGGTGCTTGAAATGTGTGTCTGTTTTATCACATGATGTTGTTGTGTGCCTTCAAGTCATTTCTGACTTGTAGCAATCCTAAGGCAACCCTATCACAGGGTTTTCTTACCAGAATTTGTTCAGAGGGAGTGTTTCTTTGCCTTCCGTTGAGGCTCAAAGTGTGTGACTTGCCGTTGGTCACCCAGTAATTTTCCACGGCTGAGTGGGGATGCAAACCCTGGTCTCCCAGTGTCCTAGTTCAGCACACTGACCATTATGCCATGCTGCCACATAGTTACTGCTTAAATGTTGGATATGTGTGCACACATGCACACTAGGTTCTTATGTCTGTATAAATAACCCTAGAACTACATGCCTTGGCTGCAGTCTTTTTAGTGAGGAACATGAACAACAAAGTTCTTTAGAAACCTAGGTATCCAAGGGCTTGTCAAGTTCTTGTCAGCAGGAAATAAAAAGCAAGGGTCCCCCCACCAGTACCTCCGTGTCTGGGTTTTCTTGCTGTTCACTTTATGGGAATGTTCCCCCTTCCATTATAACCAAGAGGAGGAGTTCATTTAGACCAGCTTCAGAACTGGTTTAAAGCCTGCATCACCTCTGTTGAAGGCATTGTTATGGGTTTAGCAGGCTACAGATCTTTATGATCTCCCTCCTACTGTATCTCTTTTTGTCATCTTCCTTTGGGGTTCTGGCTCTGTGGAAGAGGCACAGCAGAAACTTTCACATTGACCTCTCCTAGTTCTTGGCTGGAACTTTTTGGCTTTATCTGGAAACTTAGAGTGAAATTGCTACTTGTTCCTATGGCTTCTGGGACACAGTTCAGGATCACAGGATTTGCCTCTTAAGAGTAGCTAGCACAGGTTATATGTGCTACTTCTAGCAAGGGAAACAACACCTTCTTGCAAGGGTTTTGGGTAGGTACTCCAGTCTTGTGTATACGATTACTGCTTTTTTCAGTAGCACTGAGGCAACATCAGCTGAACTTTTTTACAGTACCAATCCAGTGCAGTATCAGTTCTTTAGAAGCCTCTCTCAGCATTCTACTGCATTCTTTCACTTTACCCCCATTAATGGCTATTTGTAAGAATAATCTCCTTGCTTGACAGATTGATGAGGTACTAAATATCTGAGATAACTGTATCTTAAATTTATGATACAAAACCTTTTTAGATTTGTATTGGTATTTATATTTTCCATATGCAAAACGACCAAGGACATAATCCTCTTCCCATATCTTGTACTCCACTACCCAAAAAGGAAGATCACGGTGAAGAGGAAGACCAAATAACTGGACATGAAAATAGCAGGACCTAGTTTTCAATACAAATCGGTTGTTACAGCTGTATTGTGAACTTAGCTACAAGAAAGTGCAGCTGATGGATGCTTGGATAATGTGAGAAAAGTAAGCCAAAAGGAAGTTGTTTTCATGCTTATTTGAGATTGGGTTTTTTTTTTTCATAAGAACTGACAAAAGTGTGTCACTTAAACCTTCTGGTCTGTAAGATCTTTTACAAATGACTGTGCTGCTTCACTTCTAAGTAACTTTGTTGATATCCAGTATGCTGTAATTGTATCTTTTATTGGATATAAACATGTGTTTTGGGTCCACTGCTTAATTGCCTTTGGTTTAGAATTCAGCTGCTACAGGTTGGATTCACCAGCGTTTGCTACACTATTAATATTTGATGTATGGTGTTCCTTTGTATATAGTAGTAGTAATAGAGTTTTTTAGACATTCCGAATGCTATAGGATTTGCTGTAGCTTGCCAGAATCTGTATATATCTCACTTCTTCTTTTAAAAACGGCTGGAGCTGGCATATAAATTAGCAAGTACTGACTTTGCTATTCAGCCTTGCGAGAGTAGCTGGAATTTGTAACTACAGTTGGTCAGCACAGCTGCAAGGTTCCACTGAAATGGCTTCTTGCTCTAGTTCATAAGCAGGGGAATGTTTGAGCAAGCCCCCATATTCTAGATGATGTCTGGTTCCATAAATAAAGTGTAATCTAGAATTTCTCTGGCTTGCATCATCTGAATTGGTCCAGCTTTACTACTCCCTTGCTGCCAATGGTGGAGGGGGGCAGAGAAACCAACCTCCAGCTTTCCACTGTCTGCCTCCTGCCTCTGCAGAGGAGAAGCTTCAGGGAGGAGAGGGAAACTGGAGAGCCTCAGGTTAGGTTGAAGTTCACTTCCTCTGCTGTAGTCTGTGAGTACATTCTCATTCATCAGCCAGTTAAAAGCACTGTACTCTGGACATGTTGATCACGTGAGAAGATGTGAGATTAATTAGTAGACCTCAGGCAGCTAGAAGAGAAATTGGTGTTTGTAGACAACTTTTCTAATATGTATGTACCTTGTTGCTAGGCTGTCCAAAGAGATAACAGTATAATGTGTTTTACACAAGAAACGTAAGATACTCAAGGAAAAGAAATCTCTTCTTCATATATGTCTATACTCATATCTCAGTCTGTTTTCTTCTAGGGAAAATGGCACTTTAGGCCTTATCTAAAAGTATGATTTATGTAAATCTGTTCTGCTGAACATGTTGTTCAGACAGGTTTTGAAACGATGAAGAACTGAAGTGTAATTTCTTTGTTGATTGGCAACAGAGAGCTTCCTTAGATGAAGTATAGTTCTGCTGTGCCAAATGGTTGACTTTTATAGAAGGAAAATACAAAAAAGGTTATGTGAAAAGTACTCTGGTTAATATATTGGCATTCCCAGAACCCACTAAAACTTGGGCAGGTTGCCAGATACCACTTAATGAGGATGCAGAATGTTTGGCACAAATCTGCATAAACACAAAAGAATTTCAGGAAAGGAGTTTGTGAGTGTAAGTTGCATATCTATATCCATTATTAATTTTTAATTACTATACTTTGCACTCTAGGTGGATGGAAATCTTTCCAATTAGATTGCAGAGTGTTGCATCTCTAACATTTTTGTTGCTCTGCCTTGTTTCAATTACTGCTTTTCTGTCCACTTCCTATTCTATCACAGAAAATTATTCAAGTGGGTAGTTAATATCTCATCAAGTTTTCATCAGCTTTTATACTCAAGAATCAAGATGGGTAGAGGAGCAAAGGGAACTTACTCAGAGGCAGGAATGGTAGCTTAGTATCCACTCTGCTTCTCAGTTATCAGAATTCTGTCTTCTTGTGAAAAAATATCTTCTGGAAGGGGTATGAACTGAAAATGGTACTTCAGCACTAAGGAAGTTTGAATTTCCTGATGAGGAATTCATGAAGAGCAGTTTGGGGGAGGGGTTAACTTCCTCCTTACTGTATGTGTGTTCTTTTTAAAAATGTATTGACACTCACTCATCATCCCTCTACCAAGAACGCCTGTTTCTGATCACAGTCATGGGCTGTACTGTAATAAGTGTGGTGACATTTCTCTATTGGCTAAAAGAGACGTGCATTTAAGAAACTGTAGATTGTCAGACTGTTTATATGACAGTGCATGTCTGTGCTTGCCAAGATCCAGACAGTCTGTTAATGTTACATGCCAAGGATAGATAAATTACTGTATCTGAGACAGAAACATGCTTGCATGCAATACAGGCCTGTAATGCACCCATATAGATTTTTGCCCTGAAACCTTTATTGTAGTGGGGGTCAAGCAACATGTTTGGCACCTTTTTATTTATTAAGCATTGATAATTTATCCTCTGGCCCATATTTCCAGCTTCATCTGTGAGAAATACTTATAATACAAGAGAGAGAGAGGGATTTTTAATACAGCAATTTTTAGTTCAGTGGCTAAAACAATCATGCTGTTTACATCCAGCTGTTAAATAGGTGTAAGGACTGCAAGAGAGCTTAGATCAGTATGTAGATGTGCATGTGTGTGTAAGCCTTCGAGTCACCTGTCGACTTATGGTGATCCTGTGAGTTTCATAGGGCTTTCTAAAGCATGGAATACTCAGAAGTGGTTTTGCCAGTTTGAATTTAGCAATTCTATGAAGAGATGTAATTCCACAGATGGGGCATCTTTGTGAGTCTTGATCAGTATGTAACAGGTAGCAGTACAAGATAATCTAAGTTGTCTCATAAAATGTACAGTAGGACACTGCAGGTCAGGTAGCTTGCGTGGCTGTGTTCATTTTTCTAGATAGTGCTTCCATGGTAACTTGAGTGCTATGCTGTTCTGTAATGTCTGTGCAGGACTTTGGGGATAAACATTGCAAATGATACAGGCTTTCCCAGTGGGAATGTTAAACCAGTAATATATGAACCTGTTAATGTATATTTAGTAAAAGAGAATCAGCTTGGGACTGTTGTTGTTGTTGCTGTTGTGTGCACCTTCAAGCCATTTCCGGTTTATGGCAACCCTAAGGGGAACCTATCATGGGATTTTCTGGGGCTGGGAGTATGTGACATGCCCAAGGTCACCCAGTGGGTTTCCATGGCTGAGTGAGGATTCAGATCCTGGTGTCCCAGAGTCTATGCCACACTGGCCCTCTTGCTACTGCTTTTAGCTCCATTTCTGTAACTAGAGGCCCAGCAACTCCACGGCTTGGAGTACTTGGTGCCAGCTTTGACTGGCATACCAGCCATAGTCTTTCCTGGATAGGGATAATTCAGTCACTGGTCATTTCCTGGTTAGACTACTGCAGTGCATTTCATGTGAGGCTGAGAAGCTACAGCTAGTACAAATTGCGACAGCAAGATGGCTCACTAGAGCGCCCTATAACAGTGGTGTTAAAGGAGCTGAACTGACTGCCAATTTGCTTCCAGTCTGAATTCAAGGTGCTTGTGGTGACATTTAAAGCTTTTAATGGCTTGGTTCCTCAATACTTGAAGGAACATCTCTTCTTATTTCATGGGTTGGCAAAGTGCAGCCCATGGGCTACATTCATAATATATATTTGTAGATGTGAATTATAAAGTAATAATTTATTATATAAAATAATAAAATATGTACATAAAATATTTTATTGTACTTATATAATATTAAAATACAGTAAATTACTACTTTATAATATACTAATGGAAAATATTTTATCATATATGGAATAGACAATGACAGACATCCAAGGTGGATTTGAAAAGGAAGAGGCACTAAATATCATTTTGCAAACATACATTGGCTAATTGTATGTGCCAAAGAATTTTAGAAGAAAATTAGTCTGCCTTTCATAGACAATTAAAAAAAACTTTGACTGTGTTGATCATGGAAAACTGTGAATTGTTCTGAAAGAAAATTGGAGCACCACAACATTTGATGTTGCCCTATTATGTGTCTTTAATGCAACACTCTCAGTTCACTCATTTTGACTGCTAATAGAGTTCAGGTTTGATTTAAGACAACATGGCAACATGGTAATGTTTAATAAAGTTGAGGACAGTAGGAGAAGAGTAATACAGGTGAATTAACTCATTGAAGGAAGCCACAGTCCTTAGTCTGCAACCTTGGGCGAGCTCTTGATGATTGGGCATCTTGGGGGTCCTAGTTTATAAAGTCACTGTAAGTTGAAGCCAACTTGATGGCACATAACAATACAGTAGTTAGATTGTCAAGAGGGTATCCTAACTTCAGAACTTTGCTAAAGGAGTGGGAAGAGGAAAGGGAAGGACCTTTGGTGCATATTTGGTGGGGATATCCTGAGGTAAAAAAATATTTATTGAATATTGTGAAAGTAATTAGAATATAATATTTTATCTCCTTACTCCTTTCTTCAGTATCATTATGTTAGGACTAATGTAGAATATGTTGAGAAAAAGCATATTATATTAGAAATACACATGCTAATTGCTGTAAACTTGAAAATCTTCCTGTTGCCAGCTTGACAGTGGGCAAGGAATACATGCCATACAATGATAATGAACAAAATCACAGCTTATAAACAGTTATGAGTAGGAGGAATCACAGAATTGAGATATTATATATATTGGATTATATATATTGGATTATAAAACATGAATTGAATCTCTGAATTAATGTGAATTAATGAATCAAAATCCTAGAATAATTTATAGTTTGTTGTTACTGTTTGGTCTTTGAAAAAAAAAAAAGTATAACTATTATTCTATCCTCCCATATAGTTAGAGGTTGATATAAGATAATCCTGACCAGCTCAGCACTGGTGTAACGTGGTCAGCGTGGTGGGCTGTGAGCAGGGATGCTTATTATTGAGTGCTATGTAAGAAATGTATTTACAGTTAGAGGTTTTGCAGATCCTTATTGTAAGTATATAAACCTCATCATGTGCTGGACAGGGCTTGGTTGATAGTTTAGTCTCACTCGCTGGATTGTCTAGCTTTCTGTGATGACTTGAATTCTCACTTTTGACATAAATGCGTGAAGACTACGGTTTCTGTCCTGAGTGTTTGGCTTTCCCCAGTAATCTTGTAGATTTTGTTGATCTTGCTTTGCTTTGCCTTTACATGAGGTACACAATGCCTGGAAATAGCTGCTGGAAGATCGAGGATCTGCCGTTGTGGGTTTTTTATCCCTTCCTTGTTCTCCGTTTGGGTGCACTCAGTGTGAACTGGCAACTGGGTGTGCAGCATGGAAAGTCCTATTGAAGCAGATGAGATTCTGAGATTGTGTAGTGGCAAATTGTCTGCATGTATGACCACACTGTAGGCAAAATTCAGTCACGCGATGGAACATAATTGGGATTTCCTTTCAAGATAAATAGCAGCTTAGAAGGAGCTATTTTTGTCAGGATCGCAGCAGGAAGGAAGTAATTCAGCATCGCCTCCCTGCCTGGTATGATCCCAGTGACTTATCACTCTCCCACCGCTAGCTGTTGTTTCCCTTTTTTAAAGAAGTACATGTTAAATGTGACACTTTGGTTCTACGTTATTCTTGCTCTCCCTAAACATCAGTAATACTTAAATTGGTTATGATTCACTTTTCACATTTATTTTAGTAGGACCCAAGTGCAACTTACATTGCCTTGAGCCAAATAAATTTTCGTTATCATAAAGAAATTGTGTATATTCTGTGAGAAAACAAAAAGTTTGTTTTAAAATTTTAAAAGCTGCCTATTCATTAAAATATAAGCTTTAATAAATTGGAAAACTGCATGGGTATTCTCACTCTCTCTTTCTGTACAGTTCCTTGTTGTGTGCTTTTAAGTGATTTCTGACTTATGGTGGCACTATCATGTGGTTTTCTTGTAAAGACCTGCTCAGGGTGTGTGTGCCTTTGCCTTTCTCTGAGGCTAAGAGAGTGTGACATGCATCACTCGGTGGGTTTCCATAGCTGTTTCCAGCGTCATAGTCCAATGCCCAAGCTGTACTATACCACGCTGACTTTCTTACAGTATCTAGGAATTCAAAATGTAATTCTTGCAAGAGGACTATGGGTGAATAAAAAACCTGAGGTCTTTCTGACTGCCAAGTATCCACTTTATCTGTAGTTTTTCTTTACTCTTCATTCAGTTTTTGTCAGCAATATTTGTTGTAACTATGCCATTATTTCTGTTGCAGAAGTCTCACCTTATCTACTTCCAGAAGATGTTGGAATGAGCACTCTATTTTTACAACATAACTGTGCTGAACTGTAGACTTTTTTTTTTCTCACTAGGCTACTATTTGTGTTCTTTTGTTACCCATGGGGAAGCTCATAACTGAGAGACGGAAACATATTACAGAATGATATCTTTGACACTTTTACTGAGTGAGGTTTGGATAAGTGTGGCAATAGTGTGTTAATTGAATGAAGAATTAATTTTTACTACTTAATGTGAGAGTTGCATATTGAGTCAAGGGGACAGGTGAACTGATCCTTAGTATATCAGTTTGCCAGGAAGTCAACTCCTAGCTTAGAACTGTTTAATAGGTCATTTAGTGATAACTTTTTATTTAAAATTTGCTATTAGGATCTTTCTCTTTTTGCAGCTAGTATTTAAAAATATGTGTATTGATCATAATTGAGATTGAAATGGTTAAAGATATTGATAAAGAACTTTGATCAAAGCAATTAATGTAATTCTTGACTCTCTCTCATATTAACTTGAGAAAGTTTCTGCTTGAATAATTTTTGTGAACAGTGGTTCAGATCCAGCATGCAAGTGGTTGTATACAAGCAGTTGTACACAAGTGATTACGTAAGTGCAGTCCTGCAAGTAGCCCACTCTCACTTTTGTCATAATGAATGGAGAGCTTTTTGATTGTTGTATGACAGGTGAGCTCACGATCCTGGCAACTGTTATGTAACCAGTTGCTAAAAGGGTACAGGATCTGAACCACTGTTCACAAAAATTGTATGTGGTTCGGTGGCCGCTTATATGTTAGCAGATAAGAAGCATGAAAGTGTTACCCTGTTTACTGGGGGTCCCGGGAGGGACTCCAAAATGTGCTCAACTGTAGGCGGGGAAAATTAGCTCAGAGCACTGCTTTAGCATTACGAGAGGCAGGGTAACTTAGCAGGATCTTGTAACCCAGTGTTTACGGGGTCAGGCCAAGTCAAGGAGCAGACTGGTTTGAAAATAATGAATGATCTTTATTAAATACAGGCACACAATGTAAGCAACACAAGCACACAGATAACTAAGGAAAATAAAGGAGTGAGTAAGATAGCGGGATTTTCAGAGGGATAGTTGGTTCGGGTGATATGACACTTGTTCCTGAAGCCTGGAAGAAGATAGAGAGTGATGCTGGGGTTTGGTGTGTCTCAGCACGTGGAGCTGAGGGGAAGTTCACCAAGCAATGCGGCAGCAAGGCGGTTGGAACTCGGGAGCGATCTGAGGAACGTCTCAGAATCAGGGGTTTTTATAGGGAGAAGTGTGACTGCAGGCTATGCCTTACTCGGGGTGCGAAACAATGTCTCCGAAAGGTCACAATTTAGCATGATTGAGTTAAGTCCGAATTGACAAAGAGGTAGACTGTATGCAAATACTCAGTGCTTGCCAGTTAAGCTTCTAGCTTGCCAACTTACCTGCTCGGGGCAGGGAGTCCTTTGTAAACAGCGTGCATACATAATGAGGGTGTTTGCAGAGAGGTCTCCTAAAGCGGTGATCTGGCTATTTCTGACCTGCCTGTATTGTCTTGGGATATTGCAGCATTTGATGGCTGAGCCTAGTTTTGTGCTTGTCCAGGAGCCTCACAAACACGTGGAGAGGGGTGATAGCATAAGGCCGAATTATTGATATCAAAGTGATATCTAGTGCTATCGCCTGGCAGGCCTAAACTGCAGTAACAAAAGTTTGCCTTAGTTATCTGCAAATCTGGCAGTAATAATAACTGTAATTTAAAAAGAACTGCAGTACATCTTACTGTAGTGAAGAGGATGGTGATCTGTGTGCCTGCTGATTTTATTCTGCAGATGCTCACTTTTGTCAGGAAAGAACATGGACTCTTTGTCTCTTCTCAAGGTTCTTAACTGTCAAACTGGAGCCAAGTCCAGTTTGGATGGCCACTCAAATAGATGAGAGTCCTCTTTAAGGTGGGATGTGAGTCTACCTTGGTGTGTGACATAGATTTTTCTTCATATCCTTTGAAGACCATTTTCTTCAAAATTTAGTAGATGAAGGAACAAGTATCTTTGAACCAAAATAACTTATGTTTAGTAGTTTAAGTTCTATAAGGTAGACAGTCACAAGCACAGCTGTCTTTTTGATCCTATACAACAATTTCATTCCGATGTCTTGTTCATTTGTGTGGAATTTCTCTCAAAGGAATGCTAACCACTGGACCCACAGTTTTCTTTTCCCAGAGACACTGATTCACCATTTGTAGGTCTCAGTATTTCACATTCTTTTCTCTCTCTTTGCCTTTGATTCTGCTGTCCCTGGGGGTAATCTACATTTGTAATCTAAACTTTCTTTTTCTTAACCACAGTTATGTCTGCTGTATTATGTTGTAAATGTTTATCCCTTTTAAAATTAAAATATAAGAGTTTTGTTGTGATGTGTCTTCAAATCAGCTCTGACTTACAGCAACCCTGACACAGTTTTTTCTTGAGGGGAAGTTCACTACTGCTTTCCTCTTAAACCAAGAGGGAGTGATTGTCCTAAGTAACCCAGTGGGTTTCCATGGCTGAGTGGAGATTATAATCTTGAGCTCCTGGAGTCCTAGCCCAACATAGAAAGCACAATACCACATTGGCTCTTACTGGATATTTTTTACAATTTGTTCAGGCTTTTATTCCCACTCATTCTATGCATATGGTAAATTATGTTCTTTGCATCAATTGCACTGTACATGCAGTTCATGCAGCAAAGTTGCACACAATGAATATAAGTAATGCATTTTGTCATGGCGTTGCTTATATTCATTGTGTTCAGTTTTGCTGCATGAATGTTGATCAACAGTTTCATCTTTCTTCTGTATGTAGCTGGCATTTGCTATGTCGCCTTGTTCTTTCAGTATTTGTGTTAATGCTATTTGATTGAAGTGCCTGTTCTTGAGCCACAAATAAGTCCTTTGTTTTTTCCTTTTTCAGAGTCTCATTCTATAAGCCTTTGCAGATGATCTCCTCAACTTTTTCTTCTGTATACTTACTATACTGACCAGATCATGTAGTGGTTTGTTTTGTTAGGCTTCAATGTGACTTTTAATGTTGCTCTTTATAGGCATCTTTTGTTTCGTTGATATTCAGTAAATTCTCTCTATGTACGTCTGTTAGCATCTATATATATCACCAACCATAGCTACTGTTTTCTTTGACATATTTGCTTGTGGATCTTTTCTCTTCTTCAATAGTTTGTTTCATGTCTAACAGTCACAAGCTGTCAATGTTGTGTGGTAGGTACAGCTGAACAATATCAGTTCAAAGGTGTCAAGCAGGATAATATGTCATAATTTTCTGGGTTTTTTATATCTAGGGCATTAATTCTACTTCAGTCCAGTCAACAATTCCAGCAATATATTGAATAACTAGTATGATATAGGTATTTATGTCCTGAACAGATTTCCTCTTTAATTCCGTCTGTTGATTGGTAGATATCAATAACAATTAAGTAAACATGTTCTTATCAGTTTCACATACTGCCAGGCATTAACTAGATGGAGTTTTTGACTGTTAGTGGTTAGAATCTAGGAATCAGCAGATAATATGGCATGTTACAAACAGTGTCTTTCTTTAAAACTGTGTTGTAATCATTTCTTTGGCAATTTTATTCAAATGTTTTGAGAGTCCATTTTGAATTGCTCCCGGAGCACATATCACTACTAAAATCACAGTTACTGTCTTTTCCCAGAGGTGCTGAATCTGTATTTGTAAGTCTTGTTATTTCATAATCTTGTCTCTCTCTCTTTGTCTTTGATTCTGCTGTTCCATCCGATTGTCACATGTAAAATTCAAGCTTTCTTTTTCTCAACCGCAGCTCTGTCTTGCATGTTGTATTTTAATTGTTTGTCAGTATGAACTTAAAGTTGCATAGAATTTTTACATCTCCATTTGCTTCACCTTTTTCTTCACATGTGTGACAGTTATAGCATTTTTTGAAAATATTTGCCTTGATGTTCTTTATTTGAAGCATTTGTTCTTAAATTGCAAATGTAAGTGCTTTAGTTTATTTTTTCAGCATTCCAGTTTGTAATCATTTTCAGATGTTTTGCTTCTCAGCTTTTCCTTCCTTCCTTTAATGTATTGACCATCAAGTGGCTTGTTTTGTCAGGCTTCAAGGTGATTTTTCACGAGTTTCTTTTTGTATACTTATTCTGTTTTTTCAGCATTGAATATATTCTCTGTGTAAGTATCCTTCAACATTTTTTGTTTGCTTTCTTTGATATATTCACTCAAGGATCTTTTATCTTCTTCACTATGTTGCTTCACTTGTAGTAATCCCTAACCCTCAATATTATGTGATTTGTTGTTGCAGTTGACTGCCTTCAAATTGTTTCCAACTTATGACAACCCTAAGGATATATCTTTCCAAGCAAGGTTTTAATGAGTGAGCAGGGGAGCTTTTACTTATTAAGTTGTTTTTTTTTTAAATGTAAGTTTTTAATAATTTTATGTTTTCTAACTATTTGGAAGCTGCCTTGGGTCCTACTTTGGGAGAAAAGGCAGCGAATAAATATAATAAATAAATAAGGCGAACCTATCATGGTTTTTGAGCAGAAGCTGGATGGCCATCTGTTGGGAGTGCTTTGAGGTGTGGTCTTGCATGGTGGGGGGTTGAACTAGATGGCCCCTGTTGTCTCTTCCAACTCTATGATTCTATGGAGTTTTCTTGTCAAGATTTGTTCAGAGGGGGGGTTTGCCGTTGCCTCCCCTGAGACCAAAAGAGTGAGACTTTTCTAAGATCATGACATTGTTTACAGGACTGAGCGAGGAGTTGAGTCATGGTTTCCAGAGTCGTGAAAATGGTCAATTAACATCACTTTCAGAATGTACAATGTAGCTAGCTTTTATAATTTTCTGGGTTTTTTTTATCTAGGGCATCTAGTTTTGCTTAGCTTAGTCAACGATTCTAGCACTGTGTTGGATAACTGGTCTGGCCCAGGGGTTTATGTCCTGAATTATGTTTGTGTTGTTAAGTTTTAATTTTAGGACTTTGTGTATATTTGGTACTAGTTTTTTTTTTGTTTTTGTTTTGCTTGCTTAGTCTGGATATCTTCTGCTTGTAATACTCACAAATAATTTTAGTTTTCATCATGGTTGAGGTTTTTTAATGATAATTCTATCAGAGAGCTTTATCCTTCTGCATGAACAACTTTAGCCCAATTTGTTGATAGTGTAGCATATTTATCAATCCCAAATTCCATTAAGATATCTTGACTAAATAGCCTTACAATATTCCTAAGGATTCAGTTTCTGGTGGTGACTTTCCATATAAAATAAATGGTTCGTTTTCAAGTTTCCTTTGATATTTTGTATCTTTTAATTATAAAATTGTTGGTTACACTGAAACTGGGTATTCTAATTAAATTGAGTTACATGGCATTATACCAAGATCTCTTGCTTGCAATCCAGTTATGTATTGTCTTAACATCTCCAACGCTTCTGAAACTGTTTTGTTTCCAGTTGAGGTTTTTCTTTTAGTTTCATTTTAATTATTTTTCACCTTTCCATCCTTTAGGGTTTTTAAGATATTGGCATTTTTAAATTTTTTTACCATATTTTAATTCAAACCAAGTTTTCCATCTTTGTTTTTTCTTTGGGTTCAATAGTTTCATCTCTTAGTTCTCTTGTAACTTGCTGCTATACTGTACAGTAATTGGTTTTTATCCTGCAAGGTGCTGTTTCCTATTATTACCAACATGTCCTGTTTTGGTGTGTGAACCATTTCCGCCTGGGGCTCCCACATCGGATCTGTTGATTTCTTCTTCATTTGCTTCTGCAGTGGGAGCATAACCTTGGAATACACTTATATTGATACATTTTCTTTGATGTTTTATTGAAATTATTCCATTAGACTTTGCATTGTATCCCTGGACTTTTACTATGACTTGGTTCACTATTAAAGCTACTCTGATTGTTATTTGATCGTCATTTCCGGAGTAAAACATTGTGCAATTATTTGAATGAAAATGTCCCATTCCTATCCACTCTAGCTCACTCATATCAGCTATGGCTATGTCAATATGTTCCGATTCTTGTTCTCTGATTTGTGGCTTTCTCTGATTCATGCTTCTCATATTCTTACTACATATATTGTGCAGTTTTGTACTTTTTTTCATGTAAGCCTATCAGCAGTTGAACATCCTTTTGGCTTGAGTCCAGTTGCTTCATTAGGCGCAGTGCTACTTGTAGCTGTCCTCTGCCCAGTAGCTTATTGCATGCCATCCAGCCTTGGAGTCTCATCTTCCAGCATTATCTCTTGATTCATTTTGGATTGTGTCATCATGGAGTTTTTAAGATAAAAGGAGTGTTTTAGCATTGTCTTCTTCTGCACAGTTCTAACTCCTTTAGTGCCACTCTTGTTATCCACCAGTATCAACCCACAGTACTGCTCAATTGCTGCTGTTGCTGCTGCTGCTGCAGTTCTTGTTACTGGGAGTCCATCCGTGTATTAACAAACTGGATAGCGTATGCACTTTTGAAGGCCTGATTTGTGTGGCAGCAGTGGCCTTTCCACTCAGAGCAAAAGTGGGTCAGTCCCATACGTTTTGTAAATGTCTTTGTACATTTATACAAATGATGCCATTGCTAAAAAAAAGTATTAGTAATAAATTACTGCTGTGTGTTCTGAACTGCTTAATGTAGAACAATGCAACTGAAAATACATCTTTATAATTATTGACAGCATGAATCCATATGACCAATTAATTAAAGTGTCCTTTTAGCAGCCAGCTTGCTGACACAGCATTATTTTGGGTCCAAGGTTTTTTTTTTAAAGTAATACAATAGATGTTATGCTGTAGGGTGCACACGTTTTTTTCTGAACACTACTTTCTGAGTTGGAACCTTAGGCCTGTAGATAAACAAATCATGTTTTAATTAGCTATGTCTGTTTTCGGCCAGACTGTGTCAGAATAAACTAAACAGATCAATTAGGGCTTGATTAAAACAGCACTAGTGTATGGAATTGTAAAATTGCCTCTGTAATAAGTTTTGTTCTTAGGTGCCCCAAATGAATTCTTCTCATACAGTTAAGGCTTGCATTTAATTGGGTAGCTGGTGGAACGAACGTTCAGGATATAGTCCTTCTATGTATGTAGGGGAAATAGACATGCAAGTCCAATTTCAAGGTCTTAGAAAAATCTTAGAGACTACAGTAGGTGAAATTAAATTGTTCCTCTAACAACATGATTGTGAAATATATTTGGGTGCTGTTTGAAAATAGAACTGCATTTATTTTTCAGCGTTTAGTATTGTAAAAGGATGCTAAGCAATAGTTTAAAATGTTATCCACTTTTGGACTGTCACTAGGATGGTATAGATTAACAACACAATCCTATGCAAGTCTACTTAGAAGTAAGTCCTACAAGGTTTAGTGGAACTTAGTGCCAAGTAAGTGGATATAGGATTGTTGCCTAAATATGTCAAGATTACTAGATATCAATTATTCTATAGATGGGATCACAGAGTTGATGTAATCCAGGAGAGTTACTGGGTGTTGAGGTCTCTGTTCAGATGTTAAACCAGCCATGAATATACTGCATAGCTACAGACAAATTCTCTTTGGTTCAGTTGTCTGTCTGGAGAATTAGACAGTTCTGTACTATGGCACAGTTGGGGCTGTGAAAAACAGTGATTGGGTAGGGGGAAACCATAGTATCCTCCACAAACTTAATTCACCGCCCCCCTTTGTCTGCAGAAAAGTTTTCAGAGACACTGTTTTTCTTGTTCTACTTTGGCTGATGTTCATTGTGACGTGAAATAGAAGCAAAGAAGATGCTGATCAGTACTGAACATGGTGAACTCAAGGCACATAACCAGTCATATTTGGCTGTGTCCAGATTAAGTCATAGTAAGTTAAACTCATTTAGAGTGGGGGCAGGGCTTCCCAACACTGGTCATTTTAGCCTAACAACTAAACACCATTGTTGTTCTTTCATATCGGTTCTGGAAAAAATTCTGAACGGAGTGGTACTATCCACACTGAAATTGGGGTTGTAAAACATATCTTTGTGTTTTTAGCCCAGCCCTTATCATAGGATATTTGTATGAGCCAAGGCTGGGGAATCTTTGCCTGCAGATGTTTTATGTGTACAGCTGTCATATTGCTGTTGACATTATACACAATACTGAGTGGGTTATGGATGTTGCAGTTCCAAAGCATATGAAGGGCTATAGCTGCCCATTTCTGGTGTATAGTTTAGGTTTATAATGTCCTTAAGGGAACAAATTGTGATATAGTGGCCAGAGTATTGGACTTGGGACAGGAAGACCTCACTTCTTAAACTCTTACAGACTCCTCAGCCCCTCTATACCTCATTTGTGTTTCTCAAGTGATTGACTGCTTTGCTCTAACATAAATTAACAGGATACGTTAACAAAGTTGTCATTGGCATTAACTGGCCTAGGTAAGAAAACAACTACAACCATTCAGTCACTGTTGGAATGCAAGTCCCAGCAGCCTAATCCAGTGGTGACAAATGCTAGGGATTTGCGGTTCAACAACATCTGGAGGATTGCATGATTCCCACTTTTGTCTTAGATTTTTAATGGGCCAGAGAGCCTTGCCAAACTGAAGCAAAACTGAATGTTAAGGAAAGTTAACAGCTTTAAAATACTTTGAATATTGAATTCTACAATGTGACGAAAACCAGGCCTAAACCCATCTAAGAGTTAATTAACCAATGGTAAGTAATTTATGAATACCTTAACATGAAACCTTATAGTTTTTTTCCTTCTAAACATTTCTGACTGCTCATGTGGACATTCATGTCAGTGGTGGGATTAGTTAATTTTAGTTAGTTAATTTGGATTTAATGATCTTATTGCCTCCACCAGAGGCTGGAAAATGTATTCTTTTTAATCTACAGCCCTCACAAACTGAAAACAGTCACAGCCGTTTCAGAAGGTGGTATACCATTCTAATTACAGTGTACTTCAGTCAATGAAGGAAATGTGTACCTGGGTGCTATTTCTTTAACAGGATCTTTGGTAGCAGAGAAAGTTTAGTGATAGGTCCTTACACCACAAAAAAGAATGACATCATTCAACTACATTAAGCAAATGTTTTGTCCAAAACTATCAATACACGCATAGGAAATGAAACAACCAGCTCAGGTAAGCCTTTCAGAAGTAAACATAAATATGTTGATCCTTCTAGAGCAGTGGTTCTCAACCTGTGGGTCCCCAGATGTTTGTGGACTTCATCTCCCAGTAGCCCCAGCCACTATGGTCAATGCTCAGGGCTTCTGGGAGCTGAAGTCCAAAACCATCTGGGGACCCACAGGTTGAGAACCACTGTTCTAGAGACCACGTGAAGGCAAAAATCTATTTAGGGATAATTTTGCTTTCAACAGTCTCCACATATCTTATGATTTCTAGTTTAGTGGTCACACTTCCAGGTTTTATTTTTATTTTTTTTACCATGCTGGGGGAGCTGGTGAGGCAAGCTTCTCTGTTCTGTTTACTGAGCATGCTCTGTGGGAGATTCTAGAGGGAGCTACTGTTTACTTCGTCTGTTGCAAGTAGGCACACGCAGCTACAGTAAGTTCAGCTAGAGCTCTTTCCTAGCTCAAGCTTTATTACATTATTTATTGCAAACATGGGGCTGCAGTCTGTTTCCCACCATCTTCCCGATATTGATGTCAAAAAAACCTTTCCAGCTAAAGAGAGGATGAGGAGAAAAGGGGAAAATGAATGGGCATAAAAATACTTGGTAAGAGGGAGTTTTGCTGTCAGAAGTTTTCTTAATTGAGGTATGTCTGTATCTGGGTGGATTTTCCTGCTCATTCAATCTGAGTAGCACCATGGACTCCTACCCTATGTCATGCCCTCTTGACAACACTGTTTATATTAAGAAATATAATAACTCAGAATCACAGATACAGTTAGCAAGCATAAGTTTTCATGATTATGAGTGGCTTGAAATGATTCTGATGTAAGCCTGGGAAGTGTAGCCAGCCAAACCATATCTGCCCTATTAACATATATTATTTGTATGTGTTTCAAGGAATTATTGTGACTGCTTCTATGAAGAAAAATGTTGTTCTCACTTTCTTACATCATTTGATTATTCCTTTCTCTTGTTTTGTAAGGGATACTTTTGAGGAAGTAGACATTTCCCAGTGCCTATGTACATGTGCATCAGTCAGTTCTGAAGATCTTTGCCCTCCAAGCTTGGGAAATGCAGTGTGTTAATCCGGTGACATTGATATATCCTGCTTTAGGGTGTGAAAACTGAACAAAAGATACTGATGGTGGGGAAAAGACTCTTGAAGTTTAAACAGACTTGGCTGTCCCTTTTCACCTCCAAGTTGTATAAGAAATTCAGTAGAACTGAAATGAAATTGTCTGAATAGGAACAGTGCCCTTTTAAATTCTAATTAGGCAATGAATTAACCAGTATGAATTTTTATGAGTCACAATGAATTACAGGTATTAATTACTTGACAGTCTTATATATACTAAAAGCAGTGGTTATCCAAATGGATCTTCAGCTGACAGATCAAGCTGAATGTCTTTAATTAGTCTGATCAGAATTTCATTTTACTTTTCAAAAGTGTTCCCCACCCTCTCTAGTTCTTTTAATGAAGGGAAGTTGAAATAGGGCATAGTGAAGGCAAGAAGTAGATTCATTCCAGTCTTCTGGGTGGGCTGCAGAACAGGGAAAACTGCTGTTGGCAGGCTTTCAAATTGTGGTGCCTTGTGGCTAGATTCTGAAGTTCTGAATTATACATATATCTCATGCGTGCCTCATGTTGAATGAGTTTTATTACTAGAATGCAAGCATCAAGCACTCAAAAGAGAAGGACATCTATTGTAGTGCTCTTTCTCACAGTGCAAACCTTGACCTAATTTCTCTAGGCATCTTCATCTTTCATCAAGTTGCTTTAGTATAGGATATTACTGTTGTATGCATGCAGCTCAAAAGGCACTTAAAAATTAAGTGTTATTTCTTTTATTATCATTTACACTGAATTATAAACTGGCTTTAACTCTGGTACTGAATTCAATAACCAGCCATTGTTTAAACACCACCCAGAAGTCTGATTATTGTACTTACTTTGTTTACTGTTTTTACCCTCTCTTGTGAAACAAAGAATGGGCAGCAGAGTATTGATCATAAGGGCTGAAATCTTCCCTGTAAGAATACAAAGGACTATGTCAGGGGATAATTAGACTGAATTGCTTGAATCTGATTCTTGCTTGAATTGAATTGAATCTTTTAAATGTGCATGGACAAGGAACTCACTAGTCTTGCTCTTCTCTGTCACCACCATGTGTATGTGTCTGAAGAAGATCTCTTCTGCCCTTGAAGGTTTTCCACATGACAAGAACATGGGAAAACTGACTTTCTTGCAGATGTAGCTATTCTAGCTCACACTAGAGCTCACTAACAGACACCAGGATTCTGTAGGATAGAGCCAGGACAGTTAAGGAGATATCAGAATTATTGAGAGAGTATACTGTGAATGTGTTCTTTGTGAGGGAAAAGAAAACTATTGCCTGACTGCGGGTAAGATCATCCTGCTGAACTTTCATACCAATTTTATGATATTCTTAATGGGTAAAGCAATGTGCTGTAGAAGTAGAAAGTGTTGTCTTGACAACCCAACCATATGAAATGGAATTGAAAAGCCCAATTTGCCATAATTTTACATAAGGTGAAGTCTTGTTCTTGATTTTGAATGTTGATTTAACACATGGAAGTTGATTTCAAAAGTAGCAGGGCACTTTTTCCACTGTTCTGGATGAGCAATCGGATGACTTTGCTGCTTTATCAAGATGCCATATTCCTTAAGGTCTGCTTCTTGGGAGACTCATTCCAGAAGCTGAGAGTACTCTCATTTTTTTTTTTAAAAAAATACTGCTGTGGTGTGCCTAGTGAGAGTAAGATAAAAAGCTGTTGGGGAAGACAGGAAAAGTTCATTAATATTAAAAAGATTTATCGTAATTCTAAGGGTTAGAGCAGAACTTTCCATGGTGGATGCTGCCCCACCCAGCAGTGTCCTGCTAGTTTGTGTTACAGCCCAGTATTTGATGGCTGTGCTGCTGAATGTCAGATTGGTTAATGGAGGACATATCTGTGTAGGATCTCCTTAGAGTTGCAGTCAGTTTCCAGTATTGCAAAGTGTAAAGATGCATCTTTTCAACTTCCCTTTTTAAATTGTTTTGTTTATGAGAATGATTTTAATGCTTTACTGGTTTAAACTGTTTTTAAGGACTCTTTTAGTTGTATGATTTTTAAGCATGATTTTTTGTAGAAAGGTGAGATAAAAGGCAATAGAATAAAAAAAAAACCCCTGTCATCCTAGTCTTGATCCTGGATAGCATGGTGATCCAAGGTGTATCAGAGAGTGTAGGGGACCATTCACAATACCAAATTATAGTGCCATTATTCTGCTTTAGCTGCTGTGGTTCGTTCTGTTTTGCAGAATACTAGGATTTGCAATTTAGGGAGGAGCCTTTAGAATTTTCAGCCATAGCACTCCAGTGCCTCACTACAATGCAAAACGCAGGATTCTCTTGGATATAACAATTGCAGTTAAAGTGGAGTGATAGCACTATAATTGTGGGGTCTGAATGGGCCCATGGTTGGCTGAGACAGGAATGGAATTTTGTCTTTGCTTCAGTGCAAAGCGTGCACTGAAAAATACTTTGAGTTAGAGAGTCTCCAAGATCCTTTCCAACCTGATGATTTAGTTTTCCTGTGCAGCAGCAGGCTTGAACTGGAGGATAGAGAACTGGGGAAGTGGTAGTCTATCAGAATACCATATCCCTCACCAGGAGCCTCATCCATCTTCTGTCAGGTTTTGAGTATATTTCTGAAATTGGATGCTAAGAAGGAATAGGTGTTACGATGGTGCACTATACATCATGTATCTTTATTGCAGCTAGCAGTTTTAACCTCTTCTGTTGTGGCAGTGTGGCACTTACAGTTTTTAACATGGGGTAATGCTATCTTTTTCCTTTAAAAAAAAAATTAAAAGCTCCCAATTTTAAATCTCCTTTCTAAAATGGGAGTGACAAGGTTTTTTTTTTAGCAATATAGTGTTATACCTCTATGCCATTTTATATGTAAGAGTTGTATTAATTAGTAATTTTAACAGTTAAAATGTAACAGCTGGAAAAATATTTTAGGAGTAATTAAGAGATAATTTAAAAATAGTATAAAATAGCATCTGTCACAGAGTTATAAGGAAGGGGTGTTGAGCTTCAAGTAGCTTCTCTGATGAATTGGACATGTCCCATCAGCAGCAGTGTCATGTCCATTGCCATAGAGGTGTGTTTATGTCTGTGCACTTTTGAAGTCACCTGGACTCATAAATTTCATAGGGTTTTCTTAGGCAAGGAATACTGCAAAGAATCATTGGGGTGTACATATGGAAAAACAGGATATTCTGAAAGTCAACTGCAATTCACTAGCAAGTTTGTAGCATTATTGACTGGATACAGTGGGAATTACTTCTCTGGAATGAGCTGTTGAGCAAAATTTACCTATAACTCTAGAATCTAGATGGTGTGATAACTGCTGAAGAGGACAGTGACCAAGCTTGACAAGTTTGCACCTATTCCTTATAAATGTTGAGAGCATATTGAAATGGTTTGTATGAATACCTACATACATGTATGTGTGTACAGTCACACACATGTTTTATCTTGGACTGTTTTTTGTATTAGCTGTGCATTTCAAGAAGGCTTTAAAGAGACAGCTGGTCTTCCTTTCTTGATTTCTTATAAAGAAGTCAGTTCAGTTTATTGGGGGATATGATTGCCTAACCAGATCTCAGTTAACACTAGATATTGCTGTTCAGTTACACCATTGTGTACTGAAGTTTTGAAACCTTAATTTGAGGTGCACCCCAAAAGGATGTTGCCTGTTTGTGGTCATAACCAATATAATACTAGAGTGTGGAACAGCTATACAGTTTTTTCTTAATTCCTTAAGAATAATTTTTGATACATTTTTAGTTAAGTTGCAAACGATGTTATTTATGAATAAAACAACATAAGAATAATTGGTAGTATGAAAAATAAGCCTTATAAGCTTTAACAAAACCTGTTAGACCTTTGGAATAGTTAATCTTGGAAGGAGTCCTGGCATCACCATAATTTTCTTCTTTTTCATCCTCTTCTCTTTCTTCTGATTGTGGCAAGGGTTGAGTTTGTTGCTTGGCCACTTATATAGAAGAACGTTTATACTGTTGCAGCCAATGTTCAAAGTGGAACACAGAAAAAAGAAATGAAATGGTTTCATTTCAAATTAAGCTAGGATCAGTTAATGCCCACTGAAAATAAGGGGGAGATCCAGCTCAAAAGAATTGGGATGGCAACCCACTTTAAATTCTGGTTGCAGTTCAGACGCATGGTTTTGCATAATAAATTAAAGCTGGTAAAATGCGAGGCAACAGCAGAATGATAGATTTATTTAATACACAATAATAAGGCCTTCCTGCACCCTCACCCATAAACAAAACGTGCATGATATCTGTCCTGTGTGAAATCTTCCTTGCCCAGAAGCATTTTGTCTACCCTACATTAATATGTAAAATGATTCTGTTATGAGCCAGCCCTAGTCATTAATGAAAAAAGAGTGACCCACTTATAAACCAGCCATGTAATTTTTCCTTTACATTATGCCTCTGGAGGGGTTAAAATAAGATTTTTAAATATATGCAATCTGATAAAGTACAGCATATGCTCCAGCAAATAGTATGAGTTAGAAAAAAAAGTCTGTTTCAAAATAAGCTCAGAGGGACCCTTGAGTTAAAACAAAGCACACTTACTTACACTAAAATTACTTATCCTCTTATACTGTACCACTAGAAACAAGTGTCTTGGGCCATTTCATCTGAAGTAAATGGTGCGAGATATATATATATATATAATAACAATTGTAGTCTTGTTTCCCATATAAGAGCAACATATCTCTTCCTTTTCACTTGATTTTCAGAGAACACAAGAGTGGTATTACTTCAGCCTCTTTCCATTTAAATTTCCTTTTTCAAAAACCTACCTCACATTTTGTGTGAATCATGTTTGCTCTTATTAAACCAGCATTGTCTCAGAGTTCCTCATATCAAAGTATAAAGTATGAAGCACACCACATATGTCAAACACAAGGCCCACGTGCTGAATCTGGCCTGCCAGGCCATTTCATATGGCCCTCACACCTCTCCTGCAACTGCAGCACTCCCCTCACCTGGTGAGCCCAATCTCCACATTGCAGACCCCCAGCTGCCAGTGTTCTGAGAGGAGCCCAGCAGCCAGCACTCACAAACGTCTTCTACTTCTGACTGCTCCTTTGTCCAAGTCTTGCCGTCAGAGCGTTGTTGCGGGTTACCATGGCAATGCTCCGCATGGCTTGTGAGAGTTGGACAGAGGAGCAGTCAGAAGTAGAAGTAGATTGTGAGTGCTGGCTGCCAGGCCCCTCTTCAGAATGTTGGCAGCCAGGGGTCTGCAATGTGGGGATTGAGCTCACCGGGTGTGGAGAGCAGCAGGGGGGCAGAAAGGTTCACAGGGGAGGGGGGAGCAGAAATCTTACAGATACAACTGGCCCTTTGAGGGCAACCATAATGCTGATGCTGTCCAAGATGAAATTGAGTTGTCACCACTGGATCACACAGCCTTTGTAATGTAGTGGATTCTGGGAAAATTTAACTGGCAGTGGCAAACTGTTACTTGGCCACAGTGCATTTAGGACCTCTCTTCACTGCTATGTCTATCATTTATACATTGCTGATTTGATATGAATGTCCTAGTATAAAGTGATATAGTTCTGATAAGTTTGCATGGTCCAGAAACTGTTGAGAAGGTTTTGGTAGCTGTTTTTCACCTGTACTCACCCTTGCCATATATATGGCAATGACAGGCATTTTGTTCTCACTCTGGCTCATTGTGAGGGCAGCTGTGACTGTGCAGGTGTTGTTAGATTGTAGTTCCCATTAATCTTTAACACTGGTTAAGCTGGGTACGGCTTTTGGGTTATAAACCAGTGACATCTGAAAAGTAGTGCATGTTACCCATTCCTGAAAAAGTTGTACAAAATACCAAGAACAGCAGCAAAGGGGCAGCTTCACAGATAAATAACAGGAGTGCATAATTTTGTATCTCTTAACAATGTGTAATTTTGTATTGTATTTATAGATTTAAAGTTTTTTCAAAATGTGTTGTGAACTGTATCTGCTTGTGCAGATGTCCTGTTTTGTTTTGTTCTCCTCTTCTTAGAAGCATTTGGCTGGCTGTTGTTGAAAACAAGATGTTTCCAATTCTACTACCTTTGATACTAGTATCGGCTGGGAAGTGTAGTCCAGAACATCTGGAGGTAACTGAGTTTGAAGAAAGAACTGGGTATATGGAGATCATGGATCTATATGTGAATTATATGTAGAGGGGAAAAAAGAGAGGTGCAGAAACTGACCAATGAATAATAATCAGTTCTTAATAAATAACTAAGAAGTAGAATAGTGGGTTGCTTAATAGTAATAATAATAATAAGCAGCAATAATATAAAGAAATAAAGAGAATGAGTGACTGAATAAAATAATCCCCTCTGTATTGGAAAAACAGGAATGCTTGGCTTTAGCATATCAGACTCCTAATATGCATAGCAGTAAGTTAACAGTATCTGCAGAAATGAACAAAAGCAGAGCTTTAAAGTCCCTCTATAGTAAGTAGATGGTTTAAACTTATTTCATTTAACCTCTAGAAAAACTTATGTTGTAAGCATTGCATCCCATATTAGGAGAAAGGTGAGACAGATCAGTAGATGGAGAAACAGAGAAAGGACCGTCATCACAACAGCTAGGCCATTGCAGATCATTTGTGGAGGTGTTTGGTCTTTGGAAATCACTGCCACACTGCATATCAAAACATACATCAAACATGCATTGAGGCTAACTAAAGTCCTCTGCCTGTGTTAACAGAAAATGCTAGCCTACCTAAGATGTACAATTCCAGTGCAACAAAAACTCTTTTCTCATTTCATGCTTTGGTAATTCAATCCTGGTCTATTTAACGTACAATTCCCAGTTACATTCAATTGGAGAACTGTGATTTAATGTCAGTCCTGACTAAGGATGCTTCCAGACAAGGCACTAACACTTTCTCATTCACAGAATTTAACAGGGATCTAGCTGCTGTCTTTTTGTGTTTTCCCAGCACTTCTTCCACCTTTTCTCTTACCACAGAAAATCCATTAAGGAAGGAATGATGGAACAGTGATATTTTGTTTCATTAGTTTGCATTTTCCTGGAAAGTTTCCATTTATTGCTCATTAACATTGAAAGGAAAAAGAAAATGTGAGCAGCTTCCATTTAGCTAATGTTGCTATCTCCTGTTAAAACACTACACCAAAGAAATGAGCCGTGAATAAATAACTTGAGTCTGAACAGTCTATGGGGTGATCAGCAATGTGTGAATCTGACAGAAGACAGTATTTTTCTTAAGCTAATGGTGAGGCCCTCAGGTAGATTCAGAACTTTTGGGACTTCTAACAGTTGGGAAGGATAGCAACGTTAATATTCCTCCCTTGAAAACGGAAGCATTTGTCACTTCTCAGACTTGTTTCAGGTATTTTGCGATCTAGGTTGCTCTAGAATCAAGGCTTATGGCTAAGGCCTATGAACGTACATTACAGAAAAGAGAAGTGCTCAGTTTCAACAAGATCTGGTGCATGGGTTCTTTCTGCAGTAAAAATGAAGGAACCCATCCTTTTGTGCCAGTGCTAATTACTACTCTCAATTAGAAGACAACAGCTGCCTATACTGCTATGGCGGTCATGCTCCCCATGCGCTTCACTGTATCACACAATCCTGAGGAAGTGTACAGTATGTATCAAAATACTGGAAGTAAAATGACACTGTTATTATCAAGGAATAAGCCTTATTGGAAGCTATGGGACAACATTCTGTCAAAAAATTTTGCAGGAGAGGAGTACAGTAAGGCTTCTCAGCAATAACAGAGCAGTGTTGTGGCCTATATACTAATTGTTAAGTCCAGCTGTGAATGTACATTCTCTAATTTGATCACACTTGATGTTATAAAATGTAGAAACAGATTGATTAGAAAGAGCTGTTGCCCAGCCCAAAGTCAAATATTAGATTAATACATGCCAAGGATACTAACCATGGCGGAATGCTGTAGTGCATCTCCCACTGTGAGAACCAGCATGGTGCAGTGCTCTGACTAGGACTCTGGAGAACAGGGTTTGAAACCTCACTGGGCCATGGAAACCCACAGGGTGAAGTTGGGCAAGTTACACTCTCTCAGCCTTAGAGGAAGGCAATGGCAAACCACTGCACAGATTCTGCTAAGAAGACCCCATGACAGGGTTGCTTTAGGGTCACAATAATTCAGAAATGACTTGAAGGGAGGCATAATAACAACAACTTTTGAATTTTACCTGCACCGATCCATCCTATGGAATCCTGTGATTTGCAGTTTGGTGAGTCGCCAGAACTCTCTGGCAGAAAATTCTAAGTACTTTTTCCTAGATTGCAAATCCCAAGATTCTATGCAGGATGGCAGTTAAAGTAGAATATTGCACTATAAATACTGTGATGTGAAGGAGCCTCTCTGTACAGGAAAACTGAATGGAATACTTATTTTTCCAGGGTTTTATGATAGTGCCCCAAGATTGATGCTTGCTTACTCTTGTGTTGCAGCATCATAGCTAGAACAGGGAAAAGGGGGCAATGTGGCACTGGAGAAGCATTCTTATAAGGAAGGATGGATTGCATGCATTTTAAAAGATGCCCTAGATAATGCTGACCTGTGGTTAATATACTGTAGTTAGGGGAAAATGCTACTTGTAAGGGAAGACACCAAAAACCATATGCTAAAAAGGAGTTTTTAAAATTTCTCAGGTGGTATAAAGAAAAATAAAAAGAATATTATGAAAAAGGAATGCAGTGTAAAAATATATCAGCACTATACAATGAACTGTGGTATGTATTTACACACCATAAGACCTTCTGAATTGGAGTGATTTTATTGTTCCATTGTTGTTTTGGTTTGATGATAATCCGTAGGTTTTTTTTAAATCTACTCTGACAGCAAAACTAAGTTTTTAAAATTAAAATAATGATATGAGCTTCCTGGTCAGGATTTCTTTCTTCTGCCATCCCTCAGGATGTATAGTTCTTGAGGTAGCCCCAGAAAGTGGAGAAACAGCTGCTCCAACAGTCCCTTCTGCTCTTTTCTTCAAGAGCAGCTGATAATTTGCTTCCTGGGCTAGTCCCCTTTTGGTTTTATATCTGAAGATTTCAGGATGGGGTTCAGTCAGCAAAATCATGTTGAAACAACTCTCCAAGCAGCTTCAAATAATTTGAAGCATTTCAAGCAATTAAAACAATTCCAACAAAAATCAAAGTAAAGCCAACTAACTTTATCAGCCTTTTCCTCTGTCAAGGTTAATAAATCTGGCATAGTATCTCAAAATGAGTTTCTTTATATGCCATAATATATTACATTATATGATAAATGACATTATGTGATAAATGACGTCAATACTAAATGCTGCTTGCTGACTTGATTACATAATATTTTCACCAGTTGAAACTGTAGATTTATTACATATTGTATGGCATCATTAAATCCAAATATTTCTATAGCACTTAACATTGTAGAATCATTTACAGCATATATTAAGCCAATCTAGTTTTCATTGTTTTGTATCTATTAGTTCATTTTGAATTTAACTTTGTTCTTCCCTTGTAACCATCCTATCTATGGACTTCACCTTCCCCATTTTCTCAGATTCACTATTTCAAGTTCCTTCTCATTTAGTATTTTAGAACAATTGTCCTGAAACATCCCTCTTTTTAAAAGAATAATCTTTCTGCCACTCCTTCAATCATACAGGCGAAGTCAGTTTGGTTTCATTCAACCATCAAAGTAATTTGATCACAAATCTATTTTAGATTAGTCTCTCCCTTCTGTCTCTCTTGGACTGTAAACTCCATTTCAGAAACCAAAGCTGCTTGGCCATACATCTCTCCCAGCTCAGTAGCTTTCTCCATTAGCACGGCTTAAATTTGTCTCTTCATATAAATATAAAATTCATCCTTCACTTTCATATTGCTAACTTCTGTGTTCCCTTTTTGTCTTATATCTCCCCACAGTTACTTGATCTTGTGGATCTCATTTTTTGGGGCCTCTATCATATTCCTCCTTACGTTTAGGAGTTCTACGTGTGCCTCCTCCACCATCCATTGTAAAATGTCCTGAGAGTGTTCTTGGGAAAGTTGTATCTTTCAATCCAGAAATTTCATAGTTGCCAATTCACTCCTCTCATATCTAGCCAAAAGCCTCTAGCAAACTAGTTTTATCAACATCAAATAGATAACATCTGTACATTCTTGTGCTGTAATTTCTCTCATGCTGTTAAAATCCAGTTCCATCTTGCAAATAAAATGTAGTTCAGCCTATTCACAAAATATATGCATTTAAATCCTTAATTATTCTCTTGAGGTTGTCAACCCCCAGTTTTATAATTTGTTAGTCCTGGTCTTGTAGGGTTGAATCTGATCCTCAGGTTCATACAACTGCATTTCATGACAAGGGCAAGATGTCTCTATCTTGGTCCTTCCTGTTCATAATGCATTTATTCATGAGTAAACTCAAGTAATGCTCATCTTTTAATCCAGGGGGAATTTCTCCAGCCAAAGATGCCATTGGCCAGCACTTTTACTGTGAAAGCTCTCCTTGCTGCAGAGGTGTAACTGGAGCATCTGCCTGGCCAGCCTGCCAGAAGTCCAATTTCCCCTTGAGACATGGCCATGCTGTTTCTTTAAGAGGCTGAGTTGCAGGAAAAGACCAGTGCAGCCACTTGCAAGATCTGATTTTGCTGTGTAAATGCAAAGGTGCACCTTGTTCCTTATATATCTGCTAATAGAAACAGCACTTTCAGTGTCCATGACACTTTGTAAGATAATAGATGGTTGTTTTCTGTCCTGAAGAGTTTACAGTTTAAAATATGACAGAGGAAACATGGCTGGAAGTTGAACAGGAAAACAACATGATGGTGCTTGTTGCAAGTACTGATTGGACTTAGTTGCAAGATGAATTGAGAGAGGTGGAAACCAGTGAACCAGTGGGTTCATAGGAAGGATAGCTTTTGAAAAGGTTTGGAAGAAGTCAGGGAGTTGGACAAGCAATAACAACTTTCTAGTGTGCCTTGCTTCCGTGAAACTTTTTGGTCTCATCAGTTTGTTCCCATAAACTCCTCAAAACATTTTGTTCTGGTGGCAGTTAGGGAAAGAAATGAGCTGACCTGAAAAGTGAAATGCATAATCCGCTGAACTTGAAATAATTTGGAAGGAGGCTGTCTCTTTGCCATCACAGGGAAGATTCAAGGGTACTCTGTGAAGAGTCATCTCTTGTTTTGCTCATTTGTTTGGCAATATCTAGGTTTTCCTTTTTGCCTTACAATACGATATCTTCTTTGGAATCTGCACTATTTGTGCAAGCTTTCATTCTGTGTCCTTTATTCAGAAAATATATTTTTAATGCATGCAGACATTCTTATCTGGAACTGAAAGCACTTTTTTAGATGAAAGCCTCTTTCCTTACTGTAATAATTTGAATATTTATTAACAGTATTAATATATTACCTAGAGTTCTGTGAGCAGTTTACAGTAAAAATTAAAAGTATAAGAGCAATGAAATATATAAAATCTTAAAGATGATGCAGTTGGCAACAGCACAAAAAACAAGCTATAGTGAATGAAGGTAGTACAAATGCAAGATTTAAGAAACAGCAATATTATAAAACCAAAATACTTGAGGAAAGTATTTGTCTTGTGTTGAAAAGACCATAATGGAGACACCAAGTCAGGTTTTCTGAGATGCTGTTTTGTAACTGGGGTTCTCACAATGAAAAGTTCCTCTCTCTAATAAGTTCTCTGATAATAATTTCATTTAATAGGAACACTAAGAAAAGGAAATCATAAGATGAACTTAAGGCAAGGTATGTGTATATGGGAGAAAGCAATCCCTGGGGTAAAACACCCTGAACCATTTTTAGGACCTTAAAGGTTATGCTAGCACTTTGAATTGGGCCCACATTTATCCTGAAAGAGTTTTTCGCTAAATAAATAACCTACCCTTCATCCAGAGAAGTCATAGTGACATGTAGACTTCCTTTTTCACCACTTCATTCTTGCACCAATTTTGTGAGGTATTGCAGGCTTAGACATAGTGACTGTGTAACTATTGAAACGGTATTTGAGACTGATGTCTCCATTCCTTTTCCCACTTGCTAACCATCATACCACATTGGTTCTTGAAGATAATTATGATATATACACACACACACACACACACACACACACACACACATATATATATGGAACAATTTAGTTTATTACTTTGATTCAGCAAGTTAGGACCTGAAATAGAAATTCAATATGGCCACTCAATTCATGTAGAGTTGTTTTTTGTTTACCTCCTAAGTATGCTTTTAGTTCTTAGTGATTTCCGTGGAAGACATCTAAGTACATGTTTAACTGTACTGTGGAGCTTGTTGGCAATTTCTGCACAGTGTAATCCAATTCATGTGTACTCAGAAGTAAGTTCTATTCATGTCAGTAGGACCTGCATGCATAACTGTGACAAAATTGGACTATCAAGGCTCCTACATATTTGAGCTTCTTCAGCCATTATCATTCAGAAGTGTACTAAATGATCAAGGACTAAGAAATATTGACACAGTGATTGTTGATGAGCGATCTCAGGAGCAATAAAGGTTGCCTGTAGCCTCTGCTATATACACTTGCTTAGAAATAAAATATACTTTATCCCATGGAGGTAACTTCCAAGTACACATTATGTTTGTAAGAATTTCCATATTTAAGGATGTACAAATGATAATGGGTGGGAAAAGTCCTCCCCCTGTGAGTACCTGCAAGTAGGCAAAATTAGTAACAATTTGCCTCCCAATGTTGAATTCCATGACCTTAAGCAGTTTCAGGATCCCTGTTAACTATGCTTAACTTTTTGCATTTTGCTGTTGTCCTGGATTACATGCATCTTAAAACAGATCATGTATATATCAGGAAAATGATTTCTCTGTAAAATAAATTATTTCATACATTATATTTTTTTCTAATTCGAGCATATATAAACAGCTGTTTTTGTCTCGATATGTATTTACTTTTCCTTCATAGTGAACATTGAAGCTGAGAGCTGAAAGGTTAGTTTGGCCCAGTAATTTGAATTTGTGGATATTAAGGTTTCAAAAGTCTTTTGTATGCACTTGAATTGTAAAGTTTGTAATATACAGACTCAAGGGGTATTTCAGAAGTAGCTTCCCATATGCTGCTTATTGGATTCAAATAATTACCTGCACAGTTTTTTAAATCTTCGTCCTCAAATTTATGATATGCTAGATTCTACATGGTTCTTAAAGACAATCCTTTATCATGTCTTTCCTGTATTTGTGTACAAGTGAATTTCAGTAACAGCTTGACTCTGTAAATCTTTAGCTGTCAGAACCAAAACTGGTTTCTGCAATAGTGACAGAGCAATCTACATTTGTCCCTCCACATTTGTGAGTTTGACCTACACAGATTATTTCCTGCCTCTTCTGCTTCTCTTGTGCACTCAGTTACATGCAAAGGAAGCGAGTGGGAGGAGGGAAGCCACATGCATGTATTCTCTCACACTCAAGTAGGTGGGTGTGGGATGAGTAGGAATATGGGAGAAGGAGGAGGGAAGGTGTGTGCATTTCTTCATGTTCAGGTGGCGGGGGAAGACAAGGGGATGGGATGAGACGAAGCAAGGTGTACAAATGCTTTCCCTTGTGCTTGGGCAGGGAGTGAGGGACAAAGGGATGGGAGAGTGAGCAGGAGGAGGGAAGGCGTATATGAGCATTCCCTTGTTCACTCATTCACTCAGGGGAGGGGATGGGGACCTGGAGGAGATAAAGTGCAAGTGCGTGTGTGTTTCGTCATGTTCAGGTGGTGGAGGCATGGAACAAAGGGATGGAATAGGGGAGCAGTACGAGGGAAGGCATGCACATGCATTCCCTCACACTCAAGTGGGTGAGTGTGGGATAAGGAGATGACATGGTGGAGCAGGAGGAAGGAAGGCGTGTGCATGCATTCCTTCATGTTCAGGCAGGCATATGGGGGACAAGGGAATGGGTTGGGAAAGTGGAAGAAAGGAAGGTGCACATATGCATTCTCTTGTGCTCAGGCAGGGCTAGGGGGACAAGGGGATGGGACATGGAACAGTAGGAGGGAAAGCGCATGTGAGCATTCCCTCATTCACTTACTCAGGGAAGGGAATAGGGACAATAGGATGGGGTGGGATGAGGGATTAGGAGGAGAGAAAGTGCAAGTGTGTATTTCCTCATGGTCAGATGATGGAGGCAGGGGAAACAGGGATGGGATGGGGAATCAGGCGGGAAGTTGCACATGTGCAACTCAGTTGCTCAAGCACGTGAGTGGGAGACAAGATGGAGGAGAGAAGGTGCACATATGCATTCCTTTGTGCATGGGTGGGGGCAAGGGGATGGAATAGGTAGCAGGAGGAGGGAACATGCAGATGAGCATTTCCTTGTTCGCTGACTCATTTATACAGGCAAGGGGATGGGATGGGATGGGATGGGGGACTGGGAGGAGGGAAAGTGCATGTATGTGTTTCTTCATGCTCAGGTGGTGGTGGGGCAGGAGACAAAGGGATGGGATGGGAGGGTGGAAGGTCATATGTGCATTCCGTTACTCAAACAGGCAGGAGATAAGCACAGTTTTCCAGTTTTGTAAAGGTCTTGCACCCCTACATCATGCCTCAGTCCCAGGACCCAGGTGTTGGGGATTCTCCCCAATAGCCACAACATACAAACATGAACAGGACAATACTTACTGCAGTCCAGTGTAGACAAGAAAGAGAGAGCACACATGACTCAGAGCACCTATATAGGAAGGACCCATTAATCAAGCTGGGGGAAGCTGATGTTCAATAAATACCAGAGGTGGACTGGGGAGAAGTCCATTGTAGACAACTGTAATTTCTGGTGGAAGCAACATGTTCTTCTTTTGATGCTAGCGCCTGTTCCTGAAAAATCTTGACCCTTGCTTTGTGTGCTGACTATGCTGCTGGATACCCCCTTCAGTTGAGACTCTGAATTTGTTGCCTACCTGGACTACTGAACCAAGAACAAGTAACTGACTGATAAGCTTCTGTAAATATTGTCTGTGGCTGCTAGTGTAGGCTCTGTTTAAGGATTGTGAACTGTGGCTGGCTTTCTGAACAGGACCAATTGTCTACAACTATAATTTAAAGATGCTGAAGCAATGGAAGCAGTACAGCAACAAAATCAGGTCCTCATGACCCAAGTTGCTCAGCTGACTGCAGCTGTGGCTATCTAGTTTGCAGGCTCGGCTGGATCAAAACCAACAAGCCAACTTTCCCACCTCTTCCAAGGCACAAGTGCCCAGTATCTCAGCCAGAAAAATTTGCTGGCACACCTGACCAGTTTCAGACATTTCTGGTTCACTGTCAGATCTGGCCCATGGAGTTTCCAAATGACAACACAAAGGTAACCTTTGTTGTGAGCCTGTTGTCTGACTAAGCAGCCAAATGGGCAAACCCTACCTCCTCCAGGACAGCCCTCTCCTAACAAACTTTGTTGGCTTCATAGGAGAGATGAGAGGAACCTGGAGAGACTCTGTGCAGGTGGAAACTGCTTATTGCTGCATCAGGTGCTTGCAGCAGAGAAAGGGGTCTGTGGCAGCTTATACTACTGCTTACTGGCTGCTGGCCGGGAGTCTGGCCTGAAATGATGCAGCACTGCAGGACCGATATCAGGTGGGCTTAGTGGAAATAAATGGGCTGCCCTACCTGCCATCCTGCAGCTGTTTATTGAGCAGTGCCTGCACACTGACAGACTCCTGGGATCATGTTGGCAGGCATGCTGAGCCCCCACCTTCTGGGCTTCCTATCACCCTCCCAGCTTGGCTTCTGTGGCCGCAGTTCCTGTCTCATCCAATCTTGCCTCTTCAGAGGAACCCATGCAGCTGGGAAGGGCACGACCACATCTCTGTCCTGGGAAAAAGAGTGCTGAAGGTAGGCAGTATTGTGCATATATTGTGGTGTTGCTGACCACTTTGCAAGGACTTGTCCTGCAAAAGGATGTGGCCCTGCCCAAATGGGAAACAGCCTCTCCCAGACATGAATGGACTCCTGAGTCTGGAAGGGAGAAGGCTGGGATTGCCCTGGACCCCTAGCAAGCACAAGTGGGACGCCCTGCTCATGCCTACTGTATGGAACAACCAAGGCCAGGCTGTTCAAGTGGGAGCCACATTAGACTCTGGGGACTCCCAACAAGTTTCTCGACCTTGCCTTTGTCACTCAACACCAGATTCCAGTGCAGTGACTGCAAGAGCCTTGGCCAGTTGAGATTACTGATAGTTGGCCCTGTGACTCACCAGACTGCCTGGTAACTTTAGAGATTCAAGGTCATATGGAGCAGGTTCAATTCTATGTAATAACTGTGCCACACTTCTCCTTCATCATGGGAATGCCTTGGCTGGTCTGGCATCATCCCCACGTCTCCTGGTCCCAAAGTGAAGTGCTTTTTGCATCAGAATACTGTCAGGAGCACTGTTGGCCAGAGTGTATGCACGCTGCCCTAGAATTGGACTCTTCAGTGCCTCCAATGGTACTACCAGCCAAGTACCAGGACTTTGTGGATTTCTTTGACAAAAAGGAGGTGGACTGGCTGACACCCCACCAGGTATATGACTGTGCCGTTGGTCTTGTCCCAGGAGCCCTGATTCCAGAAGGCTGCCTGTACTTGCTTTCGGAGCAAAAATTCATTGCCCTGAAGGACTTTCTGTAGAGGAACCTGAACTATGTGTGTGTTAGACCCTGAAGCTCTCTACATGAGCTGACTAGTGCTGTCCACAAGAAAGTGTTGATTGGAGACTGTACAATGATTATAGATCTCTTTGCCAGATCACTATCCACAACTGCTACCCCTTTTCCTTGATCCCAGAGCTGGGTTTTCACCAAGTTGGATCTGCAGGGGGCCGATAACCTCATTTGTATCCAGTCTGAAGAGGAATGGAAGATTGCCTTCCAGACCCACTGTAGGCACTGCGAATACACTGTGTTGCCCTTTGTAATGTTCTTGCGGTTTTCCAGCACTTTGTCAGTGATGTCGTCTGGGACTACCTAGACCAATTTGTTATAATTTATTTAGACAACTTCCTAAGTTATTCCTAGAACCAGAAGGTTCACAATGCTCATGTCAGAGCCATCCTCCAATGCGTTTGGGAGCACCAGCTGTATGCTAAACTAGAGAAGTGTGCATTTGACCTCTTGGCAGTGGATTTTCTGGTGTCAAATCAGCAAAGGGGATAGAGATGGACCCAGCCAAGGTGAAGATAGTCACTTGGCAACCTCCTTGGAATTGGAAGGAGGTTCAGTGCTTCTTGGGCTTCATGAATTTTTACTGGCAATTCATTCCCAACTTCACAACCCTGGCTGCTCCTATCACACACCTCCTGTGGGGAAAAGCCCCATTCCAGTGGATTCCTGCTGCCCAGAAAGCATTCCAGCAGCTCAGGGAGCAGTTCACATCGAATCCTATCTTGCAGTATCTAGATCCCCTTACCCCCTTTGTGGTGGAGGCGGATGCTTCAGATGTCGCCATTGGGGTATACTCCTTCAACCAGCACTAACAGGACCACATCTCTTGCCATGTGTCTTGTACTCCTACCAGCTGACCCTGTCAGAGAGAATTACCACCAGTTGGGAGAAAGAGCCCCTGGCCATCAAGGCAGCTTTTGAGGTCTAGAGACATCTTGTAGAAGAGGCTGTTCATCCAATGGAGCTGCACATGGGCAATCACAATTTGGAGTATCTGCAGACAGCCCAGAAACTAACCCAGTGGCACAACAATGGTCCTTGTTCTTTGCCAAGTTCAATTTTCAGATGTCACATGTTCCACTCACGCAGAACAGGCAGGCAGATGCTCTTTCCTGGAAACCAAAGTATGCCTCATTACCAGAGGTGGAAACTCTTTCTACCATCCTCCACCTGGAACACTTCACAGCCATCCATGTACTGCCTGCATTGCTGGACCAAATCCATGAGCACCAGCATCAGGATCCACTGGTACAGGCTGATGCCCAGGAGTGCCAACCCTTTACTCCACCTGGGGTTGGGGGGTTCCTGTATCATAGATACCTCTACATGTCCATGGGGCTATGTTGGGAGGAGGTTTTGCACCTGTGCCATGACAGCCAACCTGCAGGGTTGATTTGTACAAAATATTCCACCTCCTCACCGAGGAATTCTAGGAGCTTCAAGTATGGGCAGAGGTGGAGTGCTACATCAAAACCTGCCCCACATTTCACCATGCTAAGTAGCAGCCAGGGAGGTCTACCGGTTTGTTACATCCTCTGCCTATTCTTGTGGGACCCTGGCAGAGGGTCTCCATGGATATTGTGACTGACCATCCCTGGTTGGCCAGCATACCACTATTCTAATGGTGATAGTCTTGTTTTCTAAGATATCTGGCACATTTCATTCCATTATCGGGGTGCCCACTGGCAAGGACACTGCTCGCCTCTTTATCCAACAGTTCTTCTAGTTTCATGGTCTCCCAGAGAGGGATAGCCTTGGATCGGGGTCCTTGGTTCTGGCAAACTCTGTTTCAACAATTGGACCTTGGGCCTCATCTGTTGTGAGCCTGTTATCTGCAGACTGACGAGCAGACAGAGTGCACCATTGCCACACTGGAACAGTACCTTCATTGTTTCATAAACTACCCGCAGGATAACTGAGTGGAGCTGCTGCTGAATTCATGTATAGCAACTCCCTCCATGCCTAGACCCAGCAGATTCCCTTCTTTGTTAATTATGGCTTCCACCCTTGCTTGCCTCCAGCCATGACTCTTCAGTCTTCTGTCACTGCAGGAGATCACTGGCTTCAGGAACTGCAGGCTGTTCAGTCACTCCTCAAGGAGCAATGGGACCAGGCCAAGCAGGACTATAAAAAGTATGCCAATGCCAAGTGACATCCAGAGGCCCCTCTTAAGGTGGGAGATTGAGCTTGCCTTTCCATCCAATATCTGCCTCATCATTGCCCATGCAGTAAGCTAGATGCCTGCCTTGTGGTTCCCATAACCATCCTATGTTCCACAGCTCACTCCTGGTCCTGGCCACAGATCCTTGCCCTGATGCAGGAGTGGTACCTCCTCCCCTTCCAATGATGATAGACAAGGATGAGGAGTTTGAGGTGACACAGGTTCTGAACTCCTAGAGGCACTGCTGCCAGATCCAGTTCCTCATTGACTGGGCAGGTTATAGACCAGAGGTGTGCTCTTGGGAAAATGTTGTGGATGTCCATGCTCCCAACCTTGTCCATTGGTTTCATCACTGCTATCCCACCAAGCCAGGCCCTTCCAGCCCTGAGAGAGGGGATTGTGGGGAGGGGAGTGATGTCATGCCCCAGTCCAAGGACAGGGAGCAGCAGGAGGGAAGGCACATGTGAACATTTCTCTGTTCACTCACTGACGATGGGACAAGACTGGTAGGAGAGAAAGTACAAGTGTGTGTTTCCTCATGTTCAGGCAGTGGAGGCAGGGAATGAAGGGATGGGATGGGGGAGTGGTAAGAGGGAAGGTGCACACATGCATTCCCTGACACTCAAGTGGGGGTGTGTGAGATGAGGGGACAACATGGCAGAGCAGGAGGAGAGAAGGTGTGTGCATGCATTCCCTCATGCTCGGGCAGGCATATGTGGGACAAGGGGATGGGTTGGGGAAGTGGGAGAAAGCAAGGTGCACATATGCCTTCTCTTGTGCTCAGCCAGGAGGTGGGGGACAAGGGGATGGGACAGGGAACAGGAGAAGGGAAGGCATGCATGAGCATTCCCTCAGGCCTAGGGATGGGGACAAGGGGATGGGATGGAATGGGAGCAGGGAAAGTGGAAATGTGTGTTTCCTCATAGTCAGGTGGTGGGGACAGGGGACAAAGGGATGAGGTGGGGGAATGGGAGGTGGGAAGGTGCACACGTACATTCCCTCAGTTGCTTGGGCAGGTGGGTGGGGACAAGGGTATGGGATGAGGGAGTGGGAGGAGGGAAGGAAGGTGTGCATATACGTTCCTTTCTGCTTGGGTGGAAGGTGAAAGACAAAATGATAGGACAGGGAGCAGGAGGAGGGAAGGCATGCATGAGCAATCTCTCATTCCCTCAGGCATGGGGATGGGAATAAGGGGATGAGGTGGGACGAGGGACTGGGAGGAGGGAAAGTGCATGTGTGTGTTTTCTCATGGTCAGTTGATGGAGGCAGGGGACAAAGGGATGGGATGGGGGAACAGGAAGAGTGAAGGCTTACATGTGCATTCCCTCAGTCACCTGTGCAGGCAGTAGGGGATAAGAGATGGGATGGGGAGTGGGAGGAGGGCAGGTACATGTGTGCAGTCTGTCACTCACTCAAGCAGGCAGAGGCTAGGCACATTTCCCCCCCACTTTTGCGAGGGTCTTGCATTCCTACGTAATGCCTCAATTCCAGGTCACAGGTGTAAACACAGACAGGGTCCTCCCCAAGAACCACACCACAGAGACATGAAGAGTATAATACTTACTTTAGCCCAACGTAGAGGAGAAAGGGAGGTCCCATGAGACTCACAACACCTGTATAGGAAGGACTCGTTAATCAAGGAAATAGCTGGGGGAGGCTGATGGTCAATAAATACCAGAGATGGGGTGAAGTCTATTGCAGACAATTGTCATTCCTGGTGGAAGCAACATATTCTTCTTTTGATCCTTGGCTTGTGTTGCTGAAAAACTTTGACCCTCACTTTGTATGCTGACTGTGCTGATGGATACTCCCTTGACTTGACACTCTGACTTTATTGCTGACCTGTATGAAATGTGGCAGCTACTATAGACTCTGTTTAGGGACTGTGAACTGTGACTGACTTTCCAAACAGGATAGATTGTCTGCAATCCTAATTTATAGCTGCTGAAGCAATGGAAGCAGTGCAGCAGCCAAATCAGGTCTTCATGACCCCAGTTGCTCAGCTAACTTTTTAAACAGGACTGGTATCACGGTGGATTTGATTTAAATCATGATTTTAATCACTACTCAGAAAGACTCAATTTAATCACGTGACTCGTCCCCCCCAAACAAAAGGGCACTCTCCCTTGCTATAAGCTTAATATGTATTTTACAGAACACAGAGTTACCAAAGACTCATTCTTGCTGGTATAATCCTAATATTTACAACCAGGTGAAGGTTTCAACTTTTCAGATTAGTTTTACAGTTATATAAAAAATATACTGATTTGGTTATACTATTAGAAACACATCATAAGATAGATAATTGTGAAGGGAACTATACAGTTTAATAGGTTAATCATATTTGGACAACTTTTCTACTATACTTTATTGGAAGGAGAAAAATAATCCTTAAAGGTAAAACAATTACTTTAATAAGAACAATTTAAATAGTTTCATTTAGCTAAAACAATAATATTATAGTTTGTGTATTCTTGTATTTGCTTAGACACCCATGTTAACTGATGTGAATAAAAATATCTTTTTTTAAAAAAACTTAGACTATTAGCCCAGTCCACACATGAAAAGTTTAAAATACTATCCCCTGCCCTGTAGCTAAGGTATCTTCACTTTCTTGTCTGTTCATAATCTGGAAAAGAAAAACAAGTTTACCTGCTTTATTGGGCCCCAAACAATTTCTCAATTTAGAATGAATGAGTCCAAAGGAAGAGAATATTCTTTTTACACCGGCAGAAGAAGTTACTGCTGTTAAAAGTGAAATAATTACTTAAACAGTCTCTAAATCCAAGTGCTTAAGTGACTTCCACCAGTTCACTGGTGTGACTTTCTTTAAAACATCATCAGCAGACATATATTTCTTGAATGTTTCTCTGTTAGCTCTGAAGTTTATTATAGTTGGCAGTACAGATGGATGATTGCTTGATACCCATGTCATAGCTAACCTCTCTTCCTCAGCACTTAAGGTTTGACTCTAGTACTGGATAGTGACAACATTTGTGAGAAAATGAGCAGGAGACAATGCTTGTCCCATTCATTTCTTTAATGCTTTGATTCTGTCAGTGTGAAGTTCTGTTTTTAAGTGCTCACTCAATAGCATCAGCAATAAAACAGCTATTTTTTTCTGTATTTTGTTTAAAGCTTGACAGATGGGTTTCAGGATGCTCTGCATATCTTCAACATTTCTCTTGCCTAGTGTTGAGGATTTGGGCTGTGACTATGCCATCTATTTTTTCTCAATTTTGTTCATATACTGTCATCAGAATAGGCCAGTTCTTGATATACTGCTCAAAAAAGTCCACTACAGAGTTCCATCTACCATCTTATAGGAGTGTTAGCTTGGTTCCACCCATTCTTTTCAGAAATTATTCAGCAAAATTATTGTTATGGAAGTATTTAGCAGTATCAGTGACATTAGTCTTTATTTCTGGAACATTGAAGTATTTGGCTAGTAGGTGCAACAAATGAACACTGCAACCATATGTTATTAGCTTGGTATACCCTTCCTGCTCTTCTAAATTTCTTCTCATCTTGGATACATTTGCAGCATTGTCTGTGACCAAACTAGATATTTGAATTTTTGTTTGCACGTTACTATAGCTTTTGCTGCCATTCTTGTCAGTATTCTTCTGTGTGTGTATTTCCTGATGTATCAATCATTTCTGCAAGGAAGACATTCCCTTCTTCTGTTATACAAGCATCTATAACAGGATCTTTCTGGACATTACTCCACCCATCAAGACCTAAGTTAACAATTTGACTCCCTAGAGCTGTTGCACATTGCTCCGTTTCTTTGTCATACACTTTATCCAGCAACATCTGCTCTGATGGTTGAACTGTGTATTCTGGTCTCAGTGACTGAACTATATTAATGAAGTGTGGGTTTTTAATCAGACAGAAAGAAGAGCTTGTCACGTAAACAAACAGGGCAGTTTTTTCACCAATTTACTCTTTTCTTTCTGTTGATTTTTATCACAGACTCATCTATGGTGGTTTCTGGATGGTCCGCTTTTTTCTTTCTTTTAGGTGACATACTGTGGATGTGTGATGTATATGATGTGACTGAAACACTATCTTGGACAGATAACTCTGAAACTACAGAACAGGAATATGGTGATCTCAAAGGCAGATAGTTTCCAGAATCCTTTATGTTGATGATGGATTCTCCTAAACAAAAAGTTAAAATGCTATTATTTTATTATTTATACCATTTCTGCTTTATTTAGTATTACTCATTGTATTCAGCACCACTCAGTACTGCCCCAAGAAGGAATATTTTCTTGTTTTAACTCTTTATTTCTTCATAACAACTGTATCAAAATGACAGTAACATGCAGTAATTAATAACAAATATAATTTTGCTCGAAGTTTACAGTTCAGGGCAGTCTTTAAGAACTATGATGAAAACAAAACGTTTGCCAACCTGAAGATCTTTTGTTTTCATCATAGCACTTGTGATGTTGTTTCATTAGGGCACTAGGTTTTGTATTTCTTTGTTGCAGTGTTTGCATTTTGCATGCATGCCTGCCTTACCCATAGGTAGAAGAACTTCATTAAAATATTCTCAAATTGGGTATTTTTTTTTACAGTCTCCTGCCAATGCTATTATAGATTTTCTCCTCCAGGGAAAGAATAATATGATAAAACCTCAGGCTGTACACACGAAGATCCAAAGACAAGTTGAATGTTCTGTTCAAGAGGTTTCATTTTTACTGCTTGCTCCCCCCTCCTCACACTTAGCTTCTTGTGCAGATCTGTTCCACTCCCAGTTTCCCAAAAATGTATCCATTGAATGTGTTGAAACTTAGCACTTAAGTAAGGGGTTGATTCTGTGTAAGTAGATTTGGAAAAGAACAATGGCATTGTGATCCCTGCAGACAAAAAATTCACAATTTTTAAAACTGTAAAACCAAGCATCCATTGTAATATTCTCTAGATAGAAAAATTGCCCAATAATCTTACAGAAACGTGACATTGTGAATGGATTAATGGAATTCATTTACCGAAAAGCTTAAGCATTGCGTGTATATACATTTTTGTGCACCTAATTAAAAACTAATCCCAATTTCATGATGAATAACCTTTGGACCAGAATGTATCTTAAATAGAAAACTAGATTTTTCCTCAAAAATAGATTTTTCCTCAAAAAGAGTTTAATTTTTTTAAAAAACTGATTTCAATAAAAAAATTAAATAAAAATATATATATTTATTTTTTAAAAAAATCATTGATTTTTATCCACCTTGACAAGTATTGAGGACCCTTGCTTCATCCTGAAATGATGGCATCATTCATACGCATAATAGAGGTGGGAACCTTAAGCCAGATCCCATGGGTTGCTGTGGAAATGGAGTATTTCAGAACTGAATAATTCCCACAAAGGTCTTTTCACAGTGCATATTGGCCGATTGCTATAATGACAAATATGTTTTTTATTGGTTCTGAAAATAAGCATGTATCAGTAAAGCTAATGGTACTTGGGTTGCAAACAGATTTGAAAGCTATCAAGTGTTGCATTACATTTGTAGAAGCTTCTATTCAGAAGAGCAAAGTAGATAATTTGTTTTGAGACTCTTTACAGTGTAGGTCAAAAGAGCAGCTGTGACATGTAGATATGTGTTTAGAAGGAGGTGTTCAGCATGAAGAATAAATTGGTCGGAAAGAATAGATATTAAAAGTGTAGTTCAAGAACTGCATTTTGGGTAAATGCATAATCACACATAGCATCTGTTAGATGAAAATATTAACATTATAACATTGAAACAGTAGTCTTACTGAAGGTGCAATTATTTGGAAAACATTTATATGCTTAAAAGCAGTGACTTAAATCTGAGCTGAGCAAAAAGCATTCTTCTGTCAGAATGATGGGAAAATTGTACTTGTAAGAATTATCTTGGTGAAAATTTTTAAATGCTTTTTCTGACAGTTGCTTATTTTGAGTGCGAGGCTAACATATTTTCATGCACATCTAGTTCATTTTGGAGATGCAACTGTCATGAAGGTGTCTAGAATGTAACTGAAGAACAACTATGCTGTAGTGATTTTTAGCATATTCACATTTGCAAGCAGGTGCAAGATGCCCAAGGCAAAGCTTCTAGTCTCCTTTATGTCATGGGAAAGGTTAGAGTATACCATTTAATGTTCTAGGTGCACAACACCTTGCCAATTATCTTAGAAAAATTAAGAGCAACAAAGAATTTATCTTATATACCACCTTAGTAGAAGCTGGCTGTTAGAAAGATGTTAATTTGTGCATATATAGTGGGAGGAAAAGTTCATTAAAGTGTGTGTGTGTGTGTGTGTGTGTGTGTGATGAGTGGTGAATCTATTCCATGTTGAGTACTGCCAAGATGGTGGATATGCATTGATAAATAAATGTTATTTGTACACTGGGTGGCCTTATATGAGATCAAGCTGCATTTTTTAGACATAGGAATCTGCACCCTTATAATGAGTGTTTGAAATTGCTTTTTAAAACAAATCCTGTATTATGAATATGAAAATCTGTAAATATCTGTAAATATTTGTCCTTGACTACATTTTCATTGCTACTGTTACCTATTGACTTCTAGTGCTTAGTAACTTCCTTGGTTTTTTAAACCAGGCTAAAATATATCAGAGTGAAGTTATGGTAGAGTAGTTCCTGATAAACATAATGTTTCCAAACTAAGCTATCTTTAATGACAAGCGTCCTTTTAAGATGACCTACGATTACAACCCACGGTTTTGCTGTCATTTAAGCTAGAGGGGACATGTGTTACTGTCTTGCTCAATTGATGGGATTGGATGGATGACTGAGTGATGAGACCGCAGGCTGGGTCTTTAGCTTGTCATCTTGTCTGTAATTCAGAATGACAGCATGCATGCATGGCCAGTATATTTCTTCTATCATCCTTATGCTTCAAGACAGAGTTCCCTGTGTGTCTTGTTGCTCTACATGTAACTAATAGAGGCTAGGAGAAACTACATGTATAGATGTTTTTCCTGATGAACAACAAAGCTTTGGTTAGTTTTTAGTGTACCCCTTTTCTGTCCTGTTATGACATAAAAACTTAAGGTTGATTATGCATAAAGAAACTGAGATACTCCAGTATGGGACAGACCTGCTGAATCTCACCAGTTGACTGGTCATATAGACCCTTTCTGTTTCTGCTTAAGTTCTGCCACTCCTTTTTAAAGTCTCCTGTGGTTAAAAGGACTTCAAAACTGCTAGAAATTATGAGTGTATCAGTGGCAATTGATGAACATATACCGGCCAATAGTAAGTAAACAATTGAAATCACCTTTGTATTTTGTGTATACAAGCTGAATTTTCTGCTTAGAGAAGGGTTAATTAAATAAATTGCTAAAATTTCTTGTCTGATTTTGGGGTGTGAAAGGCTGTAGGAAAAACAGGGAAATCACCTGATATACAAAGAGAACAAAAACAGTTGAATTAATCTTAGGTGCTAATTAGAATATTAATAATTCGGAGAAAACATTTTCCCTTTCTACAAAAGATTAACTCCCCCTTCCTTTTTTAGCAGAATTTTGTAAGAAAATATCAAGTACTACCTTGCCATAATTGGTTTACTTTATATATGCTGGTCAGTCTTCTTACCTAAGTTGGATGGACATTATAACTCAAAAAATGTAGTTGGAGCTTTTGCTTTTACGCTATGATCATTAAATATTCTCTGCATTGTTGTATGTTTATATACTTTAAATAGTTACTACTTTTAATTGCTTTTTGTTTTAATCATTGCATTCCACCTTCTATCACTTTTTTTCATTATGAGTTATGGAAGAACATGTTACTTTGGCTCATGCTGTTAATGGTAAGGTTGATTCAATGCTTTAAAAAAACCTGCCAGTTTAAGGCCACAATTGTACCTATCTCATATTGCCCCATGCCCCACAAAAAAGGAAACAGGAAGCTAAGCCTTGGCTTAACAGGTGTGTTCGATGATCAGGAATGATACTGTACAATGTCATAAGTTATGCTTCTTTACAACTAATGCTGTGTACATCTACGGTTTACTAGATGCCAAGGACCAGCAAGGATGCTGCACCTTGTCCTGGGCCTGTTTTACCTTATTAAAGGGATGTGATAATGCACATTTTAGTTAAGCTGGAAGTTGGAAGTTTAGTTAAGTTGGAATGATGATGTCTACAAGTATATATCAAATTTCAGGTGGGTCTGGTAGAGATTTCCAAAGGTACAGTAAAGTTTAAAAGTGCTGAAAATTGATGCATTTACCTCTTTTTAGCCAATTTTCAGAAAGGCATATATTTCTGTCAAAATTGATTGAAAACTGTTGATATACTTTCTGCAGGCATGCTGAGGAAGTAAATCTTTCATTGTTTCGGTGAAGTTCTGAGCAGTGGTTCAAAATCAAACAGTTATAACTCTCTCCTCTTGTTTGTTAGATTGGGATTACATATTCAGGCATACTAACCTGTTATGTACAAATTGTATGCAAGTAAACTTTTTTAAGCACTCAGAACCTTTACGTTTTCACCTTCATAAGAAATAGAATTTTAAGATTTAGAATCATGGAGTTGGAAGTGACTCCAAGGGCCATCTAGTATAACCCTCTGCCATGCAGGAATATACTGCTAAACTGCTAAAGCATTCCTGAAAGATGCCCATCCAACCTCTGTTTAAAGACCTTCAAAGAAGGAAATTCCACCACTCTTTGATACAGTGGTAGAACCTTTTTATGTGACTCACCTTCACTAAAGAGACGCTCTCATATATCTTTAATCTACATGCTATATTTGCGATGTGGATTTGTTGAAGTTCTAAACCAGTGCTACATAGAAAGTGGGAAACCTTTGGCTGTATATTTGTTTTGTCTAGCAGCTCCTGGAAACTCCAGTCATTGTCACAGATGACAGCAGACTGAGGGACATTGGACTATTTATTTATTTATTTAGCTTCTCTTTCTCCTTTGATGACAAGTCTGAGATGCTGTTTCAGCATAACAAATATAATTTACCTATCTTATCACCTCCAAGTTACTGCTTTCCGGAATTGCTGGACTGTAGCTCCCAGAAGTCCCTAGAAAGGAAGGTGTCACATTGGGGAAAGTTACTCTAGCATTTTTTTCACTCTTCTCCAATCACATCTCATGTTGAGCCTATGTCTGAGGGCTAGTGTTTAAAACAGAGGAAGTATCTGAAAGTTCTCTTTATGTGTGGACCTCTTCATGTAATTTTCTGGATTTATTTTTTTGAAACTTTGCTCTTTCTAAAATATTGGCCAAATGTTTTGAAAATAGGTTGTGTGAGAGTACTGGAATGGTCTTTCCTTCTGTGGTTTTACAGTATTTTCATGAGCACAATTTAAACTGAAATATACTAAAAGCAAATTAATTATAAAAACTGTGAACTCTAGTGATTACAAACACATAACTGGCTGCCAAAGATTGAAATGGTTTCTCAACCTCAATCAGTGGGTCTTTTTCAGGGTGGCCTTAAATTAACACTTGGATTCAATCCATTGTGACTGAACTTGGGTTTCTTTTTTGCCATGTCTTACCCTCAGTTTTGAATAAGAAATTTATTGTGCAGAATGAATGTTGGAATGAGACTCAGTATTTTATGTGTCCGTTCCCTCCTCCTCAGTTGAAATTGTTTCACAGAGTGGAAATTTGCCAACCTGCAAGGAAGCTAAGCAAATCTGTTTACAGAACACTCTGCCTCTTAAAATAATGAAACAACCAGGAGGAGAAAAGACTGCACAATTTTAAAGAAAGGATTTAAAGAAAGGATTGTTTTAAGGGAGCAATAGCGTTTTGCAGGATTTTTCTTTTGTATTATTTTCTCCATGTTAGTTATTTTAGCATAATAAATTTCTTGCTAATAGTGTGACTTGGCCAGACTATCATAATATGTCAACGTGTCATTTCCATATACAGTCATAGGAACCCTAAGAAACATTGGTATTAGAGAGATGAGATTCCCTAACACATTATATTTAAAGTTCTGCATCTTCTTATATGAGGCTGTTAGAGCTCTATGCTCTCTGAGTGAGGTTCTTCTCTTTGTTCCATTGGCTTTCAAGACTTGTTTGGTGGGAATAAGTGAGAGAGAGGGCTTTCTTCGTGACTACTCCCAGACTTTGGAACTCCCTTGTTAGGAAAACAGGAGGTGTCTATCTTTCTCTCCTTCTGCCAGCAAGTTAAACAAATTTCTATTCCATCAAGATTAAATGAACTGACTGTATTTTGTAATGTGCTGTTTAACTGATTTTTTAAAAAAAATATTCTGTCTTTTAATGAATTCTACATGGTTTTAATTGTATAATTTTTTTTAAAAAATTCTCTCTCGCCCTCTCATGTGTTTGTATGGTTTTTGATCTTTACTAGTTTTACTGATTGATAAGATGACTTGTGTTCCATTATTGGGGAAAAGAGGGATATAAATGAATAAAAGAATTAGAAGATAAAGAATTAGTGCTATCTGCCAAAAACACAATTGCTTGTTTTTCTGGACAACAAAATCACCTCCAGAGGGAGCTCTTTCACTAAGTGGCTTTGCTACTGAAAGCTCTTCCTATGAATGGTTCTACAGTGGCAGAATTTGGCAACAGTGGTTCCATAGCCTCATCTTTAACATGACCAGCATTGGAGGAGAGTAAAAGTGAAAAACAAGTAGAACCAAAGTGTTTGTTGTGTGCAGGTAGCCACAGGTTAAATCCACACATTTTGTACATGTACTTTACAACTAGTAAACATTGGAACTGCATATTATTTTGATGTGAAATTCTTTTCTACTAGTCCATGCTGTCTGTATAGGAAAAGATCACAAGTAAATGGGCAAAATGCACAACATTGATTTAAAATTTGTCTTGAAAATAAATTACTCTAGGAACTTTGCCCACTTCCTCTCTTTTTAATACAGTAGAGTTCATGACAGATTGTTTTGCTTTTTGGGAGTGGAGCAATAATGGCATAGAGAGAAAATATTTTATTTAAAAAAAAGGCACTTGATATTTACAATCTGATGCTGGCACTATCAAGAGCTCCTAAATAAGCGAAGGTCATAACAAAACATTGTAAGTGGCAACACTATAATTACAAAATTGCATTGATTTACATTCATTTTTTTAAAAAATATTTTGCTTCTGTATAGAGAAAAGATGTTTGTGATATTCCTGGAATTATTTTTGTAAAGTCCAGTAGTTTTAGTATTGGGACATAGCAAGCCAATATTTATTTATAACTGAAAATAGCAGAAAATATTTCTCCCCCTGCTGCTTATCAGATCTTTTTTCTGACGTATGTATACAACGATGCCCTGATGCTTTCAGAATTCTGAAATGTTATTCCAGCTATTCTGTATGTTTTGCTTTGGTTGTTTTATGTTCAAATGCCTTTAAAGGTTAGCAGAGTCATCTGTATGGGAAAATACTCCGGGAGGGAAGATCCATATGTACAATTTCAAAAGGCATGAAGGTATCTTTATTTTTAAATGGAACATGAAAAAAAATGACTTACCAAATTTCCTGCTGACCTCTTAACTTTTTTTTTAACAAAAATGTAGGTATATTATTTCAAAATCAGTTCCATTTTGAAATATGATGTCTGTAGGAGAATCCTAGCTCACAACTTTGAATAAGGTGCTTGTATCTGACAATTTTACAGACAACACTGTGGTTTTATATTTTTCCTCCACAGTTCCCTTTCCGTTTTAAAAGCTGTGATTGGCTGGCTTTACTCAGTCTTCCTGAGCTTATCTTTTCACAAGGACTTTCATTTGCTGTGGTGGAGCTTATTTATGGAAGTGTGTAGAAGAAGATGGAATGTATGTTTTGAGGTAAAGCTCTTTGAGATAGAAAGTTTCTGTCAGGGTGATTCTAAGAGTTGTACCCCAAATAACTTTTCTAAGCTCTGGTACAGAAGGAAGCTTTTTTTCTCTTCTCATTTCTGCAGTGTGTTCCAGGGTTCAGAGTGTTCTACAAATCTTAATTATTGCCTCAGTCCTTGTAAAACTGTTTGGATTTGTCCAGAGTCATGCAGAGAGCATCAGACAGGTCTCAATGAAAATTTCAGATTTGAGCACTCCCACTTGTAATGCTAAGACTGATAATTGCTGATATGCTTGTTAGTATTAACTGTGTCAAGATGTGTTTTGCCTAGAAGATGCTGAGAACATGGGCAGGATAAGGCTCATGGAAGACAAAGGACTGGAACTGCATATGGAGTTTAATCAGAGTGATCAGAATTATGGAAAGCAAAGTGAACGAGTGGATAAGCAGGAACTCTGACACTTCACAAAGGATGAGCAGTGATGTCAGCTGCAAGTGACTGGGTCATCATTGGATTCCCTTGTGCTAACAACATGGAGGCTTTCAAGTTTTTCTTTGTGACAGATCACATAGCTAGGGTAGACATGTTCTATGGCCTAGTTATTTTTTAAAGAGTGTTAACTCTGAGTATAAATAACAGAAAATTTGTATCCTGTCGTCTGTCTCCTGGTGTGTGGGTGTGTGTATGAGAGATTTATTGAGAGTTATGAGCTGCTGCACTTCAAAACTGGCCACTGAACCAATAGGAGTAGCCAAAATTGGAGTCCATTGGATAGTCGAAAGATATCAGCTGGTATCAGAGTGATTTAAAACCAGAAATTTGTCCAGAGAGCAGGAAATTGGGATTAAAAAAATTTGAGCGCAAGCTCAAGATTTGAATGGTGTGTTCGTAAGGAAAAAGTTAGGCCAGATGTATGATTATTTCAAGCCAGGCCAGGAGGAACCAGTGAGTTGTGTGGTAGATGAACACCTTCACCAGTCCAAGAAGATATCCTCCCTCCTCTTCCCTCTCTTGCCCCATAGCCTTCTACTTTACCCCTGAGGCAGGGCACACAGAAGAGGAGGCTCTCAGTTTTAATTCCCATAAATACTAACAGCATTCAGACAATAAACCTCATTTGAAGTTCAAAGTTCCCAAAGAGAAATCCTCTGTATCAGCCAAGACAGGCTGTTTTGGCTCATATAGCCTTGTTTGTCACAGTGCTGTAGCCAACATATGCTGATCTAACCTCTCTGTGAGATGCAGCTATTAAATTGTGTAGAACAAACCACCATTTCAAGCTAGCCATTGAGAATTTTTAGTTTCTAAGCATGTATAAAACACTGTTTGTTGTGCAGCTGTAATTCTATATAAATATGGGTTTGAGGTGATATAATAACTCTTAAGTGGCTGCCCATGTATAGTCACCTCTCCCCCGTGCTTTTTTTTTCTTTTCTCTCTCTCCAAGAGAGAATTGTCCAGGCCACGTACAAAGGAAGTGGAAGAGACTTAACCTAAGGAGTGAAATTGAAATCAACAAGTTTTCTTGTGAACATAAAGATCCCATGAAAATAAAACCACTTAAAGAGAAGCTGATGTGCAGATTTGCCCTGTGATAAAGGAACCCACACGCATGGTTTCCATTTTTTGTTGCAACAAAACAAATTGACTGTATTTTTATTTTTTGACTAGTGTTTTCCATTTGCAAATAAATGATCTGTTTGACCATATGGCTTTGCTGGGTTCTGGAAGAGGTTGATGACATTTTATACTATCTTAGACTGTTGTATTGTGGAAGTGGTTTCACTACATTGTCAGAGTTCTTGTTTGGAAAGACTAAATGCCCCCCAGTTTCAACTGGTCTCCTGCACTATAACATGTTGTATTAACAGCAGATTCATTTATTTCCTAATTGAGAAAAAAAGTGTTCTTTTTATTTAAGCCATCTGGCAGGAGAGCATGTTGTTTAACTGCTTGCTGTTACAGATTGGAGCTACACAGGAAAAAAGATCGCCCAGCTCTTGTTTTGGCTTGTATCTGAGTTGAAGTCATTGGTGCTTTAATGCGCATGCTCATCACTGTAGCATTTATTCCTCACTGATTGCAAAAATATGTTAGAATATTTCTTACTGGTAAAAAAAAATGACTATAGTATCTGTACCATACTACTTGCGATTCAGAGTTGCAAATAAATGATCTGTTTGACCACATGGCTTTGCTGCGTTCTGGAAGAGGTCGATGACATCTCTTTGCATGTAAAATAATTTGGAGCGAAGCTTTTGGAATGAGCCTTCCCTGAAAGGATTTGCCAAGGAGTTTTAATATAGTCCAATGTGGTGGTCTCTTGGCACATCTTCAGTATTTTCAGTAGTTTGGGTCCTTCAGTATGTGTGCAAAGGCTGCTGCTTTTACTTCTCTATCCTGACAATCTGCTTCTGATTCCACGTGCAGTCTTACTCTGGCTTTATCCAGCGATGCTCTCTCACCAATGCCTTCTTCCCAGAGGTGGAATTCTGGCTGGCATCTGCGTTTTCTGCTCTCTTTAATCTCATTGCAGAGAAATGCTAGGTACTCCTTCAATGTGATTATTAGACCATAAAATAATTATACTTTTCAGCTGACATTCAGTTCTGTTTTCCCTTAATATTAAGAAATGAGACCTGGATGTCCTGGAACACATGAGGTGCATATGAGATAGCAGTCTGCCTGCTATGTCTTGAATTCGTTTTAGCTGCCAAATACTTTGGATGGCCATCCCACATAGAAAGCAATGTGGTGTTCTGATCGTGGGGTCCTGAATCACATTCTGTAGGCTTATTTGACAGCAGCATGACTGGACAGCACATGCTCTGGTAGTGAAGGGTTCTACTTTAATCCTTGTCATTTCCTGCTAGGACTGCAATAGATTTCTGTCTAAAACATAAATCTACCAGTCAGAATAGAGCTAGATGGACTTGTGTGATGGTTTAAACTCCTACATCCTGCCAGAATGAATGGAGACAGCGACTGAATCATCAAAGACTGCCTAATGTTTTGGGGTAGAGGCATTGTTCGTGGACGATCTGCATTTCAAAATGGCTTCCACCGTTTACAAGTCTAGGCATACTAGTAGCAGAAATATATTTTGTTTCAAATGACTTTCACATTCTTACATAGTGAATTGGCCTTACGGGCTACTTCAGACTTGCAAAGATGATGAATAATAGAAACTGGGTTCCATATTTAGAATTGTACACTGAAAGGGTGAGGCTTGCACAGACAAAAAAACAAAAAACTTTTGTGACTTCTGAACAGCAAATTAATAGATTGAAATCACCAAGAGTTGTTATGGCCCTTTTTCCTTCCTTCCCTATGCAGCATTAACTTTGTTCTCGTGTTACACATGTACAGAAATCAACATTAAACACAGTTAGTTTTAGCCAGCGTTTCCAATTCCACTTTAATCAATTGTTTCAATCACTAATTTAAATCTCATAAGAGATCTGCAAATGTTATATCTCCACTACTCCTAATAGTTGCAGATTGTGCTCCACTTTTTTCAAAGTTGGTATGCAGTTCAATTATGCATCATAAATTTATATTTATAAATGTTTCTTTGAATTTTAAAATATTTCCTTAGCCGCTAATATTTGTATCGCTAACAGTTTTCCAATTGGGATCATGTGTAAAGTTTGGGTGAGCACTGGGCTTAGATTGGTTTATAGGATATGTAGTACTTTTTTACCAGTCCTGTTTATCTAGAGGCAAGTGTGTAGTTCAGTAGAGATACAGGCAGGCTGGAACCTACGTGGGCATTTCAGCAAGGGATCAAGTCGAGAAACACTCGATGGACAACTTAGCTTGACCCTAAGTGATAACCTATTCACACTGAAGAGTTAGAGCAAGAAGCTTTATAGGCCCAGGTGAGGTCTTAGGATACCTTGAGAATAAGTTGCTTGGGCTCCTTTTGCCAGAATGTCCTATTCCACTCTGGGAGCACCTCCACCAAAAAACACTGAAAGTGAGACCTTGAGTCGTACTTTCTTTTCTTGTTTTCCACTTCCGGTTCAAACCCAGTTTTATTTTTTCCTCTTGTGGTGGTTCTCAGGCCCTTTCCACACGGGGGTAATAAAACGCTTTAGCGCACTGTAGCGCGATTTCTGACGGAGGTCTTCCATACCTTAAAGCGCGCTGAGTCGTCTTTAATTTCCAAGTTCCACACGTCAATCCGTTTAGAAACGTCTCCAACTGTGCTTGCATGTGCTTTTTAAAAACCGGAAAAAAAGTGTTTCTTTTCCCCCTGATCTGCGCAATCACGTTCTTGCTCACTTGTTTGGAAGCGCAGATACGCGCTGATTCGCCCCTGAGATGAACGGGGGGTGGGCCGTGGGCGTGGACAGCCTATCACAGCCATAGTGGGCGGGGTTATGTTAATAGCGGGGGTGGTCAGGACGGCAACGTGTGGATCTCTGAAACCGCGCTAAGCCGGATCAAACATAAGACGTATGAATAGAGAGCGCGCATTAGCGCGGATACAAAAAAACCCGGTTCAAACCGCCCGGAACCGTCACTACGCGGATTCCTCTTCTCATGTGGAAAGGGCCTCAGTAGTATGACACTTATTCAGAAAGAGCAAATTGATATTCTTCTTTTGAGTGTAATGTAATGCCTTGGAGATCCTGTTGAAAAATACAGTAGTCCATCTGTTGAGTTCTTTGGTCTTCTACTCTCACCTCTCTCCTTTTGTATTTCATAGATGTTGTCTTTTGCATGTCTGTTTTAATCTATCTCAATTTCTCTGTGTATCTGTATGAACATATATGTGCGTTCCTGTAAGATTGGTCTTATCAAACAGTTTCCTCGGAGAAGTCTGTCCTATGTGATGTTTACCATAAAGCTTCCTTGCAGCCCTTGGATTTACGTACAAACTTGCCTGGGGGTGGCCTTGTCCTATTTTCCTCTTAGATGGATTTGGCATTTGCAAAGCTTGGGAGATCATGCTTCTGAATTTTCCAGTCTGAAGAGTTCAAGCCAAAACAGCAGGGAAGATAGCAAACCTGCTAGTTATTTGGCTTTAAGGCAGCTGGTTCTGCTTTTCCTTTGACCTGAAGCTATGGCATAATTCCTGAGGTTTGATGTGGAAGCAGTAGGGACAAAAGAGAAGGAACACTTTTTAGCAAAGTAGTATAATCTTAGTTGCCTTGAAAGACTGGCTTAAAAATCCTTGATCTATGGCTCTTTGGTCATCCTCTCTAGCAAAAACTCTTGTCTAGTGGAACATTTTAAAAATTGTGTTGGTGATAATTTATGGTTTGGTAGTGGCATTGCCATATTAGTGTTGTGTATATTGTGGGTGGAAGACAGATATGATATATAACACATCTTTTCTGGCGAGTTAGCCGGTTCCCTCCTACCTTTGCAATTTGATTTTGATGAGACCTACATACCAACTGATTGCACACTTGTTCAGCTTTGACTCTTGCTGTTCGTTACCATTTTTTCTGTTACGTACCGTATGTACAGTTAAGCTATTTATTTGTTATATTATTAAATGAAAACACTTTTTTTAAAAAAATAAAGTGCCCCTATTTTGTTAATTAGGAACCCAAGTATGCCAGCAAAAGTATGTTTAGCTCAAATGCAGGGGTGTATCTTACGAATACATGAGGGAAGATTTACCGTTTTAAAAATATTAATCTGTTTCGTCCTTAGCTTTTGAACTTTTAGCGTATCTTTAGCCTATTCATGGTAATATTAAGGCTGCACTGTTTAGAATTCTTATAAAAAGTATGTTGTGGATCTTCTACTAAAGTACTTTGCAGAAAGCAGTACTCTTACCTGGGCCATAGAATGATGACTTTTCAGAAGAGGAAAGGTCTTGCCTTCTTTTATCAAAGACCAGAACTAGATACAAATGCCTGTCTTAGACTTGTCCTTTAGAAGTCATTTTCTTGTGCTGAAATTTCGCTATATTCCACTTGTTTATCTTACAAATTACTAGATCTCCTCATAGTTTTAAACCACTGTAAAATTAGTACAGTTGGTCCTCTGTATCCACGGATTCTGCATCCACGAATTCAATGATCCATGGTTCAAAAATATTTTCTTTTAAAAAAAATTCAAAATGCAAACCATTGAATTCTTCCCCATTTTATATGAGGGGCGCCATTTTGCTATATAATTGCATATAATGGGAGTTGAGCATCCATGGATTTTGGTACCCATGGGAGATTGCACAGATTGTCAGCATTGCCAAGCAACAAACGCCAGCAGACTGTGGGCCCCTTGTAGAGTGCAACATTGTGACCAGACTAGAAAGCAAATACACATGTTTTACACTGTGGGCTCTAGCAGGTCCTGCACTGTAAAAGCTTCTGTGTATTAAGATGAGACTGAGGTGGCCAGTTCAGGATCATCAAAGGGCCTCAGATTTCTGGACCAAATCTTGAAAGCTAGTGCATAGTGATGCCTTTAAGTATTGTGCATTGAGCACCAACCACAGTTGCTCACAGCTTTTCATTCAAATACACACCATAGAATGAGAGGGAAAGAACATATTTTTATGTTTGGATGTTAAGGCAGAAATCATTTCTAAAGCAGCTGTTTCCAGGTCGAGGGGAAATGAGGGGATTATTCTTTCTCAGTTACTTAGGGAGGTAGGATAAGGAACAATTAATCTAGCTGGCATGCTTCTAGTACAAAAATGGATGCAGATCCAAGTGGAGAGTGGAAGCTGACACCACAACAGGTGGGAGGGAAGAAGGGAACTAAGCTAATACATAGACTCCAGAGAAGGGGGATCTGTTGTAGTTATGAATCAATCCTGGTAAATTGTTGCAAGCTGGAGATTTGCACACAGGTCTTTCCTCTTGCCTGGAGCTAAGCCAGCAAAACTGAAGACTTTGCACCTCCTACCTGGAGATGACCCATGAAAACTGGAGCCTTGGGGTCAGGCTTTGACATCTGGCAACCGTAGATGAGACACATCAGTTGCTGACAACTTTTTACTAAATCATTCAATCTGGTCTAAACATCTCCCTAGGAGGATCCTATCTTTGAAAGACCAATGTCTGAAATCCTTTTAGGTAGGCTTGTTGTGAAAAATTAGCTAAGTTGGTTTTGTTTGTTCATTCTTGCATTTTTCAAGGGTTGGTTTGACTGATTGTATATGTTATGTTAATTTGATTGCTTGGACAGTAGAATGAATGTTAACATCCTAAAATCTATCAGCATTTGCAGTTTCTGGATCTCGTCTTTTAAGATGCACTTCCAGGCTTACTAAAGTTCCATGTGCTGTAGCTTGAAAATAATGCAATCACTGAAACAAAATCAGTCTCTGCTTTTGGATGACATATCTAAAGTTCCCAGCAGATGGGTATCACAGGAGGTTAGGAGGGACTGAACAGTTTGACAAACACAGCCCTGGAGAACCTCCTCTGGAATTCTAGAGAGGGTTTTCCAGCTAGACTTAGTCATTTTTCTTCCCCCAAATGTCTTGGCATGGCTGATCACTTGAGGGTAACATATGGTAGGAACATGCTCTGAGGGACAAGCCTCCCGGATGGCAAACAGCACTATGCAAAACAGACAGATGGTGGCTTATTCAACCTTGGAAAGTTGTTTAATCCTACATACTGGCAAGGCCTGAGTTTAGAGGGAGATAGACACACAACCGTAATGGAATCTGCAGAAAAGATGCCATGGCTGTACTCACAAAAAAGTCCCCTAGTACTCTGGCTGCAGTAGCACTGTGCTGATATAGTTGAACAGAAGAATTTCTAAAATGCTCCAAAGGATTTGTGTCTGTTTTGGTTGCTTTGAAAAATATGGTAGATATTGAATAAAGTAAACACTAGTTCTTTCAACTAAAATTAAAAGGGTGTATTTGAAAATACAAGTGCCTCACCAAGTACAATACTTTTGAGTTGTTTGCTTGGCTGAAGTTTTACTTAGAAGGATGCATTCCTTGTCAAGAGGATGCCTGTGTTTTACAAGTGCATTATTCAATAATAATGGGTTCTCTTGCTAACCAGCAAATTCCAAATATTGTTCCAAATATTGTTTAGAACTACTCAAGAAGAGGCAGGAGATACATAAAATGACATCTTTCCATAAGTCAAGCCTGCTTTCAACTCCTAACCCTCTATATTCCCCCTCCTCTGTTGTTGTGCTACTGTGCTGAGTCTCTTCCTGGTAGCTCTTCCCTTCAGGTCCTTAAGCTATTCTTGTCTGTTTTCCCAGCTCTTTTACCTGGTTCCACATAAATCGATATAGCATTTACACAATAAAAAAACATAGTGACATAGCATCAACCAGGGTGGGAAATTGTGGTGGATCTGCCATTGAGACCCTGCAGAAGCTACACAGACTGTCAATGTTGCCAAAGAACAAAATCAAGAAATCAGAAGTGGCTGGAAGTCCAGCTGTGGTCTTGAAAAATGGATATTTATTGCAATTGTTAAAAAGAGGACATTGGGCCTGGGCAATTTGCTTTACAGGTTAATTGCGGCTCCTGGAGGTTTCCAGGAGAGGCATTCACTTTTCCTGGCTTTTCTAAAACCAGAAAAAAAAAACACTATAGGGACTCTGGAGTGGCCAAGGGCTGTAGAAACAGCTCCAGTTGAGGCACAGGTAGGCTCAACAGCACACTTAGTCCATCCTTAGCATAAACTAGCAAAAGTTTGTAATAGATATTGAACTCAGCTCATGGCTAGACCACCCCATTCACCAGCGTCCTGTGCTCCAAAGGTCTTGGTGTACAACACCCAGAATTCCTGGCTATCAGTTATACTGGCTGGATCTTAAGGAAGGAAGTTCCGGTCTAAAACATCTGAAGACCAATGGATTGGGGAAGATTGGGCCAAACAATACGTAAACATTCCATGCTTTTAATAACATACCAGTAAGGTTGCATTTTTTAAATGAAGGTTGATTAAATTATCATGAAATCATGAAATGTAGACAGACAGAAAAGGAGAACAGTGGTTTATAAAGGAGTGTTGTGATGGAGAATAGCTCATGTAGAATATAAGCCAGCACTTTGAATTATGCCTGCAAACAGACAGCTAGCCAGTGAGGCTATTGCAATAATGAAGTTGTATGCTTTCTAACTTGCCTTGTTCAACAGTCTAGCCACAATGTTAATCAGGAACTATATTTTTTGAACATTTAAGGATATTCCCACATTACAGTAGTTCAAACAGGATATAACAAAGCCTTGTGTCAGTGGGAAGCTGACTTCTGAGTGTTCTTGGAAGTGCATAATAATGGCAAGCCTGCTAAAATGACTGCAGGGTTTGACCAAGATTTTGATGAAGTGCCATTGCTGGAAGTACTTGACACTGAACATTTCTTCTCTGTGCACTTTTTTCCCAGAATGTTTGCTGTTATGGAGCCAGCTGCGATTGAATGAAAGTTTCAAACGTGTTCCAGAGGTGTGCTGTGGCTGTCCTGGTAAGCAAAACTGGGTTTGTCCTCTCCACAGATTATTTCCAATGTGAAGCAGATTTTTTAAAACTGACCGTCTCGTTCTCAACCACTGTCTTCCTTTCTTCTGCCATCCATGGTGTCATTCTTCCAAAATACTTCCCTATCAGAGGTTTCAAATATTTGCTTAAGATTTTAAAATATGGACAAATTGAAAGCTTGATTCAAAGACATGTATTCTATATCTAGATTCCTCTGGATAAAATAACCAGGAAGTCCAGCATTTAGGACAGGGGCCAGCTCTTTATGGAAATATCTTATCTGCCTACAAAATGTACAAAAGGCTTCATGGCTCCTAGCAAAACTAACTTAAGTGTTTTTCTTAGAAACTTTTTCATGCTCAATGTCATATGAAAACAACATGAGCACAAGTCAAAGTTTAATTTTTTTTTAGGGATGGAATGAATCCAGAATTTTCCAAATCTAGATCCAAATCCCTGGAAGGTTCTGGGAATCCACAAATCTTGAATCTTTTGAATCCCTTTTTTAAAAAGGGATTTAAAAAGCAAAGGAAAGAAAGCACCTCTACTGAAAGGTGTTTTTGAAGCAGAATTTGACATACTGATTTAATGAAAAACAAATTAAATAATAGTTTTCACTTTCAGGAAAACTTTCAGGATCCCGGGCAGGATCTCAGTGGCAGCGGGGAGCAGAAGAGCAGGGAGCATGAGATCGTGCTCCTCATAACCTTCTCCTGGGCATGATCCCACTGGTGGTGGGCAGGAGAAGAGCTGGGAGGACGAGATCTGTATTTTTTGGTTGGTGGATTCAAAAGATTTGGTTTGCCTGTTCGGTGCGAGGATTCAGATCCGCGAATCTTGAATTGTTGCCAGGGTTCGAAGATTCGAGGATTCAGTCGGCCCATCCCTAATTTTTTTGTTTCTGCCTGATAAGGTTCGGAATATATACCTGGTACCGTGAAATCACAGATGTGTAAATGTGGAAGGCTGTGGGCTGTATTAGTCCTGCAGGAGCCCTCCTCCACCATACCTACCCCTGCAAAAGAACAGAAAATCCCATTTGTGCTCTTAAATGCCCTCTAGGGAACATGAGAGGCATTTTCACCATATTTTGGGGGCTTTCCTGGGCCATTTTAGGCCCAAGAGAGGCCCCTCCCTTTTTTAACAAGAAGTGAGCAGAAGTTGCTTTCCATTCAATTCCTTTATTAAAAAGTCCTACATTATCTGGTGGGGGGGCAAGGTGGAAATACTCCCACATCCTCAAAAGGGCATTTGAGGGCATTTTTGATTCCTAGGGGTGCAGGGGCTACTTCTGTCCACTCCTGCATTAAATCTTAGTGTGTCCATGTAAATCCAGTTTCCCAGACTTTTCCATAAAGAATGCTTTGAACATTGCTGAGTCATATGATACTTTTTTGTTACTACAATTATTTTTGTATTATACAATTATATGGCATTCGAATTTAAACATTTAAATCATCATCATAGCCTGCCTCCCAAGGCTATTTCCTTGAAGTACAAACAGTAAAACCGAATGCTGTGAGTAGAACTCGATTTTCAGACAATACCCTAACTTTTTTAAAACAGAGAAGATAAATAGAATCTTTCTCACATATCTCTTGAACATGTAATGTCTTTAAATGTCCCCATTTTTTTTGTAAAAAGTGGAAGGCCTGGAAAGAGAGCACTGTAAACTTGGAGGCAGCTCTATTTCTAACTGTTATTTTTCCTAGCATTTCCTTTCATTATTAAAGGCTCGGTTCTGCAGCTGTCTTGCATACAGTTCCTCCCTTTGAAGTCCCAATAGCTTCCAGCACTGAGTGGACCGCAGACTTTGCTTCTGTGTGTTTTGGTTATGTAACAGATTAGATCACCATGAGCGTAATCAGATGATCTCAGTAGAGTGGAAATGAGGGGATTGAGCGGGGGGGTGGGGAGAAGAGGCTGCTCTTGTTTTAGCTTGACTTAAAAATAATTTGTTACCTGTTGTAGCAGTATACTAGTAATGCCAACATAGTCATGCAACAGCAAATTCTGTCTGCCTTTTGTTCTTGCATTCAAAGAATGATTCCTGCCTTGATTTGTGAGTAAAGGGAGTCTTGAAGGTTCGCCAAAACAACACAAGAGGTTGTTTAAGAAAGAGAGAGAGTAATGCATATTTTCTGAACATAGAGAGAAAACGTTTAGGAATGAATGTCTAAAAAAATTATTATTGTTAGCCATGTAAAGAAAAGGTTGGATTATAGCTTCCTCAGACTTTTGAATAAAGTTCATGCCTCACCCAGTTTGAATGCGTATATAGTTGCTATGAATAGTTCCACAGTTACCATGGAAGGCTTCTGTTTAGTGAAGATACTACTAATTCCTGAGAAGGTAGAATACACTGCAGCTCCCCTGCAAAAGGTTTCCATTTGTTAGTATATTAGTGTTTTTCTCCCTGTGTCTTTGCTAGGCAAATACTTTTATTTAAAACTAGCATAATTACCCAGAGTTGCCAAGGATTTTATTTTCTTATAGGTAACAGTTGTTAGAAATACCTTAGGCATTACCTTACCATACCTTAGGAATTAGATACAGTTGAAATACACAGATTTGAGATCCTGTGGCTATAATTCCCCTAAATTGCCTTGTCCAGTGCCTGTAACTTCCCCCCATAGTCTCCAATCCAATCTGTATTCAGAGTTGTTAACATAACAGAGGTTTGGTTTCTGAGGGAATACACTGCCCTTCTTACTGCTAGGCCTCATCTCCATAGCAACCAGCCTGAGGCCCAAGAGCTCTCTGCCTGAGAATTCTAAAGGCCCCTCTCTAAACTGCCAACCCCAGGATTCCATAGAATTGTCACAGCCAGCCAATCATATGAAGTCTTCTCGCCTCGCACAGCCAGTCGTATGAGGTCTTCACCTGCTTGATGCAGACAGACAGACAAATTCACAAACTTTGACTTTTATATAGTAGACAAGACTGGGAGTTCTGCAGCCTCCTTGATCAGCGCTGTTCAAAGTGGTCGCCTGTGGACGGATGCCTGTTGGAGGTATTGGTTGCTGGTCCATAGCAAGTTTCCAGGAATGAAAGAAACAGTTGTAGTCAGTGGGCAGAAATATTGTGCCAATTCATAGCACACCAGGAAAGAAAGGACCACATAAGAAGCAGTCCTTTAGAAGTTATTGGACAGCAACTCGTATTAGCACTAACCAGCATAGCTTGATAGTGAGGAGTGCTAGGAGCTTCAGTTCAATAACAACATGATTCTCATCCCAAGACTCTTGAAGAAGAGTCAAAATGTGTTTGCGAACATGCCGCTTAATGTTGCTGCAAAGGTTTGTAAAGTTGTTGACCAGTTCGGCTATGATTCTGCCAATCTTACCATCTTTGTTAAGGCTCCTTTATAGTTCTGAGCAATTTACCCACTTTTTTTCTATATTACATGGTGTGTTGTTGTGTGCCTTTAAGTCATTTGTGATATGTGGAGATCCTAAGGTGAACTTATCAAGATTTGTTCAGAGAAGATTTGCCTTTGCTTTCCTCTGAGGCTGAGAGAGCATGACTAGCCCAAGGTCATCCAGTGGGTTTCCACGGCTGAACAGGGATTTGAACGCTGGTCTCCAGAGTCATAGCCCAATGCTCAAACCATTACACCACTCTGGCTTTCATACTACATGGCAGGAGAACAATATGTTTTAAATTAGGTATATGTGTGGTGTGTGTTTTCAGGTTGTTTACATCTTACAGTGACCCTAAAGCAACCTTGTAATGGAGTTGTCTTGGCAAGATTTGTTCATAGGGGGTTTGCTGTTGCCTTCTTCTTAGGCTGAGAAGTTGTAGTTTGTCCCAGGTCACACAGTTGGATTCCATGACTGAGCAAGGATTCAGGCGCTGGGCTCCCAGAGTCCTAGTCCAACCCTCTTAAAATGCAGGTTATCTTTCAATTAGGCAGGAAATAAAAATACTACCCGGGTCAAGCTGAATGAAGAATGATGAAATGAGAAATAGATGGAAGAGAAAGGTAACTTTATAGTGCCATTTTGGATGTCTAAACAGTAACATGGTGTTTTACAAATGAGTTTCAAATCAATCTGTTCCCTGTTCTCTTCCCTTCTGATGCAGGTGCAAGGATCATGGAATGTTTTACTTCTGTTTTTTTCTGATCTCCATTTATTATTATGTTTAAAATGAGGCTCAAGAGCAATAATGTTGGGGCATTTTGAAGGAAAAAAGTGCCAAAGACATTGAATTGGGGGACATTTTTTAGAAATTAAATAAGAACTCTGTGTGTGTGTGTGTGTGTGTTTGTGTGTGTTGAAGAAATATGAGGGGTATAGTTTTTTAAAAAAATGTTGGACTTAACATTTCTTTTTAACATTCTAATCTGTTTCTCTGCAAACAAGTACTTTCTTTAATGAAAAGAAATATTGTGTAGCCCAGCAAGCTAAGAGGTGATTAAGTGCTGCTCTTAGTATACCTGTTCCAAAATTTGTAGAGGGGACCTATCAGCAGCTCCAAAGAGTGATCACAGAAAAAAAAAGTTTTCTTTACCAACTTCAGGTGCATCCAGACTGATTAAAGAGATCAGAAAGTTCCAGATTTTGTTCCTGTTCTTTCTGATTTTATTTGGGAGATCCATACATGTTTTGTTTATCCCAGAAAATTTTCTGTCTGCTCCCAATGTGATCAGAGACTTACTATGCCAGCTTTTCAGGTCAGTTTATTTTAACCCGGTATAAAATCAGAAGGAACAAGAACCAAAGGAGCCCCGGTGGCACAGTGGTTAAATGCCAATACTGCAGCCACAAGGTTGTGAGTTCGATCTTGCTGGGCTCCAGGTTGACTCAGCCTTCCATCTTTCTGCGGGTCAGTAAAATGACTACCCAGCTTGTTGGAGGCAATTAGTTAAAATACATTGTAAACTGCTGAGAGGGCACTGAGCTTATAAGCGGTATAGAAATACACGTGCTATTGCTAAAATGGAGGACTTTTCAATCAGTTGGGATGCCCCCCATGATTTAGGTGGGCAGATGGGACAGAGACCAGTTTTCACTGAAACACACTCCTGGTAGGTCACAGTTGTATGTTTTCAGCTGAAAATGCTATCTGGAAGTCTGTGTCTGATTTATACTTCTGAGTTTATCTGCCAGTTGTTGTTCAGTTGTTGGTAATTTTTGGATATTTGGGAGATTGGAGGACTGGATGGTGTCTTGGACTTTAAAGCTGTTCCAACTGGCATTTGCAGACATTTAATGAGTGTCCTCTGTCCCAAATTTTTAGGGAAGCAGCAATTCCCATCCTTTGATTGAGAGCAAAGATGTGAAATTTTGGAATGTGTCCAAAGGTGGCTGTGTCAGGAGAGTAGAGGAAGGAGGTGTTCCAACCCCATGCACAGCTTCATGTACAGAATACTTGACTAAAGCTAAGTTGTGTGCCCATATCTGTGAGTTTGTTACTATGTGTGTATTTGAACTATGTTTTTATCCGTACAAGGAAATAGAAAAAATAGAACATGTAGATTAGGAAGAGACAGGTTTCCCAAGCCTCAGTTTGACAAGTTTTGTTCCTTTTACCAATTGTTGATTTTACTTAGAAATGCTTCACCTCTAACTGTAAGAAACAGAGATTGAATCACATATTGAGAAGTCAGGTACCTGAAACTCTCAGATGTTGCCTGCAATGTATACTTGAGACAAAGAGCTACCTTTCCTAACTCTGATAATGTTCAAGTGAAACCTCAATTTTCATAATGTTTTAATGAAGACTGAAATGTTGCATTAATGTGGATGAGTAAGCCATTTCCCAAGTCATCAAAGGAGAAGGGATAAATAATAATTAGAATTCATGCTTGAAAGACTATCTGGTATAGTTTAATGGCAGGTTGGCATTTTCCTCCCGCCCCTCAAATCATGCTAGAGGAAAATTGCCAATGAGTCATGATATGCTGTAAGTGCTCGAGTGAGGAGCATGTAAGAGTATGATTCATAAATAATTGCTTGTAGGGATAAGAAAGTCGACCAATATCTATAAAATGGGGAGACCTGTCACAAAGGCTTAGTTTACATATAGAGAAGAAGTAAGTTAATGACCAGTGCATGTCAGTTCAATTTTGGTCTTGCAATGTGTATTTCATGACTATATATTCTCTCTGTTTATGTTTGCATGTGTATATATACCCATACCCACACATAGATTAATACTGTGTAATTTAAAAACTGTTCACTGGAAATTCACTCTCCAGGACTTCTTGGGTTAAGAAAAAATGTGTCTCAAGGATTTTAGTCATTACTCAGCATAGTAACTAATTTGAAAGGCTTAACCACTTGCAAATAATGACTTTGTTTTCTCAGATACAGAAAATCTAGATGGCATCATAGATGCTTTACTCATATTTTGTGGAAATCGGAAAACTGCAAACTTTGTTATACAAAGTGAATCTTGGATTTGATCTCCATGTTCAGAAGAATTTTCTTTTTGAACAGTGTCTTGTAGCAAAAGTTCCTCACCAAAGGCCTCTGGGTAAATATCATAGATTTGGGATGAGAAGGCAGGTCCTACTATAGCGCCATAACTGATAAAAGAAAAGGAAGTAGAGAGCAAAATAAGCATACAGTTCCACATTATGTCCTGCATATGCAGTCTTTTTGAAGAAGATGTGTCTTGCTGAATCAGAATAAGATCTTTCCCAATGAATAATTCATTTTAGTGATTGCTTTTCTCCTTCAGTTAAGCAGTGGTGTAAAATTTTCAGAAAATTGGGAATCAGTTTGCCACATTTATTCCAAAATACTTAATTTATTATAGAGTTAACTTATCTTAGTCTTTTTGAATACATTCAACCAATTACAGGCAGATAACTTTAAACTGTAAATTGAAACATATTATTTGTCTAAGATGTTTTATCTTTGAAATTTGGAGAGCTTTCAGGCTGTGGTATAAGATACAAAGAGTTAAATATTTGTGCTGAAATTCAACAGCACTGCAGATCCTTCCAACACCAGTGATTATAACCTACTAGATGTCCTCTGCATAAACACCAATGTGACTTTGTGGACTGCTGAGACTCAGTCTGTTGCGACTGGCATCAGTTGCCACAGGCAAGTAATCACAAGAAACTGACCTTGGCGAAAGCACATTTTACACTTCAGTGCTGTTCAACTGTGTGTGTGAGAGGGGAGAGGGGAAGAAAATGAGTGCTATGTGTAAAAGGAAGGAAAGAGATCATCACAGTTTCTGATGGACAAAGGACACATTGTCTCTGCAAGTAAAAACTACCTTCACAGCAAGTTTTGATTAGAGTTTTGTTTTAAAATGAGAACCATCCATGCCTACCTATGGAAGACTGATCGTGCACATACATAGACAGTTAGATACATTTAAATGAAATCATGGGGAGCCACTTTGAAAATCTACTTCTCTGGAAACATGCAGCGTAGCTCACTAATAGAAATTGTTTTCTGTTCCTCAGTATTTAATTGTGCCTTATAAAACTTAAAATTATAAAATCCTTGAAATGTAGGATGAAAAAACAATGACTTTCAAGCCTCTCAAAATGTCAAACAAGATAAGTTTTTAGACTATTTATCCACAAGTTTAAATTGTTTTCTGCAAGTTTAATTGCTAGATACTTCTTCAGATTACACTTTGCAGCTTCAGAGCAAAGAGAACACATATACAATATTGTGGCATGTAAATCTTCGTTGGCATTCTGTTGAGAGGTTGTGTCATTGTAAACTGACTTACACATAACGTTAAATTGTGCTGCTATTCAACATTTGTATTCTTGGAGGGTGGAGCAGGGACGTATCTAATCAGCTGGATTGTTGTGCAATAGTCTGTTTCACTGTGGGTCTCATTGTGCTATGGATGCTGTTTCACAATGGGACACTGTGTGTGGTGACCCAGTATGAACTTTTGCAATTCACTAGGGTTATGTATCATGTCAGAAATGTAGCTAAATCATTCTAAAGTTGTGCATCACTGCCTCTGATACAGAATTTTGGCCATCACATATAAATAATATATATAAATAGTGTAAGTGCATACAACAGTATATACACCTCTACATACAGTATTTTGGACATTTCTGCACTACACTGTTTTAGTATAGTGTAGTGCAGAATAGTATTATTCCACTTTCAACATCCTATGGCATTCTGGGGTAGTGTGATAGATAATGATGCTGTGATTGAGGAGCAACTGATTGTGCAGGAGGCCAAGCCACTGAGCGAGCAAGTCAACTTGCAAACATCCCCTGCACTGGAAGGTCAAACAGAGACTGAGTTGCCCCAGCCAGCTCATGATGGAGAGGGAACCAGCAGCGATGCAGAGGAGTTGCAGCCAGCTGTGCCCATCAGCCCTCAGTCATGCAGAAGGCTGAAACGGGCTGCTGAGAGGGAGGCTGCTTGGACTAGGCTGAGGAAACAGTAATGAGCAGCACCTGCTCACAGGGGCTATTTAAGTCTGCCGGCATGGCTGCTCCTTGCTTGCAGCAAATTATTAGCAAGCCTTCACATCCTTTGTGTCTTCTGCTTCCTGAAACCCTCCAGGTGGATCTCGGCCTCCTGAACCTTTGGACTGGACCTTTACCTATATCGGCTTGTGTTTTCCTGGTGTTTGGTATATCCGGACTCCCCAAGTGTTCCTGATCTCTCTCCTCCCTTGCTGGCTGCGGCCCGGCAGGGAGAGATTCCTGACAGGTTTGTAGTTTACTGAGGCTAAAGAACTCTCTGGTTGAGAATTCTAAATGCCCCCCCGCCACACAAACTGCAAACCGCAGGATTCCATAAGATGTTGAAAGTGGAATAATCTACTATATAAAAGCCAAAGTTTGTGAATGATCTTGTCTATTTGTCTGCGTCAGGCAGGTGAAGACCTCATATGATTGGCTGTGTGAGGCGAGAAGACCTCATATGATTGGCTGGCTGTGAAGATTCTATGGAATCCTGGAGATGGCAGTTCAGAGAGGGGTATTTAGAGTTCTCAGCCAGACTGCTCTGAATAGGCCAACTGCTATGGAGACGAGGCCTAGCAGCAAGTCCCCTCACGAACCCAACGTCTGTATGTTAAAAACTCTGAATACAGACTAGATTGAGGAATATGGGCAAAAGTTGCAGGTACTGAACCACATGGTTTGGGGAATTAGAGACACTGAATCTCAAATCTGTGTATTTCAACTGCATCTAAATCTTAAGGCAAGGTAATGTAATTCCTAGGGTATTTGTAGCAAGTGTTACCTTTGAGAAAATAAAATCCTGGGCAACGCCAGGTAAATATGCTAGTAGCACTGTAACAATGTAGTGTGGAAATGGTCTCTATGTTTATGGAAACACCCAGTGCTTAGGCACATATGAGCAACATGGATTTTAGTTACTCTAGGATTCTGTGCAAAATTTATATTGTTCGCTTTGTTTTACCAGCACAGCATCAAGAACCAGAATTTTGTTTTGGCTTTCCTGTGAACTTTTATCAGCAGTGCTTAACAGATATATCACTACCAAGAAGTCATAGAAACAATCTGGAGTTCAAAAATGACCACATGTAGTTCATTGAAAGTTGAAAGCATAAATCACTGTTGCATACCTTAGACTAAAAGTCTGCAATAATTTTGTATGAAACAGAAAATGACTTGAATTCTTAAACAACACAGTCTTTCAAGCCATTAATGTAACAGGAATATGTAGTGATTTCTGATTTGTAGAAGTTATTATCTACAAATCAGAAATCACTTCATATTCCTGTTACATTGACGTGAGGATATTGCTAATTGTCTTAATGGACACATTGCTGCTATGTACCTTCAAGTCATTTTTTAGTTTTAGTGATTCTAAAGCAAACCTATCACAAGGTTTTCCTGGCAGAATTTGTTCAGAGAGTTTGCAAGTGTCTTCATTTGAGGCTGAGGGAATATGACTTGCCATAGTTTTCCATGAATGAATGTTAGTTTGAACTCTGGTCTCTCAGAATCCTGTTCCACAGCCCAAACCACTACATCTTACTGGCTCACTGGGAGCTTCTACTTCTACTTCTCTGACATATGTGTTAAGCTACTTAAGAAGTTTGTCTCAGCATCCAGTTCAAAAAGGTGATATTTTCTTTGGCTGCTTTTTAGTTTGCTCGTATAGTGGCTTGTGACCTTGAGCTACACAGTTTGACAAGCCAGAAGCAATATTTTCCAGAGACTTTGATGACCCACTGGTCAGATTTTAGATTTTGTTATGGTAATTTATGCATTTTTAAAAAGTTAAGTGGTAGACTGCTCAAGCAATTGTAATTACTTAGGAACATACAGTTTATGTTATTCTTCTAATTGATTTTTTCTCTTTCTGAAACATCTAATTTAAAGTTATAGTTAATTGTTGTAGTTACCAAGACATAGCATTGAATCCTTTTGGAAGCCACAACTACAGATCTCCTCCTAACTAATTGAATTGGATTGAAAAAAAATGTTCCTGATTATTGATTTAGCTAGAACATCTTTACCTAAACTGATATCCTACAAATGTTTTGGATTACAACTTTCATCATCTCTGATCATCTCAGCAGAGATCTTGGTCAAATAGCCCATAGCACAATTGAAGAGTTTCCAGCAGAACTTGGACCAAAACAGTGCTTCAGTCTCAGAAGGTGCTTCCCGTGCAGGCTGGCTGATCTAGTTTTAGAAAAGTTGAAGTATTGATCCTTAAGTAGATAGCTTTGTATCTGAAAATAAAACATTTCTATTTGAAAATTATATATACAGTTTTTCTCTTCAGTTATTCTATTTAAACTCTTAGTTTTCAAATTCTGTTGAAGTCTGTCATATACATCTGATTCAGAAGAAATTATATCAGTGCTACTCACAGTAGTGGTCCCTGGGTTGCTGCTTGACTCTGAGCCATTGGCTGCCAGTTCCTGTCAAGTTTTCAGGAAGGAAAGAAACAATTGTACTCAGTGGGCACCAATTTATTGCCAGTCTCTGGCACATTAGGGGAAAAATTGCTGGTCCTCCACATCAGACAGACTGAGAAGCACTGTTTTACATAATTTATTTTCTCAGCAAAAAGATGCTTACCTACCTTTTTTATGTCCTGGTATTTTTGCCACATTTTAATGGGTAGCCTTACAAGCATAGCAAGGTGAACCTTACAGACAAGTCGCTCATGTATATGAATTGGTAATCCATACAGGGGAAAAAATTACAAAGAAGCATTTCATATACCAACACAATAGCTTCTCTCATTCTCAGAACAAGAATTTCTGTAGTGTTTTAATTCATTAATGTCAGACCTACTGATTCTGTGAATCACTCTTTTCAATCATATCCAGCATCTGCCAGTATTCTGTATTCTTCCCAGTTTTCTTTCACATTGTGATACAATATTGAGACAGTAAATTAGACACTTTTGATTCATTATAAGTAAGATGGATGAAGAACACAGAGTTGCTTTGGTATAGTGTTGGTCCTTATTCTGTATGGAGATAACTTCAGAGACGTAGACTCCCACCTGGTTTCTTAACTGGTTAAAGTTTTTAAAGATCTACTCTAATATTTGGTATAGATAAAAACATATGGAAGTTCTTCTTCCATAAATGTTTTATTCCCAGAGTGCTTCTACAATGTAATCTGGTCAAAGGATGTTTCTTATCTTGTTTGATGAAAATGTTGGGAGCGGGATTGTTTTCACCCAAAGCATTCAGGTGATATTTATAACTGTGTGTAAGGTGGACATTAGCATGGCTGCTTGCTTGTTATCTCAGAAGTGGAAATCTCCTCAAAAGGAGTACTGCAGAGGGAATAAATTTGAATAAGATTTGCATGTGCTAATTTTTTAGTACATTTCAAAATGTATGCTGTAATTTAAATAGATTTACGGTGCATCTCGTCATAGTAGGGAAGAGGCGCCAGTTAATCTAACTGTTGATTGGGAAAAGTCAAAGCCACTCCTCTCTCTTCTTAGAGTTCTTTCTTGTTAAATCCAACTGGGACTGAATAGCCCTTGAAAGAGAGGACTGTCACATGTACAGTAGCAGATGCGACCACCACCAGCTGCCACTCTCCCCATCACTGCTGTCATTTGCTCTGCCCCCACCAGGGTCCTTCTTCACCCAATATGGTGTGGGGTGGCAGCAGCAGCATTTAGGGGTGCAACATCAGTGCTTGCCCTAGGCACTGTTCAGCCTCGGTATGCCACTATTATTCATTGATATGATGTCTGTTTTCAGATGAAGACATGTTGAAATGAAATGAAAGGAAAGGAAATGATATCCAGCAGTGTGTCATTTTTCAGCACCACCTGAACTGTCTAAAATATCTAATTTTTTTCCTGAAGAAGAGGAGAGCATTTGTTGAACTATTTTCAAAATTTAAAAAATGCCCTTTAGATAACTCAATATAGTAATGAATATGCTTGTGGTGTTAGTTACCTGATTGCAGTCTCTGAACTGTAACACTGTACACTGAATGGCTTGTCTTCAACATTCAAAATCATAAAAGAAAACCTGAAATTCATAAAACTAGTGGAAAACCTTCATCGTACTCAGTGCTGATGAGCTTCTGCATTGGCCAAGCTGACTAGTGCTACTGAGAATTGGCTTGCAAGAACATCTGGAGGCAAGAAGGCCACAGGTTCCCCAGTCCTGTCATAAAGTCTTGTTTATGGGACCACCAGGGATTGTAAATGAATTTGCTTAAGCTCAGGCCTCCTGTAAGAATATGTTTTCAATTTCTAAACGATTAGAAAATGTCATGACACTGTTGGAAATTAGACCACAACCTTGAGTATACTTTATACACAGTGTTTATCATATACTGCATATGTATTTACCGATTTTATAATTTCAAAATAATGAGCATAGGACATCGTGAGCTACCTGAAGAGATGCTGCATGAGGTTTAAGGAACTGAGGATTTGGGCATGATCCATGGGGTCCTGCTTTATTATTTTATTGGCAAGATCCCCATGCTTGCAAACTGTTCCTGAGAACTGTCTTATTTTTGATAAGTGTTATGTTGTTGTTTGTGAAACACCAGTCCCACAGCTACTTTGGAGATACAAAATTAGCTGCTTGGTGTTTTTATCCTAGCTAGATTGCATCCTTTAATTTAGCCAGATTACATCTTTTAATTTAGATTATTTAGAAACATCATTTTAAATTGCAATCATATTCACCATGTAAGTTAACTAGTCTACTTTTGACCTAAAGTCCAAACAGCAAATATCATCCTTTACCTTGCTTTCATAAGCCTCTGGGTTCTAGTTTGTGGGATTGCCTTCCAGTAGATTGCGTATGTAATACATTAGGACAAAATGGTTTCATTTGTGTGGGTTCTTCATAATGTCCCAAACATGAGGCTGTATGCTAAAATGACATGCTGCTTGGGTTAACGTATGCATTATGTTGGATCTTGACCAGACTTTGACTGCTGTACTGTTGCAAATTGATTAGAAATTGTAGCTGCAAGCAGATTGGCTGACCTTGTAATTCATGTGTTTTTAATCTCTTTTAAGTTAATATCTTAAACGTAGTGCTTTGATTTGAATGATGGATTAATTCTTTTTCAATCTTTGTACTTCATATTGTTTTACCTGTCTTGTTTTTTTTATTAAAAAAACTTCCTCCTTACAAGCATCAGTTCATTAGACATATTACTGTTTACAATATATAAAATACTCTCTTGTATGGATAAATCAACATATCACTGTATAAGTCATTAAATCTATACATTCTTCAGTTCTTACTTTCCATTTTTGCGTTTATTTCTTATACCATTGTTGTCATAAGTTAGGATCTTCTTTACTAATATTTCAATATTCTTATTCTTATCTTACCATACTGTGTCTAATATCAACCTTTTTTATTTTGAAGTTCTTACTTTGATCCTATTCCATTTTCCTATCTTCTTCTATTAACTTCCCTACTTCCTCTTGGCTATCTAAGGTTTCCTTTTCTGTTACCTCCCCCATTAACCCTATTTTTGTGGACTTGCCCAGAATATTGATATCTTTTTGATTTATTTGATCTATTTTGCTAATCGTCTGTCTTTCCTTCTCTTTATGTTCTTCTTCCGCTCTTTGACATAGTCAAGTCCAGTTGCTATCAATACATTTTTTCACTATCTCCATTTCTCTTATTTTCTTATCTTTCTTCTCTCCTCTTACTGCTTGTGTTAAAGCATCATAAGTTACCAATTCTCGGAGTTTATTCATCCATTCCTCCAATTCAGGTATTCTGTCTCTTTTCCAATGCTTTGCAAATATTATTCTGGCTGCTGTCACCATGTATAGTATTGTATCTTTGTGTTTGATGTAGGCTTTATCTATTACCTGTCTCGTTTTAAACTTACATTGCAAGCTACTTTGACTCCTATTTGGGAGAAAAGTGGAATGTAAAAAAATACAATTGTAAATGAAACACTTACTTCAGGGGTCTACTCAAAGCCTTAATAGAGTGTCATCCAGTAATTGCAATGTTCTTATTTTTTCCAGTAGAGCCTTTGCTAGAGTAGCCATGCCAAAAATCAAGGGCAGGTAGCTGTCAGTGTTTGAATGGGCTGGATTGTCCCTCTGTGGGACCTTGGAGAGCCACATTCCTCCCACTCTGCCACCTCCATCCCCCAATCTTAATTTTTTAAAAATTAGTTCCAAATGACCTTTAGCAACTTGCTGTTGCAAAAGCAAAAGCCTCCTCCTCTGTGTCTAATGTAGCCTGGAAGGAGGGATACTTGGTGAAAATGCCTCATGTCCCCTGGAGTTGTGGGAAGGCAGGGAAGGGGGGATAAAATAATTTGTTGAAAAAAAATATGAGAATACTGCGAGACCCTGGAGGCCTCAAAATGGCCTGCGGAGGGCTGCGTGCTGTGGCCTGTGGGAGACATTTTCCCTAGCTGTGCCACAAATAGAAATGTTTTGACTGTTAAGACAATTTAAGAGTGTACAACATTTTCATTGCTTAGTAAACTTTGTTAAGTCTTTCAAACAGATGAGTCACAAGGGTCATCCTATTAAACTGTTCCTGAATATGAAAATCACATGGAGAAGTGTACTGTATGCATACCCATGTTACAGATGCATTCCCACTGTGATTTGTATAATCACAGATCATGATTAATGCTGGCTGGGGGGATTCTCAGTGCTGAAGTCCCAAAAAAGCAAGATTCTGAGCTCTGGGTGACCATCAGACCATTAGTCTAAAATTGCTGCCATGTGGTAGAAATCAGTGAGACTATGGCCATTTCTGCACAGGGTCATTACCACAGATTACTGCGTTATAGCGTTGCATAGCTCTGCACATGGGACCGTGGTTCTGCATGGAATCAGCTGTTAGTATGCTGCCATGCTTTGAGAAGTGCAGTATTTGAAAACTGGAAAAAATCTGATTCACATTCTGACATGGAATCAACATCATTTTTTTGCAGTGATGCAGAAACATAAAACCATATCAGTGCGCATACACTCCTATTATTCTACTTACGTTTTCCTGTAAGCTGGAAGTTTGGCTCGTAGCTATGTAGAGACATTGCCCTCTGAAACAAACAAACAAACAAACAAACAAACAAACAAAAAATAGCCAATAAGGGCCACCGGGGTGGGGTGAAGGGGAGCCAGGGGAATGACTATTGATGAAGTAGTGCAGATGCATGAACTCATGTTCCTCTGCATGACATTGCTTGAAATCAGAGGGTGTGCAAAACGCAACAAAGGTGAACCACATTGTTTAAACCTAACATGAGATGCTGTGTCTTGTGCAGAAAAGGCCTATATCTGTGAAAAACCATTGGTATAGTCGTCAATATGATCCAGATATCCTGGGCCAACCAGAAAGGATCCTTTATAGTCACCGAAATTAGTGTGAAGCAAACTCATACCAGGAGGCACGAGTAGTTGCAAAGGGAACAAACATGTAATTTCTCTTAGACCTCCACTCAACATTTTGCTCAGTTATTGGATGTGGCCTGTACTTTTCTTTGAACTGCACATCTGTACTTTTCTTGTACAGTTTGACTTAAGTGCCTTGCATTGTGAGTCTTGACCACTGCCTATCTCCTCTCTCACCCCCACCCTAATCCCCAATTTAGGATGGAATTTCATGTGGCAGGCTGGGCTACACATATTTTTTATTCTTTCTGACAGTCAAACTCCCCATCACCATTCAGATGAAATTTTGAATGCTAAATTCGATACTAAAATAAGTATACAGAGACAGGGGCTGTTTTGGGATGTCTGACAGCAGATAACCAAATTCGATTTCCTGACTTATGTTTAGTAACATTTAGCTTATATGCATGAACGGAGATCTACCTTCTGTTACTTAAAAAACAAAATCCAACCCTCTTTTTATTATTTTGTAGTGTGAGCAAATGAACATACAGTTCTCTTAATGGTGAACCACTCAACCCAGTGGCTCCATTATTTTTGCTTTTAGGAGGTATTTAATATAACGTTGTACAAAGAAGAGCAAACGGAAACAAGGCTGTGGCATTCAGTTATTCTGGACAAGGTTCATAATTAGCATGCCATTGGTAATTCCCTGCTGTCTCAAGCATTGTGTTTGGTTCCTTATTCCAATACAGAGTGTTGGGACATGAGGTTTATTTTGCTTGGAAATGTGGCTTTGTCAAGACCTCCAAAATGTCACTGTGAGATTAATCGCTTTCCCAGCAAAAGTTCAACAGACCTGGTATTTCCATTGCAATTGTTGATTTTAAGTAGGCTGCTCTTTGGAGCGAAGCTGCGGCTTGATAGACTGGAGCTTAATGATACTTCATTTCAAAGAGGAATGTGCTATCACCTAGAGCAGGAACAACTGATACAGCATTGGGAGAGAAGGTGATTAAGGAGCAAAGACTCCTGTTTCATTAAAGGATCTTGCACTTTTCTTATCTGTTTCTAGCTTTAGCTTCTTATTTTTGTCTCCCTAGACAGATGTTCCAGTTAATAAATCTGCCTTCACTAAGGTTGTTTTTATTTTTATCTTTTTTAAAAATTCAGCCTAAGGGAGTTTCTTTTAACCCCAAGTATTTTCGCTTTGCTCTTTGACTGGAAGTGATAAAGCTAAGTGCAGTTTCTTGTCCTACCGATGTCTCTGTGTAGGAAAAAAAGTGTGCCAGTTTATAATTTTTAGCAAATAAGTCCAGGAAAAACTAGAATCTAGATACTAAGTTTATTGTGGTATTTTGCAGCAACAGCACTTATTTTCATAAAGTGTAAGGGTAAGTGGAGATATTTTTTTCTGTTGGATCATGGAAGAAAAGACATAATTGGATGGAGCAAGAGAGTTGGACCTCACATCACCTCAACTACTGGCCCTGCTCTCACATCTTTAACAAGTCCTGCTCTGCCACCACTAGGAGCACAACTCTCATTAGAGAAACCTGATGAAAAGTCATAGGTTAATTCCATTGTCTGCCAGGGTTCTAACCAATATGAAGAGCCTATATGCATGCAACAGTTTTGGCTGTATAGAGGTTGATCATGTGGATGACCAGAGTGGATAATTGTGTTGATACTGGACAGGATAATGGGATCTGGGCCCATGAATATGACCCAACTCTTTCCTTCCGCATGGTTACAACCAGGTAGAGGGAACACCTGAATGAGGCTACATTCTGGAACATCATCTGCAAAGTTAGAGCAAAAGAAATGGATAGTTGCTGTAACTGTTTAATATGACTTCACTGAAGGCTTGTGTGTGTGTGAGAGAGAGAGAGAGAGAGAGAGAGAGATGGAACTTTCTTTTGATATCCAGAGCAGTACTAAAAGATACTGAGAGAAGGAATTGGGATCAGGGAACCCACTGAATCCAAGTAGCATGCTTAATAACCATAAAAGGTCAAAATCATGGCATTGGGTCTAGATTTGGACACATGCAGGCAGGCCAGCAGAAGAATTCATGGGGTTGGAGTCTCAGATTCCCTGTTACCTTTGCTGCATGATAGGCTTGTTGGACCCCTAAAATGTTTTTCAGAGAATGAGGGTCAGCTGTGATTGAGCCGGAGCAGAGATTTCTAAAAACTGATTTGAGCTGGTTATCTTTCATACCTATCCCATTATGTCAAATTAGAGCCCTCTTGTGAGAAGAAAAGAAAATGGTGCCCCACAGAGGCATGGGATGAGTATTTGAAAGAAATGGAGAAATCACTTCTTACATTTGTATCCCTGCTTAGAAAGCTAATGTGGTATAGTGGTTTCAGTGTAGGATATGCCTCCAGAGGCCGGAGTTTGAATCCGTTCTCAGCCATGGAAACCCACTAGATGACTGTGGGCACATTTCTCAGGCTCAAAGGAAGGCAAAGGCAAAGTCTTCTGAAAAAATCTTCCCAAGAAAACCCCACGATAGGGTTGTCTTAGGGTTTCCTTAAGTTGGAAATGACTTGAAAGCACAACAACAACAATAATTTCTCCTTTCTGCCATAATAGTGCTCAATGTGGCTAACACTAATTAAATACAGATAACACCAATTTCAGGGGAAGCATACAAACAAGCGGTAAAAAATACAATGGTAATAAGTAACCAGCCAGTTAAAACTCCTTTCAGCCAGCCGATCAGCTTGTATGCCAAGGGACTCTTAGGACCTGCCTCTCAAATGAAATGGCCCCAGTTTGGCTATGGGTTCCATAATCAGGACTAGATCTAAACTGAGGTTTCAGTTCTGTCTCTGCTATGCTGTACCATGCTCTCCTTACTAGGGCCCAAGTTCCTAAATCCTGAATGTAAAAAGAATCTTTTCCTGGCAAGTCAATGTGAAACTTCCATGGTAACAGAAGAGTCCTTGTCTTTCCATCCTGGCAATTATAGGACTTCAACTGCCATGGCAACATCGTGTGGAATCTTGTGATTTGTAGTTTCATGAGGTATTTATAATTCTGTCAAGTGTATCACTATGCAGTCACCAAACTACAGATCTCAAGATTTTGTCACACAGGCATGGAAGATAAAGTGGAGACATGGTGATATAACTGTGTCATTTGAAAGATACCAAAGTTTCAAGATTCTAAGGAGGCAGACAGTTTAAAATAAAGTACAACTAAAAACCAATTGTCTAAAAAACCAACAACCTCCAGTTGCTTTTAGAAAACACATAAGTTAAAAACAGCTTTAAAAAACACATTTAAAACATAATAAAATACAGGCACAACACACTCCATTGAAAGCTTCATCTGCTTCAACAACTTAAAGACCAAAGGCCTGTCTAAATAAGGAACTCTCTGCAGAAGGACTTAAGGGAAGGGGACCATCTGAACTTCCAGTGACAAGGGAGCTTTATCTGCCTTTAGCCATAGAGAAAAGAATAAGATGGCTACAAGGAAAAAGAAGGCAGGGCTCCTGTACAGGTTACAGTTTTGTGGAAGAGAAGAATCCAGCAAGTACAGTTCGTTGTGCACCTTTCATCGCCTGAAAGTCCCTCTTTTGAAGAACTATGAAAGAAGCAGGAGCTCTGTCTTCCTTGTACAGCTGCCCAAGGAGAGAAGCCTTTTAAGATGTCTCCTGCCTTGGGAGGTAAAGAATACACAACAGATTTCTTGTCCTTGGTCAGAAAGGATGTCCTGATGAAAAAAATATAAATTGCCAAGATATTTTTCTACATTTCAGGACTCTTTCGTAAAAATATTGTTTGGGCGAAAGCATTTTTTGTGTAAAATGTTTTGGTGCAGAAAACTGTTTTGCACAGTTTTTTGCACAAACCATATTTGTTTTGCTTAAACATCATTTTGGGGGGGGGAGTTGTGAAAAAAGTACACAGATATTTTTTGCTATCTTGTCCAGTTGTTGTTGTTGTTGTTGTTTGTCTTCAAGTTGTTTCTGATGTTAAGTGGCCCTAATATGACCTCATCATGGGGTTTTCTGGGGCTGAGAGTGTGTGATGTGCCCAAGGTAATCCAGTGGGTTTCCATGGCTGAGTGGGGAATTGAACCTTATTCTCCAGGGTTGTAGTCCAATGTGCAAACCACTACACCATGGAGGTTCTCTAACTTGTCCTAGGGGAAGAAAATTTCAGAAAATATTTTTCCTGCAAAAACTAAATAAGTAAAGATCTGCATCTCTGCTGTTATTTCCATGAGAGACTTCTGCTGCTGGTTATTCACCTCCCCAAAGGAAGGCACCGGAGGGGTGTGTGATACCGAAGGAGAAACTAGGAGGAGAAAAAACCATGATAGCTGAATGAGTCTTTTTCATGTGAGCACCTGAAAAGCCCTATTCATTAAGGAGAAGCAACTAAAAGTTTCTGATCCTGATTTTGACAACTGATAGCAAAAAGGAACCATGATAAAGGTGCCGTCTATTTTCAGCTGCGTTCCAGAATCTGAAATATGTTCCAGCCTGGAAAAGTAGACGTAACTTCTTCCCAAAGTGGATTTTCATTTTTGCTGTGTTTTCTTCTTATGTTGAATTTCCAAGAGTTTTATTGGTTTGGGGCTAGCTTTTTTTTTTTTAAATACTCATTTATTTTTGTTGCTTTCCTCTCTACGTTGTTTGTTAGAGTTGATACTGTAGTTTGTACACTCCCATGTATTTAATTTTTTGGATCAGTGGCCTGTATGTACCTGGCTGATATTTCATGGAAGAGGATATGTTATTGTTACTGTTTTGTCTTAGAGATGACATAGGCCATTTCCACACTAGCCTGTTACAGAGCTATGATTCCACTTTCAACATCCTATGGAATACTGGAGTTTGCAGTTTTGGGAGGGGTTGGCTGACCCCTCTTGAAACTGCAAACCCAGGTCCATAGCATGTTGAAAGTGGAATCATAGCGCTATATTAGGCTAGTGTGGAAATGGCCATACATACTGTCACGTTTTGCCTCCAGATTAGGTTGTTACCTATGTTGAAATAGGTAACCTATGTTACCTATGTTGAAAATGATGACCAGATGTCTCCTTCCCTTCCTCCTTCTACCTCTTTTGTGCTGTTCTTTTTGATAAAAACTACTGGACCTGCTCAAGCACCCCATGTTGTTATTTTTTGTTTATTTCCACTTACATACTAGTAGGTTTCATGTCTATCGCCTTTCTTAGTAGCAACCAAATCACAACACAATGATTATTGTGAAGTTTTTTTTAACTCACTCTTTCTGGGAGCTGCTGTGGGTCCCACTCTGAGAGAAAGAAGGCATACAAGTGAAACAGGCGAGCAATAAATATTAGAGGTTTGATAATATTTGCTAGAATTCTCTGAAGAAATTACAGGGAGATCCTGGAAATACCTTACCTTTTAAGACAATTTGTTCATTTTTGTTGTTGTCTGAATTAGCCAAAAACTTTTGATTTGTCTTCTGTGAACAGTAGCTTGAGACTTTTTTTAAAAAAAATATAATATGTGTAAAGATTAGATATAACAATCTGGTCTAAGTACCATGTCAGTGGGCAGAGTTGTGGATAACTACCGTATACTGGCTAAGTCGAGCTCAATAATTAGGGAAAATTAGGAAGCTGCATTACTTCCTATAAGACTGTTTATCTAGCAACTCCATTAATGTCCATTCTTATGGATAACTTATGGAAAACTCAAGGGCACCCATGGTGTGTGGATGGTGAGGGCGGAAGAAGATTTCTCCTTCCCCATATAGCATGCTCATTCAGATCACAACCAGCACTTTTTCTTAACTAAAGAATTGCAGATAGTCTTCTACACTCAAGTCAAGCCTCCAGAGTATCTCAGCATTCAGATGTTAAACTGATAAGAACAGATACTGTACTTGATCTTAGCCAAAAGGCCAAGAAGTGAGCAGTGTATCTCAGTGTTCGGCCAGAGATGTCTAAGCCATTTCGCCAAGGACGCCTGTGCATTCAGCCTAGTGAGAAGAAAAAGGGGGAGGGGACTACTTTGGATTTTTTTTTCCAAGTCCAAAGAACAAAGAATTTACAAAACCTCTGAAAATTCTAAGAACAGAAATGGTTGCTTTGTAACTATGGGTCCTTTGTGTAAGAAACAGTTTAGTCATCCTCACTTTGGAACTATCTTTTCTCCTCTGCTGATCTAGCCATTGCTTCCTGTAGAGGGGTTTGGCAGACTTAGTCTGCCTGCTTGGCAAAAGCTTGTATGACATGGGGGACAACACCAGTAGAGACACTACCATCAACATAGCCAGTCCTACCACCATGACAAGATAGTGTTGTAGAAGGTAATCTAAACAATGCGTGGCCAAAATTAAGCATGGTATAATACCTTTGCAGGGAGGGAAAGCAGGATAGTTTGTAACCCTGTCTGCTACCTCAGATTCGGATTTAGTTGAATACTGCATATCATCATATAAAGTGACATGTAACGCAGGAACATTCACAATGTGTAATTTTCATATGTAGAGGTTCTAGCCCCTAGGTTGATTATTAAAATTAACACATGCCTGGTCATTCATACTGAAATCTGTAGAACAAAAAAATGTGACCAGCCTTTTTGCTTCTGTGTTTTTTGGGAAAATTGTGTAGCATTTTACTGGCAGAACCAGTTCTTAATGACTATTGCACTTGTCAGATAAGTGAAATGTACAATCAAGGATATTTATGAAATCTTCATATCTTCTGTAAGGTTGGAATCATAGAGCCTCCAAATGAAGTTGGATTGCAGCTCCCAGCACTTTTCCCTGTAGGCTGTACTGGCTAGGGCTGCTGGGAAGCATCTGGAGGCTGCCAAATTCCTGACCCTTCTTTAAAGACAACATGGTCTTTAATAGTGACCTGAATGTGATAATTGAATTGTGGGAACATACAAAACATTTTCAGATATCAGGCAGAACTTGAGCGGGACTCTTTCCCCCTCTACTTTAAGGTCGCTATGACAGTAAAAACCCCTTTCAGTCTGGAGCATTCTTTCTCTAGATATATGCTAATGCACTGTGAAAGTACTCATCATGCCTGGATGGGCCCTGCTGATAAACTACTGCCTGGAGATCTTTCCAAGTGCTAATGTGTCAAAGTGCCTCCAAGCACAGGGTGAACATTATTAGTGCTTTCTAAAGGTCGTGTCTGCTGCAGTTAGCTTGTACACTCTCTGGAGGAGAATGATATTCCCTTTTTACAAAGATTGAGGGAGGATTTTCTAATCGGGAGTTTAAAAAACAGGCACTAATAGGAAAAATCAATATAATTGAAAGATGAGACTCGTGGTTGGAGGGTTTCCAGAGAGACAGCCGTATTAGTCTTTTGCAACCAAAGCAACAATGAGTCTTGTGGCCCCTTCAAGATTAACAAATGTGTTGTGGCATCAGCTGCTGGAAAAGTGGGCTCTGGTCCATAAGAGCTTAAGCCATAGTAAATTTCTTCTGTTTTCAAGATGCTACAGGACTCTTGCTTGTTGATACTTGGGGTGTAATTGAGGAAGAAGCAAACACTACCGTTTAGAGTAGCCTGATGGTGAATATGTTTTCAAGAGTTTGGATGTTATTTGGATAGTAAGTTTGATGTTCTTGAAATTTAAAATAGCTTTATGACTTTGTAGAATTTAATGACCTCTGACAGCTGTTTGTGTCATCCCCTCTCTCCCACATTGCCAGCGTATTTTGCTACCTCTCCTGCCCTCGTAGTAGAGATTAACAGCTGAATTATTTTCTTTGGTTAGATTAATTATTAGATTTAAAACATACTGTCAGATTCACAGTTATAGTTACAGAGAAATATATGATAAAAAAAGGAACTAAAACTAAAACACACTATTAGTGCACTAAACTACAACATTGAGCACTGTCTAAAATATTAAACATTAACCTACTAAAACACAAAAGAGCTCTGACCCTGCCCCCCAGCCAAATTGTAATGAAAGAAAAAGAAGACAAAATTGTGATTTTACCATTGTAGATTCAACTAAGTAATCCTAGTAGAATTACTAGTAACCATTATCACAAATTACTGTATTGTTAAATTTTTTTATTGCTCAAAAAAGTCCAGTTTCCAATATAAAAATAAAATAATAATAAAAAACTTCAATGGGCTTATAATTTAAAACCCACATTAGTTTGGCAGTTTAGTCTAACTCAACACCCTTAACAATCCATTCTTCTGTCATTGATGCTTCAGTCTGTTTCCAAGTTTGAGCAAAAATGCGATTATCTTAACATGCTTGTTTTGTTCTGTTACACTCAAGTACAGGTCAAAGAGACTATTTTTTTAAAACAAAATAATCACAACTGTTTTAACCTTTTGTCTAAGATAATTGAAATAAACACCACCCAAGGTAGCCGAAATGACAGAATTAAGACTTGTTGTAATAAGTTATTAGTTGTTCTTGTTGAACATCTGGACATGTTTCTTTTCTTATCTATCGTTTATTTGTACCAGCTTTCAGATATGAATGTTTTATAGTTCTGTGAAGAATAATATATGGTGCTTTACTGTCTCTCCAAGCACCTTTTTTTATTTCAAGGTACATGTGCTAAAAAGCTTAGAGAATTTTTCTTTGTCAGGTATCATCAGATGGCTTATGTTTTCCCATGCTCAGTCTGGTGTTCATTTAGGTGAGGTACTCTTTCCTAAACATGCCTAGCAAGTAATTCTGTTGTAGTTAATGGTTGCTCACAATGCTAGATTTAGTAAAGATGTGACCATCTTTCAACTATTTAAATGTTTGAAACTTTTGACATTCCTTAATTTAGAGTTTTCTTAGTTTTGAATTCTAGCACACATGCATGCATGCCCCTCTAAGTTGCCTGTTGACTTATGGTGAGCCTATGAATTTCATTAAAGTTTTCATAGACAAGGAATACTCAGAAGTGGTTTTGTCAGTTCCTCCTTCAGAAATGTAGCCTACAGCAACTGATATTTATTGGTGGTCTCTCATCCAAGTATTAACCAGAGCCGAATCCTGCTTAGCTTCCAAGATCAGATGGCACCTGATCTTGGAGCCTAAGCAGGGTCAGCTCTGATTAGTACTTGGATGATGTTTATTTATACAATATTAATTTCCAATGAGGTAGTCCCAGAAAGCAGGAACATTTGTGGCTTGGAGCCAACTTCGTAAGACAAAGGAATGTTGTTGTTTTAATAAAAGTGTTGGTCTTAAAGATAATGTAAGTATCTTTATTATATGATACTATGTGAAATACACATAGATGAAGCCATAGAAATGTGTGTGTATCTTACCTGTAGTGTGGATGATAAGAATTTGGCTCAAAGAAGTTGGGTAAAAATCAGCTGATGAAAAATAAATCTTATATGTGGAGGCCAAGGTACAACAATGTTGCATGCAGGTGGTCATGCTCTTTGTTCACTGGTTCACATCAAACAGCAAGTGGTTGGTGTGACTGTACTTGCCCCAGCAAGGCTTGTATCTTGAAATGCCATAGCTAAGAGGGAAGCATTATACAAAACAAATGGCACTCATTTCTGTGTAACAAACAAGGGATTTTCTGAAAGTTACTTTTGGGTTGTAGTATGTATAATATTATCATTTAACCACTTTCCATGCTTGTAAAATCTATGCTTATTGTGGACTTTTCACTCTCACTCAGATGAATTTAAAAAAGAAGATTTGGATGACTTCTGGGTCATTTGTCACTCCACGGGAATTAAGTGTATTTAAGGATATAAAAATGTCCTGTTTCTTACAGGAATGCTTGTGGGTGCAGAAACAAAGATATACCATAATAATTAAACACACAGAACTAGAAGATAAATTTGCATGAGGTGGAATATTTGTTTTGATTATCAGCCTATTTTTGCAAAAAAGGCAACTAATACAGTTCCCATATCATAAAAATACTGTTACTGTTATTCCCAATTCAAAACAAATGCACACATTGTTTTCATCTCCTCAAATTAGATATGAAATATGAGTCCTATAGAAAAACAGATGCTGTTGTTTATTTACAGGGAGTTCTGTCACTAGAAAGTTCTATCACTAATAATATTATGGAACAAATTTCTACCCTAGAAACAAAATAGTCTCTTCTTTAGGAATGGAAAAAATATTCATCATTATTATCAAATAGTTTTATTACTTTTATTAGTATTAATTTGTTTCCTAGCCAAAACATTGTTTTCTTGACAATCAGAAAACCTGGGTGTGGAGAACAACAGAATGGCAAGAATTTTGCAGTACATGCCCAGTATTTACCCATCCTGAACCATGAAAAATTCTGTGCGGAACCCATATTTTTCCCAACAAAAAACTTTTTTTTTTTTGCGTGGAAACCACCTTTTTGTGTAAAGACTTCACTGTTTCCAGAAAACTACATCTTCTGTGTACAAAATTCCAGGGGTTTGTGCAAAAAACAAAAATGTTTTAAAAAAGCAATTTTGCACACAAAATTGGGTTTCTGGAAACAGTGTGTTTTGCACAAAATATATTGTTTGTGCAAGAACATGATGGTGCACAAAATGCTGAAAAACACTGTTTTTACAAACCCACATAGTATTGTTGTGCAAAATTAATGTTGTTGTGCAACAAAAATGATTTTTACTCAAAAAATCCTAGATGGGTTTCTGGAAAGTTTCCCCCCACAAAAGATGTGGGGTTTTCTGCAAAAAAACATTTATTGCACAAAAAGTACTACCTCCAGATGCATGGGTTAAGGTTTTTTCTTTTAGTGCAAATATGTTTTTTCTTTTTCTTTTTTTTATTTTGCATGAAAAATGCTTTTACGCAACAAAGCCACTTGGATTTCTGAAAACAGTGTTGTTTGCGTGAAAAATTGTTTTTGTGCAAAACTTATGTTTTTATGAAAATCAGCTAAAACTAGGGAAATTATTATTGGTCTTCATATGGAAGGATGAAGTAGTTGAATACTAAGAGATCTCCACTATGCTTAGGGAAATGTCCCAAATGAAGTGCTATACTTTGTGCCACCTACCCTTCATATAGCTGCAGACCATTATTTTGACACTGCCTGATGTTTTTCTTTTGCGCTGCCCTAGTGCAGAATTAATAGTGGAACAGGTGGAAAGGAGGAGGATGTCTGCCTTGTTCCATAAAACAGTATCAGTGGTCGTTAGGCCTTTGTTTACCAGACCTTCTAACCTGGTGGAAAAAACTGTTCCCCTGTACACTCTGACCAGTGTAGAAGTACGATTCAACCGGTATTGTCACTGCAACCAAGCTGGGCTCCCATTGTGTACCAGCCTCCCTGCCCAAGTAAATGTTTCAGTTTGTGATGCCTTATTTTTTATGGCATGCGTTCCTGGTCTACTTAGTCGAATGGACCAGCTGCTTGTCAGAGGTTTAGATCCATCCCTGGTATATACAATGTTAAAAGCTGCTCAACAGATATGGTCCGTATACACTGAAAAGTTACCAATTTATTAATGACTCTATGTATCATTTCAGTTTCTTTGTCAAATTTCAAGTGCCTTGGGAGTGTAATTTTTTTTTCACTTCATACTTTACTTTATTATTATAATGCTTTAGCCATAGACCATTTGCATACATGTCACCAGAATCTGTGATAAAAGTACAAAAAAAGCATTAAAATATTACAGTAGATCATATATTAAAAACATATAAAATACAGTAGGTGACTAGTACAATAAAATATGGACATATAGAGTTATAAAATATATAAGATATAAAAACTATATAATCATAAAATATATTAGGGTGAACATTAGTGCTAAAATTATTAAAATCAATAAAAATCAATAAAAATCATCCCCAGCACAGTCAACTGCCATATCCTTGATGAGACTGGCCCTGATTTTCATAGCTGCAAGGGCATAAAGAGAGACCTTACGGGTTACCGCAGAGTTGGTGTCGGACAGCAGGTAAAAAATCTTTTCGGTTGTGGTATTTGCATGTAAAGAAGACAGAATAGCCCCCAAGAACTTTGTTCTTGGTTCATCATACAAAGAACAAGAAAACAGATAGTGCGGCAGGTCCTCTATTTCTGGGGCCCTGCAAATACATGTACGAAGGGCCAATGGAATGTGCAAATATCTGCCATCAATCATGGCTGTGGGCATAGTTTGGAATCGGAGGGCTGTAAAAGCCTGGCGAAGGTTTAGATATGTTAGTTTCGTCAGGTACACAGCCCTTTGGTGATCAAATTTAAATAGTTTGTACCATTTTGAAAATCTACAGTGTAATTTTTTTTCCCCAGCATCATCATTTCCCTTAGATTAGATGGCACAGTTCCTCCAAGTCTACTGTATTTGCTGGCCTATAAGACTCCCTTTTTTCTCTGAGAAATATTGTTTGAAAATGGGGTGTGTCTTATATACCAGTGCATCTTATATGCTGGTAAATAGAATCTGCCGGTGTATAAATGGGGCACCTCTTATACACTAGTGTGTCTTATATGCCGGCATAGACAGTAAATGTTGTTCACCATGCATGTTATCAAGGAGGTCCCACGCTTTGCCTTTGAGAACATTCCTTTCATTCCACGCCGTAAGTTATGTGCTGTATTCAGTGAAGTCATTCTCTCCCAGGAAATCCTGAATGTCAGCGCTACCCCTAATGCACAGCAACTGATGACAAGAAACTTTATTGTTTTAGAAAACAGTATGTTGCTTTTTAACGTGCCACTGTTTCAGGTAATGCTTGCCTTTTCATTTCTCTCTGTTTGGATCAGGAGATGCAGTGGCCTTACGTAAGCTTCTTTGCATCATACTTTCATATAAATCAACATGAGATTCTTTTGATACCATGTGCTATATATCTGCTAGGACAAAAAATGTAATATTTTGTTGGGAGAGGTTTTGTCCTAGAGACTTTTTGTCCTGGATGACCTCTTTCCCCATGAAACCATGTACATGGCAGGTAGCTGAAATTCAGATAAGTTGTCATAAAATGCCAGCCTTGTAGGTCTAATCTGTTTGAATTCTGTGAAACATCCATGACTAGAGTTGCCAGAGTGAAAACTGGAGAGGTATCATGAACTTTTAATGGTTGTGTTGAAAAAGAAATTTCAGCAGATGTTGCTTGATGAAATTCCGTCAACCATTAAATGTATAAGATTCTTTCCAGTTTTCACTCTAGTAACTCTACCCATGACCCTGGGAGACTAAAATATCCTCTTAAAACCAATTTTTAAATCTCACTTTTGAGATGTCTCATATTTGATTGGTTGTTGCTTGTGTAAAGCTATTGCTGTTTACTTTATTTAAAAACAAAACAAAACAAAACAAAACCGTGTCTTCCAATCAAAGATAAAGACATGTGGAGGTTTAAGTAAAACGAACATGCAGGAAATACCTCTTTGTGTTGCTTCCTTTTCCTTAATCAGAAGGGATTTCTTGTTCCATTACAGTTAACTTTTTTTTAAAAAGGTGGCTTTTGTGAAGCTTGCTTGTGATCATAATTGCCTAATTGCTTCTATAAATGGATGTCTTTGGTCAAAAGGTGTATTCAACCAATATTAATGGACATCTTTAATTACTGTTCACCTTGCCTTCAATGGCAGTCGTAATCCCTTTATTGCTTTGGATTTAGAGACTTGACTCTGTTCAAATATCCACTATTATTAACTTAGGCTTTTAGATATAACATAGGATTGTCTTCATATTATATGCTACTCACATTCATTATTATTATTATTATGGTCTGAAAGAGACAGAAATACCTGCTGTTTTTTTCTGTATATAGTATTTATAACTGGCAGCTGAATCTATGCTTTTTGTAGATGTTTCTTGATACTTAAATGTATTTTTGTTTTAAAAAACTTAATGTTGTATTATTTTGTTTAATATCTTAAGTTGCTTTTTTCCCTTTATTTGAGAGAAACGCAGGATACTAATCCAATAAATTAATAAATGTTTGCTCAGTATTGCTGTCTCTTGAATCCCAGCTGCTATGTATAATTGTGTGGGTGTCTATATAGTCTATAATCTATAGGCTATAAAATATGATAAAATGTCTTTTTTCTCTCTAGGAAAAATTGCTGTTCATGTCAAAATCTCATCAGAGACTTACATACAGTAAAAATATTCCAGATGAACAGAGATCTAATGGATACATGTGTGACTGTATCCAGCAGTCACAGCTACCCCATCTTCACAGATTTTGAATGTTACTTGTTAGACCAGCCTTAATTTTCAGTCTATATGGATTATCATCCAAGAAAATGGTAATGCCTTTAGAATATGCATATAAAAGTACAAGAGCTGAGAAGTCTTAGAAAATACAGATGTTGCATCAGAAGGTCATGATATAAGACTGGCATTTCATACCTGAATTTTCTCTGTTCTACCTTCCTGATTCCAGATACTAGTATAAGAATATGATTAATATTTATTTATTTATTTATTTATGGATGGTAGCAAGGTAAATCAAACATAAATATAACCCTAAAATCAAAAGACTGCTGAGAAAATTAGTATAAAGTTGGGGGGGAGCAACATTGGCCCACAGGTTCTTCCTAGCAATCTCTTAATACTCAGTAAACTGTCCAATATTGCGATGTGACGGTAATGGTGCTGCCCACTTTCCAATCAGCTTAAAAGGAGACTTCAAAGACTTGCCCATGGCACATGGCCTTGGGTTTAAAAATGTTTGCTGCCCTGTTTAATGCGTAAGTGAACTTTAATTTCTTACTGAGGAGAAAATAACACCTCCAGTAAACAAACAGAACCCAATATGATGGCCTAGTTGTGGGTAGACCACAAACACGTAGATGAAAAGTGTACCACGAAAAGCAAAAATGTACTGAAGGAAAGCAAAAGAATGAATATTGCATATAAGTGTACCCAAGAGAAGCAACTGAAAGACACTTTCCCACACCAAGTTGAATTGAATGGCTTCCAGATTATGTGACACATGGCAAAACACCTCAAATTCATTCTGCTTACAATCCAAGCCCAACCACAATTATTTTGCATTCTGTTATGACCAGTGGCACTTTCTCTTCATAAGCATGTTTAGGGCTGTAGCTTTAGTTTTAAACATCTTCATTTAGTTCTCTGTTTTCTCTTTTCACTGAATGTTTACGTTCTATTTTGAACCACTCCCTCCCACCAAATGAAGCTTCCCAGTTTTAAATTCTGATAGCTCCCCCACAAGATGGTGATGTTTGAATGGGAGGAAAACAAACAGAGTGTGTTGTTGACACTGAGCATAGATTGAAGGAAGGAGACAGAGAATGTGGAAGCCAGGGGCAGAGTTTTACAGGGCAACAGGAACTTGAAAAAGGAGGAGAAGTAAGGAACTTGAAAAAGGAGGAGAAGGAAGGGGAGGAGCAGAGTGACAGAAGCTGGAGGAACAACAGACAATTATAGGAATGTGTTGAGGAAGAGGAAGGAGAAGAAGAAGAAGAAGAAGAAGAAGAAGATGAAGAAGAAGAGAGGTGGAAGGACCTAGAAAAGTGTAGGGACTGTAAGAGCAGAAGGATGAACCAGGGTACAGGGGGTTGAGGAAGAAGTGTTGGGGGAGCAGGATTAGGTAGTACAACAGGGTGGAAAAAGGGGCAGGCATCTGGGAAGAGGAACACAAAAGAGGGACATGGTCTACAGAGTTCATAGAGGCTTGGAGGTCAGAAGAAGGGGACTATGGAAAAGGGAATGCATCCTAGGGAAGCTGACAAGAAAAAGATGAATTGGAAGGGATGGAAAATTAATGAAGTGGAAGAGGAAGGAGGAGTCAGAAAGGGAACTTGGTGGTGCAGGGGTAATTATAGGCCACTCTCAGAGCCAGGGATTTGGTTTGTCTTTGGCAAAGAGCAAGGGCATCTTTGGCTCCTGCTACCCATAGTCTTTGGCCATATTTTTATTTGTGAGGGAAAGGACAGAGTTCCAGTGTTGGTTTTTGTTCCTTTCCACTGACTTCCAAAGTGTAGGAACAAAGGGTTAATGCTAGTATATTTCTGGTTGAAGTCTCTGTGTTTGTCACCTGGAGCCTAAAGTCAGGCATAAACATATAGAACAACAGTCAGGGCAGGCCTTTCTCCCAGGGGTGGGGTTGGGCAGTGTTGCAGGATGCAAAGAAAACTTGTATATTTTCTGTACTCTGACAAAGAAAGCTGCTTTGAATCATTGAAACAGTTGGGAGAGAAAATGGAGAATCTTGCATTCAGGACATTTTTTGTGCAAAATTCAAAGTTTTTGTGCAGGAAACAGTGTATTTTGTCAAAGATATGTTGTTTTCTATGCAAAACCCCATGATAGGTTAAGGTCACCATTAGTCAAAACAACGTGGAGGCACACAGCACACAATCAATGTTTGACAATATTTGTTGAAAGACAGGCAGGTAGCATGTGATAAATTGGGTTACTTTGTCCAAGTAAGGAGTTTTGTTTGACTTGAATGTTGTAAGATGATGTTGAGGTTAGGATCAGTGTATTAGTCCAGAGTATGTTTTCAGAATATAGAGCACAGCTCACTAGAAACTTCTGACACACATGCTCTCTTGAAATGAAAGGGAGTTGCTTCCCAGAACAGATGTGCTCTGGTACAAGCCCATTGATTTTAAGGGGGCATAGGAGAAGTTCCAGGTGTTTTGTGTCCATCAAGTATTTAAAAAACAAAAATAATGTACTTTGGCTTTAGGTTACAATTCTGTGTGCACTTTACTGACAGCGAGCTGCATTGAGCACAGTGGTGCTCATTCCAATTTACCATGCCTATGTTACTTGGATTGACTTGTGTGTGTGTGTATGCGCTTGTGCCTTCAAGTTGCCTGTTGATTTATGGCAACCCTATGAATCTCACAGGGTTTTCTCAGAAGTGGTTTTGCCAGTTCCTCCCCCTGAAATATAGTCCACAGTACCTGTTTGTCCTTGGCTGTCTCCCATTCAATTATTAACCAGGGTTGACCCTGCTTAGCTTCTAAGATCAGATGGAATCTGGTACTGTTAGCATCTGTACATGGTTTGAACTAACTTAGCAGTCATGTAAATCACTCACTGTTGTGAAAGTTTGCATGAATGATGAAAGTTTTCATATTTTGTAATTTCCTCTGTTTCTGGAATGCTCTGAATCTAAATTATTTGTAAGCAGCCATACAGGCTCCCAATTTAATTTTATAGAACTATATTGTATTGTAGAAAATTTTATTTACTGGGTGAATACTAAAATAGAGTTTGTGCAACTGTTTCTTAATTTTTGGCAGAATTTGGGAGAGCGTAAAGAGGTTTTGTTTTTTTTAAATTATGAACTTGATAACAGTTCAGATGAAGTGGAATGACACTGCCTGGAATTTGAAGTCACTGTCATTTCATGGAGGTTATTGATTAGTTCCTGGAGATTGTAAGGGATTGGTTTTTCTGCTTGTGAAGTGTTCATGGAATTGCGGGTACATAAGGTTTGTGCTTTGACATTTTAGTGAGTTTCCAGAGCAGTACATTATGAACATTTTGTTTACAGTGAGATTAGCAGCATTTAACCTTGTGTTCCTCCTGATACACATGAAGACAGTTTTCAAGAGATTTACATGTTCATCCCTCTGTTTTAATGTGACATGGCATGCCTTCAAACTGATGCAAGAATACATTGTTCCCAAAGTTGTACATTTTAAATACTGCATAAATTTTATATTTTGTTGTTGGATGTTGGACATGTCATCATTTGCTCAAGTCAATAGGAAATGCATTTAAACATATCTCTGAATATGTAGCTCAGCTTAGGAAAGTTCACTCTCAGGTCTGCTGCTGGACTTGTAGAGGATGCAACTCTGAAAAAGCCTGGTTCTGCCATAAGCAGAAAGGAACAAAGTACCGTAGAGAGAAGCTGTGGTCAGAGTTAGGCTGATGGTCAAGAGACAAGGCAGTCCTCACATACTCTTCAGTATTTCACAAATGAAAACTGGGACACATGGCTAAGCAATATCACAGCATGGTCAAGACAGCATCAGTTTTTAATGAGGAAGAACCTAGAAGAGGCTGTAGCAGTTTGCTTTTGCTTGAGCCTACTGGAAAGGGAAAGATTCTGCCCTCTGCTCATCCCTGCTGAGTTGACTGAATGCAAACTACTTTTGCACTATGAAGTGAGTTTGCAGTAATGGAAGTAAGCTGGAGAGCGAGAAAGAATCTGGGAAATTCTAAAAACAGTTGAAAAAAATTGGACAACAGAGGATTAATCGGAACTGTTTGCGTAAATTAGGAAAGTTAGATGGTATGTCACCATGGCTACCACTAATGATATTTTGCTTAGACCATTGAGCTGGGTTGGCATCAAAAGATTTGTAGGGCCTGCTGTGTGCCAGCTGTCTTACAGAATCAATTGTATTTTAAACCAAGGTAAGGGTAGGAATCATGTGATTCCTTTAGGCTGGAACTTTGCTCCATGCTCTAGGAGGCCAAGTCTGCTTGGCCTTTTGAAGTCCCTGAATGCTGGTGGCATAAGAAAAAAAAAAGGTAAGAGGCTGGCTGCAGGTTTATGATCAACCAATGTGTCTTTATCCTCACTTGATGTGCCACATATGAGAAAGTCTGGCCTAGGGAGTGCTAGATACACACTACCTTTCTGTCTGAAAATGTGTACTCCTATAATGCTTGAAGCCATTTGGAGACCATCTCACTTCCCCTCACCACATAAAAATAACTACCTGCATTAAGTCCCTAGGACCTATTTTTTTAAAGTACCAAGAAGGGGATATTAGAGGAAAGCTGCTGTGAGAGTGTATAAAACCTCCACTCCCTATATTCAGTGATCTGAGCTGGGATCAGGGATTCATACAATTACTTTTGTATAAGTAAAAACGGAAAGACAAATGCATGCTACAGAACTGACATACCACATTTTATATCATTGCTAATCAAAACATGAACCTGTGCTAGTCCATGTGCTATTGACTGCCAGTCCATGGCAAGTTTCCAGGAAAGAAAGAAACAGTTGGAGTCAACGGGCACAAATATGTTCCTGGTTCCTGGCACACTGTGGAAAAACTGAGAAACACTGGTACACATTATATGCATTTGAATTAAAAGGAACTCATAGTCCTGCACAGAAATTCAAAAGAAATTCAGAAATTTTAAAGTAGGGAAAGTCAGTTTTATTTCTGCTGTTTTAAAAAGTTTTGTGGGAATCAGAAAACCTTGCCCATCTACTGTAGATTACCTAAAGAAATACTAGAAGTTCCATCTCTGTCTTCTTCCTGCTTCTAATTTTCTGGCTAGCAATAGAATTGCAGATATTCATCCTTCACTTCTTTTGAACATGACTCTTAAAAAAGTAAATACTGGTAAATTCATAAATGCTGACAAGAGTTCTGAAGCTTTCTGCCCAGAAAGCTAAGTTTTCGTTAGGAAGATCACTAGTCTCTTAGCTGATCAAGATCTATTAGGTAATGTCACATTTGGAAAGCCATAGGCACAGCGACTATTCTGAGATGAGGATGGGAAATGCTCTTAGACGTGCTTTGGGCAGTGTTAGTGGCAAAGATTTCATAGGAACTGCTTGCTTCTCATGTTTATTTTTCAACCATTATTTTGTTCTTATTTCCAGTGAAGGAATGAGAAAAGACTAAGGTATACTTTGTTTTCTCCAGGTCTAGGAACATATATTATTTGATTTTAGCTCCATTTTAATTTTTGCCCCAGGAAAAAATTGCTCAAAAGAAACTTAAATTATTTCCCTTACTTGCTTTTCATGCCTAGTATATATTCTACATGCACATACCAATTCAATCATTGGGATTGCTTCAGGTTTTCACCAGTTTGTCCCCGTCTCTTTTTCCTTGCCTTGCCTGATAGCGGATTGTAGCTGAAGTGCAAAGCCTGTGGGGAAGTCATTACAGTTGCAAAGGAAATGGGGAATGCTGTTTGAATTCACAGAAGGAACATATTGTTTTGCATTTAAAAACGGCAGAGCCTGGCTGTATTTACGAACACTTCCAGCTCTTGAGACTCAGTGTTCTAATCATGAGTTGCCCGTGTTGATGGAAACGTTTCTGTGATCCCATTAATAGGCTGGTGTCTGCTGTTTCTGCTCTTGCGGCTCTGCAAGTTACGGTAAGTGTTTTGTCATTGTTAGTCCTCTTTTGTGTTCATTGCCAAGTAAAGTGATTTTGTTTTTGTCTCTCTGTGTTGGTGGCACTAGTGGAATTGAATTGCCCTTCTGGGAGAGAAGAAAGAGGGCTAGCAAGCTCCCAAGGCTTCTCTGACTTTCAAAATGATACCAGCTAAAGCTTATTCTGTGGTTGCTTTCATTGGTGTACATCTTAGATCCTTCTACATGATTAGTCAGTATGAATCCCAGCTATATTTTAGGCTTTCTACAATATACCCTGAAGTCTCTGGTCAGAGATGAAAATGTCTTATCTCATCTGATTGCACTAGATTTTGCTTGTGTGTGAGTGTGTCTCTGTGTGGGGTGGTATGGCCTTTCTAAAAGTGGAAATACATATGCTCTGTACAGAAGTTGGGAGGCTGTTAGCTTCCAAATAATGAATGAATTAATGAAATCTCAACAACTGTTTCACAGAGCAAAAAGGCGGTGGTGCACTGCAGGTGGGCACTCTTGCTAAAGGTTGTCATTAAACAGCAGAAGATGTGTGGCATTTTCTCAGGTACAGAGTAATATTGTGTTTGAGCCATGTAACTGCAAAAGAAATGCTACACTTAGGGAAGGTGTGTTTTTGTGTATGTGTGCACACACACACACACACACACACACACACACACACACACACACAAGAAGTTAGCAATATGAATTAAAAAAACAGAGGAGAAACAGCCTTACTATGAAGAAACATTGTTTATCTTTTATTTCTTTTGTTATTGAACAAAGGTGTCTAGACTGTGATCCATAGAGCTACTTGGGTTCTTGTTAGCCGGTGAGTTTAAAAATCAGATCTACATAGCAAAGCCTTGTCACAAATTGCTTTTGGAACTTCACTGAGCTTCCAAAACAAGCAAAGAAACAAATGAGAAAATCCCAATAGTTTGCAGCTGCTGTTACAGAAAAACTCTCAGAACTGGCTTCAAAATTATTTGAATATCTATCCTCTTTCTTTAGTACAGATAGGGATGTGTAGATTTTCAGATGCTGATCTTGCTGCGTTAATAAGGAAAGGAGATAGGATAATGCATATTCAGTTTTGTTGCGCTGTGCCATGGCAGGACAAATACTTATTTCCATATTTTTCTGCTCATGTTGGAAGCTGTTTTTTGTCCAAAGGCTGTTTTCATGCTATTTTCCCATAACTACAGATGGTGGGCCAGACTGACCTTTTGAGATAATGTTCTCATCCTATTTCACTTCTGAAAACGTATTGTGCATGCTATGTATCTTTTTCTGGAAAAGTGATTGGTGTTCATGAATTGGGGTAATCTTTAGTTGTTTTAGAGAGCTCTCTCTATTATTTAGAACCAATTAGTCTTCTGGACCAGAAGTGTATCTAGTGTAATCCAAACTTGTATGCTGTGGTTTTTCAGAGCTTGCCTTATGTTTTCAGTCTGATTGTGTGCTGTTTCAACAAACACAAAATTGAAAGAAACCTCCATACTTACTTAGCATGGGTTGCCTGTGCCAAAGGGTTTATCTTCAGGCTATGTTTAGAAGAGATTTCAGCTGGTATTAAAATGTCCCAGTTCCTATTCCCCCTTTGTCCTCAGCTTACTTCAGTTGCTGCAAACTGAGTTCACACTGTAAAAGTAGTTTTCTTTTAATTAAGTCAGCAGCAGGGAGAGGTGAAAACCCAGGGCCTTTCCTCACTATACTGTTATGATGCTATTATTCCACTTTCAACATCCTGTGGAATCCTGGGGTTTGCAATTTAGGGAGGGGCATTTAGAGTTCTCAGCCAGAGAGCTCTTTGCCCTCAGTAAACTACAAACCCCAGAATTCCACAGGATGTTGAAAGTGGAATAATAGCACTCTAACAGTGTATACAGAAAGGCCCAGATTCTTGCCTTTCCCATCACACTCAGGCAAAAGCCAGCTACCGCAGCCTCTCATAGCTTCTTCCTTATTAATTACTCTTGCCATCTTGACTAAACTCTGCTGTTGCTTGGCCACAAGTGCCCCAGTTTTCATCCATGAAAAGGTCATTGGTGTGGCTTTTCCAAAATGGTTGTATTATTCTAATTTCAGTGGAGAAATAAACAGTTCTACAAATTCTTCCTTCCACTGACCCATTTTGTCTCACTGATGTAAAATTAAAACAGCTTGCCATGTACTGGTTCTTGAAAGTTTTCAACATAATTGGTGTAGGATGCTTTTGTGTGAAACTAAGGTTCACTTGGCAGTGGCCTACATTAAACTTGCAGTATAGGCAGATTGTGAGGTTTTTATACATATACATTTATATATATATATATATGTATGTATGTATGCATGCTTAATATTCAGTACACCATATCAGAAAATCTTTAAGTATAGCCAGTTTTCTCAGTAAGAAGTGAGGAGAAACAATAAATCTAGGACACTAAATTATAATGTGAGAGCAACAGATGGTGAAAATCTGGGACTAGGAGTTTTTTTCCTCTCATTTTGAATTTGAATACTTTGATCAAATAAGTAAAAATTATGTGTGCTTGTATGCATGTGCATATACTTTCACATGCACTGAAGAAACTGACAAATATGCCCTCATATTCATTTTTGTTTTCTATAACTTTGTGGATTTACTTTCCATTAAAGTCTTGTATGATAAGGTACAGATTTTACATTTAAAACTCAGGTCATGCTGATGTAAAACATTTTTTTCTTAACGGCAATATTCTTATTCAGACCCATTTTAGCTTGTATCTAAGCAGCTGGAAACATAACATAAAATTTTAGTTTCTCAAGTTTTTCCAGTGCAAGGAACAAATGTCCTGGGCCTCCTTAGATTTTCAAAATTGTGTCTTTTTGGTTTGGCGGAACAGAAAAGTTATTGTTACCTATCTGTTCAAAATGTATCTCTATAACCTCCATTCCCCTGAATTTAAAAAGCAGTTTTATGAGAGATTTTCAGAGATGAAATTTGAGGAAGATAGCATGCAGTGCTGTAAGAGAGTCTTTTCTGTAAAAGTGGTTGAGGAGAAAAATAAGCATCCCTGTATACAAAGCCATCTGGAATTTGGTTACAGCACCATGGTGCCATATAAAGAAACATACAGTGTATTCAAAAAGAGGAAAAACAGTGGGGACTTGATCCCGCTTAGCAGACCATAGGCACTTGCTGAATGAGGTGTCGTTGGTATAATTTTTATGCTTGTTTGAATAAGCATTGTGGCTTGTAATATATTGTAATTTTTTAAAAAAGTTGCTCCATCCCATGTTGGCACAAGTAGCTGTGTTTTGGGGCTGGTTAAAATGGGCCCTCGACTGTGACACATTTAAGAGGCCTAATAGCATGTCACCTGACATGGGTACCATTTTCACAGTTATTTAAAACTTGAAATTTAGTATGTTTTTTGATGGATGTGCTACAAGTGAAAGTGAAAAATGTGGCTATGTTATTACTTCAGGGAAATGCAACGTTTCTTTAAAGCAAGTTTGAGTACTGAGTATTTTCAGTGCTTTGAACTGACCAGTCTAAGTTGTCTTGCAATGACCGAGGCATAATAGGTTGCTCCTTTTGTTGTGAGCCTTTTGTAACTTTTCGCAGTGTAACTGTAACTTCAAAACGTTATAGCTGTGGAGCATGGCCTCACTAAATGGCAGAGGAGGAACATCCCATAATTCAAGCACTGGTTTATGCCTGTTGAGGCAACGAGGTGGAGATGAAGAGAATGTTTTTGTATCATAGGTAGTGGCTTGTAGCAGTTAGATTTTTTAGTTTTTTTTTAATCCACATTTTAAAAATACCTTTAAATGTACTTTTTTTAAAAAAGTAACAAACGTTAACTATTTTAACTATCTTTGAGAAACACGAAAGAAAAGGGTTACTTTCAAGTTGTAATTATAATAATGATTCTTTTTGGGGCATTGGAACTATAATAATAAATAATGACAGTTCATGCTCCACATTTGTGGGTTAAGCGTTTGCAGACTTGATTATTTGCTGATTACTGAGGGGGGGATGTGACAGGAGAAGGGAGGGCACACATGTTTGACTATGGATGGGAGGAGGGAAGGGAATGAAATGGGAAGAGAGTGGGCATATGTTGGCTCACTTATGTGGGTGGGGGGAGGGATGTAGGATGGGAGGATGGCATGCGCATGTGTTCACTGACTTTTGCGGGCTGGAGGGGAAGGGGCTAGAATGTCTCTTTTTTCCTTCCCCCTTTCTCACCACTCCATCCCCTTTCCTCCTCCTGTCTTCACAAGCAAGCAAGAGAATGCATGCATGGCCAGACCCAGCAACCCTGCCAGTACATATACTTTTTGTGTGTGTGTTAAATATGGTTGGGGGCCTTACAGTATTCAGTTTTCCCCCTTATGTGAGGATCCTATACCTCTAATCCTTGTGAAAGTGGAGGGCTGACTGTATTTTCAAAAAGTAATTTTCTAAGCTCTTGGTTTTTGTTAGTGTACCCCAGTATTATAACTTACGTAGTCTGTCATCACTACTCAAGATACTTATGGAAGGATGTTTCATATGTTACTTGCTACCTTTTTATAAGGCAGATGTGAGGAACTGTCTTTCTGCATGCAAATAGAGCAGAAGGCAACCATAGCGAGCTTTATAATTTTTGTAACTGTATTGTTCAATAAATGATGCCTGGTCTAAAAATGTCATGTGGACTAAATACAGTTTTAGTTTGACCTAGAATAGACTGATTGGAATGAATGGGATTTGTTAGCCACAATTTACTTAAGGCACATTGATTTCAATGGGCATGATATAGACATGACTAACATTGGATTTAGCCTGTGGTTAGTCCTTTTAAAATCAAAAAGCTTGAATTAGTCATAAGCAATTTTCTGTCAACTAGGCCTGCTGATTTAGTCTTTTCCTTGGATTGTTTTTGGTAGACAGTCCAGTTTTCTTTGTTTCCCAGTCACTTTAGGCTTATTGGATAGCTGTTACTGAATAATTCTGTCACTGAAGCTGGTTCTTTAGTGCAAAGATTCCAGATTCTAAAGAAAATTAGAGATTCCAGATTCTTAAATGAAAGAATAAGACCCAGGGTTTTCCATTTAGTAGAATTTTGTAGCAAAAAACAAAACTGCAAATGAGAGTTTAAAGTGAATTAAAGTTGAATTGTTATCCTGTTGAAGATAACAAACTCCTTTGGTATGCAAAATTTTAATTAAGTAACATGTTTGTTTTGTGGAGCTGTTTAATAGCAGCACGGAATGTAATTTTAGAACCAAATCTAGTATTTATACTTTTAAAAAGGGAAGTTTTCCTCTGGCTACAATTTATGGAAATCATGTGCAGACTATGTATACTGTGAAATATATATTTTCTGGGTAGTTCGCTGTATTATGAGACAATATAGCATACTGAAATAAATGTTCTCTGACTTCCTTGTTAGATGTGCTAAGTTCTTTCATCTTTTCTAGCCTCTGACCTGGGTGCTTCCACATTATAGGCTTAGAGTGAGTTCCCGTGCTTTGTTTGCTTACTCCTTGTGAGGGTTCAACACTGTCAGTGAATTTATTACAGTGCTATACTTTCTTTATGGTTTCTTTGTCTTTTTTCAGACTGAAAGGTTGAAAGCCCCGACTGTCCCTCTTCACCCCAGTCTTCTTCCTTCTTACTCTCCCCTCACCACTCCAGCTCTTCTACTGCCTGTGTACTCCCCCCAAAGTAGGCTGCGACACTGCACAAACCCCAGCTTTCCCTCCCCTCTCTGACAACCAGTTTTCCTCCTCACCTCACTTTCTCAGTGACTTGTTCACCCTCAGTGATGCGCTGCAGAACAGATTTTGCCACAGTCTTTTTGAACAATGGGGTGGGAGAATGATGAGACATTCTGCCTTGCTTTAAAAAGATTTTTTTTAATACTCTATTTTTGAATATTTCACCATTTCACTATTATTATTTTTGATCTGCAGTGGGTAGAATTTGTGAGTGGTAGGCTCACGGATACTGCGGGTCCGTTATAATTATATTTTATCCACTAGCCCAGATCCAAGAATCCTGTTTCAAGCCAAATGCATGTTAAAGCTGACAGCTTGACTTTAACATTGTTTCTATGATAAGCTTAATGCCGGTTGTCAGATCAAAGTCTAATAAATTAAGAACAATGCAGAGCTGTGATCTCTGTCCTGTGGGGTTTTGTGGAGCATTGTTTAATGAAGAAATGAGTGGGCTGATTTTCACAGTACCAAAAACATACATCACCCCCCCCCAAAAAAAACCTGCCTAAGAGTAAAGGATGTTAAATTTTGTATCTTAAACTTTTCTAAGTACCTGACCAAATTACAAATTGCAGGATTCCACAAGATGAAGCCATGGCATTTAAAGTGATATCAAAGTGCTCTAACTGTATAGTGTAGATACATTCAAAACTACCTGGACCAGCATGAGTTAAGACAAATGAATTACACTGAATTGAACAACAGCCAAATGAACAACAGCCAAATGTCATAAAGATCCTAATGTACATGTCTTTTATTTCCATTTCTTTCTCCACCTAATGTGTATATCCTTCTACCATGGCAACATTGGCGTTAGCTCAATAATAATCCGGATGCATCACTCCCAACCCGAATAGTAAACTTGCAAATTATAGGTTTAAAGTCAAATTCACATTGCCTGTCTGGATGTATAATACTCAGTAAGAATTATCTTTACACAGAATATTAACCAGGGCAGTTTGGTATAGATGAAATATCTATGAAAGCAGGTTTCAAAGATATTAGTTACACCTTTCAATCAGAAATGGAAGAGTGATAGGAACTTAGGAGCTCTGCATCATAATCAATCACAGAGTAGTGGTAATTCAACAAGAAAACAGGAAGAAAATTTTAGAACCTTTATTGTGTTAAAGTTTTGATATTTCTTGAATATTGTACATTACTTGTATTAAATCTCCTTCCAGTCTTTTTCAAAATATTGTTAATTAATTGCTAAGTGATTAAGAGATTAACTGCTTTACAAAAGTGACTGTAAATGCATGGCTGCAAAAATACAATAAGTACAGTCAGCCCTTCACATTCACTAGGGTTAGTGGTGCAGGACCCCTGCAAAAGTGGACAGATTGCAAATATAAAAATCTTTGTGTGTGTCTCTGGGGAAGGGGGCCAATGCATGGTAGGGAGAATGGACACCAACAGTGCAAACCAGGTCAAGGGTATGGGTTGGCATGGTGGCCCTATACGTCCTCTCTCTCTCTCTCTCTCTCTCCAGTCTCCTTCATGTGGAGGGCATCAGGAGAGGGTTTGTGGTGCTGAAAAATAAGACTGCAACTGATCCTTAGCAGACCAGGCAGTGTCTGGTGGAGGGAAGAGGAGGAGGACCAGAGGCAGGTTTCTCTGGAAAAGAAGTACTTGAGGGGGAGGTGTTGATGAAACTTGCAAATGATCAAATCCATGAAAGTCAAACCCACAGATGTGCAGGGCCGACTGTGTCATGTTTAAACAAATTAGAAAATCACCCAAATATTTTTTTGCATATTGAAGCAGTTGTATGTTCTGGAAAACTTTGTTTTGAAATTGAATCTTCTTCTTCCTTGCTGAAGTTTGTCAGGAAAGAGGGGGCGATTGTGATATATATTCTGCCTTGCAAGAGCACGGCTGTGGATCTACATGGCCTGAGATTTGTACTCTTTTTTTTCAGATTTGGAACAAGAGATGGAAACAGAACTTATAAAAGAGAAACATGAGAATCTATTTCAGTTGTATAACTTGCAGATTGGAATGGGTTATAGTTAGCAAGAAGCTTAGTAGTGTCATACAATTGTTAGAATTGGTTATCCATGCTAATTTTCATGGGCAGCTCTTTTGCACAAGTCTCTGAAAAAATACATTTTTATTACAATTCCCAGAATCCCTCAGACTGGGAGGATTCTGGGAGTTGTCGCCCAAAAAAATTTAGCTTAGAACTATCTTGACTACAGTGGATTTAATGGATACCTGAATGGCACATTCTTTCACTTAAAATTGTTCAATCCCATTTATTGGCATCTTTTCTCCCTCCTGTGTATTATGCTAGAGCTGTAATCTGTGACATGGTTACAGATTTTTTTTTAAAAAATCCTTATTCCAATAAAAAGAAGGATAGTTGTAAAAATAACAAATACTTCTTGTGTCTTGAGAAGTCGTCTTATGTTGCCATCCAGCTGAAAATGAAAGCTGAATGACTGATAATAAGTAGAAGCATCTGTAAATTTCATCTCAACTGAATGACTTAATGGGTATGGGTGTGTTTGTTTTTAACATTTGGTTTGCTTGGATTTGTAACATTCCAAATTAAAATACACCATCCAGCTGTCTGTTGAGTTCTATAATTCATTGGCACAGTGTGGGAGATTTTATTGACCTGCCTTTACTGTTGTTATTGGCAGTATATTTAATGGAATATGAAGTCAGCTTTGAGGCTGAAATTGTTTGGCAGCCAGATAACGTGAGCACTGATGCTTCTGGACCCATTGACTTGATAAATTTAAAGAAACGTAGGATTTTTTAAGAGGGAAAAAAAGGCTTTTTACTTCAAGGTACGTTAGAACTAATCCTGATCTGGTGTGAGTGGCACCATGCCTCATTCTCCACTTTTAGGAAAGGAGCAGGTTTGCTTCAGATAACTTGCTGTACTTTTGTTTTTTGCTGTTGAACTCACTAAACCAAAAAAAGAAAAAAGAAGAGGATATGCTGGAGTAAGTACAGCACATGATCACCTTTCTGGTTACTGGATTGGAGAGCATCTCTTTCCATAAAGTAATAAGTACGTGCTTGCAGAGAGATGGATGGAGAAGTGTTAAAAAAGTCAGAGAGACTGGCCAAATCCTCGGAGGTGGCCCCTTATATATATTGGAGTCTTCACTCAGGCCCAGCTCCAGCAGCCACTTTGAACTTTGAATTCATTGGCTGCTGCAAACAAAAGTTAATCTGGGGCTGTGCAAAGCTGCATGGGTCTGGAAATTTCAAACCATTACCCCAGCAAGCTGGAAGAGGCTGATGGCCACATGGTCATGCACCAACTTGCAATGGTGCTGGTGCAGTAAGTTGCACAGTATACTTAAGCCCAACAGCTTTTTAAAAGCTATATCTATTGTAATGTCTCTAACTCAAACAGACAAACCAATCCCCCACCTATTTTAATTTCAAAAAACTGTCCGGGAAGCCCCACATAAAACAAAAAATGTGAAGCGTGTCCATGGCAGCACAGGTGTGTGCCCGCTGTGTCCATTGACTTTAATGGGAGGCAATACTTTGCACAATGTTGCATTTATGCATGCAGAAGCTGCATGAGAGAAAGGTCGAATGTACAAGCTGATCAGGGAAGAGAATAATATTTTTTTTTAGTGAAGTGTTGTTTTCAGTTGAGGAGAAACACAAAAAGCCCCACAACTGAGGTTTGCCTTGAGAAAAGACTGTTGAACAAATATTTCTGTAAAAGTCTCATTAGTTTTCTGCAAATAAGCCCTAAAGTGCTTTTAACTAAGGCCATTTCCACACTTCACTCTTATAGTGCTATTATTCCACTTTCAACATCCCATGGAATCCTGCGGTTTGCAGTTTAGGGACGGGCATTTAGAATTCTCAGCCAAAGAGCTCTTTGGTAAACTACAAACCGCAGTATTCCACAGGATGTTAAAAGTGGAATAATAGCACCATAACAGTGTAGTGCGGAAGTAGCCTTACTTTCAGACACAGCCTCTTCGGAGTTCTTCAGCAGGAAATAATAGCAAAACATGCCAGTGGAAAGAGTGATGGTTTAGGGTATGAGATGCTACAAACCCAATTTTGAACAAATATCTGTTGTGTGATTCAACCTAATTTACAAGATTCATCTGATAAAACATGAAGTAGGAATGTTAAGTATGGTTTACACTGAAATGTGCATGAGTTATTATTAATAAAGTACATTAGTATACGTATTATATGTGCCATGGAATACAAACAAATTTTGTTTATGAGACTGTGAAATACACTGGATTTTCTGTGTTAATCTATTATGAAGTAGTGCCTTTTGGAAACATTTCAACTTAGAGTATAATTTTGACAAATACCTAGAAAAGTTGTAACTGGTCTATTATTTCCTTCATTAAGATGTTGTAGCTTTTGTGCTTTTATTATTTTTCCAGTGACTGGAAGTTTTTTTCAACTCTAAATATGGTAATATTTTGGCATTAGAGTATATTTAATACATTTTGTGGCTTGCAATATACAATTGTGTCGAAATGGAAAGAACATTTATTTGCAGAGGATTTTGACAGAACTTAGAGATTCACACTTGCTAGAGAATTTCCTTTCTTAAAATGTTACTCCCCGAGGATGTAGTAATAGTGGCGGAGGAGCACTGTTTTCTGGGACACTTTGTATCTTAATTTTACAGAATGAGCTAGTTAGCCAATAATTCTACCACTTTTTATGCTTTATTTTCTTTCTGCTTTGACAAAGTAGTTAGAAGAAGAGTTGGGATGTAGTTCAGAGGCTCTTGATCGTTCAGGAAGATAGTACAGATATTGGCCAAGTTACTGGAAAAAAAATCAGTGCAAGCGCTCCTGTATTAGTTGGGCTTATTTCTGAGTCAATCTGCATAGGATTCTGCAGTGGGAAGTGAAATGTAGATGGATTTATAGATAGCTTAAATACATATATCATTCTTCTTCTTTTACAATTATTTCTGCAGTCAGTGGTTGTCTGTGATAATAGTTCAGTGCATTTTATCTTTTCCTAGTATGAGACTCTTGCACGTATTGGTTTTGTTTTGGAAATTGCACTGCAGTCTCCCTTTCTCTCTCTGCGTGTGTATAAAAGCATTGTCTGTCTCAGTTTTGTAAACATTGGTGCCAGGAACACCCTGCAGCTGATTGTGTCTGCAGTTCTTTAGACTCTGTTTGCTTGTCTGGATAATATTCTGTTTGCACTTCTTTATTTAGCACCCAGACGGAAGACGTTGACTACTGGGACAGTGCAAATAAATCAAATTAATTCTTGCAGCATAGTTTGATTTGCAGGAGCAAACCAACTCTCTCTTTGCCTAGTTGCATGTGCAAGAGTCTAGAGCCTTTCCCCTAGATTATTTTGGCTCCCAAACAGCTATTGGTCACAATAGATGCACTCTTGCACTCTTCATTTGTCCAACTTTCCAGGAAGTCATAAATTTCTGTGAACATTTTGTCAGTACATGTAGAGCCAGAGTCTGCTCGTTAAACTGTTCCGTAGGATGCTACTTTATGCAGAATCAGAGCATGAGTTCATCTCACTTAGTGTTGTCTGCACAAACTGGCATCCAGCTCTCTGGATTATCAGGCAGGCTGAAGGTCCCAGGATCTTTTTCATACTAGGTATGCGCCTACTACTGACCTGTGTTTATGTGCTAATAACGTTAAGCATATTATATGTGTGCCTTACTTTGCCCAAGAACCTCCTTGTGCTGGAATATCTTCCTCTCTTCTTCCTGAGAGTCAGAATTTTGTCTTTGAGCAACTTTGCCTGAAGATCTCCAGTTTTTCCCGGTTCATCTTGAAGTCAGAATGACTATCTGCCCTCTTGTCTGTTTAGCAAAAAGGAGATATATTTGGAAACTTAGTTGTTATGTATAGTGACTGATAGTACTGGAAAAGTCCTGTTTTGACTCTGCTTTTCTTTCTTTGAGTGTTTCAGCCTGCAGGTAGGTTTATTAAGCATCCAAGGGAAAGGATATCCTTGTTTCCTCTCTTCTTCTTTCTTCTACTTGCTACAGGTCTGGTATGAATGTCTGCTTTACATTTTGTAAATATTTTGCTTAGATCTTGTTGAGCCAGAAGAAGATGAAATATTTCTTTTTCTCCGCTTTCAAAATGTTGCTGCATTGGAAAACTGTCATATGGTGTTTTCATTCTCAGGAGGAAAACCTAACTCGATAAAGCAATTTGATAGAGGAGGCATGTCATCTTTTCTCTTCCTCTCCTCTTAGCCAGTGCTAAGGCTCTGTCAGCATCTGAAATAAGGAATAGTTTATTTCTAGAAAAGTAGCTTCTGCTTACAGTTCCATGTAGGCAAGTGGGCTTCCTTTGTTTGAACAGAAAGTACAGCACTTGTCTTTTCAAGCCTTTGGTACTTGGCTCCAATCTTGGGTTGCTTGATATTTCACAAGTACTATCAGATTTGGGCAGGCCCAAACACTTTTCATTATTGTGTTAGAAAGCTGATGGTATTCATGTAATTTAGGAACCCATAGTCTAGAACAGGAGTGGGAAACTTGCAGTCCCCAGATACTTTTGGTCTGCAACTCTCAGCATTCATCACCATTAGTTACATTGGCTAGGACTGCTGAGGCCAACAACAGCTGGAGGACTGTATGATTATTGTCCCTGGGACCATTTCATACCACACATTTATAGAGGTGTGTTTCCATTGTAACTGCCATGACAACAACCTGTGGAATCCTGGGATTTGGAGTTCAGAGAGAGGTTCTTAAAATTCTAATGCTTTGTAAACCTCAGTGAGTCCATGGCAGTTAAAATGGAATCGTAATGCTATAATTGTCTAATCTAGCTGAGAGCAATAATTAGATTTAGACCATAATATCCTTTGCATATTCTTTAAGACAGTTTGCCATGTTCCTATAGATTCCAATTTGTGCAGCATTTGTGGCACCATTGTTCAACCTGGAAGGATAATCAGAAATGGGGCATGTGGAGGGGTATTAAATGTTCTGGTTTCTTAATATTTTCCTCTATTTATGCTCTGCCGTTTGTTGTAAATCTGTGTAGATATTGTGTAAACAATATTAATAGTGTTTTATGAATTATCTGTTTTGGAAGAAGAGGTTAGTATGTGTCTTAACACCATGTTATGCTCCTGGAGAATCTGATTTGCCTATACGTAGTTTCTTGCCGTTACAAACATATATTTTATACTTCGGCGTTGCCCTCATTTCAGAGCCTAGTCATGATGCTTTGGTGGGCATTGTTAGTCCAATGGAATCAGGATGTCTCTGAGAGTGTAAATCTTCTGCTTCCCTGCCTGACTATACTACTTGAGGTAGTTGATGTTTCTCAAATAATTCGTCAACAGATTACTGGATGGTGGATGGCCATGGCATTTGTAGATCAGTAAAGGAGAAGGAGACTAAGCTCCACGTACTTGTAGATGGAAGAAATTTTATTCCTTGAAAAAGCCCAACGTGTTTTGGCCTGTATATTTTTGGTCTTCTTCAGGGGCTGTATTGAAAACAAATACATTGTTGTCAATATTAAATAAAAGAACAATACACATATATAAAATCCACATACATAAAAATCAAATGCTATTTGAATTTGTTGGAAAAAATTCTGCTATTTGAACTTTTTGGATTTTATCTATGCATGGTGTTCTTTTATTCCATTGGCAGAAAGGTGAGATATAAATTCAATAATAAACAGACAATGTTACAACTGACTCTCTGTGGAACACATTAGACATCAAATATTGCTGAAATACATTAAGTTTTATATTCATCTTTGTTTTTGTTTAAATAATATCTGAAATAATAGTGACAGCTGATATTATTACTGAAAATTGATTCCAAAAACTTGGCTTCTAAGAAAACGGAGAGGTTTTTGTCCTGCTATGTACGCTTTCCCTTAGATTTTACTCCTGAAATGTAAATGGTGGAAGTACTCTATGTCATATTTAGCTTCCTGTTTTGTAATAAGAGTTTTATAAAATGGTAATGATGAGACCTGATAAAATGATAATTATAGATTAGACTTGAGGCCGTGAGTGTTTTTACTTTTCCCTTTTAACTGCAATTTTGTTATTGTACTGCAGCCCCCATCTTCACTAAATGTGGCTTTTGAAATGTAAATCATATCATGTTCAGAAATGCATATTGACATCTTCAGTGCTGTTTCTTTTTGCATTTCAAAGGGTTGTGCGGTCACACTTTGCATCTCAGCAAAATTGCCATATTTTCCTTCTAAAGATCTCCTTTAATGTGTGCTAAAGATCTCCTTCAATGTCTACTAAATGGGGTTGTGCACGCACACATGCATGCATGGTTTTATTCACTGAATGCTATGAATCTTGCTGTAAGTTACTAGAATACATATTTCCCTTTTTAATTTCTCAGCTTGCATAAGGGGAAGGTGGAGCCCAAGGAAGATACGTGAAGACCAAATCTGGCAGGATCCTAAGAAAAGTCAGCAAGCAAACAGCAAAATCCAATGATGTTCTCTGAGCAGAGGATTAGAACTAAAATTTGAAAGACAAATGTAGAATGACTGCTTTTTGTTACAAGGACACCATGGCCAAAATTCTCTGGCTGGATGGTTGAGGCGCCTGATCTGTACTTGCCATTTGAAACTGACACACATCCTTTCAACACCTTGGCAGAGGTAGCTATGCCAAATGCTGGACTGGAGAGAAGAAATGGACATTGAAAAGCAAAGATGGAAGTAACTTGACAGCTTCAGTTGTAGAAGTTGCCTCTGCGAAGGAAAGGTTAAGACTGGAATCACAAGCTTTACTGGGAGAGCAGTATGCAGGAAGCTGGTTTTCAGGCCACAAATGCTTTCACGGGTAAGAATTTTGCTATAATTTCTAGACAATTTTTTTTATTCATATCTGTGCTCGAAAGCAGGAATTTCCATCTTGATTTCATAGATATTGCACGAGCAATTTGCCTTTCAAATCCCAAACTCTGACAGACTATTACACAGTTTGCCTGGTATCTTGAGTTTGGAAAGATGCAATCCATACATTTATACTGCAGTATAGTCTTTTAAAATCGTGGTGAACATTGTTGCCTTACAAGTGAGGTACCCAAATATTGTGTCACAGGGTGTGCAGCCTTTGTTTTCTTTGGTTGGCTAGAATAGTTTGGGAAACTGTAGTCAAAAGCACATGGTGATCCTCTGGGTACTAAAAGAGGCCAATTGAAAAAAAAATTGTGGTTAAACTGTGTAAGTTGCAGGATTTGACAAAATTTCTTATGTGGGTGAACTTGGCACCACTTTAGATTCTCCATTTTTTTAATCAGTGAGGGAAGATGGATGTGGTTTGATTCTCTGTTTGTTTAGTTCAGCACTTTGGGAGACATAGAGTAAATGGAGCCAATATCATTCAGAGTTACATTATTTTCTTCACAGTTTGCCTTGGTGAACTTATAGTAGACACTGCTGTAATCTTTCAAAAGAAATTCTAGACGCATTTCTTGAACAAGTTAAGAACAAATAGAAACTGGTTTTAAAATTCATCTTGGTTTCTGTTAGAAAAACAAACAAACCTAGCCCTCGACAGTACAGATCTTGACATCTTATACAGGACCATAACGTCAGAAGTAAGTGTTAAGTGTCTGATCCTTTGTAAAAGCTTGTCAGCTTTTTAAAAATGTCTCTGAAGTATATCATACCTTGACATGCCATTTTAAAATCTCACGTCCTCTATCTCTGTCCTGCTTTGTCACTCTGTTATGGATTCTTTCCAAAATGTTATGTTACATGTCCAGATTTACCCTCTTTTTTGCAAATATTTGCTCCTGTGTGCCTTCAGTAGCAGCGTGATCTGCAGATATTAGCAGGTGATGATATTTATCTCAGTCCTGTGAAAGGCCTGTTTATTTCCCTTATTAAACACTACCTGTTTTGTAGTTAGCTGTGCACAGCAGAATTCAGAATGGCATATGAACTGGGCATTTTTTCTGACTGGCTGGTAGCTCTATGCCTGCTATAAATCTCTAGCACACATGATTATACCTATATAATATATAACAACAAAATAAATAAATAAAGGGATGCAGTGCAGACTGAGGAGAGGATGCTTTCTGGCTTTTTCCTCTGGCTTTACTTTCCATTCATCTGATTTCCATGTCTTTGGCTGTGCCTCCCTTTGGAAATTGTCCCATTGATCTTACTCAGAGCTTACATCTAGTGGTTGCTTCTGGCGAAACACCAAGCAACAGCAGATGTCAGTCTTGGTGAGGTTATTCCTTTGGTGGTAGGTCCTTGTGTCATCATACAAGAGCCTTGGGGGTCTTCACCTGGACTGGGAGAATTTGGCAGAAGACTGCTTCTCCATATAAACCTGTCTCAACCCTGTAGTCATCTTCAGACACCCTTCAAGTTGTGCTAGAGCTTGCATCGGCTTGTTTGGCAACGACCAGGAGTTGATCTTTCACTTCCCGTGTAGTCCCCCGCAATCAAGATATGAGACACATATGAATATAATTACAGTTTCAGCACTAAACTCAGTGCTGTAATGCCAGATGATTTGGTTGTGATTGAGTTTTAAACTCCTTGTTTTAAACAGCAGAGTTGCTGTTGTGCTTCTATAGTAGTTTACTGTGCATTCTTTGAAGGTTATGTTTGCATTATTTAATTTTCATTGCCTAAAATGGAAAGAGGACCTGGCAGCATGTAAATACCAGCATAGTGTAGTGGTTTGGGTGTTGGACTTGGATTCTGGAGGCCAGGGTTTGAATCCCCACTCAGCCATGAAAACTCAGTAACTTTGGACAAGTCACTTTCTCATTTTAGCTCACCATACGTCAGAAATCACTTGAAGGCACACAACAACAAAATATCTCAACAAAATATGCGCCAGCCTAAAATGTGTAGGTTTCTTTTAACCATTTCTTGTGCATGTGTTTGATCTCATATGCTTGTGTTGTGTACAGATGAGTTGAAGGTAGTTGTGTGAAACATGCAGTTTTTGTAAAAGTAGATGGTTTGTGTCTTTAAGACCTAGTTTTGCCCATTGGGTATACTGCCTTCCAAAGGGTGGCAGCATTGACATTGGAAAGATGGTGAAGGAGAACTGGAGAAAGACAGACTTACAGTATTGGGTTTCAGTAGCATGTGTGCAGTAAACAGCACAATAAAGCTTGTCCTGGGAAAGAATTTGATTCTACTTGAGGTGATGCTAGTGGTGCTCTGTGTGTGCCTAGGTCCAACAGGCAAGGTAAACAGCTGCCTCCAGAATCACTTACTGAGCATGTGTGAAGAACAAAATAGAAAGAAAAGAGGAAAGCAGATTAACCCACCTCACCAGCTGCCATGGCTTGTTGAGCATAAATCTTTAACTTTCACCACCAACATGGAAAACATTAGAGAAGTAAAGGCTATTGAAAGGAAAATATCATCCTGGCATGCGTTTTGGAATCAGCGTACAGATGTGTTCTAGAAGTTGTTTTTGTTTACTTATACAAGGCTTAATGAGAACCAGCATGAGGGAGTAGTTTGAGTGTTGGACTACAACTCTGGAGACTAGGGTTCGAATCTTCACTCAGCTGTGGAACCGCTGGAAGATCTTGAGCAATTAACACTCTCTCAGCATCAGAGGAGGGCAAAGGCAAACTCTCCTCAGAACAACATTTCCTTTCCCAATTGTGAAAGGGGCAGAGGGGACTGACAGAGCAATGAGGCAGTGTTGCTTGTTTTTCCCTGTTTTTCTTCAGAAAAAAGTAGGGAATGACCTCACCTGATGCTCAGAAGGCCAAATACTTTCCTGATTGTGGTATAGTGTGATCTAGTAATACTTAGCTGCAGAAATTCCTTTAGCAGTAGAAGGTTTTTGGTACCTTTCAAGGCTAAAGTGTTAACTAGGTTGTCTGCTTTACTTACAGTTACACCCAGCCTCAGTTTGATTTAGTTTGAAATCAGTGGGATTTTTCCTTAGTTCAACTAAGTTTGTCTTGACCTAGCATTGTAATCCAGTAAATGTCCATTAAGAAAAAAAATTATGTATACCTGAAAGCTTCTGCAAAGCCAAACATAAGATATTACTTAGATCTAGGACATAGTTTTACCAGATCCCAAGAATCAAAGTACTCATCAATTGATTCTGATAAGATACACTTGATGCAATCCAGCTATGTTGCAGCCTCAGTTTGCTATGTTCAAACAATCATAGATTTTCCTTAACTCAATACTTTGTATTAAAAGTTCCTTGATTTTTGCCATAGTGATTTTTATATTGTTGTGGGATATATAGCTTTTCTTTTCTTTTCTATCTGACTCGTGTATTTCTTCAAAGCATTTTTGCCCAGATCTTCAGCCACAAAAGTTTCTGGAGGAGCTTACAAACTTCAGGAGCGAGAGGCTTGCTGCCCTCAGGCTTACAGTCTAAAACATATGACACACAAGGAAGAGTGCTGAAGAGAGAAGGTGGGGAAGAATGCATGAGTGGCAGTTCTTAAAGTTACACTGTTTATAATGACCAGCTTGGCTGCAAGGAGATGAGATAGCCTTATGAGAATGGCTGCTTTTAGATAGCATTTGTGAAGACGACAGAAGAAAACTGGTCTCTCAGCACACAGCCTTGCTTGTCATCTCCTCTGCTTTCTGCAAAGAGCTGGAGGCCTCACTCTCAAAGGATAGTTAAATGAATCTTCATAAAATATAAAAAAGAGGAAAAGGAGTGGGGAAGAATGTGGCAGCATCATTAAGACTAACTGGTTTTTGTTTTAGCATGAGCTTTTATGGACATAAACCCACTTCTTCAGATGCAAAAATCATTTTCATATTTAAGTTTTTTTAGACTATTCAAAAAGAAATAGTTTTCTGATTTTGATGCTGAACTGAATAAGAAAATAATGACATGGCATGAAAAGAAGTTCTGAAGGTGGTATTCATTCTGTTCCTCTTTATATTCTTAGAAAAAGTTCCCAGTTATTATAATCCCAACTACTAATTTAGTTTCACAAGCGTGCTCTTTGCTGCAGCAGCAGCTGCTCCTCCTCCTCTTACTCCTCCTTCCCCTGCTCCTTCTGCATTAAGCCATTTTCTTCAAGGTACACCCATTTTTCACATCAAGATTTGCGCTACTGTACTTAAGGAAGGACATCTGTACTGTGAAGTCCTACCATAGGAGAACTTTGCAGTTCAAAGGTTTACTCTGAACAACAGTTCTGAACAACTTTGAGTAATAGGCTTACTTTCATTAAAGAAAAAAAGAAACATGATAGAACAGACCAAAGGCCTGTTTATTCCAGCATCATGCTACTCACAGCAGCCAATCATATGCTTATGGGATGCCCAGAAGCAGGATGTGAGAGTTTTTGCCCTCCCTCCTGTTGTTTCCTTTTCTGAACTTAGATATACTGTTTAGCCATCATCATCATCACTGATGTTGAGAGGTTAATCATTGTTTTTTTTTAAAAAAGAAAAGCTTGCTCAGGCATCCCTTAGGGATATTTTTAGTTATAGAGCAAAGAGAAAATCTTGAGAAGATCAAACCAGTATATGTGTGTGTATGATGAAATATTGACAGAAAATTTTTCCCAGAAGAACATCCCTACCCATATTGAGAACATAACAAACTGTGCGTGTCAGTGGCAAACTTTCTTTTCTCATGCTATGAAGTATCATCAGAGAAACATATGCTTGTAAATCAAGCTGCAGAACTTTGAACCAAGGAGATTCTAAGACAGCAGAGGCGGGGTCCAAATAGATAAGTTGTGAACAAATAGTACAATTTTGTCAGGGGTTCCTAAGGGACTGTGTCCCTGCTAATGTGGGATAATCTAAGTGGAGAAGAAAGTAATTGCTGACCATCAAAAGTTTGGCCATTCAAGGCAGAATGTGCTTCCACATTTTATTTCTTGTATTAGTGGTAGTGCTGAATCAGGAAACACAAAAGACAGTGTCTCAAGTTGAGATACTTACTTCCTATTGGAGATATTTTAGGGCCTTAAGCTCCCTTATTCTGAGTTGGAGCATTTTCCCATCTAGTCCAGCTGGCAACAATTCTTCCGGATTCAGACAGGAAAGTTGCCCAGTGGTCTGCCATTAGAGTACAAATCAGGCCTGACTGGTTTCTAAAATCAGACAAGATGGGGTGTGTTCAGGGTGGTATAGTGGTGATATGAATGAATGTTGCTCATTGCTTTGATTCAACAGAAACTGGGCCACCAGTGGTTATCTTGCAGTCACTTCAGGGATTGGATCCTTGAATGTGCGATTTCCGGAAGATCAACACAGAAGTACTGACAGGCTAACCTTAGCATGCAGCATCCTGCCACTGCAGTGGAAAGGCCTGTAACAGGTAAAATTCCAACTGGTTGTGAGCAAACAGTACAATCATTTATAACTGTCTGCTCTTAGTATGTCTGACAAGCCTTTAGGCTTTCTCCTCCTGATGTGAGCTGCAGAGATGACAATTCAGCTAACAGGTCTTCTGCCAGTCACTGAATAAAGTGATGTGAAAACTGCCTTTTGCCTACCACATTGCCATAATTTTCGTTTGCTAACTAAGGATCTCTGGTTATGCTGTCAGGTTCATGGTTAATTTCTTAACCTGGTTAGAATCTCCAAATTTAGTTTATAGACTGTTAAAGTGATTGTCTTGGATAGCCATTGGTTCTAAAAGCTGCATTGATGTGTTTCTCAGGTGCAGTTAATTTAAAGAAAGTGTTGTGGTTAATATGGAGTTTTATGCAGGTTAGGAGGTTTGGGGCAGTCCTAATTTTCTGACATAAATAGAGAATGAATGGCAAGAAGCAACAGCTGCATGAGTTGCATTTAGGCCATTTCAATTTGTAATATGTTTGGCTCCCTCCAGATGCAAGAATGTTAAGTATGATTATTCCAACTGCTTTCCGTTGTGCAAGATAAGTAAGGTCTCAAATCAAGCTTTACTACCCTCAGCATTGACAGCATAATGGATTTTTAGAATAAATTTGTTTATATGTTTGTATATTTTTATTTGACATTCTTAAAAGTTCTGATTAATATATTAAAGACAATCTGTAACATCTTCATGCTGTAATTTGTATTCCCATAGATGTCAGGCTGTGGTAAAAGCTTAATAAGACATTGTTCAAGATATTGCATGGAAGGCCATTTAACATAAAATATTTTTTTATTCAGCACTCTTCCTCCTCCTCTTCTTCATTATCATCATCATCATCATCATCACTGTTTATAATGTAGTTCATCTTTCATGTATACCAAGGTGCAATTAGGAAAAAGCGGGAGAGGAAATAAATATAATCAAAAGGAAAAATATACTAATTCACAATGATACAGGAAAGATAAGAAACACTTAAGATGTATGTATTGATATATGTGATCCAGATACCAAAAGAGGTATCCAAGGTCATTTCCACACTACACAGTTATAGTGCTATTATTCCACTTTCAGCATCCTGTGGAATTCTGGGGTTTGCAGTTTACTGAGGCCAAAGAGCTCTCTGGCTGAGAATTCTAAAGGCTCCTCCCTAAACTGCAAACCCCAGGATTCCACAGGACTTTGAAAGTGGAGTAATAGTACTGTAACAGTGTAGGACAGAAATGGCCCAAAAGAAGTTGACAACAATTGGATGTGTCTCCATATAAAGAGATAATGAAATGTTCTTCAGTCTGTTATATGATAGATGGCAAATATTTGTCTGTCCAACCTTGGCCATGAAGGCTCCCAAGACCCGTTTCTATTGCCCATCTGTTAATTTAAAGACTGAACTTTAGATGCTGCCTGAGATGCTAAAGACTGAATGGTTTACGAGTGTGAGCTTTCAGTCAGTTCTGCCCTTATAGTTTAAAAATATTTCTCAGGAGTGCTTCTGGAGGCAGTCAACAAGCATCATTAAGTGTGGAAAAAAAAGATTAAGGTTAATTTGTTTTTGAAGTTCTGTCGCTAATGTGTGTGTATCTGCATACATGTGTGCAGTGTTTTCTTTCTGGCATGGACAGGGTGATGTTTCTCATCTAAGCCTATCTTTTGGTAGGATTTTACATCTTTATATCCAAATGTTTTTAACATGTGCATGTTTGCACATGTAGACCAAAACTCTGCAGATTGGCTCACAGTATCCCTCTTGCATGCTGACACAGCTTGTGGTTTGAACAGGATTCATGCCTAAACCCATTACTATGGAGCAGGGTGTCCTCTGCTTGAGTTGCAGGCCACCACAGTATGCAAGGTGAGTATGAAATAGTTCAGATAGTCATATGGTTTCTCCCCAAAATCCATATTTAGATCTGGAATATAAAAAGTAACACGGAGAATGCCTATGAGCATATTCTTTGGGCCTTTTAGTGTGTGTGTGTATGTGCAGCCACTATGGTGTATCTGGGAATGAAAGTGTGAGGCCAACGAGACCAAAGGCAGGGTTAAGCTTTTATATCACACTTGCATGAGAGTGAGCCCTGCTGAACTCTGTAAAACTTTCATTTGAGGAAGCATGCATGGGAGCAGGATGGAAGTGATTGTAAAAAGTATTACTTCACTCAGCTGAAGGAGAGGTGTCTGAAATGATTCTAATTGTTGCAACAGGTATTAGTTTGCTTGAAGAAAATGAAGATGGCAAAAAAATTTGGCAATGTGTGGATTTATATGAGCAGATGGTGTACAGGAAAGAACAGAGAAGCTCCAGGGAAGTGTGAGCTGTCCACCGAGCCTTTAATTCTGTTCCTGTTCTGACTGTTTCCTAATACTGTGTCGTCTAATTTTGGATTATTATGATTTTTTTTTCTTATTAGGAAGATGGCCAGTATTCTGAATGTTTTGACATTTGTGTTCTCAGTCAAGTTACTCCCATTTGATTTAAGGGACAGTCATAGAGGGAGCCTTGTAGAGTGAGGAATTTATTATTATTATTATTTAAAAAGATGAGCACACTTGCAAAGCATTTGTCTTTGCAATAAACATCTATGTATAATCGGTACTTATGACAGCAAGATTGGTGAAACAGCTTAGTGCAGTGTTGGTTGAATGTGTATGGCTTGTATGTGGGTTGTGATAGTGGGAGACAGAACTTGGTAAACAGGGCGAGATAGTCGCTAAGAAAAGCATGAAATATTTGTTCGGGATATGAGTGATTCAGAAATTGTATGTTTATTCTGGAAGCTTAGACTATACAAACCAGTAATTTATACTGGCGGAAGATGAATATGCAGCCGGCTGTGTATTCCATCAGTTCTTGATTTAAATGGAAAAACTGGAGATTATAGATGACGCATTATATTTGCCCCCTTGCCCCAGCCTCCTCCTGAGACTTATTATACTTGATTTGTTTATCTTGAAAGAAATGCTTTATGTATTCTATTTCAAATATTGTCTCAGTTATTCTAAACAAAATGTTGGAGAGACATGGTTCTACCAGTAAAGTGAGAAAATAGTTGCTTCAATGGAAAGGCACTGTGGTTTATTGTATGGGATCAATTCTACCTGTGAAGGAATGCATATTTTGCTTGTTGGAGAAATGCATTTTCCTTGCCAGAATAACAATGTGGTGAAAGAAGCTTTATGTGTTCCATATGGTGCTGAAGAAAAGATCCAGCAAAACAAAGTGAATGTGGTTCTACATTTTGTAATCTAGGAGAGTTGCTTTCCCCCCCACCTTTTTTTGTGTATCTTTCTAAAATCAGTAATTCACAGAAAATTTGGCTAAGAAACCTTCTGGATTAAAAGGGAATCACTTTTATGCATCATGGAAACGTGGATTCCTTTGCTTAAGAGGGCTAGCAAGAGAAATGTGTTAATGCTGATATTATCTTTATTAGTGATTGTCTACCTTTAATGTGCAGAAGTCTATGCAAAACTTGCAAATGTATCATTTCCATTCAACCCCCACTTGCTTTTAATGTCAAGTTTGGTGGACTTACAACTATTATGCATCATTTAAGCTTAAGAGGTATATGTAAAATTAGTTCAATCATCTGAGAAAAGGGATGTAAATCACACTTGTCTTGTCCTCAGGTGCAAGAATGACAACCCATAAGCTTCTTCTCCTTGCCCACAAAGTATTTCCTGCCCTTTTCAGCAATTTCAGCAATGATTTTTCTAGGAAAGCTATTTTAATGCACAGAACTACAATAGCTATGCAAAATTGTCATGTTTTGTCTGAATTAATGATTGCAAGGAATGCATGAGCTGTTTGCATCTTTTCATCAGTCAGTCAGTCCTTCTGTTCTGTATACCTGCAAACTAAAGTTGTTTTGTATACATATTTCTGTACAAATTATGGAAATCTCAACCAATAGAACAGTGTTCCTCATGTTCTTGTGCTGAAGGTGAGAGTTCTTGAGGAGACTAACAGTTTCTCAGTAGGAAGTTTTAATGTATTGAGACACACTCTTGTTATGATTGAGAAATTTTTTTGGAGTATTCTTCACGTCTTTACCTGAGACACCTTCTCTCAAGCCATGCACTTAGAATTAAATTTACCAAGTTTTCACCTTCCTACCAGAAACTTCTGTGGACAGCCCTTCTGTCACATTAGGAGAGGCGGCAGTCAGAAACTCAACAGCCATATATCAGTCCCTGACAGTGTGTCTGTTTTCAGTTGGGTGATGTTACGTCATACCACAAGAGTCAATTTATTTTTGGCAGATAAATTTGATTCTAACTGTTGTTATAATAAGTTATAATAACTCTTCCAATTTTTTTATTCATTGGTGGAAGAAGGCAGATCATTTGCATAGATAATTTCTAATGTACTATGACTCTGATGTCACACTATTAACTTTTTTTTTCCAGGCTGGTGATAAAAAGAGATACAGCAAAAATTGGGATAATTAAAATATATCTGTACAGTTTTGCACTTCCATAGCATGCTTCCATAGCATGCTTATTATAATTGACATTTATATATAATCAAATATTTTAATGCTTAGTAACTGAAACTGGTCTATCAAATTTCAGATTGTACATTAGTTATTTGTTGTTGCATTACAGTTATGGGATAATTCTGTTAAAGTTAAAGAAACTGCATTTTTTGCTTAGAGAGCTTGTAATTTTTTAATGCTTACTGCTGGCATGCATTTGCACATCCCAGAGTTTAAACATGCAAACATACTGGGGGTAAGACCTAATTAACACATCATGGGATTAGACTGTCAGTTTCTTTCTTTATTCTTGCAGCCAGCATTGGACAACAAGCTGGCCATTTGTATAGCTTCCTATACCTTTTATTGCACGTATAGTTGACCCTCCACATTCATTAGGGTTAGGGGCGCAGGACCCTCACACAAAAGTAGGCACCCAGGGTCTAAACCAGGCCTGGGAAAAGAGAGGGAAAGGGAGTGGGTCAACATGGTGGCCCTATTTTTCCTCTGTCTTCCCTATCTTCTTCATAGAGTTGGAGAGGCATTGGAGAGGGCTTTTAGTGCTGAGAAATTGGGCTGGAAGCCATTCTTAGCTGGTCTGGCAGCAGTTGGTGGAAGAGGATGAGAACTAGAGGTGGATTTTTAAAGGGCTGTGTGGCCTGATTGGAGCCTCTGTTACCCTGTTTACTGGGGGTCCCGGGAGGGACTCCAAAATGTGCTGTACTATAGGTGGGGAAAATTAGCTCAGAGCACTGCTTTAGCGTTACGAGAGGCAGGGTAACTTAGCTGGATCTTGTAACCCAGTGTTTACGGGGTCAGGCCAAGTCAAGGAGCGGACCGGTTTGAAAATAATGAATGATCTTTTATTAAATACAGGCACGCAATGTAAGCAACATAAGCACACAGATAACTAATGAAAATAAAAGTGTGAGTAAGATAGTGGGATTTTCAGAGGGATAGTTGGTTCAGGTGGTACAACACCTGTTCCTGAAGCCTAGAGGAAGATAGCGATGCTGGGGTTCGGTGTATCTCAGCACGTGGAGCTGAGAGGAAGCTCGCCAAGCAATGCGGCAGCAAGGCGGTTGGAACTCGGGAGCTATCCGAGGAAGGTCTCGGAATCAGGTTTTTATAGGGAGAAGTGTGACTGCAGGCTGTGCCTTACTCGGGGACAACAATGAGTTTTGGGTGCGAGACAATGTCTCCGAAAGGTCACAATTTAGCATGATTGAGTTAAGTCCGATTTGACAAAGAGGTAGACTGTTTGCAAATGCTCAGTGCTTGGCATTTGAGCTTCTAGCTTGCCAAGTTACCTGCTCGGGGCAGGGAGTCCTTTGTAATCAGCGTGCATACATAATGAGGGTGTTTGCCGGGGAGGTCCCTGAAGCTGTGATCTGGCTATTTCTGGCGTGCCTGTATTGTTTGAGAATATTTCAGCAGTTAAGTGCCGAGCCTAGTTCTGTGCTTGTGTGGCGGCCTCACAAACACGTGGTAGCGTAAGGCCGAATTAGTGATATCAAAGTGATATCTAGTGCTATCGCCAGGTAGGCCTAAACTGCAGTAACACCACCAAAGGGGATAGTTTCCCTGGAGAAGAAGCACTTGAAGGTTTGGGGGGCAGGGTTGGAGAAACTTGCAGATAATTAGAACAGGGAAAGTGAAACCTGCAAATATAGATATCTACTCACTGAGAAATTTTAGTATTCCAGAACTTGAGTGGATCGTGAAATGACAGGATAGGAAAAATTGTTCTTCCTTATTCTTTAAATCTGTAACTTTCTGTTCATGTGAAATACGTGTTTAGAAATCACAAAGATTTGTAGAGGGTTTTTTTGTTTGCTAACTACCAAATAATAGAATTAAGAGAAGGTGACAGGTTTACTTTTCACCCCTGTGTTTTGCACTTATTTGCCTTAATTAGAGAAGACTGTAGATGAAGTGTTACTAATTCCAGGAGCACACAAAAGAGTGTACAGACATGGATCGCTGCCTTAGTATGGTAGTCAGAAACTACAATATGTTTTTGTAGTGGCCTTGCAGAATGAGGATTGTGATCCTTCCAATAAAAGTAACTCTGCATGTTAAGTCCAGGATGGAGATAATTTGCCAGCAGAAAGTCACTTGCTGTACAATTGATCAACAAAGGTTTTCACAAACTACAAGTTAAGGCACATTCTCTAAATACTGAATCTACATGAAGCAGATGTACTGTCACTTAAGAATATAAAAACAGAGTTTGGAAATGCACTGTAAAAGTAATTAGTTACAGCTATGATTCTGAGTCTGCCTCCAAATTAGTTGGGTGCCATTGTTGTTAGTTTTTAAAAGTAACTATTTACTTTCCTTTTACTCAAAAGTAACTAAATAAATTCTTTTCAGTTGTTTGTTTAAAAAATAAACAACTACAGTGTTTTTAAGTGTTTTTTATGTGACTTAAAAAACTACAGGCTGCTGGCCTGTGCTGTAGTCTCTTTTTATCCATCCACCTAGTCATCACCTCAAAACCCACAAGAAAGTATGAGGCAGCAGTGCAAGACACAGCATGGCCCAACAGTTGAACCATGTAATAATGCTCTTTTGTCTTTAGTGAAACCAGTAAAGTCTCTGCAAAGGAGACTTTAAAAGTTGCAGTTACACATCCTTCGTTCATTTACAGATTCAGTGTAATGTAACAATATTTTCATCATTGGAAAAAGGTTCTAAGTAGTCCCTTGCTGATTGTTTGCAACTTGCTCCTTCCGGGTTCTGATTGAAGTGCCCGTCACTGTCAAGGCAGGAGTCACTGTCCAGCTCATTTCTGCCTTTAAGTTTACACTTGTGTTGCAACAGAAATATGTCAACATGAATCAGCGTATGTGGTGTAGCAATCTGCCTTTGTGTGTATGATTTGTCAACTGCACTTGTCCATCTGGAATTTTCAGCAGCTTAAGGAAAGGAGGGGAGACATAGCATATGGGGCAAATTTTATGAAAAATAAGCTTTAAAGATAGTTTTGCTTTCTGGCGTACACCCAAAGTTCTGGAAGCAATTCAAAATTCAAAGTTGTATTTTGTATTAGGAAAATATGTCCTCTTTCCTCAGAAGCCTCTGAAAGGCACCTTAGTTAAAGTTTTGCAACATGTGAATTTTAAAAATATAATTGATTCATCAAATTAGTCACTTGGAAGCCAGACAGTTAATTGGTTGATAGCTCTAGAAATCGGAGACATAGAATTGGGAAAGAGAAAACAGAAAGCATTAAATTTTACAAAGTGGGTTGGAAAATTTAAACATGCTTTGAGATACCTATAAATCTTCAAGGCTGTAAAGGTAAATGTCACTGGGGGACGGCTTTATGTCTATACCTCTTTGGCACATAGATGTATGTTATTGTGACTCAGTGCATGTGACCTAGCAGTCTTGGTATGCGTTTTGTGTCTGATTTGCCATAGACTACTGTCTTCCTGAAGACATCAATACTGGAATTACCCTAACCTCTGTTAAATAACCCACTCTAGCTCCAGTGGCCTAGCCTGCCTTTAAAATATAGTTAAAAGGATTGGGTTCTGGCAGTCTGCGTTGAAACGTGATAAGAAGTGAGGGGACTTTCTCAGAAGAATGAGAAAAGATTGTTTTTGTGTGATTACCTTTTCACAATACTTTATGGAATTGCTGGGAAAAAAGGAAATAACTATAGTGTTATGCCTTGCCATATGTTTTAATTTGCAGCCCACGCATTACTTTTCACCCCACAGTTGCAAAGCTGTGCAAACAGTTACGTGATGGGAATAGGGTGATGATGGTGGCTTGAAGCTTGTGAGCCTAATCTAAAGATGTGTACTTTTACCATTCTGACTCCAAGTCAAGAGTTGCCTCTGTGAAACAACCAGCACCTGTCAAGCACAATGGTTGGATTTTTAAAATAACACCATCCATCAATAAAAATACAACTTTGTTGTATGCCCAGAATAGTATAACCCTAATACTGCAGTCCTATGTATATTTTCTAGTTGTATGCCCCATTGAGTCCAGTGGAACTTCTCATTTAGGGAGGTAGAAGTGAGAATTTTCTCTGGTTCGTTTTGACAAGACCTTTTAAAAATTGCAAATTTCTTCATAAAATTTAATGGAAATTGATTGAGGTTTTTTTTTAAATGACTGTGGAAGAAAGCCAGCAGTTTCTGACAGATTCAACCATGGAGGCAGAAGGCTACAAGTTTTTAGATGTCTGTCTTTGAATGCCTTTGGGTTCAACTATTTCTGAATTAGGATCGCCACCTCTCCTTTCTATCACATTACTCATGTAAAAGCTGTATGGCAGGCAGGTGTAATGTGGTCTTTTCCATATGGAATCTGGTAGTGCACATGGTTGATAACTTTGGCTAATTTTTGATAAAAAAAAGAACTTTCCAAAAAATTGTGCATTTCATAAATTTGACAGGAAAGAACCTTGGTATTTTTTGAAAGACAGAAATGTGGGAGAAAATGTTTAGGTGAGCAGATTCTAATGTAGCAGATTAGAGCATCTTTAACATAATGGTCAAGAGGTGAGTATTTGTCTCTCCAGAAAACTGGGACTTCAATTCACAGAATCACTGTTCAACATGGGCAAGGGTAAAGTTTGTGGGAATTGTTTTTCTTCAACCCTGGGTTGTAGCCTAAATGGTCTACAAACCTGAGTGAAAGAAAAGCCACATCTACTCAGCAGCTATGAAGGGACAGATAGGATTCAATAGTCTGCATGCACTATAGTGAGCCTGTTCTAAATTGGCTGTAGGTTTTATGCTTATTAGTCCCATATGTTTTAATTGGGCAGGGCAGTACTGCAAAAGAAACAGATGTGTTATGACTTATCATTTCTATTTAAATATGTTGAATAACTGGTGATTAAATTGAGCATGGGTAAATTTAGAGGGATTGTTAAAGAAAACAACAGAGGAGAAGAGAGTGGGCAGATGAGCTTAATGCTGGATATATGCCAAAAGATTATTGTGATACCGCTGCGCTATTTGCTGTTTTCCCGAACTTGCATGTGTTGGCTTCCTCTGGAACCTGTGTAATTTTTTCACTGCCACTTTTTGATCAGTGATGGTAAAATTGTGTGAGATTTCCCTTTTGGCTGCTCCACATCTGCTCACAATCAACAGCTGGAGGTGTTGGATATAGTATGATCCACATTATTAGAATACAGAAATTGACATTAACAGGTGCACGACCGTGTGGTGTACCCTGAAATCATTTGGCTCTAATCACATATATGAACACCCAGTCCTTGTAATATGGCATTGTTCTAATCTTGCTAATGAGAATGACGGGGATGATTAATTTCAGACCATTATAATCAAAATAACTGTGGCACACTAAACCTGTGTATGCATTTACACAATGCATCTTTCTAAGGTATATTACTTTTCATTTTTAAAGATTATGTTAAGTATATAGAAGGGAATTTTTCTTTAGTTTATTCTGCTGGTACTAGAAATGTAAGTTCATGTTTGGTGATGTAATGAACCAGCTACCAGCTGTTGACATCCCATATTGGAACTGTCAAGGGATGCTAACAGTCCTGAGCCTCTGTATGTGTATTGTCTTTTTTTCAAGGGGTAAGTGAAGATGCCATCATTGTTTCCTGCAACTTTTTATTTTGTGCTATTTGTTAATACTCAAATCTGCCTTGGTTATGTCATGGTTTGATGTTCTAGACATCGAGGAGATATTAACAGAGCTCGTAGAATTATCTATCCGAAAGTGGTGGCTGAAGTTCATTTCGTGACAGAATTTTACTTAATTTCTTTAAGTTTACAGAGTTTCTTATTTCCCTGTTGCATCAACACCTGCCTTGTTCAAGGCATTCTGTGTTGTACACGAGGAGAATAAGCTAGGGATGTGCATTCCAGGCCTACCAACTCTACTCCCCCACTCTCCGTATTAACAAGAAATGTAATTATGGTGATGATGAAGATAATGATAATGATAACAATGTGTTAATTCATTTATTTATAAATACATTATGTATATTTAATTGTAATTACTTTCTTTATTTTACAGTTGATTGATTTATTTTAATTTATTTACATTCAGATGGAATCTCAGTAACATAACATTCCAGTATAACAAAAGCAGAAAAATAAAATCATGAAAGGAGGAAAAATAACCACATAAATGAGGGGTGTTTCTCATATGTACTGTTTATAATAATTTGTAAGACACCTTAAGTCTGACAGTTGGGGAAAAGTCAGAGTTATTTTATTCGTTTTTGTCCTAGCCTTTTCCCAACAGTGAGACTCAAGGTGTCTTACAAATTAGTATAACCAGTACCTATTAAATGCATACAGAAACATCTCTGTGTGTGTGTGTGTGTGTGTGTAAAGTTGTTTAAAAATAGTTAAACAATCTATAAAATTAAAACCATTTAAGAAATAATTAACAGGCAGACTATAAAAAAAATCAACAAAACAACACATCATTAAAAGCCCATTGCAGTCAGTTCTTAAAAGCTTGGTAGAACAGGAAAGTTTTTACTTGCTGGCAGAAAGAGAACACCGTCCTAACCTCTATAGGGTGGGAGTACCAAAGGTTGACTGCAGCCATTCAGAAATCCCTTTTCCTGGTTCCCATCACATATGCCTGGGCAGTAGTGAGACAGAGACAAAGGCCTCTCCTAAAGATCTTGGAGCTCAATCAGGCTCTTGTAGGAAGTTAGTCTTTCAAATAGCATAGACCTGAGCCATATAGGACTTCCTAGGTTATAACCTGGACTTTGAATTGTACTTTGAAACAGACAGCAGCTGGTGGAGCCATACAAGGGACAGCTCTCTGTAGCTAGCCCCAGTTAATAATCTAGCTTCAGCTTTGGAGACCAACCAGTTTCTGAACACTTTTTGAAGCCAGCCCCACACTGAGTGCATTAAATCATCCAAGCAGGATGTAGCCAAGGCCTGTGTGACTATAGCCAGATCATACATCTCCAGCAATGAGTGCAGTTGGCACGTTAGTTTTAAATTGTGCAAATACACTAAAAGATAAGTTTTGAAAAGGAGCAGTAGCTGCATTCAACTGAAAATGATTACAGAATTCCATGAAACTAGAATCTCTGATAAGGTTTCCAGCCTTGTGGAGCTCTGCATTCACTTACAGCTTCCTCACAGATCTTTGCTGTCAGCACTGGGAGGAAAGGTGTGGAAAGAGTGCATACCCTCTGTTCCCTGCACTCTTATACAATGAATGCACGAATAGGGAAAATATATACATCCTAAGTTCTCAGAGCTTGGAAACATGGGTGTCCAAGCTATTTTAAAAAGGAATTAGTTGTGTTACTCGTTACCCTGATCATTCTATAGATCATTGCTTGTTATTGTTGCTACAGTCCAGAAATTAACTGGATTGCTACAGTTCAGACCCCTCCCTCATCTAATATATAAAAGTCAAAGGTTGTCTGTTTTTCTGTGTCAGGCGAGAAGACCTCATATGATTGGCTGCCTAAGAAGATTCTATGGAATCCTGGGGTTTGTACTTTAGGGAGGGGCCTTTAGAATTCTTGGGCTTCAGTCAGCTGTAACTGTCTTGAATAGGCTGGTTACTATGGAGATGAGGCCTTGCAGCAAGGAGGAGGGCAGTGTATTCCCTCAGGAACCCAACCTCTGTATGTTAATAACTCTGAATACAGATTGGATTGGGGAATACGGGGAAAAGTTACAGGTACTGGACAAGACAGTTTGGGGAATTAGAGGCGCAGGATTTCAAATCTTTCTAACAAGTATTACCTATGAGAAAATAAAATCCCGGGCAATGCGCTAGTCTCTTATATGCGCTAGTCTCTTATAATTCTGAGTGGGCTGTCGTCCCTGGACTGCTCCCCTCCACTAAATCACACAGGCATGGCATGGCAAACCTTCCAGTTGCCATATGTGCTGTACTCAGATGCTTTGGGCAGGTGTGCAGAAACAGTTATTCACTTAGTTCTTTCTTCCTGCCCCCCCCCCCGATAGTTGCTCTAAATCTCATGATCCAGCTGGATTTATACATGTGGAGAAACATGGCTCCTCCTCTGTATGTCTTTTCCTCCTCCTCCTCCCTACCATTTCCTTGTTGTTTGCTACACTGCTCCTGATTTTCTGCGTAGAGAAGGGCTACATTGATAGCCACTGATGTGCGTCTTCCTGCTCCTTCACCCATTTGCTCAGACTGTATCAAGATACACCCAGTCATGAGTCATGAAAAGAAACGCTGTTATGTTACTGTGAAAATCCTGAATTACATCCCTGGCCATTACAGGCTAAAAGATAACATAGTTCCTGCTTGTTACTGCAAGCTACTACTACCAAATTAACATATACAAGTAACATATTATTTCCAAGCTGTGGTGGTTACACTGCCTGGGGGATTCTGGAAGTTAAAGATCAAATAGGTAACTTTTCCAAAATCAGTTTTTATTTATGTGGTTCACCTCAGTTCCAGTAGATGGACTGGCTTTGCAAGATAGATCACTTGGTTGTTCCCTTTTATCAATTATTAAAAAGATCTGATTCCCCCCCCACTTTGGGTACTATGTGATCCTGTTCTTCTGGTTATTGTCTTGCTCAAAAATCTGTTGTCTTCTAGTTCCCATCTGCACCATGCTGCTACTTTTAATTTGTATGTAGAGAGTGGAGGAATAAACATTTATTTTGTTCTTCGCCACCACCTGGCTACTGTTTAGAGTTGCCAGGTGGCTTACCTGGATAACCAGTTCTACTGCAGCAAGTGATATGGGCAATGAATGGGTTAGGAAGCATTACTTGACTGCTGCTAAAAAGTGACTAGGGAAGAGGAGACATCTCATGGCTTTACTGGTGAGCATCATGAGGTTGCTTTGGAGACAGGTGGAATCAACATGTTGGAGTCATCTGGTTGCTCCTTGGGAAGCAGTATATACATCAATTGATTCATAGCGTTGGCTTTGGCCTGCATCAGATCCAGCTGGCTAATCTTGCTGTGCTCCCACTGTGACTCCTGCTGGGAAGAGCATATATCCTTTGGCTGCCACTCAACGTTGTTGGCCAGATAACATCCTCTGCCCAGTCTCATTGGCTGTGTCTTCTGCTGCAGCTGGAGAATGCAAGCCAAAACCATTTATAACCATCCTACATTCTGACATACCTGATCTAGTTTAATTTCAGAACTTAAGTAGAAGCAGATCTGGTTAGCACTTCTATGGGAGGATACCAGGAATAGCAGTGTTCTCCAGGTACAACTTGTGAAGAATCCTGCTTGAAACGTACCACCACTGCCAGTCAAAATTGGCAATATAGTGGTGCTGCAAAGATATATTTATCTTTTCCCCCTGATTTTTATATGCTTTTTGCTATTGAAAGTATAATGGATTTTCCTTCTCCTTAGATAAGAAGACCAATTCTTAGGATTTTCTTGTTGACCTGAAAGTAAATTTTACAGTTAAGGCCAGACCAAATAATGTATTAAGATTGTATTATAGGTATGAGGGGCTTAATGCAGATATGGGAAGGATGGGCAATATTTAAAATCTCACTTGCCAAAGTTCCACTAAAACTAATGGGGGCATACTGTCCCATCTTCTTTCTAGTGTATATCGTTCACAGAAACAATCAAAGCAGTTTCTGTCCTATAACCAGGTGTGAAATTAATTTGAATATTAACATTTAATAGCAGTGTTTGCATGCTATGCTAAACTATGACTTAATGCAATGTAAATGACCCACAATGCACCTTGCTCTTACATGCAAAATTCATCCCTCCTTCATGATGGACTGAAGTTCAGAAGTTTTCTCCTTACTTAAATATAGCTTGTCATATCATCCAGACTCAGAAATTTGTTTAACATTAAATATTGTGGCTAGTTTCAACAGCCACTCTATAAATCATGGGTCATTTTAAACTAACCATAGTTAATATTACTGATGTGAGAAGCTGTGCTTGAACAAAAGCAGGAACTGCCAAAGAACTCTTGCCTGTGAAAGGAGGAGGAGTCCAGAAGCTCAAAGGTAAATTATAGTAAAGACTGGGCAACTTCTGATCCTCAGGACATTGATATTAGACTGCAACTCCCATCTCCTTCCCCTTGTAGCCCAATCATATCTGGAGGGGCCACAGGTTGGCCACCCGGGTTTAATGTAATTTTCAAGCACAGATGGTATGAGCACTGCTGTGTTAAACATGATGAAGGATGTTGGTAAGGTGAAGAAACTCGGAAGTGAAAGATTCTCTGTCTCTCTCTTCAGCTGAACCCCCCCCCCCGCTATGACAACTTGCCATGCTCAAGGATTTTGCTTATTGTGGTAGATGGTCTCTTTTAGGATTCAATTTGCAAGCTCAGTAAATCTCAGGCACGTTTAATGATCATACTTGTGTTCTGGAATGGAGAAATGAAGAAAGGCACCTGGATCCTTCACGCTCTATAGACATCGCTGAAATTTATTATGGCTCTTGGAACCAACCCATTCCACCAGCATTCTGTACTTAGTGTTTAATTGGAATTCTGGGAATATTAGATGGGGTAGGACTGGGCGACAGTGCTTGAAAATATAGTGTGTTGGTTCTGTTGTGAACTGACCCTGAAGAGAAATATTGTCAATGCAGTGTTAGGGATTGAGAGCAGGAAGCTGAAACAGAGTGGACTTGAACCCTTGACCTTTCAATGCTTCTGGGAGAATTGGCAATACAATAAAATGACTGCTCATTTATTAATGGTAGTTTAAGCCCAGTAACATGTGCTTTTTCCTAAATTTCCTTTAATTTATCTTTGTCAGAGGACATGGCCTAGAAAAAATAAATGAACGGCACATATCAAAGGCAAATTCTTTGACTTGGTAAAATCACTTGTTATTAGTGATCTCTGGAAAGTCAGGGTGGGCAGCTGGATGTGTGCCAACATAGGAGAAAACAGCAACAATAAATGTATGACTTTTCATAAAAGAAGGTATATTTTCTTCCATGAGTATTGCAGTTTTTCCACATACATGTTTATGTGGAAAGGCTCTTCATCAACCAGCAAAATGTTTGAAGCTACTTTACAGCAGCCTCTCTTGCTTACAAGGAGAATCACATCCTTGAATTAGATTGCTGAAAGAAAATTCCAGCTTCTGACGTTCACAAGTCTGGGCTGAAAAACAGAAAAAAGCTATTAGAGCAAAGTATATCAAGCAACATAGACCTTAATGAAAGAATCCTCAGAATTGTCTATAAGAAGGTATAATATTTCTGTGTTCTCTTCCCACAGACTTAATAAGCATATAGAAGCCATTTTAAGAATTAGTTCTCTCACCATTCTGGATGGTGAAGAATAATCAGAAAACAACTGCACCCATCTTGTTTAGAGAATGATTATCATTCATTTCAGAAGGAAGACTGAAGGCCAAACTAGAGATGATGCTTGTTGTGTAGTTTAATTGTGCGCTATTCATTTATTAAAAATAAATCTCCAATCTCTCTCTCTCATTCTCTTTCTCTGTGTGTGTACTGGTGGGGGGACTGGATTGCAACCACAGTGTGTATGAGAGGGATTTTAAACCAGTTGTCTTCCTTGTGCCTGCTGTTTGCAAAAGAAAAGAGAGAGAGAGAGAGAGAGAGAGACAGAGACAGAGAGACAGAGAACTCTTTCCCTTGGTGTAATTTGCATTTTTCCTTTTCATACTCATACCAAGGGCCACCTATCAGCCCTCCTCCTTTTGCTAGATAGAGAGATGTGTCAGAGTTCTTGGGTCCCAATGGGATACACATGCCAAATAATTCTTCAACACTCACTGTTTGTAAGGAAGCAATTCCTTGGGTAGTTTGCAATTTGTAGTTTTGGGTGTCAAGGGACATGACCAGGCCCACATTCATAATAATGTTTTTGAGGCTGTCTTTCAGCCACAAACAAGCAAATACAAATGAAGTAAGACAGCCAAAACAACAATAAGACACAAAGCAATGATAAAACGAGCAACGTGCACAATGAGGGGACACGTTTTGTTGCCAGTCTCTCATCAAACATCTCCACAGTGCTATTGTCCGTCTTCCAAGATATTACAGTAAGGACAGTAACGAGCAAGGACAGGGCAGTAGATTGGAATACAGCAACACGGTGATAAGAGATGGACATGTAGTGTGTGGAGAAGAGAGAGTTGATAGCAAACAAATAAAGCACACTAGATGTGGTTAAATTGTGCACTACACAGGCTGATTAATGAATATTTATAAGAAATGAATGAAGTGGAAGATAAGGCAGGAGAATCATTCTGCAAACCTAGAAAATGCTACTTACTTTTTGGGTAAATATATTAGGATCAGGCTATAAAAAACATTTTTTTTTTTAATAGTTGGGATCCTGCCTCAAGTGACACAGGTTTCTTTTTTCTTTTTTTAAAAAATTCTAGTCTGCTTAATATAGAGTCCCATAATTTGACTTTATACTGCACCCAGCAATTAGGTGTTCCTTCCTGATGGAAACATTAACTTCAAGCAGTTATTAACCCCAGGGCATATAATTTTTCATGAAGCTGAACCTCTTTGGTTTGTGTTGATGCTATAGTTGGTGCCCCACTTATGATGTGCAGCTTTATTCCCCTCTCTTAATGTTTTTCTTGGTGGCAACTTGCCAGTTTTTTTTAACTGCAAGTTTCCTCCCTCAAAGCAGCATGTTTCCTGATGTGAACTGTCATTTTAATTTATTTGCCCTCATAATGGTAAAGCTTTGAGTATTAAAATAAATATACAGCCAAATGTTTACCTTTATTTTAACATGTTTTCAAAACTGTGTTGACAGTTGGTGTTACATTTCTGTAACCTTAGGTGAATTGTGCCTTCCTGACATGGACTCTGGGGGGAAAAAAAGAGGGAAATGCAACTCTTTCAGCACTGAACAATAATAGAAATGTATGAGCTGCAGAGCCATAGCTAATTGAGTTTCTATTTTTTCATTGCTATTAACATATTTATTGTTTTATCAGCCTGGCACTTGACCAAGTATTCTACAACATTCTCATTTCAAATTGCAGCACTAAAAAAGAAAAGAAAAACATAGAATCATAGAGTTGTATGGGACCTCAGGGACCATCTAGTTTAACCTGTCGTCAGTGCACAAATCCACAGCTAAAAGCCTTTCTGTTCTTGGGCTAGCCTTGTGTAGTGTGAACCCTTTTATCTCTAAAGCTAAATTGCAGAGATTCCTTAGAAACAAAAACTTGATAGAGTAAAATTTCAGAAATATATGTCTCAAAGCATGAGATTAAGAAAATTTGCTTTACTTCTGTGGATCTGGTTTACAGCTGTTCTGTCTTGCACTTTGTTCTGGAAGCCCAGTTAGAAATGGAGATCTGTAGAGAGCCCAGTTTTAACAATAACGAAGTTGGGTACTTTACCCTGAAGCTCTGAATCAAGCCATAATTGAACAGCTTCTTAGAACCTGACCTCTTTTTCCCCCCATGGTTTTGCAGTGTTGAGTTCCTTGTTAAGAAAATGAAGCTCTGTACTCTTAAGTAATAGTATGATGGAGAGAAACACACAGAGCACATAGGAAGGCAGTAGAGAGAAATGCAGTGCTGTTTCATGGGGACTACCAGTTTCCGCTTCTTCTGTCTTGATAATGGTGGAACGATGCTTGGCAGCTCTGGTGGTTTTTCTGGTGGCTTAAGGCCAGAATACTGAAATAGGGCTGCATGCCCAGCCACTGTGGCACTGTTATGTGTCTCCTCTAGGGGAAAAAAAATAATATAGTGACAAAAACTGGAGTTTAGGTAGGGGCAATATGCCTAGGATGGGGTGAGGGAGAGGAAGTACTATTCTGTCCAGATCTTAGTGCACAAAAGGATACAAGGCTTCATGCTGGGAATACTGGAAACATGCCTGGTTCACATTGCTTCTTTTGATGTTTGGAAACTGATAATAAATCAAGGGTTTTGTTCTGGCCACACTATAAACAATGATTGACCATTCATTCATTACTGGCTCCCTCTGTTACAAGAAGTGTTGTTGACCTCATTTAATCTTTATGCATTTAGAATGCAAAGCCTTTAGTACGGTTTCATCCTGTGGTTGAAATCTTTCACACAAACGATGTGGGATACCTTCAATTTAGCACACTTTGAAGCTACAATTTAACCCATTGCGATTGTATTATGCCTCACTTTTTAGGACCAGCAGAGACTTGAAATATGGATATTATATCACACAAATAGATTCCTTGTGTCCTTTGTATGTATAATATTACAAATTGTGAAAGAAAAATAATTCTTAAATCACATTTTTCTACACTTTTGAAATTGTATGATGCCTCACATGGCTTTTTTTCCCTACCAGGCCACCAAACCATCCCTTGCATTTTTTTTAAACATAACTTTCATCCTGAAGAAGAATCCAATAAAATTTGCTCACTATTTTGTAATGTTTTGATTGTGCCAGTGCAGCTGCAAACATATATAAATATAGCAATTAATTTTATGGCATATTTTATTGGATGATCCATAAATCTCCAAGGTCAAATTTTCTTGCAAGTTCACACTGAAAAGATGAAATACTATCTGGTTTTTGCTTCTTTCAGTTCCTTTTGCTTAACCTCCCTGTATTTTTAGCCATTTGATTTGTGTTTATAGCCAAATGTGACATTATGGGGTGTATGAACAAACTTGACATTTACTTATATATGTTTGGTTCCAGCAATATTTTTTTTTACTTTAAATCATCAGCATTGGCTCCCACTGTGCTTGTGATCAGTCTGCATGTTTAGTATAGTGCTTTGTCTCCCCAAGCAGCTTTCTTTCCTTCTATATGCAAGAAACTTGAAGACTAATAGTTTTTCAGATAACATATCACACAGGGAAATACAGTCTGTCTTTCCTGTTTTAATGGCACACAAAGCATAAATTTTGTTCCAGGAATGGGTCTAGGCCAGCAATTCACTATTCAACATGTTGCTTATTTTTCTCTAAAAGTTTCTAATTTGTTACAGCAGATCTCATAAGATCTGAAGAACAGGTTAAGTACCTTTGGCTACATTCTGGAAAATAAGTTTCCATAATATCTTCAAACACCATCTCCAATTTAGCTCCAGTTCCTTTTCCCCACACTATTTGTTAATAGCCAGCAGTGTGAACTGGCTTCCCTCAATGTCTAAATGCCAGTTAAGTGTGCTTTCCCCTTGCCAGACAGGAAAACCAAATCCTTCGTTTTAGAGGTCTTTGCAAAAACTTCTGTGTCCATTACTTACCTGACTTGTAATCTGGGAGAACAATACACCCATCTTCTCAGATCCCTCTCATTACAGAATTTGTTTGGGTAATTTGGAGATTTTGGCAGCCAAGGTGGGTTTGGGTCTGAGAGGAAAAACACAAGAGTGACTTTTCAAAAGAGAAACTGCTTCTGAATCATGAGGGCTTCAAGAGAGGCGAGCCTTTTGTCTTACCTTAGGCCATTTCTGTACTACACTGTTATAATGCTATTATTCCACTTTCAACATCCTGTAGAATTCTGGGGTTTGTAGTTTACTGAGGTCAAAGAGCTCTCTGACTGAGAATTCCAAAGGCCCCTCCCTAAACATCCCAGGATTCCATAGGATGTTGACAGTGGAATAATAGCATTATGATAGTGTAGTGCAGAAATGGCTTAAGAGTGCTGGTTCAGCCAGGTAATGCATCTTTGTTCCATAAGAATGAATGTGAATGAAATAAGGCAACTAACTCAGTGGAATGATGGTGGGGAGGATTGAAATCTGATGCATTACAAATAAGACCCAATTCAGTGAAGTAACTAAGGTGTGTGAGAATAAATAACGTGCATTGATATTCAGCTTGCAGGCCTGTGATTTGTGGAAGTCATGGGAGCAGGAAGTTTTAATATTTTGTTGCTCAGGGACCATGTGTTAGCCTAGAATGCCACTGCTAAAAATTGTCTTGTTTTTCTTTGAAGCCCAAACTGTTTTTTGCTGAACAGATTACGTTTACATGTAGTTTGGTATGCCTTATGTTGAACTGGATGTCTCTCCTACCCACCCAAGGTTTGTGCTATGAGCCAAAGTGCAAAGAAGTCTGAGAGCATTAAGCGTAATCTAATCAGATGGGATTGTATGTGGGTGAGTAGACACAGCATGTGTAAAATAAGCAGTGGAAATGACAATGGCATTACATTTTGTAGTGTTGCATTTAATGAGTACAACTCTGATCAATTTATATTTGAATGGAATTGTTCAGCTACAATTTCCTTGGTACTTGTTGTTCAAACCCTCATTATTTTTTCTTCTTTTAACATTTAAGCTCTCTCTTAAAAAAAAACACTTTTTTAAAAAGAAACTTGCAGAGGGTGCAGTGATACACTTCATGATGAAGTTGAGCCACTGAGTGAACATTATAATAGAATCTACTTTGCTTTTTGGGTGTGTTTGTGCTGGTTTTTACCTATAAAGCCCTCCGTGGTGTGTTTTGGAATTTACACCAGACAGCCTGCCTAATTCCACAGAAGCCAAATGAATTTGTGTAGTGTAACAGGGCAGTTCTATACATATCTGCTCAGAAGCAAACCCCATTGTGTTCATTGGGACTTGTAGCTATTTTTGAAAGAGGATAGCTGTATATTTTTTACAAATTACATGCCAAATTGGCATCTAACTGTATGCCACATTGGCATTGACAGTTTTGCATTCCTTGGGGGTTGCTTCCAGGTTCTTAAGAGTCGCACTTGCTGTCGCCTCACTTCTATCTGATACTCTCCTTGTGAAGGTTCATCAGAACCTAAACATTGTTTCCGAAGATAGAGTACAGGTATTTTATTCCCTCTGGCATCTGTTAATTTGTTAGTGAGACATTCTAGCTACTGCTTATGGCACAATTTTAACACGATAAATATATTTTACATCTTTCAGTCATCCTTGTATATTGCTGCAAATATGGATAGGACACATGCATACAATTCCTTAGCTTTTGTTATTCAGGGTAGGCACTCAGAAACAATTACATGACTTCAAATTATGAGAGCATGAAAAGTATTCAGATATGATAAAAGCCCTATTTAGGCTTATGGCAAATATATAAAAAAGGGGGAGCTGCTTCATCACTCTCTTTATCTCAGTCTCCATCACTCTTTACATGTGGTACTGAGCTTTCCGGAAGAAAAAAAACCTCCCATGGAGTCTTCCAGGGGAAACGCTCCATGTTTTTCAGAACTCTGATTTCCCATGGTTCCAAACTGTATTTACTGAGTAGTTTGGAGTCATCTGGAGATTTTGGCAGCCAAGGTGGGTAAGAGACTCCATAGCTCAGTACTTTCCCCTTCAGGAAGTCATCGTCCATGTGTAGGCAACAATTAAAAACAAACAAACAATCAGTGATAGATGGAATGGAGTAGAGCATGCTTTCTGTATTTACTCTCTTGTTCCCATGAGATTGCTGGTGCTTGAATTTTCCTTTTACTATTCACCTCTGGTGAGCTGCTTACAAGAATCTTGTAAATTGGGAGAATATAAGGTGCAGGTCATTTAACAAGTAGGACCCTCCTCTGTGTGCATCTGTTTGTGAGTAGCTGGGAACAGGAATTCACATTTATAAGCGCCTAGAGTGCTTGCTCAGTCCCTAACTAAAGGCCTACACCGTTATAGTGCTATTATTCCACTTTCAACATCCTGTGGAATTCTGTGGTTTGTAGTTTACTGAGGTCAAAGAACTCTGGCTGAGAATTCTAAATACCCCTCCCTAAACTGCAAACCCCAGGATGCCAAAGGAGGTTGAAAGTGGAATAATAGCACAAAACAGTCTAGTGTGGAAAGGCCCTAAAACATAAGCTTAGGTGCATGGTGGGGTGTTTTACTTCAGTTGGGTGTATCGTACTCATGAATGTAGGGGGAAAAATGACAAAGAGGTAAGGTCATGATGGCAATACTATTTTGTTTATTTATTTGTTGTATTTATATGCCACTATTCTCCCAAAATGGGACCCAAGGCAGCTTCCAAAAGGTAAAAAACATTAAAAGCGTATAAACAATTAAAATGTTAAAAGAATATAAAATTATACAACAAGAAGTTTTTTAAATGAAAATGGAATGAAAACTATACCGTCAGTGACAATTTTGTTGGAGTTTAAATGTATGCAAAGTAGCTGTAGTGACCATTGATAACAGCAATAGTGGGTAGTTAACACAATTATTTCAGCTTGACTGCGTAGACTAAAATCTATAGCGCAATAAGGAACAATGGTCTTTTTCCAGATCGATAACTAAATAAACTAAAACTTTTGTTATAAATTCCAGTTCGACTGCTTCAAGCTGGTGTTCTCCTTTGGAATTCCTTTGTTTAAATGTAGTCATTTTAATCAGAAATCAGGGTTCCTGCGAAGTTGAAATGTTCCCCCATGGATTTCTACATACTGCTGCTTCTGGTGTCAAATGTATGTCCTTCTGTTCTTTTGAGCAAAGTGTGACCTGTGGCATTTCTAGCAGTGATAGTATCTATCATGTTGGAAAAATGATGCTCTGGTATTGGGCCTGATGTTATTTAAGTCTTGTTGATAGTGTTGTCAGAGTCAATATGAAGACAGAGTTGGGATCTGGGTTTTTGGTTGTTCTCTTTCCATGTAATGTGCTTGACTTTTGTTAGGGGGCCTGCTGCTAGTGAGTAATGCTTTTCAAATGAAATATTATGTGTTTATAAAAATACATTTTCATATAGTTTTGTGAAAATATTTTTTTTTATATTTACATTTATACCAAAAATGCATTGAGTTAAAATAACTTAATAACATTGCTTGTTGATGTAAAGGCCTGCCTTCTTAACTTTTTTCTTTCTCCTGGAAAAATAATGTCCTGGGAAAAAATAATGAAGCATAACAATGTTTTAAAATCCCACTAATCTTCTAATCTGTAACTGCTGATATTTTCTACCTACTGGGGTTAGGGATTGTTCTGTAACTGACCAGCCAAGTTCACTAATTGCCACTTGAAACTGAAGAAGGAAGTGGAATTGCTTTGAAAAGTTATTTATAAAACACAGTCATGCTGGCTTATCTTTAAAAATTGGATCAGCTTGTCTCCCCCTTCTCCTGTCTAGACAAGCTGTGTAACAACTCAATTTATTGAGATCTCTCTGGTGTGTCATTAGGTACAATTGTGCAGGCTGGCTCTAAGTTTATTTGACAGGCAGAACTTGAAAACATTACTGTTTTCTGGACTGCAGTTTCCAGAATCCCCCAGCTAGATTGGCCACTGATCTTATTCCTTTGAGTGAATTCCCCTTTCTCCTGGCATGAATGGCTATTGCCATGCCATGATTTGCACTGAAACGATGCAGGCTGCAAAACCTGTACTTACTTTCTTATTTGTTTATTTAATTTTTATCCCGCCTTTCAGCCTACATGGAATCAAGGTAGCTTGCAATGTGATTAAAACAAGATAAAGGTAAAAAACTGATGAGAAAAATGTTACAACACTATTAAATAAGCTGTCATATTGAAACACTATTAATTTTTAAAAGTGTTAAATCATTTTAAAAAACCCAATAAAGATAAAAATATAACATCCCCAATAAAAAGATTCTTCTGCACAATCAACCATCAAATGCCCGTGTAGTGCCTTAATAGGACTCTGAAAAGAATTGTGTAGCAATACTGTGACATTATATAGGGGAAATGCTGTTGTTTGTTGTTTTGTGCATTCAAATCATTATGACTTACAGTGACTCTGAGGTAAGCCTATCATAGGGTTTTCTTGGCAACATTTCTTGCGGGGGGGGGTTGCTGTTGTCTTCCCCTGCGGCTCAGAGAATGTGACATACCCAAGGGATGGGTTTCCATGGCTAAGCAGGGTTTTGAACCTTGGTCTCCAGAGTCATAGACATATAACTTTGTATATATGGTTGCCAAGGTCTGCACTGTACAGTTACACCACTGTCTTTTCACTTTAACTATCTTGGCTGATGCCTATGGCGTCTTGGGGTCTGTTGTTGATCGAGGCACTGGAGCTTTCTTGTTGAGGATTCTAAGTCCCTCTTCTAAAGCTGCAAATCCAGGATTCCATAGGATGGAAACATGGTCATTAAAGTGCAATCGTATGCTATAACCAGATAATGAAAGGGTCTCATGTCAGTGAGCATCCCATGCCCTGAATTTTGGGGCCAGTAGTTGAGACCTAGAGTGGTGTCACAGAGGGCAGCCCTTGGTGATGTCACAAGGAAGGGCCCTGGTGATGTTAGTAAATATGGTGCATTAAGTATCAATCACAGCTGCTCAAATCATGTCATTAAAAAAACACAAAGTCCAACAGATGAGAAAATATCCCAACCTTAATACTGAATAGAAAACAGAATTTTTCCAACTCTAATTTTAACGCATTTGTAAGTGCTGCTTTTCACAGTGTATACTAATGTTATAGTCCAACCAAATTACATTTTTCCAAGGAGAAAGGTAGTTTTCCAAACATTGCTTGCAATTGACTGTTCCAATTAATCACGGACTCTTACTGTCCACATTTTCTTTTTCTGTTTATGGAAATCTCTCTTTCCCTGAAAGTCATAATCATAATACTACTACAAATTACCTCCAGGCATTTGGGAGAGGGCATGATGGTGATGATGGTAATGGTAATGGTAGTGGTCGTGTTTTGAAGACTATTTAGATGTGATTTGCTGGGGCAATTTATTACACTCTGGTACTAGAAATCTATTCACAGTTAAGTATCCCTTATAATACTATGAAAGAGTACGGCCTTAAAGTACTACGCTACTCTTTGGCACATGTATTGTATGGCTACAAATAAAAAAACTAATATCTTCTACTTTTCAGGATTTTTAAAACAATTTTTTAATACCATTCTTTAATGTGACATAATAAAATGTAGAGAAGAAATTGAGATTTAGGGCCTTTCCGCACTACATTGTTATAGTGCTTTTATTTCCCTTTTAACATCCTATTGAATCCTGGGGTTTGCAGTATAGGGAGGGGCATTTAGAATTCTTAGCCAGACAGCTCTTTGGCCTCAGTAAGCTACAAATCCCAGGATTCCATAGAATGTTGAAAGTGGAATAATAGCACTATAATAGTGTAGTGCAGAAGGGCCCTTGAAATACTCCACAAAACAGCATTATAAGGAAGGGTGACATTTTCAAACACAGAAATCTATAATGCAAGCTTGCCATACCACTTAAAGAAGATGCGTTGACCATTTTGGAACAAACTTTTAATAACGGTCAGACTAAATAGGAAACTGATTTCCAAAAGGATCTTTCTTTGATAATTGGAAATAGATTTCAAAACATATACGTTCAATTGCATTAGAGCTTGAGAGATCTCTTTCATATGTTACAGTGTGGATGGTATTTAACTCAGTGAAGGTGGAATCAGATTTACACAAGAATTACTGATAACTAGAAAATCTTCCTTTTCAAATAAGATGGTTACATGGGATGTGGGATATCGCGTGCGTGTTAAAATTGATGAGTGTAACCATAGCTGAAGAAGGCAGACAAAAAGACAACTGTGTTATAGAAAGATCTTTTTTTAAAATTTATATAGTATTGGACCATTAGGGCTCAAGATAAAGATCTAAGTTTCTGAGTATAACAGTTTTGTAAGTGATGTGTATGTCTACTTTCCTGCTTATCAATAATTAAAAAAATCAGGGAAATTCTAGAACCAATTGGGCTATGCTTTTTATGCCAAGCTAAAGAACATCTCAAAATGTATGCTGGAGCTCTACAATACTGACATTTGCGAATTGAGTACATTGGGTGAAAGAGTGACTATTTGACTGCTGCCGTTCTCCAGTTTGTTAATCTCCATCTGGCAGTAAAGAAAAGTGGGCAGAGATATAATTTTATGGGGCTGGATGGATTCTTACAGATTACTGTATCAAAGTTTAGACATTTTACAGCTTTTAAAAGCCATCTCTAAAGACAGAGATGAACTAATGATTATTATGGTTTGTCCAGAGCTGACAATGTTGTAGACAGGCAGCTCTTATTCAGGGTCAGTTCAAATAAAGTATGCATTATATAGAATTTCTAAAATCAACCTTGGCAGCTGCCCAAAATGATAAATATGGCTTTAAAAGATTTTCAAATAATGCTTTATTTTTTCCATATTTCTTATTTGCTCTGTGTTAGAATGGAGGTACATTCAAAAGTAAAATCATTACTTTCTTTTGTTTTTGTAGCATGAAAGGAACTTAGGAACCTGCTTCATACTGTGGCAACTTTCTGGTGTTTCAGGTAGATTTTTTGCCAGCCATTTCTGGAGATTGGGGCCTTCTGAAGCAAAGCAGATATCCTGCCACTAAGCTACAGACAATCTCAAATTGTCTTTAATGCTGTTTGAGGATGACTTGTACTGTTTGTTTCTTGTAAATCAGCAGCTTTGTTTTTTTTAAAAAAAAAATTATTTATAAAATAATAAAAAATTGAATAAAAGTCGTACATCTCTTCTATAGGAAAGTTTCCAATTGCCATTTACATACTTTCATTGTACCAATTTATACAAATACAATCGAATATCTAAAATAGATAATATAGTTGCATGTCTTAAGCAATACTTGAACATCTATACATATACAAAAACTAGCATGTAGCTTCACTTGCCATATCTCTGATATATCTTTTCACGCTTTATATGTACACCCTTTTCTTTTGAAATTTCATACACTCTCTTCTTTCTCCTATTCTAGTTTAGTGCACTTTTCTTTTACTACCCTTTAGTATCATTACCTTGTCTTATTCACTCATTGGTATTATTATGTAGGAACTTACTTGTCTTCCATTACAAATCCCTTCCCTTCATCTAATTCCTCCACTCTTCTTTTATCTGTTTAGTATTGTCTATCTGCTCTCCACCGTTTCTGGCTTTACTTTTTACTTAATTTACTTAATTTTTAATTTTTTTTTTATCAAAACGATTATCTTATACCTTTTATCTTCAGACTTTAACGTTCCATCTGTTATTAATATAGCTAATCACCGGTTCCCAATCCTTCTCCACTTCTCTAATTGATTAACCTTAATATAATGAGAAAATAAATCAAATTCTTTAAGTTCAATGATTTTAAAAAACCATTGCTCTAAATTCGGTGTTTCTGGATTTTTCCACATTTTAGCAAAATTTAATCTTGCTGCTGTGACCAAATTCAGTAAAATCCTGTTGTTTTTACGAACGAAGCTCTTTTCAAATATATATGTCATATATATGTCATGTTTAACAAAAAGAATTCTGGAACCATTGGAAATGTGACTTTAAAGATTTCTTTTATCACGTCATATATCTTCTTTCAATATCTTTTAGAAATTTCACAGGACCACCAAAGATGATAATAAGATCCTATTTTCTCCTTACACTTCCAACATTTATTATTCCCAGAATGGTAGATTTTATCTATTTTTTCAGGGGTAAGATGGTATCTGTACATCATCTTCATGAAATTTTCCTTCAGATCTTGTGAACTTGTAAATTCGTTTGTATCTTTCCATGCTGTTTCCCAGTATTTTAACGGAACCTTGTGCTGAACATTTTGGGCCCACTTTATCATTGTTTCTTTTATGGTTTCATCTTCCAGTTGCCAAGTTAAAAACTATTTGTAATATTGAGAAATCTTATGTTTTGTTTTCGTAAAAATAATAGTTTCAAATTCATTATATTTCTTTTGCATGGCAAATCCTTCTAATTTTAAATCCATTTTAAATCTTTCTTTTAACTGTAAATATGGGAACCAATTTAATTCTATTCCTTGTTGGCTGAGCTCTTCACGCGATCTAAACCTAATCTCATTGTTGTCGAGGGCAATTAAGTTTTCATATCTAATCCAATCTCCTTTGTGTTCCACCCATCTTCCGAAGAATGCCTCCTGTGGGGAAATCCAAAACTGTATTTTGTTGAACGTATTTTTCTTAATAACAAGCCAGATTTTCAACAGTGATTTTCTTAAATAATGGTTGCAAAAATCATTCTCTATTTTTGCTTTCCCATACCATATATATGCATGGAAACCGAATCTTATATCAGCGCCTTCAGTTTCTAATATTCTTGTCTTGCAACCAAGTCATCGTATTTGCATGGTAATAAATTTTTAAATCTGGTAAATTAAATTCTTCATTCGCTTTTTGTTCTGTTAATAATTTCCACCTAATTCTTGGTTTTTTCCCTCTCCATATAAACTTTGTCAGCTTTTTCTTCCATTGTTGGAAAGGTTTTTCATTTGTTATTATAAGTAGGTTTTGGAACAAGAAATTAAATTTATGAAGAATATTCATTTTTATTGCAGCTATACGGCCTAACAACGACAAATTTAAATTTTCCCATTTCTTCAAGTCCCCAGCTATTTCTTTCCAAATTTTGGTATAATTGTTGTCAAATAATTCTTTATTACTATCAGTGAACCAAATTCCCAAATATTTAACTTTTCTCTCAATTTTAATTCTAGTGATTTTCATTAAGTCAAATTTTGTCATATTTTTCATTAACATACTGGATTTGTCATAATTTATTTTCAAACTAGCTGCCTCTCCAAATTTTTGAAGATCAGAAATTAATTGTTTGGCCCCTTTCCCCAGATCCTCCAGAAAAAACACCAGGTCATCAGTAAAGGCTCTCAATTTATATTCTTGATTTTTAATTTTGACTCCTTTTATCTCCAAAGTATCATGGATTTTGTTATTTAATACTTCCAATGTTGCGATAAATAGGAGTGGTGACAATGGACAGCCCTGTCTGATTCCTTTATTAATATTTATTGGGCTTGTTAACTCTCCGTTTATTATCAATTTCGCCTTCTGTTCCTTATATACTTCTTTGATCTAATTTGTGAAATTCTGACCACAGTTCATTCTTTTGAGAGTTTCTATAATAAAGGACCATTTGACTTTATCGAAAGCCAATTTCTTTTTGTTCCTCTTTTCAAAGTGCTCTATCATGTTTAACAAAATCCTGGTGTTTTTCCTCAAATACCGATTAGGAAGAAAACCATTTTGGTCTGTATGGATTATCTGTTGTAATATCTTCTTAAATCTTTCAGCTAAAATAGATGCGAAGATTTTATAGTCCGTGTTTAGCAGTGAGATGGGTCTGTAGTTCTCAGGTTGTTCTAGATCCTTTCCCTCTTTCAGTATCAATATTATGTTAGCTTGTCTCCACAATTCTGGTAGCCCTTCCTGTCCAATTAAATGTAACATCTTTGTCAATGGTTCTATCAGTTCTGGTTCAACAACTTTATAAAACTTGGCCGTGCATCTGTCTGGTCCCGGGGCTTTTGTAATCTTTAATTTCTTAATTGCCTCTGACACCTCTATAGACATTATTGGTGCGTCTAAGCTTTCTTTCTGCTCTTCCGATAAATCTGGAATATTTTGCTTGTCCAAGTAGCTTCTAGCTTTCCTTCTCTCTGCTTCTACTGTTACGTCTTGTCCGTATAAATGTGCATAGTACGTGGAAAAAAATTTCTTGGTCTGTTGTTGATCTGTAATGTCTGTCTGGCCTCTTCTTAATTTAAGTATTCTCCTTTTCTCTTTTTCTTTTCTAAGCTTGTAGGCCAGCCATTTTCCTGGTTTATTTGAATGTTTGAAATACTTCATGCAGCAGTATTTCATTTCCCCCCGACTTCATCCATATTCGTCGCTGCTATTTGGTCTTGCAAAAGTTTTATTTCTATTTTCAGTTTATGATTTGTAATGTCATACCTGAACACTTTTTTCCTTTTCTTTTAACATATGGGGTAAATTCTGTAAATACTGTTCTTTCTTTTTCTTTTTTATTGCTTCCATTTTAATCAAATATCCTCTTGTCATGGCCTTTCCAGCATCCCAGACTGTCTTCATTGGAATGTCTTGATTTGTATTTTCTTCAAAGTACCTTTGGATATTTTTTCTTAACATTTCGGTTTGTTGGTCATCTATCAGGAGGTTATCATTGAGTCTCCAATTATATTCTTTATTCCTTCCAAATTTGTATTGCAAGAAAATGGAATTGTGGTCTGACATCACCCTGGGCAATATCTCCATATCCTTTACATATGTATGTAAGGTCTTTGATATAAGAAACAAATCTATCTGGGACATGGAGTTATGGCAGTCCGAATAAAAGGTATATCCCTTTTCCGCACCGTGTTTAAAGGTCCAGACATCAATCAAGGCTAGTTCATCCATCATTTTGAAGAAAGTCTGTGGTAATCTTCCTTGATTTATCTTTATTTGTTTTGTTGAATATCTATCTTCCAGTGGACACAAGACGCCATTCATGTCCCCGAAGATTAGGACATTTTCTTGGTGTTTCTCTTTGGTATATTCCATCAATATTTTTTCAATTTTAGCGTAGAACAGTGGTTTTCAACCTGTGGGTCCCCAGATGTTCATGGACTTCAGCTCCCAGAAGCCCTGAGCACTGACCATAGTGGCTGGGGCTTCTGGGAGCTGAAGTCCACGAACATCTGGGGACCCACAGGTTGAGAACCACTGGCGTAGAATCTATCTTTTTTATCTATGGGAGAATATATCCCAACACAGAGCATTGTTGCGTCTTGTATTTTAACTTCAACTCCTAGATAGTGTCCTGCTGGGTCCACAAAGGCTTCTTGTGCTTCTAAGTTAGTATTAACGTACATCACAACCCCACGCTTCTTTTTTCCCCATGATGCAGTAAAGCATTGTCCTAATTTGGGATTTTTCAAGTATTTAGTGTCTTTAACTGCTATATGGGTTTCTTGTAAACAAATAATGTCCAGTTTAGCTTTCTCCAAATAATGGGATATATGTCTACGTTTGTATTGTGAGTTTAGTCCTTTCGTATTCCATGAAAGTATTTTTAAATTCATTTTCTTGTGTTTCTCCACTTGATTTTCTTCTTCTTCTTCTTCTTCTTCTTTTTTCTCTAGTTATCTTCTTATATCTCTGTTTCACTTTCCTGACGCTCACCCTTTTCTTTTTCTATACTTTTTTCCGACTCTTCATATTCCTCCGACTGTTCCAGTTCTTCTTCTTGTTGTTCAGGTCCTTCTGCTCCTTCTAGATCAGCAGTTCTCAACCTGTGGGTCGCGACCCCTTTGGGGGGTCGAACGACTCTTTCACAGAGGTCGCCTAAGACCACTGGAAAATACCTATTATAAAATAAAAAGAAGGTGAAAGGAAAATTACCTTGTAATGCAGTTAAGTCTGTTAAGGGCGGGGAAGGGCTCCAAACCGCTCCTTTAACTTCCGGTCGCCATGTTGAAAAGAGGCGTTCAGAAAGCAAGGGAGGAGCTATGAGAGGAAGGAGCTCTCCTGACCAATCCAAGCTCGCCAGCAACACAACCAATCACACTCAAGCGAGCAGCCTCTGCCAGGAGAAATGGCAGCCTCTCAGTCAGCAGTAAGTAAGATTTGAACCTCCTATGTCCTCAATGTCTTCCCAGGAGAATGTGTCTGAGTGTAGTAGGGAGGTGATAAGACAAAAGCTCGCTGAAGAAATGGAGGTGCATGGTAATAGGCAAACAATATTAGTGAAATGATTTCACAAAATACATAACAAGTTTAAAAAATGTATTGCAAGTTGGACAATTCATTGAATTTGAATGTAATGTCATTATTAAGCAGTCAACAGACTACTTCAATGAATCCTTCATTTTCACGTGATTTTCCTGATGATACAAAAGTTATGCAAGCTGAATAAAATGATGCTGGTGTGTGTTTACCAAAAAAGTCTATCTGTAGGTCCAAAGTGACTAGAGTTGAGGAATCTGCTTTGTCACACTCTGAACAAATCAACGCTGAATCTGAAAGTGATGAGGAACCAGATTTGGCAGATACTCGTGGGGATAATGACTCTAAATCAGATGGTTCTATTTCCGAGGAGGAGGATGCAGAAGATGATAATAAAGTGAGATTATTTTCCTTAGATTCTTTTAAAATTTGCTGAAAAAGGTGTTGGTAACTCTGCGACTGGACAGTCTGGAGAGTTCCACTTCAGATACTGATAAAAACAAGAATGTTGCATCAATTGTAAGGAATAAGCCTACAAAATCTAGTGTTATTCCCATGCCAGATTTCTTTTTGGATTTAATTCAGTCTGAGTGCAGTGAAACCAAATCTTCAAACTTTATATCATTTATGGTGGACTAAATATCAGATATTTACGTTACGATTCATAACAGTAGCAAAATTACAGTTATGAAGTAGCAACGAAAATAATTTTATGGTTGGGGTCACCACAACATGAGGAACTGTATTAAAGGGTCACAGCATTAGGAAGGTTGAGAACCACTGTTCTAGATCTTGTTGGTTTTCTACATCAAGAGGGGATTCATCGTTCTTCTTCTTGTACTTTTTATCTGATTTTTCGAAATCCATTTTTAAATTTTTTGCAATTTCTTTGCTTTTTCTATACTATTCACTTTGTATCTTTTTTGTTGATAAGTAAAAAATATCCCTTCCATTCTATTCCATGTGTAGCTTACATTAATTTTCAGCAGTAATTGCGTTAGGAATCTATATTCTTGTCTTTTCTTCAACATTTGTACGGGAATATCTTTGTAGATTTTAACTTCTTGAGAATCAATGATCAGTTTTTCTTGATAGCCTTTTTGCAAAATAAATTCCTTCATCCTCAAATTTGTGAAACTGATCACAATATCTCGAGGTTGATTTCTTTCTTTTGCCACTCTGGAGTTCACTCTGAAGATCCTCTCAATACTTGCATGAATTCTGTCTTCAGGCAGTTGAATGTATTCTACCAGACAATTTATTATCCTAACATATATGCTGTCAGAATCTTTCTCCATTAAACCTCTCAGTTTCAAACAACGTTCCCTATATCTCATTTCAGTTGTGTCGAGTCTCATTTCTTCTATTCTTTGTTTCTCTTTAACTTACTGTAATGTATCTTCAACTTGTTTGGTCCTTTCCTGTAGAACCACCATGTCTTCTTTTATAGTAGATACTTCCTTGGAAATCTGGTCCATTTTTTTCCCCAGTCCATCTGTTTCTTTCCTTATTTCTGCTTTTATTTCTGTTCTTGTTTCCTTCGTGTCTTGTCGTATTTCTTGTCTGATTTCCACTCTTGATTTATGTAATTCTTCCAAAATTAAATTGGTATCTAAAGAAGCTGTAAATCAGCAGCTTTGGATCTGAAAAGTTTAAAAATGAAAACAATCCAGAATCTGGATTTACAGTAGTATCATGGAAACTGAAAGACACTGTATTTATGAAGATGTCATATTCATGTCAATGGAAGCCTTCTTAGTTGCAAGGAAAAGAAGGAGTTCCATATGCCTTCCAAGTTCCATCTACTGAAGCATGAAATAACAAGAGTTCCCTGCATGTAGAAGACTCAGGCCATTTTCACTACAGTGTTATAATGCTATTATTCCACTTTCAATAGCCTATGGAATCCTGGGGTTTGCAGTTTAGGGAGGGCGTTTAGAATTCTTAGCCAGAGAGCTCTTTGGCCTCAGTAAACTACAATTCCCAGAATTCCACAGGATGTTGAAAGTGGAATAATAGCACTAGAACAGTATAGTGAGGAAATGGTGTCAGCTTTAATAAGTAATATGAACTTCTCTCAGATTCATTGTTATAACTATGGATATTTATTTATTTATTTTTGCAATTATACTTTCATCAGAGTATAGAAAGTGTGACCTCTGGCCCACAAGACTATTTTGAGGCTTGCAAGATCCTTTGCTAATTTGGGTGGAAAGTGGAAATGTCCCCTGCATACCATCCAGGAGATTGGCTGTTTACTTCCCACTTCAAAAAGTCCTCTCTTAGGCCTGAAACAGATTCAGGCAAAATGGCAATTTGGCCCTTCCCATGCTCCCTAGAGAGTGCAGGGAGTATTTGAATGCTAAATTTGTTTTTTAAAGTTTTTCTTTAAAAACAAACAAACATGGGATGTAAAGAGTTTGATGAGCGACCTGGCGAGGAAGACATGTGGCCCATTGTCTCTATCAGACTTACATATTTAGTTTAGAAACTATGATTTTCAGTTTGAGAGAACTGCAATGTTCAGACCAAAAGACTGTTACAGTAAACTTAGGCCATTTCCGCATTACACTGTTTTTGCTAATACGTTTCTTTTTTAAATTGGAATGTTAAGTCTTCTGAAGCAAGCTGAAGCAAATTGGACTTAGTAAGAAAGAACAAGCTGTGGGGACAGATCTGTTCTGGTGGTTTACACACAAACAACTATTTGCATGAATTGATTGGTGGTTGTTTTATTAGAGGGTTTTCTGGGACTCAGAGTATGTGACCAATGGGTTTCCATTGGCTGAGCACAGAATCAAACTTTGGTCTCCAGGGTTGTAGACCAATGCTCAAACCACAACACCATGCTGGCTCTGTATGAACTGGTACTTAGGTTGCAAGTTTTTTCCCCCTCAGAATAAATGCATTGGACCCCCAGTGGAGTAAATAGAAAGATAAATGTAATATTACAAAGTCATGTTTGAAGATACAAAATAAAAACTGACAGATTATGATCTGGGGATTTAAATAGTCATTCAAGTGTTTTGCTTAAGGATGTTCCTTGTGCAAGGCAAATGACTGCTGTTAAAAGTTAGTGGAGTGTATTATTCAAGGATGAAATAGAAGGAAAAGTCCAAACTCACGTGTGGATGAGAATTTGTTTTAAACCATTGCTTTAACAAAGCATTAAAAATTAGAATGTACACACATAACCTTTTCTTTTGTTGTACCTTTTCAGAGTGCAAATTCACCTGCACTAGTGGTAAATGCTTGTATCTTGGCTCGCTGGTCTGTAACCAAGAAAACGATTGTGGGGATAACAGTGATGAGGAGAATTGCCTGCTTGTGACAGAGCATCCACCTCCAAGTATCTTCAGCTGTAAGTATTTGCTTCTGTTTATAATTTTGCACTGGATTTTGGGCTACTTTGGGAAAAGCTGCAGTGAAACCAGCAAGATACTGTTTTCTGCCACTACCGGGACAAATGTTGCAGAATGAAAACACAGTCATGGTTATAATTTACCTTTTCTTCTTGTAATGATTGGATTTGCTTTCTTTTAGCAGTTGAGTTTTTCAGCCAGCAGGTGTTCTGTTTTATCTGTGAATTAGAACTGCAAGAAATGTTATTCTAAAAAGCAGACATTATTTTCCTTTGCCGTGAATTGTATCATGGTGCTTGTCAGCTACATTTTTAAAAAATATTTTGCATTGATGAATCATGGTTTATTCCATATATTTGTTGAGAGGAGAAAAGATGAATCATTTCCATGGTAACTTATTCTTGTGGCAAAGAATTTGAATAGGCAGTTTTGCATAACTTCTCTGCCAGTAGCAAAGTTCTGCAGGATCACCCTGCATGATTAAGAAAATCCACAAGTTGCTAATAGTTCACTATTGATGGGAGCCTCAGAATCACCTATACATTGGGAGAGTTCACGTAGCAACCTACTGTATAGGAACTTCCACAGTGAAACCTCCTCCAACTGGGATAAAATACTATTAGATTAGTGCTTCATGTTTTTTCCTATGGTGTGTGCACATATAGATTTTTCCTAGTTTTGGAATATTGCTTTAAAAAGTGATCTGTTACAGTTACAATTCTAATCATCTGGAGCTAGTTCCTGTTTTAAGTTTAAATGTTAAAATATGTGAAAATTTACTTTTCTGTTTTTCTGATTACTGTATTTGCTGGCATATAAGACTCACTTTTCTTTCCATAAAATACTGTTTGAAAATGGAGTGCATCTTATACATGGGTGTGTCTTATACACCAGCAAATATGGTACTTTTAGTTACTTTAAAAATAGATATATAAATACCACAAGCTAATGGACTGCCATAGACTCCCAACGACTTGATCTTCACCCTAAATCAGGCTTCAGTTAAAAGAAACTTGGGCTGAATATAGGATCTAGCCCTCAGTCTTGCTGATATTGTTGGTTAAGGTCTTTTTGTGTTATTGAGAGGGGTTTGGTTACTGTAATGCAATAATCAAACATATGCTTATGAGTACCATACAACCTAGATGTCTTAAGAAATTAAGTTGAGTGGGAATCCTGTATTTCCAGTGTATGTCCCTGTTGTCTCGATGCCAGAGCTGTTGTTCATAAGACTGTTTTAAAAGCAAGTTAGATGAACTCCTGTAATTGTTAGTGCAGTTTGGTGTGTTTTTCATATATATGTTGTACTAGTTTCTTATCAGCAATAAAGATGTGTTCCTACATTCTGTAATCTATAGATTTTGACTTCTGCTACAGGATGCATTTCCAGGCTTGGTGGGTCATTATGGAGATTCCAGCAGAGATGCATAATCAATAAAGGCTGGTGGTCTCGCCTGTGACTTAGGAAATACGTGGTTTCCTGGAAAATGCAGATGTAAGCCTGAGGCTTGAGGAGTAGTTGGGAAACACTGGCTTAGGAAATTAAAAAGGTCTTCACGTGGAACCAAAATGTTGGAATTTCAGCACCTAGAGAGCCTTTTCAAGCAGTGTTTTCTGACTCCATCTGAGCAAGTGGGATTCCAAACTAGTCTCAAGCCATTTCCGTACTACACTGTTCTAGTGCTATTATTCCACTTTCAACATCCTGTGGAATTTGGGGATTTGTAGTTTACTGAGGCCTAAGAGCTCTCTAGCTGAGAATCCTAAATGCCCCTCCCTAAACTGCAAACATCAGGATTCCATAGGCTGTTGAAAGTGGAATAATAGCATTATAATTGTGTAGGGAAAAAATAGCCTAAATCTATAGGTGACTCAGTTTAAACCAAAGATGGAAACTCTGGGTTCCATTGTTCCTACCCATAAGCCATTGTGGTTGGGGCTGATAGAAGTTCAACATCTTCTGGTGTATCATAGGTCCCCTGTTTTGTTTGTTCATTTGCTTGAATTCTACTGTCATTGTATAATAGTTTGGCCCTTAATGTTTTCAGCCTAATATACTTTATATTGAAATGTAAGACTAGTGCACTTTTACTGTCTTTATAATCTCTGTACAGTCTTTTAAACTGTTAAAGAAATCTTACTACTAAAACGAACCAAAAATGCCCAAAATGTTTAAGGACCCGTCAGATATTCATCAGTATACATTGCATTCTGTGTTTTAAATTTCAAGTGGTTCTTTTTTGCCTCTGAATAAAAGCATTGTAAATTAGCACTTCCCTCATGTAGCACATAAATTTTGCTGTAGAAAATAACTCCCATGTTTTCATCATGTTGCTCCAACCTGGACAGGGTTCACACATTTGCAGTAGCAAGCTTCCACATGCACATCTGTACCTGCATGGGAAATATGTATGTAAATGAGTATTCTGCATATAGTTTTCCTTCCCAGCTGGCTGTAGAGCCCTGGGCGAGGGGGAAATGTTATCTTACTGATAATTTGTTTAGTATGGGGCGAAATGTGAGTCATCTCTGTCCACCAGGTAGCATACTGCAGAATTCCACCCTCTTTTCAAAATATGCTCTGCTGAGTTGGATCCAAACTGCATAGAATTATAGACTTTGTACAGAAACCAACTCCAGGTCCCTTTCCACAGCTTACCTATTCTTGGTGCTGGAGTGCGGGGATCGTGCGAGCAGCCTCTTGCGAGAGGCTTTTGCTTCCCCGTTGCTTCAGCTCCCTAGCTGCTGCCTGCTCGCAAGCAGGTAGTGTGAGAGCTCCTCCTCTTCCTTCCGCAGCACAGCCTGGGATTTTCCCAGGTTGCGCTGGGGCAGGAAGCATGAGTGCTGCAGCTCCAGAGCTCCGCACACATGGTAAGTGCATGCGGCGCCCTGGAGCGATGTGCAATCGTGCACCATTTTCAGCTTAAAGCTGAAAATGAAATAGTGCGCGATCAGGCACCTGCCAGCCCCGGCAGCGTTGTGCAATTGCAAGTGTGTCGTGTGGATCACTCCTTGCAATTGCGTGATGCTCAAGGGGTCCTTTTGCATGGCAAATGCCATGTGAAAAGGGCCCAGGTGTTTCTAAACACATAATGCTTTCATAGCATTGACCAGGTATAATGAAGCAACAACTTGAGCACTGGTTTTTAAACTAGGAGGAAAATTAAAAGACTGGACACTCAGCTGTATAATTAATTACTGTATCATAGTAGTAGTTAACTTTAATTACACCACTCTGTACTTTTATGTTAGAGCTGTTCTTTGTGGGGAGTATTTAACAGCCTAATCCAGAGATGACAGTAGTGGTAAAGATTTATCATCCTAGTCCGCTTTATTACTATTAGTGCATTATGCTTTCATAGTTACAAAGCTTAGTATTGCAATTTAATTGCTAAGATATATCCATAATACCATAGAAAATTAGGAGCAAAGAGGCGTAGTCAATATTCTTCACAGCTTGAATGCAAGGAAAACAAATATGTCAATATAGTTTTATAGCTCCTTTTCGTAATTGTCCACTGTGGGGAACATAAATTTACTTTCTGTCTTAGGTCATGGCATGCAGAGTCTGGATGAAAATAAAAATAACGTTTGCTTGTTATTCTTGAGTTTGAAATAATAACTTTAGATGAATAGCTGTAACCCTCACCCCAATGCATTCATTTAGAGGACTGTAGACTCAAAAGTCTTCTAAGCTGCATTTTATTCAGTTTACAGTCAGATGCCATGTTTCCTTTTTTATGATATTACAGGCCAGGGCGATAATCCTGCAAGAATTCTGTTGCACATTTGCTGCATTGGGACTGCTAAGGTTAAAAAGTTGTGCAAAGTTAATTAATATATTTGCATTACTGGGGACTGATCAGTTTCTCTGCTGATTTACTGTAGGAATGCTTTGATGAATAAACTATTTGTTTATATATGTCCACATACCATTTGGCCATATGGCATGCTTTGGGACTTTATACTAAAATAACCTCTATGGAATATTGTGCATCCATTTCAGGTAGCATACGTTGGAATTATATTATTCTTGAAAATAGATGAATAGGCAAACCACTTATTAAGATAAAGAGTAGACAAGTAGGTAGGTAAAAAGATAGATAGATAATTTCTAGCTAAGGCTGGCAAGTTTCTACAAAGGTAAAAAGTTCTGTTGAATTAAAATGTTAACTGATTTAAATATATGTATTCTTAAAATAACATACTGAGTAGCTGAACAATAAGAGAGTGGAGGAAAGAACACATTTCAGAGTTTCAGCCTTTGTTTTACTTATTGGCTGTACAAAAGAAGATTGTTAATAACACCTTTGCACAGAAGATTAGATCTGCTGTATTAACTTGCAATAGAGGCATTAACTCTGTGACATTACTCCGGCAGATGAAGAGGCCTTTACTATGATGAGATGTGTAACCTCAAAATGCTGTCTGAACCACCAGATCTATAGAAGTCTATGGCCACATTTGCCATGTTAAGGCATATTTTGTGTTAGACATGTTTTGTTGCTTTAGCCACAAATTATCCTAGAAGTGCCCAAAAAAACCAATCAAACCAATCTGTATTTGTCTTTTCTGGTCTGTTACTGTTCTGTCTCTGTTGTCAGTTTCTGTTTCATGGTGAGCAACTGAGAAAACAAGCCAGGAACAAGACATGATTCTGTGTGCAGGTGTAATTACAAGCCATGGAAACTAGTTCATAAGCCAGCAACCATGGGTTTTAAATATGGTTTGCAGCTAGTTAACAAACCAATGTTCATGGCTGGATGAGTTTCGACACAATAACAAACCAGAATTCTGCAGCTAAAAATTCATCTTACTAAAATGTGTGAACATAACCAATGTGGTTTATACATAGGTATACGGCACAGAGATAAAATTGGGATATTTTCTATTTTTTAAGGTGTTATTCTGGTCCATGGAATTTGTATGATTATGAGAGCTCTGGTTTATCCATTAGTCTCTTCTACCCACAACAGTTTTTCTGTACATTTCAACAAGGATTTTAAGTACCACCAGTTCTTTTAAGGAAGAACTAGGATCCATAGTCTCAAATTCTTAAGACCTCTCTTTATTCCAGGTGTTTAACTATCAAAAGCAATTGGGAAATGTACACATTACTAATATTGCTACTGTACTATGTATTTGACCACTGGTGTAATGTTGTGGTCTGAAATTTAATGTTTACTTTCCGTATGCTGGTATGTGGAAAAAATCAGGTTTTTAAAAAGTGGGGAGGGGGGAGCTTGTACCACACATTCTGTTAGGCAGCCACAGCAGCTTCCAGCTGCCCAGTTGATGTTCTCAGTTATAGCACACAGCAATATCATACTAAGATAACTAACCTGTGTATTGGTATCAGGCAGTGATTTTCATTTCTTTTGGTTTATTTATTTATTACTCCTTCCAGGTGTGCTGGAGCTGTCCTACCTTAGGGGTGACTCTCCCATCTATTTAAATATTTAGCAGTCTAGAATAGATGTTAATGAAAGTCTGGCACTGCTATTTTGAGAATTGCAACAATGATAGTAATTTTCAGTGTCAGATTACTGCTTCACAGCGGAAAAAGAGATGAGGAGGAAGAGAGAGAAAAATTATTCCAGTTCTAATAGAGTTTGCCATCAGCCTGGCTGTGCCAGACAGATGGATCATGAATACTGTCTAGACACTCGCTGCCTGAGTGAAGCTGTGGTCTCTAAGGACAAACAGTGAGATGCTGCTTTAAGTAACTGGGGAAAGCCAGGCTGCATTCTCCCCTAATCAGATAACAATCAATGCAGATTATGCTTCACCAGGCCTGAGAAAAGGCTCTCTGTTACTGATAACAGGTCAATCGTGATTTCAATTGAAACTTGTCTATTACGAGGTTTTAAGCGGAAAAAGAAAGCAAAAAGGAGTAAGGCAGTGTTGTATGTAGTTGTAACCCTTTGATTTCAATTGACGTGTCTATAAAGGATTGAGAATAATTATACGTGGGGTGCTAGAGAGGTGATGAAGGGAAGAAACCAGCACAGTTTGAACACAAAAGCTATATTCAGATGTATTTAACTATTTGGTTACCTTAGTAACCAAGCCTGGTGTGTTAATCAAAAGACAAAATGATTCTAGTGAATGGTTTTAATCTGAGGGGGCTTTGACAAGACTAGTATCTCCCTGGCCATGGCATTGATTACATGCTCAAATGTGCTAATTATGCAGCAAACAGGTATGTATGCTGAGTAATGGTGAACAAGTGGTAGATGGTTCTGGGGAAATCATGCTAAAATATTTGAATGAATTTACCAATTGATCTCGTTTTTTTTTTCTTTTTGCCTGGTTTTCAATTAGTTTTCAGAACAAAATTTGCATCCCCATACTCCACAATTGCCTACCCCTGGTGTATATATAATCTATATATCTATATTATAATATTATGATCTAAATCTGTATTATACAGTAATAATAAGCATATTATAGATATAGTAAGTCAAAGAGTTCAGACCCAGTGGAAACAGATTCAGCAAAGCTAGGATTCTTTAATTGATCTGAAGACAGAACCAAGCCAAAGAAGAAGAATTTGTTACAAATTTCAAGTTAGAGTATTGTCTCTTTGACACCACTTTCACACTGTATTACATATCACTTAGGTGTTTTTTTTTAATTCTTCCTTCCAATCACATGTATAAACATTGCAGTACTTGGGGTGAGTGATCTAAAGTGGACAGGAATGGGATGTTTGGTTCAGATAATTACTCAGGAAATGAAATTCTAAGAAGAAGTGAAGTGGCATTAATAGTGAGGTGAGATATAGCAAAAACAGTCCAAATATATAATGCAAAGTCTGCAAAGTCTGACTGAATCATATCAATAAAACTTCAGGGAAAACCCATCAATATAACCATAATCCAAGTTTGTGCTCTAACTATAGAGGCAGAAGAAGAAGAAATGGAAAGATTCTGTGCTGGAGTCCAGGTGGAAATTGATCGCACACCAAAACAGGACTTCTTGTTAATCATAGGCAATTGGAATGCAAAAGTAGGAGAATTTTGCCTAGGATCAAGAATTGAATCAGTACTGTTTCCTATTTTGCACTCTCAATCAGGAAAGTGACTGTGATTGAATTTTGCAAAGCCGACAATTGGTTCATCGCAAACGCATTCTTCAAGCAACTCAAGAGACTACTGTATACATGAACATCACCTGATGGCCAATATAAAAATCAAATAAACTACATAATTGGAAGCAGAGAATAGAGAAGCTCCATTCTCTCTACAAAAACAAGACCAAGGCCATTTCTGCATTACAGTGTTATAGTGCTATTATTCCACTTTCAACATCCTATGGAGTCCTCGGGTTTGTAGTTTAGGGAGGGATCTTTAGAATTCTCAGCCAGAGAGCTCTTTGGCCTCAGTAAACCACAAATCCCAGAATTCCACTGGATGTTGAAAGTAGAATTATAGCACTATAGCAGTGTAATGCAGAAATGGCCCAAGAGTGGATTGTGGCAGAGACCATGAACTACTAATATCAAAAATTAGAATAAAGCTAAAGAAGAAAACTTAACCAACTATCATGCCAAAATACAAGAACATCCCCATAGAATTTAAAGATAATGTGAGAAATAGATTAAGCCTAATTGACTGGGAGCCAGGAGGGCTCTGGAGTTAAGCCATGGACTGAAGCCAGGGACATTGTCAGTGAGGAATGCAAAAAGACTCTATCTGCAGTCAAAAAGAAATAGAAGTCTCAGTGGATGACAGATGAAAGTCTTCAAGCAGTTAAAGACGGACAAGAAGCAAAAGAAGCAAAAGGTGACAGAAGTAAAGGTCAGAACCTTGAATACAACTGTCAGAAACTTGTGCACAGGCACAAGTGCACTACTAATAATAATCAATGCAGAAAAAAAGAAGATGGCAGCAAAAATTGAAAAAGAGATTTCTTTCACAAGATCTGAAAAATCAAAGGGAAATTTAAACAAGAGTTGAGTTGCTTTCTGATCAAGAGAGGGTACACATTACATGGCCAAGCAGAAATGAAAAAACGATGGAAAAAATAAACTGAAGAGTGATATAAAACTACATTTAATTGTCTTGATGCATAACCTGTAGTCAGGACAACAGGCTACTATTAGGACAGAATACAGAGGAATGGAATGGTTTCCAATCGGCGAGGGAGTCAGGCAAGCCTGCATTTTATCATCTTAACGGTGAACATGTCATACATAAAGCAGGATTAGACTTGGAGGAAGGAGATATGAAAATTGGAGGCAACAATGCCAACAATTTAAGATATGCTGATGACACCATACTACTAGCTGAAAATGGAAAAAACGTGGAATGATTACTGAAGAAAGCCAAGGAAGAAAGTGCAAAGCAAGGTTTACAGTTGAACATTAAGAAAACAAAAATAATGACCACAGATGATTTACATAACTTTAAATCAGACAATGAAGACATACTTCAGGTTTTTCCATACTTTTGCTTAGTCATTAATCAGAATGGAGAATGCAGTCAAGAAATCAGAAGAAGACAAGGCATCGGAAGGGCAGTTGTGAAGGAACTAGAAACGATCCTGAAGTGGAAAGATATATAATTGAATACTAAAGTCAGGATTGTTCATGCCATCGTATTTCTAATTTCTGTGTGAAATTGTGAAAATTTGTGTGATTGTGAAAATTGGATGGTGAAGAAAACTGATAGGAAAAAAATCAACTCATTTGAAATGTGGTGCTGGAGAAGAGCTGTGGACTGCTAAAAAAATCAAAGAGATGGGTCCTAGCGCAAATCAAGCCTGAATTGTCAGAAGCCAAGATGACTAAACTGAGGCTGTCATATTTTGACTGTATTATGCGAAGATATGACTCACTAGAAATGCAATAATGTTTGTTAAGTCAGAAGGCGGTAGGAAAATAGGAAGACCACATTACAGGTGGATGGACAGGCCTGAGTTTGAATGACCTGAGCAGGGATGTTGACTTCGAAGCCTCCCGTTCATAGGGTCATTGTAAATTGAAGTTGACTTGATGGCAGTTAACAACAATGGTGATTCATTTTGATATAGGACATTTCTGCACGTTCCACTGAGTAGCAATGAGGTAGCCAAAAGACCGCCATGTTTCCTATGTTATATTTCTGTTAAAAAGCAAGTTGAAGCCTAGGACTAAGAAGGAGAAATTTGGCATTATACAGAACTTTGTGGGAAGACAAAAATGTGGCTTATACTGTGGAAGTAGAAAGGCCTGAAAGGAACTGTTATTTCCCGTTTATGAGATGTAAGGGAAACAGCCTGAACAGTTCCATATCCTCCCAATATCCAAAGATCTAATCAATTTAGGTCAATAAATTATAGTGCTGTGATTTCACTTTAACTGCCACAACAACATCCCATGGAATCCTGGAACTGGCAGTTTTGGCAGGGCCATTTAGAGTTCTCAAGCTAGGTAGCTCTGGTATCTCTCCGAACTTCAAACCATAAGATACAGCCATGGAATCATAGTGCTATAATTGTATAGTGTGAAAGGGTGGCTGGACTATGACACAGATTAAGAGTGTGGGCTGTCCTAGTGATCTTGTACCCTTAACAACTGCATGGCAGTTCAAAAACTAAACCCTTTCCTTGCCATGGAGTTGCAGTGATTGTGGGTGTTTCTTGGTGCCTGTTGAACAGGACAGGAGTCCTTGCTATATTGGCTGATAGTCTTGTTCTTAGCTCTGTAAAAACATTGAATGGTATCATTTGTTTAGACTGAGCATTATTTATGATCCACTAATATAAGAAACAGATTCCTTTTCTTATTATAAAGTTTAAAAACCCTTGATTTTTTTCTGATGCAAAATACATATCTCAGTCAAGCCCTTTTTGGGACCAAACAGTTTGTGTCAAGGATGAATCTATGGGAGCTGACCTAGATTCCTTAAAGAGATACATTTTGGAAGAGGCTCAGCAAAATCAGAATAAGGAAAGACAGAAAAACAGAATTTGAGTATTGGATAGATGCAAGACTGGATCAGGTCCATGGAGAACAATTAAGCAGAGCAAAAATGGAATAAACAAGTTATGAAGCATCAGTGGAATAAGCTCAGAAGATCCAATCTGGAGGGAGGGGAAAGATTCTGTTTAACATCTTGTGACTACTTATTAGCCATTCCATTCTGTTATTTCTGAAAGGACTAATAAGACCTAGTTAGATAAAGCATCTCTCAGTCAAACTAGACATGACAGGAGGTGTTCTGTTGTATGCCATATTTTAAAAACTGGATATGGGTGCGTTTACAGTTTTTGCTTAGCATACAGTTGAGGTAGCCCAGTAGTAAATCAGAAGCTGCTTTACACTGAGTGAGATCATTGCTCCATCAGACCCAGTAATGCAGACTCCCTGACTTTTCCTAGTGGTTGTTCATCCAAGTACAAAGCAGATTTGACCCTGCTGTGCTTCTGAAATCAGATGAGATCACGTGTGTTCAGGCAGAGGGAATGCAAGAGAAAACTGGTGGGGAATTTGTAACTTGTGAAGAAGAAAAAGCGAGGGTAAAAAAAGAAGGAAGGTTCTTTTGCCTTCGTCTATACATTCTGTGGCAGTAAGACCAAAGCAATTGTGGAAAGATTGGTGCCTCTTACCAAGAACAACTCAGTATTGTTGCTTCACCTGTTCCATCACAGTAGTTCTGGTGCTGGAGTGGATTTGGGCTTCCTTGTCTCTCCCTTTTGCTCCTAAAAGTCTTGTGTTCTGGGCACAGGAGATTAACAATACAAGAGAGCTGTTTGGAATGGTGTATGAATGAGGGTGCATTTTCCTTCCCATTTAGTAAGATCATGACAAGGATAGATTTATCAACTTACAACGTGTTTGAAAAGCCTTTTCAGGCTCATGATCAGTTCTGCTGTGGAGCTTGCCCTGCTGTTAGGTAGTGAGGCAGACATAACACTGACATTAAATGTCATGGAAAGGCAGCAAAGTATTGGCTGTTTAATTTATAATTGTGTATTTACTGCCAGAAAGAGTATGAAATGCTTATGAGATTTCTGTCTCAAAACCACCTGGTGTTGAGTAGTGCAGAATGTGTTTGGGTGGCCATTTGCTGCTCTGCCTCAGCAAAACATTTTATGCTGATTATGTACAAAAGAACCCCAAGGATCATAGTCATTAGATCTCTAGTTTAAGAATCTGAGGTTGCAGAGTCTGGGAAGTCTAGTGTCTATTGATATAATCTAGTAATGAGTTTATCCATGTCTTCTATGGCTCTCTCTATTGAAATTTATGCATTTCTCTTAAGTTCATTGACTTTAAACTGAAAGAAGACTTTTCTTTAAATCCCAAAGACTCACTTAAGGAAGCATTTTGCAAAAATCACATAGCAGATGCTAGAACATACTGTGTTCTTTTGTTGAGCATCTTTTTTTAAAAATGACATTTTGAAAGTGGGACACACAGAAACCAGGAACTAGCAAAGTTGATGTAGTGTGCACAACTCACTTAAGCAATTCTGCTTCACAGTATTCATTTTGTTCAAAGGGCTTTCTTTCTCTTTTGCTTAACATTAGGATCATTTTGAGTTACAAAAATTTTAAACATATTCTTAAGTTATGCACACAAAACAAAATCAGCATTTATCAGTTATTTCTTCCTTATTTCTGCTGTTCCAGTTTCCCTGCACTGCATTTTGCAGTGTTGGGCGCAAAGACCAGACTGCATAGTTGTGAGACTCTTTCCCACAGGTGGCTTACTTGGCCCCCTTTCTTCTCTGTTTTTGCCAGCAAGCAAAGGCCTTTTTATTTTGGCAGGCTCTGAATTCTTAAATCGTTGGAGTAGGAGGAGCTCTTAAAGGAGCTTTAGTGCTTATATTTTTTAAATTATGTTTTCAATGAATTTTAAAGTGTTTTTATTTTGTTTTTAATCAAATTGTTGTTTATTTTTTAAAAAGAACTTTTGTATTAATGGGTTACTTTATTTTAGTCCTGGTAGAAAGGCAGAATGTAAGTTAAACAAACAAATAAAATTTTGCCATTTTTTTCAATAATAGGTCAATCAAGGCGGAGTGAAAGTATTCATTGTCTTCTGAGGCACTTCTTTTTGAATTGCTTACACCTATTAGAACTAGGCTTTAGGTGTTGTAGAAGATACCTGTGGTGATCCTCAAATAAAGGATATTGAGGCCACAGAGATTTTAAATATGTGGCTATATGGCAGTAGGTAGAAGTGGAATTTATTTTTCCAAAGCAATGGCTTACTGAGCCCTTGATACATGGTTTTAAGGTTATTGGAGATTACCTGTCTGATGTGTAAACAAGGTTGACCCAAGACATTTTCCTGCCAGCGGCAAAAATACTTCCTACCTCTCCCATGCACAAAAGCTAATTGGACTAGCAATTGATTCTTATATCAGCACTGGTAAAGGAGTACTGAAAGCTCAGGGTAATAACATAGTACTGTATAGGGGAAACTATTATAGCTAGTACAAGGGAGCAGGTCAGGCCATATAGCACACTCAGCTCTGTTGAATGTTTTCTAATGCTTCTTACCACTGGGAGTTTCCTTTGTGAGGCAGCTTTCTCACTCTGCCTGTTTGTTTCTGTAAAAACACACAATAGAATAAAATAACAACCAACATTAGGAGCACAACAGAATGGCAGCCACATATCAGACAGTCTTGTTAAAAGTATTCGCTAAAAGTTAGTGCTTCACATAACCTTAGGGACAGTACTTGGCCCTTAAGATGTTTTGACATGCATGGCAACGTTTGTCAGTCCCATCTGGAGTGGCCAACCATAAAGGACAATGGAAACTGTACTCCAGAAACACAGGAAGAAGCAGAAGTTTTTCTTCCTGGTCTCTGTGACTCACACAAATGGGTTTCGTGCCTGTACAAAAACAGCTTTCAGAACCTTCTAGAGCCTACCATTGGCGTTTGGCGGTTGACCCATCCCCGCCCCCTGTCAGTTCCTTTTTATCTGCTGCGTGAACAGTGCCCTGGAGGCTTTTGCTGTTTCTAGATGGGGGTTTCCCCTATTTTCTGGCACTTTGGACTGGTTGTTTCATCATTGGATTGGATAGCACTCGGTTTATTCTCCTGGATTGTGTTGTTCTGTCAAGTTGTATGGCAACGGCTGTATTTAAGCATTGTGTGACCTGTGGAGGAAAGATACTTGATAAGGACAGACACTCAAAGTGCCTCCTTTGTTTAGGTGAGGGCCACAACGTAGGAGCTTGTTGTCATTGTCAGCTGTTTACTCCACAAACTTGTCACAATAGGGCTGCTCAGCTGAAAGCCCTATTGTGGGAGAACGTACTGACTGCTTCAGAGGCATCCAAGCTGACTGAATCTACTCATTTACCATCTAGAATGGCCCATTCTACTTCTTCCTACACTTCTTGACAGAATGTGTTGGTACCATCGTCGAGACTGAGATCTTCCTTGATGTCAAGATCTCAAGATCAGGCACTTCCCAGCGTCATTGAGTCATACTGATGATCATCGAGACCATCCTTCTCCTCCACCTCGTACCGAACTGCCTAGGAAGGAGAACGAGCGGAAGAGGAAAAGTAAGGAGGTTGCTTTGACGGAATTGTCTAAGAAGCATAGGAGGAAGGATAAGCCTAAGACACATCCTTTGCCTTTGACAAAGAAGATGACTCCTCAAGGGTCTGCCTCAGAGAACGTACAGGCCCCTCAACATCGGGGAACCCAAGATGTTATACCTTCTGAGGAGATTGAGGAAGTGTGTATTGGTTCAGAGGGAGAGATACTGGAAACCTCCCCTCAGATCTCTGTCAGGTCAGCTTCATGTCACTGAACCAAAAGGGACCAAAAGAGGCCAAGTTGAAAATCACAGCAGCTTCATTGCTGCTTGCCCCCAAATACCTGATCACATAAGTAATAGTCTGTATTATACCAGTGGGAGTTCCATATATAAACACAGGGGCCTGTGTATATTTTGGAGAGCTGTACAGAACAATAGAATGTGTCTGAAATATAATGATATTTGTTCTTGAAGGTGGTAAGTTTTTTTACTAAAAAATAATGTCAATTTCTTTAGGTGTTGCATAATACTGATGTAGCCACTGTATCACCTTCCCTGTTTCTTCACTTGTCTGTTCACCAACTCACTTTTCTGACTTGGTGTGTGCAAAACAGGACTCCAGCTTGCCATAGAAGGCAAAAGAAGAGTAAAAATGGAAAGAAGTGAAATGACTGGTTGTATGGTAGAGGTACCAGAAACACTAGTGATATATTTGCTTTATGTTGTGAATATTTGAAAGAGAGAGGCACTAATTTTCAGTGAATACTCTCATCAGTTTTATGGAGAACTTTGCATGGCCTGCTTTGGTCACATCTCAAATTGTACTTTCATGCTCCTCTCTGTGATGGCATGCACTGGCAGCTAATTTTGGGGCATTTTGCTCAGGTCAGGCTGTGTGGAGATGTTCAAATTTTATTTTGGACCTAACAGAGAAGTGACTGAAACATTTGACTTTTGCACTTCTTATCCTCCTTCCCATACCTGTTCTACCTTAAAGGTACTCTTTAATAACCAGCTGCATGTTCATTTCTACTTTTGACTTGCCTTTGTCCCCCCACCCCTCATCAAATGTAGAATAGAAGGACGCAGGATAGTATTAGTGGAGTTTGTGAATACAGAGTCTGGCACCTAGTAACACCTTGAAGGAAATAGAAAGCTGTGAATACAAGATTAAAATATGCTAACAAGCTGCATGAACTAATGGGATGAATTTTTGTGCTGCAGATGTTCATTCCAACACTTGTGCTGAAAATGCAGTAAAAATGTGTGGGGCAGCTGTTGACATTATTGTATTTTTGGCATCACCATTCTCCCAAGTGCTCTCCCCTCCTCCCTAGTGTTGTTGCTGCAGTTTGGAAGCTATTCTTTTATGGTAAAATAATGGAGAACAAACAAAAACACAAGCAAATAAAAATCTTTGCTTTGTTCATGAATGTCAGTTTGTGCAGATTGCATTATTATATAATTCTGTTTGGATTGTGTGTGTATGTGTGTGTATGTGTGTGTTTCTTCCCTTTTCTTTCAAAATATGACTTGACTAGTTTAGTTTAGTCATCTAGAGGTGATGGCTTTGCACAAAGCTTTCTATGAACTGTACTATTCCTATAGATTTGGTGTTTTCCAGCTCTCTGATTTTGTGTACCACATGTAAAGAGAGAGTGACTGTATAGAGCTTTTGCCTTTCTGTAGGCCATGTTGTTGCTCTTGGTGCAATTGAAACTGACATGATATTGCTTCTGATTCTGGGATCCAGCTGAAATAAACTTCTGAAATTTTTCAATTTTGTTGTTGTCGTTGTGGAGAGCAAGGGGATACTACCACTATGTTGTAAGTGTTTTGGTGGGGTTTGGGCAATTTGGGGGAAGTGATTTGGTGCAAAAATTAAATTGGAAGGGGCCTGAGGCCTTCGGAGAAATTCCTGGAAGCTTTTCAGGGGGTCACAAAATAGGGACTTGGAGGGTCTATTTTTTTCATGGCCCTGATCCGTGAACATTTCATATCTACTCCTGTGTATAACTTGTCATTTCTAGAAATGGATAAAATGGTCTTATTTCAGATAATGCCATGTGGACAGCTGTGGGACTTCTTGCTATATATTTTTCTTGGTGATGTAAGGAAGTCAAAGACAGAAATCTTATCTTTTAATGATCTTTTGGGTTCCAGTTCCCTCCCTTGTGACCCTTAATGTAATCTGTGGCTTGTTGTTGTTGTTGTTGTTGTATGCCTTCAAGTCGTTTCTGACTTATGGTGACCCTATCATGGGGGTTTCTCTCCTAAGATTATACCCCTACTTTAGAGTTTCTGTCTACCTGCAACACTTTTTCTCCCCCATCTTTGGAAACTTTTAAGAGTCTTCAGATGCCAGCATTCCTGGACATATCTGCTAATGCTGATGAAATTTTTGCCAGATTCCTCCTGAAATAATTTGCTACTTCTACTCCCCCTATCTTTAATAGAGGGGTGCCTGTGAATTGTACAGAATTTTGTTTGCTTTGTCATCCACAATACACTTTTATATTGAACACCTGCAATGCCTGTAGTTAGTGGACAGTATTATCCAGAAAATTCCTGTGGAATAAAAGATTGCCAGACTTTCTAATGCTACAATTTTATGCTATGTATTGTTTTCATACAATCTGTTTCATAAAATATATTCTGAAAAAGCTGTGTTAGACTCCTACTCTGCTTTCTGTTTCTAAGCATTTGAACTACAAAGAGAATAGACATAGTTTCTGGGTGAGATCATGGCTTTATGGGCCTCAGGTGTGCTCAAACAGTGTACTCAGTCCTTGCCAATCCCTGATCATATGGTGTGTGTATAGAACTGTTCCAATCCTTGCTAGCTCAACACAGAGCAGACCTAACAAATTTTGTGCATGAATATGTGATGGTAGTTCTAATCAGGGGAATTTAGTTTTCGGTAAATATGTTTAGGATTGTGCTCCAAGCCCATGAAATTATCATGCTTGTGTACTTAACTCTCACTGCACAAAAGATGGAGATCTCCGTAAAGATGTGATGGCATTTGTAAGTAAACTGATATCTATAGGCTAGATGGGATCTCTTTAGAGGTTCAGGATATGGTACTTTTATTATAGCAGTGCCATCAATGGTTTTAATTGAGGAGTTGAGGCAGGGCATAGGAAACAGAATTTGGCTTTCCTTTTGCTTGTAGGCAAGTTAAAAAATGTCTGAGAAAAAGCCCAGTATTATTCTTGTCCACATAACAAGTGTTCATGAGCCAAGCAGTATAGGAAAGTAACTGGCTCTCAAATGTAAAGAAAACAGATAGACAAGCACATGGGCCTGCAGGTAAGACCACTATCTCCTGAATAGAATGTGTGTGTCAAGAGTTCCTCTGTCTAAGACGGCTGATGGTAAAGCATGGAAACAAGGCAGAAAGTTCTAGAAAGAAACAAAAAATTGCTTTTTAAATACTAGGAACCACCGCTAAAGGCATAGGACTGGAGATAGAAAGCTATTTGCCTTCTGTGGTTTCCCTAGTACAAGTTCTTAATAAATAAATGTATATGGAGTGATATAACAATGATGTTGCACCAGCAATAGACAGGTCTAGGCTGCAATTGTTTATACTGGAATATTAGGCTTTTTCTAACCCCTGTTTCTTCCAGACTAACCTGCATATAGACACTGAAGAATCTCTTTCCTAGAGAAATACTTTTAGGGGACTTCTGAAGGACCAGGAGTGCTCTCCATTTCTTGGAGATTGGCTTTATCTGAGTTCCATTCTTTTTCTGTTCCTACTGTGGTTGAATAAGTTTGGGCATCTCATCACACTCAGCAGTGGTAGAAAAAGGTCTTGAAAATTCCTCGTTGTTGGTGTACAAAAATTTGTTTTCTTTATTTTGATTGTTGGAGCTCATTGAAGAAAGCCATGGTATTGTGCTGTTCTCGTGTGAGAATCCACTGGTGACATAATCCTGTGATGGGATTTCATGGCATTATTGGACACGCCAATTAATCTAATCTATTTCTGAAATTCTTTCTGTCAACATCTTTGCAAACATTTAATATCAATACTAATTTCCACAGAAAAGAAAGAAGTGTTCATACATACACCTACACCCACACTCTACAGAAACATTTCTTCTGATACTAGGGGCTGTGGTTTTTCAGACTGTTACAAGCAAATAAAGATCTCATCCTCAGAATGTTACCTTTTTGGACTATAACTTCCAAATTCCCAAACCAGCATGTCCACTAGCCATGATAGTTGGGGAATTCTGGCAGGGGTGTGTGTGTGTGTGTGTGTGTGTGTTGGAGTCTAAAAATGTTACTTTTCCAAACTCTGACAAAGATGCAGCTGGAGGAGGCATCAGACTTCCCTATATAGTCCCAGTCCAAGCCACATTCCATACTGCTCATATTTACTGAACTTTTGCCAAACAGAGGTTGTAACGATTTGCATGATAAATGCTGTGAAAGATGTCATTGTGTGTCTGAGATCTGAACACAGCTACAGCCAGTTTTCTCTGTCTGGAATCCCAGACCACTCAGTTTCTTTGGACTACCCAATTTCTATTATGAGAAAAACTTCTTAGTACTATATGTACTTTATTTTATCTCTGTCCAATCAAGACTGCTAGGTAGATACACTGGTTTTTCTACTTAATGATATACCTGTGTCTGAAGTTTCAACTGTTATATGTGTTTTCTGGAAATAATTTGAGCCTGAATGGTTGCTTTTAGAAACTAAATTTCTGATTTATTTCTTTTTTAAAAAATTATTTTATTAAGTTTCATAAGTAAAACACATCATCTTAAATTGTACTTTTACATGTAGTGTTTTTGTTCTTCCACTCTGATCTAGTTTTCATTTTCTGAATGTCTACTCACATATAAAAAATTATGCCTCACAATTCTATGGCCATTTCCACACGGGGATATAGCCTGTGCTGGGACGACCTCACCAGGAGGTCGTCTACACCGCGGGGTGCGCTAGGGCAGTTTGAAAAGGTGAGGTTCTACACCTCAAAGCGCCCTCACGCGGCTGCGGGGGTGGCACTGCGTGTTTTATTAAGGCCACCTTTCAAGTGGTCTTTTTAAAAGAAGATCATGCTAGCCTGTCGCAGCCCCTGTGAAGAACTGCAGGGGCGTGCAAGCACGTCCCTGCAGAGCTGCCCGGGGGTGGGCTTCTGGCTGGCACGCTGCCCCGATTGGCGGAGTGCTGCCGGCCACCATTTTGGGCGCTGCCGGGTGCCGCCAGACGCTGCTCCCGTGTAGAGCGGCAAACGTGCGCTGCTCCCCGCGGGGATGGAGCCACTCAGATTAAGGTAAACTCCGTCCCCACGTGCGCCGCCCCGTTCCACCGCGTTTCAGGGCCCCCTGTGTGGAAAGGGCCTATGTTCATCGTACATGCTTGATCTTGCATTCTCTCAACCACTCCTGTTATGTTACAGTTATTCTTCTTTAATTTCAACCATAATTTAGACATTTTCATTTAGCAGTTCCCAGAACTTACCCACTACAATTTGCCATTCTGCTTTTATCTGATCATCTGATTTCCCCTTTAATCTTTGTGAGACAATATCTGCGTTTCTATTCTTAATAAATGTCCCCCACCATTGTTCAATTGTGGGTATTTGCTGAGACTTCCACATTTTGGCATATTCAATTCGAGCTGTCGTTATCATGTACAATATTAATCTCCAATGTCTCTTAATGCTAGTATTCTCCAGAACATTTATCATATTTAACAAATAAAATTCAGGGTTTTTTTACCAATTGAACCTTCAGTATTTCACACATTTTTTTATGTATTTCACTCCAATATTTCTTTACCTTGGGACATGACCACCACATATGAAATATTGTTCCCACCTCTTTCTGACATTTCCAACACATTCCCGTACCTGTATTGTAAATCTTTTTTAACTTATGTGGTGTCATGTACCATCTGTGAAACAGTTTAAAATAGTTCTCTGTAAGATTCTGAGCCATTGTAAATTTTTGTGTTCTTCTCCAACTCTGTTCTCATTCATCTAATTGAACTGAATGTCCAATATTCTGTGCCCACAAAATCATTGTAGATTTCACAGTCTCGTCCTGTCTCTTCTGTATTAACATTTCTTGATATATATGGGCTAACAAATGCAGTGGATTATCAAAGATCCATTTAATCACTCCTGTCCTTTCCTTGGATTCTATTCCATAAGTTTTCAAATCCATTTGGAATCTCTCATTTAGCTGCCTGTACGGAAACCAGCTCAATGATACTCCTTCCTGTTCCAATTTTAGTCTTGGTTTAATTTTATAAGCATTTGTCATTGTTTTCTCTAATATGTCTTCATATCTCAACCATTTCTCTGTTTCCTTCCATCTTCCAAAGAAAGCTTCTTGAGGGGATACCCACATGAGTAGCTGCCTTGTGTTTTTACTCTTATATTCATTCCATAAATTTCTGATTTATTTCTGATAGGCCCAGTTCCAGAAAATTGATTTTCTGTGATTGAAAAATATAGTCTACTTCTAGTATATATTTGGAAAAAGAGAAAATGACTTTATTAAATCTACTGATTTCTATTAATTTCAACCAGGACCAGATCCCAGTGAATTGTGGCAATCTTCCTCTGCTACTGTTACCCTATCATTTTTAGATGTCCATTGAAAGGTAGAAACCATGTAACTTTAGGCCCCTTGATTTTCTTTCAAGTCTTTGACTTGGGGAATGGACAGTAAACAAGGAAGATAGGTTTAAGTTTCAGATAAAACATTAGAAGTTGTTGAAAATGTTCCAGCAATAACTATATGACTTTACTTTCCCACTGCAGAACACATTAGAATATGAACAAAGAAACTACTTAGTATTGAGACTTGCAACAAGTATCAGGAAACCAAATATTGATATGACTTCCACAAAAAGCTAAAGAAAACATCATGTGATGTTTTTCTACAGCAACTTTTCCATATGTTCCTGGCTTATTATTGAAGATTTATTGGGAAAATATTCTGTATGAAAGAATTGGAAAAGAAGAACCATGTAAGACCAAATTTTCCTGGATTACTGGCATAGTTTGGTTCTTGATAAACCTGCCATAAGAAAGATTTTAGCACCCATCATATTTATATGTGTAAAGTGATAAATAATATTTGCCCGATTTTAATTTTTTTCCTTTTATACTGAAATAATTTTCTTCAAAAATCAATGCTAAGATATATTTAATTGGGAAAAGATCAGTGTGGCACAACACTATGGCTTAGCTTTCTTTTTAAAAACAAATAAATTGATTATTGCCATCATCTACTCATTTATATCCCACCTTTTCCCCACAACTGGGACTCAAAATGACTTAACAAAAATTAAAACCATGAGAGTATGAAAACATACGTTCATTCTTGCAGTTCTAAAGGTCTATTAAATGGGCTTAGTTTCTTTTGCTACTTTCTTTCTTTCTTTTTCTGCAATTCATTTTAGTTCATGTGGGATATGTGTTGGGGGATATATTGCTGTTTCTTTCTAGACAAAATTATCCCAATCTGAAAGGCCAATCTCTGTGCTCTGCCTAAAGTGAACTTTCTGGGACAGGATGTTGATGTGCTGTCTTGTCTGAAGAGCTTGTTACGCTGTTTGGAAATACAATAGCATTTTCGGTATCAGTATATTTGTGCAGATATTGTATATTAATTAAGTTTCTCAGTCAGAAGAGCAAAGAGAGCTTACAATGCCCAGAAAACAAAATTCCTTCCGGGCACAGAGCATTACAAATGCTAGCTTAATGCCATAATTGCTCAAAGCCTCACAAGTAAACATTTTTTTTTAAATCAGTCGTAGCAGCTGAGACTCTGAAAGCAGTAGACTCCTGAAACTGTTCTACATCTGGCATATGCTTTATAGAAGTAAGTCATATAGGACTAAACTTGACAAGACAGCCTGTGATACAATTGTTCTGACATTGTAAGGTAGCAAGTGAGTAAGAAAGGGGACCAACTGGTCAAATGCTTTATGTACAAGGAGTTAGGATACAGTTACTGGACAGTTACAGAAATTACAATGGTGCAGAGGAGAGAATCTCAGTGGTGAACAAATCTCACAAGCTGCAAGAATGGAGGTTCTACAAGATCTCTCTTGTGCCTCTGGAATTATGTCCCATTTCTGTTTTCTGCAATATTTGCCCTAATGAAACCTCTATGAGATATTGTATACCTCAAGAATCTTTGATGAGACCTGCAAAGAAGCAGTTGTAAAGATGGAGCTGAAAGAACCAAGATAGCAATTTTAAGAATACAAGACATCAAAAATGTGATTCTTCACAGGCTGATGCAGTCCAATCAAATTCCTGTGCAAAGGCTGTTTGTATGCAGCTACTGCTAAACTCAGAATCAAGGTTTTTACTGTGCACTGTTGTTGTTCATAGAATTGTAGAATCATAGAGTTGGAAGACTCTGCTAGGCAGGAACACACATCAAAGCACTTCCAACAGATGGCCATCCAGCCTCTCTGTTTAAAAACTTCCAAAGAAGGAGACTCCACCACAGTTTGAGGCAGCATATTCCACTGCCAGACAGCTTTGACCATCGGGAAGTTCTTCCTGAGGTTCAGGTGAAATCTCTTTTCCTATAGTTTGAATCCATTGCTCCTTGTTCTAGTCTCTGGAATCGTGGAAAATAAGTCTGTTCTCTCTTTGGTGTGACATCCTTTCAAATATTCAAACATATGGCTACCATGGCCCCTCTTAACTTTCTCTTCTGGAAACTAAACATATCCAGCTCCAATCAATCAATCAATCAATCAATCAATCGGAGAATCAAAAGATTGATTCTAGAAATCAAAGAAGGGGAAAAGATACATCATCACCCAAGAAAGATAAAGTCAGCATTTTATGAGTATTTTAAGAAATTATTCAAGGACCAAGATGACTCAGAACAACATTTAAATAATATCCAAAAGTACTTGGAAGAAACAAAGTTAACGGAAATCAATGAAGAACAAAAGTTGGATCTAAATAAGCCAATTACAAAAGTTGAAATATTGAATGCAATTAAAAATCTAAAAATCGGAAAAGCTCCAAGCCCAGACAGATATATTACATGCTATTATAAAATCTTTCAGGACCAATTAGTTAACCCCCTTACATAAGATGCTTAATGGACTAGAATTGACATAAAGACTGGATTCATGGGGAGAAGCAATAATTAGTTTGATCCCCAAAGAAGGGAAAGACCAGCTAGAGGTGAAGAATTACAGGCCAATATCTTTGTTACTGACTATAATATAGACTATAAAATATTTGCATCTATTCTTGCCGAAAGATTGAAAAAGATTCTAATAACTGGATATTTGAAGATCAGAATGGTTTTCTCCTGGGTAGATCAATAAAAGATAATACGAGAATAATAATAAATATAATTGAACATTATCACAAACATAATGAAAAAAATTGGGCCTGATTTTTGTAGATGCAGAAAAAGCCTTCAACAATGTAAGATGGAGATTTATGACAGAAGTTTTGAAAAAAATGAATATGAGAGAGAAATTTATAGATTTGATAAAATTGATATATACTAACCAGTCAGCAAGTATATTAATAAATGGAGAAAAAACAGAAAAATTCTATTTTAAAAAAGGAACCAGACAAGAATGCCCACTCTCACCATTAATTTTTTTGATGGTGATAGAGATATTGAATATTACAAGAAGACAAGATCCAGAAATAAAGGGTGCCCAAATTCAGAATCAGATGTTCAAACTCAGGGCTTTTGCCAAGGACTTAGTAATTGTATTTGACAATCCAATTCAAAGTGTAAATAAATTAATTTCAACTTTTCAAGAATTGAGCAAGGTTTCTGGATTCAAAGTCAATGTGGAAAAGACAATGATAACTAAGAATTTGACAAAACAAGAAGAAATAGAGATTGAACAGGCATCCCAGTTTAAGATATCAAAAAAAGTAAAATATCTTGGAATTAACATTACTAAGAATAATACTGATTTATACAACAACAATTACAAAAAAGTCTGGTTAAAGGTGAAAGATCTCCAAAAATGGTCAAAACTTGAGTTGTCAATGATGGGAAGAATTACGACAATTAAAATTAATATTTTACCCAGAATGATTTTTTTGTTTCAAAATCTCCCTGTGATCATGAACGATGTATCAATGGAAAAAAGACTTATCAAAATTCATTTGGAATGGTAAAAAGCCATGTATAAAGTGGACCATTTTGAAAGACGCAACAGAAAGAGGCGGAATAGGGCTCCCTGATTTAAAACTGTATTACCACGCCAGTTACCTCATCTGGTTAATTGACTGGATTAAATTAGAAAAAATGAGATTATTAACTCTGGAAGGGGCTGATCTCTTTTTCGGTTGGTATGCATATTTGTGGTACAAAAAGGTAAACGTGAATAAAGATTTTAACAATCATTTTATAAGAAAACCTCTCTTGAAAACATGACTTCTGTATAAAACAAATTTTATTCGAAACTACCACTATGGGTGTCAACATATGAAGCTTTTTACAGGAGAGGAAAGCCCCAATTAAATCACTGGATAACATACAAAGATCTGGTAAAGATTCAAGGTGATAAAATAGTCTGGAAAAATAAAGAGGAAATGTTAAAGCATGGATTTACTACACCCTGGCTTTTGCAGGGGCAACTGGTGGAAAGATTTAAAATGGACTTAAAAACAATTGGAATAGAGCCTGTGGGAAGAGAGTTTGATAAATTGTTAAAACCTTGTGTAGATCATCTCATTGGTAAAATATATGAAATACTATTAGCCTTACAGATGGAACAGGAAGTCGTCAAAGATAATATGTTAAAATCGGAGTAAAATATTGGACGCCCAATTCCACTGGAAAGTTGGGAGAACTCATGGAAAGATACCCAAAATTTTTTAAAAAGTGCTAGTTTAAAAGAGAATTATTATAAAATTTATTTCAGATGGTGTTATACACCAGTACAAATGGCTGAAATAAGTAAGAATACTAAAAATACATGTTGGAAATGTTCTGAAAAGGGAACCCTGTACCACCTTTGGTGGAGCTGTGACATAGCAAAGAATATTGGAGGAATGTATTACTAAAACTCTTCAAATTAATTTCCCAATGAATCCTGAAATATATTTGTTAAATGTATTAGATGTAAAATACTTTAAAAAGAGTTCATTGCAAAAAATGATGATCTGTATGGTTACAGCAGCCAGACTGGTATTTGCACAAAGGTGGAAACAAAAAGAAGCTCTAGATATTGATGAGATATTGATGATATTATGGAAGTTATATGATTTAAATGAATTAGATAAATTGACAACTATATTATCGGATAAATCCATGAAACAATTTAATGAAGAGTGGAATCTAATCTCCCTGCTTTGGGAATCCAAATGGGGGAAACAGCTATGATTGGATTAAAATTGTAAGATATAGGTCCAGAATTTCTTTATATAGTAGAAGAGAAAAGTTATGTGACAGATTAATATTTTAAAAGTTATTATTGTTTGTCTAGACAGAGATATCTGTATAGATACCATAAATAGGATAAAAGCTAGAAATGTGAAGCTAAGATCAAAGAGTCATAACCACTTGTAAATAATATAATAAAAAAATGGACTTTGAAACTTTGAGAGATAAGAATCCTATTGATGTAGCTTTAACATGTCTAGTTGAGGCAGAGGTTTATTTTGATGTAGTAAGTAAATGTTAAACTTTGTTGGTAAATGTTAGATAAGATATAACTGACTATGAAATAAGAAGTGTAAATAAGGGAAGCTCATTAGGTATGTATCTATATTTTATTTTACTGAAATTAGGTTGTAAATTACGATTTTATTACTTTTTTCTTTTTTTCTTCTTTTTTGTTCTCTTTTATTATTGTTGTATATGAAATTGGCTTCTTTTGTTGTTATATAATTGTTCATGGATATATCTTTTGTTTGAAGTTCCTTATTTTTTTTTGTTTCTTTTTGTTTTAATGGAAAAATAAGAAGAACTAAAAATAAATAAACAAACATATCCAGCTCCGTAAGCCTCTCTTTGAAGGGCATGGCTTCCAGATCCTCCACCATTTTGGTCATCCTCTTCTGGACACATTCCAGCTTGTCAATATCCTTCTTGAAATGAGGTGCCCATAATTGGACACAGTATTCCAGGTGTGGTCTGACTGAAGCAGATTAAAGTGGTACTATTACTTTCCTCGATCTAGATGCCATATTCCTATTGATGCAACCCAGAATCATGTTGGCTTTCTTGACTGCTGCATCACACTGCTGACTCATGTTCAGCTTGTGGTCTACTAAGACTCCTAGATCCCTTTAACACATACTGTTGTCCAGCTAGGTTCCTTCCATCCTATGTTTGTGCCTTTCATCTTTTCTACCTAGGTGTAGGACCTTACATTTCTCTCTGTTGAAATTCATTTTGTTAGCCTTGGCCCAGCTCTCCAATCTGTCAAGATCATTTTGAATTTTGACCCTGTCCTCTGGGGTATTAGCAACCCCTCCCAATTTGATATCATCTGTTGTTTTTGTGTGCCTTCAAGGATTTCTCACTTATAGTGACCCTAAGGTGAAATTATTGTGAGGTTTTCTTGGTAAGATTTCTTCAGATAGAACTTGGCTTTGCCTCCTCCTGAGGCTGAGAGAGTGTGACTTACTCAAGGTTATAGCTAAGCAGGGATTAGAACCCTGTTCTCCAGATTCATCATCCAGTGGTTAAACCACTACACCATGCTGGCTCTGTCAGTGCAGTGCAGTAAATGTAAACCAACTTTGACTATGGATACCTTAAAGATACACGTAGTGGCATCTAGAAAGCTGAATGGATTTCTTAAATGGAATCTAAATAGGCCAAAATTCTCCCATTTCCATAATATTGCCATGCTAAATGTTAAAGTACAGGCAGTCATCATGAGAGTCTACATAGCTGTGCTCCAGCTAAGACATGCAGTTCTGTCAAACTGTATGTTTGTCTTTTTGTATTATGTGTTTGTGAGTGTGAGTGTGAGTGTGTGTGTGTGTGTGTGTGTGTGTGAGAGAGAGAATTATAAGCACACAATGTATTACAACAATAATGTGATGCTGAAAAAATTCACCGTGCCTCCCATGAGGATCACAGCTTACAACAGAATCAGAAAAATGTTAAGGGGGTGGTAGATGATGTCATTGGTATGGCGAATCAAAAAGTCCTGGTGCTTAGGGACTTTGCTGTGCTTCATGTTTCATCATAAAGAGCTGAATGCAGACCTAAAGGGATTATTAATCTCCCTCACAAACTGCTTCCATCCCATTTCGCCTTACCATTTCTTTTGAAAAAATAGATATGAGGAGTTGTAGGGAGGGGTCTTTTGTAAAATTATACTTTTAATGAAACACTCACAGAACTTTTAATGGTTTGTTTTAGGGTGAGCTTTTAATGTGCATTTTTGAAATACCGAGACTTCATGCAGGTAATGTGGGGATCTGTTTTTGCAGTTACTCCTGTGAACATGTTGCTCAGCTAAGGTGGTGGCAAGTCTTGCATTTTTCACACACAGTCACTGAGACACACGTAACTTCACATGAAAGATAAATAGTTTCATGGTGTGATTTTTCTATGAAATGCACAGATGAACTTTCTTTCTGACAAACCATACAGCAAAATTAGAATGTATGGCTTATTATAAGTGAAGTAGTGTGTTGGTGCAGGTTACTTGATTACTTGTGGACCTTCCATTGTAGTTTTATTTGCTGTGACGTTTGAAACCTGACTTGTCTCTCCACAGATGAGCCAGAGTCATAAGCCAGGAGCAACCCAAGGGAAAGACAAAACAAGAGTTCTGATTTCTCACTTCACAGTTTAAAATACACAGATGGAAGGGCTGCAGTTTGTTTAGTCACTGCCAGGAGAAGCCAAGCAGGAGCAATTGAGCAGCCTGGCCTAGAAATGATTCATAATTCAGAAGTGATAGGGGAGTTTACCCCTGTGCTGGGAGTAGGATAGCTTGTGAATGAGTCAAATATTTCTGTAAGAAATTTGTATGCTCAAACAGCTACTAAAGGAAGGGGAGAAACCTTGAAAATGTGCCAACATTAAATTCTGCAGTCATGAAGGACTTTTTAAGTAAGCATGTTGGCTTTGTTTGAATATCCTGCACCTGGTCATGAAACAATAGACAATGCTGCTAGAACTGTGTATTGAAGTGTGTTATAAATAACTCATTTGTGAGCCAGATTGTGAGGATTAACGTGTTCTTCCTATTAAAATTTTCCTCACGTTAGAAAGTTTCCTGGCCAGAAAAGTTTGAGAGATGTAATGGTATTTTATTCTGGATCAGTTAGGATTACTATCTCTTTTTCTTGTGAAAGGAGGATAACATGCATTCATATATGCCACTTTTAAAATTCAATTTTCTAACAGTAAAACAGATGCAAAGTACACAATATGGTTGGAAAAAAGCATGCATGTATGAGAGAGAGACACCAATAGAATGTATGCACATGCCACGGAGACATTGGATAGGTGGTCACCCTCCCCCTCCCAGATGCATCCATCTTGGTTTCTCATCTTGATTGACTATTGACACATTTCCTTTTCAAAACCTACTTGTTCAGCATATAATTAACTGCTGTTATTTTCAAAAATGATGTTTCCATTGGAGGATGCAGCTACTGTTTCTGTGAGTCAGTCCTTGTAAGTTTCTTTGTATCTGGGTCTGACTAGGACATTTCAAGAACCCTGTAGGGTAAAAAAATTAGAAATAAGTGAAGTACAATATGTGTGCTGCGCATCAGATATGAAGGGATGTGTGTATTTTTAACGTAGCTGTTCCTTTAAAATACATATAAACAATGTTTGCTAGAACTGAGCCTCTACTCAGTATTTTAACGAGGAGTGGGGAAGTCTTTCACAAGGCCAGTTGTTACAAAAAAAAATGTGTTCAGATACAAATGCTCCAATACTGAATGGTGGTACTGCATGCGAAATACGAAGAGCTTACTTATGTATGTTTAGCCCTGTACCACATTAAGATATGAGTTCTAACCTGATTGCTGCTCAAATGTATTTTAAAGATGTTGTTGATGATTACCTTCAAGTCATTTCTGGCTTATGATGAGCCTATGTTGAACCTATTGTGGAGTTTTCTTGGCAAGATTTGTTCAGAACAGGGTTGTCATTGCTTTCTTCTGAGGCTGAAGAATTATAATTTGCCTAAGGTTACCCAGTGGATTTCCTATAGCTGCTCAAGGATTCAAACCCTGTTATCCCAGAGTCCTAGTTCTGCACTCAAAACACTACATGATGCTGGTCATTTCAGGATGTAAAGGTCTAAAATGATTTAATTCCAGTTGGGATGCTCCTATTTTTTAAGTTATGTAAGGACAGAAGAAGGCGCATTTCATAGGCAATCAGTGTTAAAGAACTAAGGTATATACTGTGGCCCCTCTGCATTTGTGAATGTTTGAGGCACAGAACCCTTGTGAAAATGGAAAAACATCAAGTAGTTCCCCGCTACTAGAGGAAAGAAAAAAGACAAGGTAAAGTGCTTACTGCTACCTTCCCCTCAGATGGAAAAGAGCAGAGGACTGAAATCTGGCATTCCAGCTACTTTAAGTTGCCATCTTGAGAAAGGAATTGCCTCTCAGAGGGAAGGGGTAGGAGCAAAGAGAGCACACGACCAATCAGTTGCTGTTACACAACAGAATATGCAGCCATGTGGTGGAGAGGACAGGCCTGCAACAGGAGCTGCTTTGCTCACCCTAAAGGAAAAAGCATCCATTTTAGACAGTTGCCTTGCAAGCCTGGAGTGGAAAATTCGGGGGAAAAAGTCCTGGGGATTTCCACTTAGCTACAAACACACAGAAACGCATATGCAAACATAGAGCAAGGGACTTCCCGGAGAGGCTGACATGTGACACTATGTCCTGCAGTTCCTCCCTCTGCTGCCGCCGCTTACGCACTGCAAGCCTGGAGTGAGGAATACAAGGGGATGGGAGGACAAGAAGGGGGAAGACAAGCATTTGACTCATGAATAATCAAATTCACAAAGATCAAGCCCACAAATGTGGAGAGAGGACTGTATCCTCACAATTGGCATAACTGATTTTTGTTGAGCCCTGATATTTTGAACGAGATGAACCTCAGGATGTACAATGTGATGATATTGACCAGAACATTGCATGACTGTGTGTGTGGCTAATGTCCATGAGCTTGAAAAAAGGACACACACAGAAGGTCTTGTAGGTTGGGATTAAAAGGAGATCTGGAACTGTTGACAGAGAAACTGTGTTCTGGAAGACAAAAGTATAATGTGCTGCTGTTTCTGTGTGGGTGTGTTGTTGAATTCAGAACTACTGAAGCCTGGTTTTAGTCTTGTTACACTTTGAATCGACTGAGCTGCAAGCTTCTCTGTTTTACTTACCCATTAAATCACCTGTTGTTGCTAGCTGCTTGTATCAGACGTGATTGTTGGAACCTACCAGAGTTGGTAGAGATGATCACACATACTGACATTCCTTCAACATTTACCCCCACCCTTAGTTGTAAAGGCAGCTACTGATTTATATTCTCACTACACTAATTTATATACCTGGTGATAGCAGGACAATATTTCATTGTGTCTAATCTGGTACCTGTTGGAGGTCAGCTCTCAAGCACTTAGCTTTGTATGCTTATGGAACTCCAAGTTTAAAGGGAAGAAACTGGGATACTTCTGTGAACTGGTGTGCTCTCCATGAAACAAAGAATGGCTGTGTAGGGCACTTCAAAGGCTGTTCAGTAAGTCAGCAGATGCTCTGGTTGCTGTGGAGGAAAAAAGAAAATTGCAGTCCCTGCCGGATATACAAATGTGTAGGATAAACTTAAGCATAAGGTAACAGGATGGGAGCTACTGTGTGATTTATACTTAGCAGGACTGTGACACTTGTGAAAATCATTTGGGAATCAACAGTCAGTTTAGGAATCAACAATCAATTTTTCGTTGAAACTGTTAGATGTAGAAAAGATGAAAAAATATAATGCATTCTATTTTTTGTTTGAGATAAAAATGCTTCACTTTTAAAATGTCATGGTTGAAATATTATATGAGTTAGAGAAAGTGTTTACCTGCAAAAAATATAAAGAAAAATGATAAACAAAATAAATAGTAGTGACACATAACATCTTAAGCTACATTTGGGAAGAGAAGCATTTCTCTCTCCGTCACAGCTATTTATTTTATTTGATCATTTTTCTTCATTTTCCCTGAATGCAGATTCCACTAGCACATACATATTTCAGTATTGGTACTATTGGAGTTGCCCACTTGTTTGTATTATATTTGACCCATTTCTTTCACAATTCCCAAAATTACTGGTTTTGCAGCCATCAGCCTTTAACCCCAATACTAGACCAAAGATGCAGTGTTTCTTAGCCAAAAGCAGCGATAGCATAACACAAGGGAAAGTTTTAGTGGGTAGAGAGCAGTATAAGATGATATGAAAAATCTCTGGAAGAAATATGATATCTTCTGGCCATCTTGATATTGAATTGGGGGACAGTACAGCTCACAGTCCTCACCAGTTGCCAAACATGCTCCAATCCCAATTTTTTAAAAGTTGGCGTGATTTTTATGCAGGTTTTGCTTGCAAGTATGTAAAATATGTAAAAACACTCACACATTCAGATTTGGCCATCTATAAGGCCATCTCATATATTATAAATAAATCCTGAATTTTTCTGTACTTTGGACAGACTCTGTTTTAAATCAGAAAAGTTGCATGTGGTTCCATCAAGAAAACTTCCGAATTTATACCAAAATAGAAAAAATATTCATGCCAAGAATGCTACTTTAACTCTATTTTTAAACAGTTCCCTCCTTATTTTCTCCCCAGTTTATAGTAAATGCACCAGAGTAATTCACATTGGACCTCTGGTGCCTAGTCTTGTCAGCATTGCATCAGTATGTGCACCTTCTCTACATCTACAGTATTACTTGGACTCAGTTTTGCATCTTGTTGTGGCTGTCATGTGAGTGAGTTCCTGTGCCTAACCTTTGATTTTTGGATAATTACTGTACCATGTAGGGTGGAATTTTTTATCTGAAAAACACATGAAGTGGGTACTTAATATCCATGATTGACCAGATATGTGTTTTCAGATGCATGTCTCTATACCACACATTACAGCAATTCATTGCAAAGATATGTGGTTGGCAAAAGACTTTCATGTTTTCCATAACAGCTTCACTGAAAGTACAGGGCTGAGCTGTCCAATATATTTATTACTCCCTTTTCACGAAGGTACATATTTCACAAAGGGAGCCAGCATGGTGTACTTGAATGTTGGACTATGACTCTGGAGACTGGGGTTTGAATCCCTGCTCAGGCATGGAAACCTACTGGACAAACTTGGGCAAGTCATACTCTCTCAGCTTCAAACAAAGGCCAGTTCAATCCAACGCCTTTATTGCAGTCAACAGGCTAGGAAGCACTAGACAATTAAACACAATATTAAAAACAGCATATAAATATATAGTGAGATTACAAGGTATATATATAAATACTCAGTATATAGTATATCTTGTCCAAGTTTTCAGCTGTGAAATGTTGGAGGGTATATGGAAAGCACTTCAGAATTTAATAACAATAAATCTGGGTAGTATTTGATATATGACTTTAGTATGCACTATTCTTGTCTGCTACCAGGCCACCAAATGCTGAGTGTTCTTCCTCTATTCATTTGATAATTCTTTTCCACATGTTGTGTTGTTTTGTTATCTTTCCATGCTCTGCTAAAATGAAATGACTGTTGTGTACAAAGATCTTAATATCTAGCTAATTATGAAAATAAATGTGCCTTTGATTTTAAACTAACAGGAAGGGTTTCTGATGGTATCTGGTGAATGTGCAACCAGTACACAAATCACAGGAGACAGTACAGAAGAATATGGTTGAAGCGAAATGCTCAGTTTAAAAGCTGTGCTTTGCTGGTCTATCTGTTTTCCGAACACTGTGACATTGCAGCTTTCTCTCATTGAAACTCTTCTTAGCAGTTCTCCCCCAGACTTCCTTGTACTATTGTATTTGTGCTGTGTTTAAAGGACTGTATGATTTTCTTCAAGCTGTTTACAGGCTGTATAGAAGACATGTTATTATTTTCTTGGATCCCAGTTGAATAATGTAAGCATTTTAAAGACTGCGGAAGCTCCTGGCAGTAAGGGCTACATGTTTTGATTTGCATCAAAATTTGTGAATTGTAGACTCTGGGCAAAACTTTAAAGGAAATAAAATTGAAATGAAATTGGAAGAACAATATTAAAGAAGAACACTAGGTCTCCTCATCATGTATTATGTACTCGTCTGCTACCTGCTTAGAAGGTACATATGCCTGGCCTTATTTGATAATTGCGCATGCGGTTTAAATTATCCCTCTTCTAGTCAGAACAAAATAAGTGTCAGCAAAAGATTAGACTCCTGATTCTATATTTTTTCCATGAAAAATATAGATCTCAGCATGCTTGCATTGTTCATATTTTGTTCTTGGGAATTTGTTCCTGAGTACAAAATATTCACTAAATTATTCCCACTCTTCTAAAATACTGCCTTATAATACCTTTTCATAGTCATCAGCATTTATCATAGGGAAGCAGATACAGTAAATTGACACGAAAAGAATGATTAGTCACCATGTGAATAGAAAGCAGAATAGATTATACTCTACATAAGTTGGTGACAAGTTGATGGCCACCCCACCCCCTTTATTAATGTTTCCAAAGAAATGCATGAACTTTGGCTTATTGCATATGAACAGTGTCCTGGTACACACTATACAGTCACTCTTGCTTGCAGTGAGAATGGCTAAGCAAACTGCAGAACTTTGATTCTTGGTCTGTTTGTCCAACAATGTACAACAGAGTGCCTTCTTCCCTTGCTAACAAGATGCCAAGAAACCATAAAACAAACCATGAATTCTTTACCTGGCTTGATTTGAAGAATTATGTAACTTTCTCCTTTGTACCCTAAAACAATACTGAAAAATCTACTACAGGCATACTTCAGTTAACGAAGCTTCTGACAAAGAAGCTCTTTTTTGCAAAGTCTTTTTATGCCTGCCTCTTTACTTCTTGGCCTCTGTCTAGCTGCGGGCTTTTCACTCACATCAGCATTGGGAGGACAGTAAAGGAGGGCTTGAGAAACACAGAGTTTGGATACTGCTTGTAGAAAACACAGGGAAAAGGGGAGAACAAATAAGTCTGCCTCATCAGCTACTCCCAGCATGTTAAGAAAGATTTACCAATTCAGCCACCAAAATGGAAATAATAAGAAAAGTGGAGGCTGGTGAAAGCAAACAAGCTGTTCTCTAGTTCTGTTTTGGAAGAAACATTCAAGTAGTCCCCGGAAGGCTCTCTTGTTCGTTCGTTCGTTTGTCTGTCTGTCTGTCTGTCTGTTTGTTTGCAAGGCTTAGCTGTCCTGGTTGTTTCACATAACATACCCATATTGGTAGTTTGCTGAAACATTGTTGAAGTACTCTCTTGTTATTGCTGCTGCTGCTGCTGCTATTGTGGAAGCCTGTGCCTACTCTTTCCATGTTATGTCATCCTCTGGTACAAAATTTTCTGTTAAAATAATACTTAGGAACATAACTACTTCATTAACTGGTGTATACCTACACATAAAGTGACATTATTGCCTAGACCACGGGTGACTACCTTAGTGAGAACAAGACTAGTGCATATTTCAGGATCAAACTAAATCTGTTTGATTTATATTTCACTTTTCTCCCCAAAATGGGACTCAAGGCCATCTAAGTAAAACTGAGTGAAAATATAATAAAAATAAAAATATTAAACTGGTTCACCTTTTAAAAGATGATTAAATCAAAAACAGAATTTCCAACCCAATAAATAAAAGAAAATAAGAAATCTCTGGCGTTCACATGTTCAGTAACTGACCAGTTGCCAAAAGCCTGCCTGAATTAAAAGGGCTTTGCTTGATAGAAGCATTATTTTAATTATGTAACATGCATCTACCTTTCTTGTTTTCATATACCTTAAAGTAGGGTTGGGAATCACGTAGCCCTCCAGAGGTTGTTGGCCTCTCCCATTGTCTCTGCGCAGTGGCCAAGAATGCTGGGAGTTGCACTCCAACAAGATCCCACTACTGCTCTGAAGTAGTGGTATGCAAACTGGTGCTCTCTGGTTTGTCTACCACTTCAGCTCTAACCAGCATGGCTAATGTCCAGAGTTTATGAGAATTCTGATTCTGAACATCTGGAAAATACCGCCTTGCCTGTTCTTGCTTCAAAGTAAATACTCAAGACTTGGATTAGGATTTGATCCTTCCCTCTCCAGCTGCTTTCCCCTTGAAATCTCCCCCTCAAAAGACAGAAAGCCTCCATTAGCACCAGTTGGGTCCTTTTGCCTTTAACTGCTGCATGGGGTGAATTTTATATATGAACCAGCTGGAAATTAGAAGATGAAATCTCCCCTTGTCACACACAGTGATTCTAGTCTGGATTGGTGCTCTGCGCATTTAACTTTAAAAATCAAGAGAAACAAAGGTAGTTAGCAGCATACTGTATAACTAGAACAATGTGTGTTTGACTCTCAGTCAGTTGTTTGAAAGCAGGTCTGTTCCTGTGGATTATGTATGTGTGAGATCACACCCTTGAACACTCCCCCCATCCCACACAGACACTCTTTGCCGCCTCCTCTGTACAGACTTTGACAGCAGATACCCAAACTAAAAATGTTTGTCATAAGTCAGAGTACTTTGGATCCCAGAATAGATGGGACTACATGTGGCCTCCATTACACAGTATTCATAACATAAACAAACTTATGATTATGTCATAGCAACAGGCACTACAATTACACATGTAAGTTTGATTGAGGTCTCCAGCAGCAGGGACCTCTGCATCCCAAAATATCACAGCCACCTACTTCTCCGTAAGGAGACCCTAAATAGTTTCAGAAATTAGATATGCCACCAATAATACAGTGCGCCATATGATGCCTTTTGCTGGCCTGCTGTAGGATTAGCAGCAAGATAGTCTTGAGACCACATAGGTATTTCTCTTCTAGGTAAGGTGGAAACAGCCCATCATCAGATCTCAGCGTGACTTGTGATCACTTAGATCCTTTGTGGGAGTAGCACAAAGGAGACTAACACTTTATGAAATAGAATCCATTGGTACATGTTGTTTAATTTTCAAGGATCTCTCACTGGTAATGTCTTCTAATTTAGATACACATGCTGATTGTTTGAAGATTTTGTTATGTATTGGTTGTCACGTATGAAACCTTTAGAGCTGTATAAGTTGATGGGCAAGGATATTTACCCACAATGTTATTTGTCATCAAAACTGCTTTGCACTGTTTCAGAGTAACGTGCAAAATCAAATTCTGTTCATGTTATTGGGAGACATTAATTCCTCCCATTTTTCACCTCCTGGAGCTGTACACTTAATACCCAGAAGGTATGTTGCTACTCATATTCTTATAGAGTGGACATATAGATACAGTAGCAACATAATAAGTTGAAATTGCTAACACTTGCTGTGTGGAATTTTTGGTTCAAAGCCGGGTTACTTCTTCAGCACAGTTTGAATTCTGATTTCAGAGGAGGCAACTGTGAATCTCCTTAGTTAGTTTCCTGTGATGATCAAAATATTGATATAATTTTGGGGAACGTAGTAAATTGCAAACTACATTTGGCAGTGTGCTGTGGGACAATTATGTGCTCCTTGAGAATGTTTACCTCTATTTTAGAACAGTGAATTTATCTGTGGGAGCAGGAGTTTGGGGGGTAGAATAGATACGTTTCACTAGTTTGGTAGCAGTCTTCAAGCAGATTGGGATCACCCTTTACCCCAAGTGTACATTTACAGATCTAGTTCTTGATTCTGATGATACTGGTACTGTTGTAATCCAGGCTACAGCCTAGCAGTGGACTGCCCAGTTCAAGGAAAAGTGTTCAGGTAAAATCCACAAAAAAATCATAAGCTTTGTTGACCAGCCAAAATGCAGAGTCAGGCAAACTTTCAAAGCTTCACCAGCTTCTTTCGCAGGCAAAGATGTTAAAAATTATCAGGAGAAGAAAAGTGACAATGTTATAATCACAGGCCTACGTTTTGTCTCAGATGTTATTTCTGTTGTCAGTTTAGATGGTTTAGAGTTATGTCAGTGGAGAAAGAGGCCATTCCCCTTTTGGCTGTGTGAGGAAAGGGGACAAAGGGCAATAGAAGACAGGTGATAAAATTTAAATTCCATTCGCAACAGGAAAGTAGCTTCTTCTGTGTTTTCTGCATTTTCGTTAGTCAATAAAGGTTTCACTCTTTTGTGGATTTTGTTGTATTTTGCTGCATGGCCAACCCATGAATATGTTTCTAGTTCTGTGACTAAACTGAAGATGATATATTTGACCATATCATGAGAAGACATGACTCACTAGGAAAGACAATACTGCTTGGTGAGGAAAGGCAATAGGAATAGAGGAAGACCGCATTACAGATAGATAGACTCAGTCAAGGAAGACATGTCCCTTCATCTTCAAGGTCTGAGCAGAGTGGTTGATGACAGAGTGAACCTGGAAGTTTCTCATCTGTAGGGTCAGCATAAGTCAGGGTCAACAGATTGACAGCAGCTAACAGCAAATCATTAAAGAGAACTTCATTCATGCCATTCTGTGGCAAGCCTTCCGTGCAACTCTCTTGAGATTAGCAGGCCTGTCTATCTGTCTGTCAGTCTGTCTCTATTTATTTAAAACTAAATTCCTACTTCTGTCAGGCCACAGTTTTCTGATTTATTTACATTTGCCCCTTCTCCCTCCTTTATTTTAAGATTCCAGCCATTAGCTTTAAAGTTGTCTGATTCATTATTATGAATAATTCCAACCACAATTTCCTCTTCTCATTTTGCTCTGTTCTATGCAATTTGTTTGACTTCATTCCCTGTTGCTTTTTTTCTTATTCTGATTCTGTAGTCAGCTTGCTACAACTATACTTGTGCTCTCACTCTGGTAGAGACTAAGATAAGGATTAACATTTGGACTGTTTTAATTGTGTATATTTTAAAAACTGGTTTATTTTTTTTAATATTGTTTTGATTTTTGAAGATTATCCATTTTTATTCCTTGGGGTCCTGGTCAGCTGAGAGGCAATAAACAAATATTTAATAAATAAATAAAATCATGAAATAGAGTAGGGATTTTATGAGGAATTAGGGGGTGAGTGATTTTGCTATACAGCAGGAGAGCTTTGCCATATCGAAATAATCATATTTTTATAATAATGCACCCCCCACCACATTTGCTTCTTTGGGGTAAACTTTCTGCTGTATAAATTTCCTTTCATCAGTTTTGAAAACTGTGATAAATGTGCAGCTGTGGGTAAGTTGTTGTGGAGATCAATAATCCTATCTCACATACTTGCTTTAATTCGGCTGCTGCTGTTAGGGATTTTTACTGTTAGGGAATATTACTTGGAAATGTCCAGCTTGCACAGATTCAGAATCCCTTAGTCCCCACCTCCACATATGCATGCCTATACCCTTTCCATTCCACCCACCTAGGTGCTGTTTCTCTCCCCTTATCTAGTTAATCACCTCTTCCCTCACCCACCTGTCTTATCTTGTAGCATTCTCTCTTGTTTTCTTGTTTCCAGTACTCATCCAGGAGCCCTTTGTCACTCCCTTTCTTCTTTCCAACATAGCAGGAGGTTGGATTAGATGGCCCTTGTGGTCCTTTCCAACTCTTACGATTTTTTCTTCTTCTCACTCTTTCCTTCTCATTCCTTTCCTTGCTCATAGTCCTGTACAGAAATTACCCTCCACACATTTAAAGAATCAGTAGGAGACAGAACAAGACTGCATATGAGAGCTCTGCCCCCAGTATTCCCACTGTTTTGTGGGGACTCTATACACATTTGACTGCACAAGTGTAGGCTCCATCATGCAAAAAAGGTTGAGGTTTCCAAGCACAAGCAGGTTTCCTGGTCAGATCTTCCATTGAATAAGTGCAGGACTGGAAGCAAAGTTGGGGATGGGTTTTATGCATGCAATCCTTTTCCTCTTTCTCTTTTCCATTCTCTTTTTCTACAGTCAGCCCTCCATATTCGTGGATTCTGTATCCACAGATTCAACCAACTATGGCTTGAAAATATTACCTTCCCCCACAAAAAAACCCTCAATTTTTCCATTTTATATAAGAGATGCCATTTTACTATGCCATTGTATATAATGGGACTTAAGCATCCACAAATTTTGGTATCCATGGGAATCCTGGAACCAAATGCTAGGAGATACTGAGGGCCCATTATACTTTCTTCTATCATATTTTTGGAACATGTGAACTTCTGTTTACACTTCCCTAGCCAATATTTTGCCTTCACTGAGCAACAATTGTTAGAAATAATTAAACAGATCTGAATTGTTGTTGTTGCTGGGTGTCTTCAAGTCATTTCTGACTTGAGGTGACCCTAAGGCAAATGTGTTTTCTTGGCAGAATCCATAAGGAGGAGGGTTGCCCTTGCCTTCCTCAGAGGCTGAGAGAGTTACTTGCCCAGGGTCACCTGTATGTTTCTATGGCTGAGTGGGGATTCAGACCCTGATCTACTGATCTACTGATGTCTCAATTGAACATTCAAACCACTATATCAGGCACAAATTATTTTGCTGTTAAAAAAGCTGATCAAGAATACTAACAACATATTATTATGAAGTATTAAAAAGTAAGTAGAATATGTATTAATCAAACTACTTGGTTTGGATTTGTTGTTTGACCTTGCATTTTTTTCAAAAATTTCAGTAAATCCTTCATCCCCATTCTGAAACAGCTTCCCTGGTACCAACACCCTTTTTGAACATGAACCATTTAATACTTGGGATTTTTTTAAAAAACAACAACAAGGCAATGTGTTTTCCTATTGTTGGTCCATCATTTCAACAGGCTTGATTCTCACTCAGTAAGGAAGGCTTGCAGAATTGATAGAAGGAAGTTGAGGTGAGAATTACCAAAAACAAGCAAACAGAAAGAAGCCTGTTGGATTAGAACAGCAATATGAGTACAGTCCTGCAACACAGCTATCCTGCCCTACAGCAAAAACTCCCCTTCCTGTCCCAACAAGGGTAGGATATTATGTTACAGACACTGTATGAGTCTAGTGCATATATATTGCTACACATCCCATCTGGGTTTTTCCACTTGTCTGGAAAGTCCTGAAGTGTGTTTCATCTGTGAATGAAGTGATACCATTTTTCCGGCTGGTGTATATCTCTTAATCTTATCTGCTTTTAGAAGGAGCACTCAGTTTCAACCATTACCTAGCAACAAAAATAACAAGTCAATTGTTAGGAAATGGGAGTGGGCAATCGTTATTAATCACTGTGGATGAAAAATGAGAAAGGAAAGGCCAGATTTTAAATATTGACATTTACTATAGACCAGGTTTTCTTTTTATCTGACGCTGAAGGATATATACAATGAACTCAGGAAATAAAGTCTTTGTCTCAAAAGGCCTGCAAACCCAAAAGGATCATTGTGAATGTCTTCCTTACCCAGAATGCTGCTTTGGCTGCAGTTCTTTCAAAGTATAACTCCCTCTGCCCCTTCTTAGTACATTTTATAAAGCTTAGAGTGCTCAAACTATTGTTGCCCAAGATATAGCATACACAATGAAACAAATAGGAAATAAAATACTGTTTTATGATCTCTTTGGGTATTCTTGAGTGGTCCTCAGAAATACTAGAAGCAGAAAGCTTAAAACAGAGCCCCAAATCACACTTTCTCTTGGAAATTGTCAAATACCGATGGATGCTAATGCATTAGCCTCATTCTTCTTTAGGTATTTGTCTGTTTCTCGGATTACTTTTTTTATCTCATCTCGTATTCTCTGATTCAACCAAAATAATTACTTGTATACACCATTCCTTTGCAAAATTCTCTTAATGATCCACTTCTTTCCAAATTGGAAATACTTCAGAAATTTGGATGTGGTTGGCAAAACTTAGTCAACCAATGACTGTTTGGCAACCTACTTGACCATAGACATCAAGCAAAATTAGTGCATAGAAATGTTCATTTTGAGCTTATATCTCTTCTGTATCTCTGTGTGCACCTGCCATGTTAAGAACCTGTCACATTTGCTTCTAAACTTGAGCACCTCTGCACTAAGAAATACAGTGTTGGACTTTGGAGACCTGGACTCCAATCTCAGTGACTTTTGGTGTGTAAGTAAGTGCCCTGCCTTCAATTTGTCTGCAAAATTGTTCTTATGAATAAGAATTAAGTATTCTGCTCACTTAGGAATTCATCTCCTATTTTTGCTTCTTGGTTTTTCTGTCATCATGTCCCTCTTATTTAGTAGTTTTCTGTTACTTTTAGTTTATTGTTTCCAACAAGTATTTTCACACATTACCTCTCTTAAAATAAAAACAAAATCCAGCTCTCTCAGTCCGTTGAACTACCAGAAGCTACTATCCTGCAGTGTGGTAACTGCTTCCGTTGCACAGGGACTGCTGCAAAAATCCCTTTTAACCAGTAGCGTGCAATATTTTTCACACTTCTGAATTACATATGTGTAAGAGTTCCAAACTTTTTGCCTAAATCAAATAATGTCAATTTTTTAAAGCTTGAAAATTCAGCTTGTTAGAATTTTTGCTTTCTTAGGGCATCAGTTCTGTGAGCAGTATCTGGGTGTTAGTGAAGCCAATGGCATTTTTTCCTTCCAGTAGTCTTTCATAGGATTGGGCTGCTAGGATACTTGTGTATTTACTACTGCACCTAAAATTTCAAGTTCACTTATATTTGCCTAATTCCATTTAGATGAAGTATATTGTGGTATAACCTGTTCTTCACCATATTTTAAAAATAATGTCTCAAAGTGTTGCTTCCATGTGCCATCTTAATTTTTCTCTGGTTTCCAAATTTTGTATAATTTACATGAATTATTCTTTGTGCAGTAGTAGAGTTTCAAAAAAAATACTGTTAAGCCATTCAGTAAAAGTCTTTATAATGATTTGTTTCTTACTTAGTATTTCATTATTTGGTATTTTGTTAAATTATCAAAAATCTCACAGCAGTTGAGGCTGTAATCTACAATTATTTACTCTGCATCACTCTCATTTATTTAACTCAGGCTGCAGCCTTATCCACATTTATATGGAATAAACCTCATTAAATATAATAGGACTTCTGTATAAACATGCCTAGGCTTCAACTATAGGATTAGGTATCTAAACACATTCTCTAGGGAATAAGTCTCATTGAATTCTGTGAAACCTATGAGTAATTTTTCTGGAATTGCACCATCATATTACTTTAGAATAAAAAGATTGTGGTTGAAAGCCTTTGCTAAATTGTAGTTTGGGAATCTTCTTTCAGTACTGAAAGCTACTCAGCTTTACCAGCAATCCTCACCCAATTTATTTAAATAATTGTCTTCATTTCAAGATGATGGGAAGCCAATTTGTGGCTACCAGAACTGTGAAGAGAACAGATATATACTTAACAGGTACTTTCCGTACATTTGCAGTGATTTACAACAGTTAAAAGCTGTGAAGGAGGTTTATTTGTATTTAGAATAGTGTAGTGAGAGACTATAATTTGACTCTTTTGCCTTGTTAAATTTAACATTTCTGGTAACACATTTTCTCAATGTGAATCCCATAGTGCGAGAAAGAGAGAATGATAATACAGTGATAGCATGACCTAGCACTGAAAATATAAATAGCCTGAGTATGTGTGAGAGATGAATGAGGTGAAAGATGTGGAGCTAGTTTTTGCAGTAATACTTTAGCATGAATAAGATATGATTCCTGAAAGTCAGTGAATTTTTTGCTCTTGCATTATAAAATATAAATTGCCTCCATTTGGCTTTGTAGAGTATTTATTATGTATTTAGATCTCCAGTCACCAAGGTGATTTTTGCCCTCCTATTCCCTGTTATTTCCACCTTTTTAACTAGTTTTTTTTTGTCCAGCATGCGAAATAAAAAACAACCTATGAAAAGCGGTATGTTCAGGTCACTGTAAGACGTATGTTAAGAGGTTCTAGCTAAGCATGGCTTCAAACAGGGATTTCTCTCCAATGCAGATATTACCACTGGAGGGTAAATCATTTTCTAAGGTATATCCAGAAGATAAAATAACCTGAAGAAACAACTATGAGGGATCTATAGAGTCATCATTTCCCTTTCCTTAGCTGATTTGTACAGTACAACAACCATTTCTTTCAAAAATGTGAGCAATTTCCCCACCCCAATAGATTTATGCAACCCTTGTTCTCTTCCCTAGAGACTCCTTACAAATAAGTCATGTACCAGCTATGGTACAGAAGAAAAATAAGTCTACAGTTTTTGTTGTTGTTGTTGTTTCTTTTTTTGTGAACTACATCTCATTCAAGGTCTAAACTAACTATAAATGCATAAAGGATTATTTATTTAAATCTGTTAATAATTGTGTCCCATTTTATCCCAAAGGTTTAGAAAATTCAAATTAGTTGTATATGTGAACAGAAGTTTGTTGCTTTATATAGTGAGCTGATGTAGGTCAGGGTCCTTTTATCTGGCTTAACTATGCTGGTAGAAGAGGAGGGCGCAAAGGAAGAGGCATGGCAGCCCAAAAGTACAGTGATGACAAGGGAGTGACACTGAAAGATGTGCCTCAACCTAAGTGTGATTTTGACAAGGACAAATCCACCAACAAGATTCAAGTCATTATATGCTGTTTTAGCTATTTGAAGCGCTGTGGCCAAAAACTTCACTTAGTGGTATCTGTCTCTGGTACCTCATTAAAGTTCCTGAAGATATCTTCAGGCCAGGAACTAGCATCTCAACACATAACACCATTTTTAAAAAACATATTTCCAAGAAGAACAAAATACAAGAGCATTTATTTCACAATCTTCCAAATAAATAACCTCCCTTTTTACCACATCTTCAGGCAGTGCCTAGTTATCATCCATAACAAGAAGTTTAGAATTATCACTTTCAATGCTAACCAGTATTTCTTTTCAGTAGAGGGTGTGTGAGTGAATGCACATGCAGGTACATGTGCATATATATGCACACATACTACTAGATGACACTTGCGATATCTGTTCTCACTGTGATCAGTGATGTTCATCCCTTACCACCTATTGTCTCACCAGAGTCTTAAGGTCTGTTGCATCATGTCTGGAATTCAACATTTTAAATTGAATGGAGTGTCCAAAGTTTGTACACCAAATCTTCAAATGACAGTTATATATATTTCTGTTTTGAACAATTAAAAGAGTACAGTCCTGCTCTGTGTGCTCACAAACTGGATTCCCTAAAACGCCACAGGTCCATTCTCCTGTTCCACACACTTCTTGATTCAAGGTGTGCAGGAACATCTGTGAGGTATTAATAGCAGCAGGGAAATCTCTACTGGGCTATTGCTGAACCCATCACTTGAAAATTTTATTTATTTATTTATTTTCAGCTCCTAGCCTGCTTGCCTCACTTGGCAAGGGGATTGTAAAAGTCACAGTGGTCACAATGCAAAAAAGATAATTTTCATACACTTGGACTATTACACACTGTTTACACTATTATACTATTACACTATTTCCCAGCTCAACTCTGTGTCCATATCTTCTTCTGCCCGAAGTAGTCTTTGGATACTGTAGTTGTGGACATTGCTAACCTACCATACTGAATGATAGAGCATAAAAATGAGGTGATGGAGAAAGGCAAAATGTTCATAAGAGACAGCTGGAGACCTTCCATTGGATCAGGGTTTCATTTTCAGTAACCTGTCAATTGTGACACTGTTTTGTCATCCCTTGAAAATTGTTGATTATTTTGCAACTCATCATGCCAAAATGTTGGCATTGTGGTTCAAATCTTCTCAAAAAGTTCTAAATGCAGTTATTTGGAGACTCTGTTTATTTCATTCCTTATTAACCACTTGTGTGTTAATGTTACCTCAAGTAGGTCTTCAATCAAGCATACACACACACACATGCACAATCCTCCTCCTCCTCCTCCTTTTGCATGGAATTTATTAACAGCCTAAATGCACCATACATTTGCATTTGCAGCCAGGACCATTAAGAATACATGGACAATTTGTGTGATTCTATATGGTATAACTAGTGTGAGAGTAGAAACAGGGAAATACAAAAGCAAGGAATATGGTCATCAGAATTCAGTTTTGGAGAGTTCTAGCAACTAGGAAGATTGAAAAAGAGTAGTTCACATGAATCTGAAGAGATAAGAAATTACTTTAGGGTGTGTTGCGTAGCCTCTGTGACCATTGTGATTTGTATAGCCAGTTGCTAAAATCTGCTTCCCAGTTGTCAAGATCTTGTTTGTTCCTTCAGTGCCCCAAATTTGAAAACAATCATTTTACAGCTGAGCAGCTGTAGAACCGCTAGCAATCTGACTTAAGTGCCTTGCCCTCATGATAGGTGATGGCGGAACTACCCCAGTAGCCACAAATTCCTGGCTAGAAATTGTTGCTCAGTTTAGTGCAAAAGGCTGCAAAGTCTTTCTATAAGTAAAGGCACTGAGTAACCCTTCTTTGCCCTTTTCTTGACTCTTCTTCATCATTGCAGCTGAGCACATTTAAGGCACTGCTTAGCCTGAGGACTCAGTAACTCACCCTTTCACAAAGTACAATATTAACACATTAGGGTATTAGCTTATAGCCATATTGCTTTATATAGTATTTTAAGTGCTCTCTAGTAATATTGAAGAGATATTTTTCTGTTCACAGAGAAGAATGTTTTTGTGAACTTCCCAAGGTAATAGAGACTGGAATGTGCTGGAGGATTGCATTATGGACATCTGTTGGATACTTTTGTTGCCGTCATGTCTTGTTTATATCTTGCAGGCTATGATCTTTCTGGAGTGTGTGTGTGATGATGTGCAATATGTATAAATGTCCAAATGTATATTTGCTGGATCCAGTTTGGAAACAAAGAAGAATTAAGTTCATGAGGTGAACAAGTGTCATCATGTGCTACCAGAAAGCAGATGTTCCTGGAGAGCAGCCCTAGTCAAGTAAGAGTTTGATGATGGGAATTGCTAGGAGGTCATTCTAGTATACTTTTATGAATAAGGCCTTTTATTTTTAGAGGTTTTGTACCATGAATTTATTATTGGTGAATAAATGTGCATGGTTATTCCTGGTCTTTTAAGGAAGAACTGGATTTGTAGATAGTTGTAAAAAGAAAGGATGTAGTTGAAATATGAAGTGATCTACCTTCAGGAGACTTGTGGAAAGATAATAACTATTGGTATTTTTCAAAAGCCACTTTCTATAGCTTAGAAGAATTTAGTTGTAGAGATAAAACTTGTACCTACAAGTACTATTTGTTATTTTGGATTCATTTGATTGTCTCAGGGGATCCAAGTACTCAAAGGAAAGAAGATTTTTACTTTTTTGTTTGCTAAACATTCTGAGAGCAATGGTGTAATTACAGCTTCTTTTTTGTTAATACTACCTTCATTGGTAATTTGCCAGTCTTCATCTTCCTATCTGCAACACTGGAATAAATCCAGAACTTGGAAAAGTTGGCCATGGTATGGAGACTACAATCCAAAAAAGTAACTCTTTAAAGTTCTTATTAGCATTCACACAGTACATCTCCATGTTGCTATACTGGAATTTCAGGTTCAGCCTTTGTTTTTGTAGAAAATATGCTTTCTATTATACGAATCTGTCGGAATGTTGAATTCTTCTAAAGAATTTCTTCTACCTGTTCCACCAATGTCTGATGTGCAGGACTCTTCATTGAGCCTATAATGTAGCAGACAGATTTGGTAGATAGATAGATAGATAGATAGATAGATAGATAGATAGATAGATAGATAGACAGACAGACAGACAGACAGACAGACAGATAGATAAAATCAAACCTATGCCTCTTATGTTTCACATGCCACTCAGAACCTGACCCCACAATTATTTCACAGTCTGGGGAAGTCTCTGCTTAGTCAGTTTCCTTTGATCAGTTTCATTCATTTGATACAGCTTGATTATGTGGTCTAGCTGTGATTTGTATTGGGGGACTTTGAGTTCCAGCAGGTCAGTGGATAAATCCTCTCCGCCTTCAGCTCTGCAGTGAGGAGTGCTTTCATGGCAGACATTCCAACCAGAGGGATCTCTGGCTGGAGAAACTCCCCCTGGATTAAAGGTGGAACAGGGTATCACTCATTAGGGTCCATAATTCCCATTACTTATGTTTACTTCTGGGTAAACACATTATGAATGGGAAGGACCAAGAGTGGGATAGTTCTGACCTTGCTGTGAAATACAGCTGTTTGGATCTGAGGATCTGATGGCTCCATATCTGCAACCTGCTGTTTTAAAGAATGAACACTTTAATAAACCTTTGGGGTTACAAAAGAAAATAATTTTTCTGACTAAAATAGAACAATGGAGCTTCCCCAGCTACCCTCTTATGTCAATCAAGAGCTGTGTGAGTGTGTTCCCCACAAGATTAGGATAAATAAACTAGACTATTCAAGGTTGATGTGTTTAAAGGAGAATAAAGATTTAAGTGCATATATTTTGTGGATAGACTGAATCCCATCTTATTTGTAAGACTTGAATAGGATTTTAACAAGGAGAAATTACAGTGTGAGAAATTACAGACGTTATCTATTTGATCTTGATAAGACTGACTTGTGGTGGTATTTAGCTTGATGAGAGAAATGACTTGTTAACTGAAATTGCTGGAAACTGAAATTGAATGAAAGGTGAACATTCCCAGGAACTCTCTTGAGACTTTTTACAGCAGATGATGGAGGAGCTATGTTCTTTGTGAGAAGTGGAACTCCTAAATTTGAGAAGGAACATAATAGAGGCCCTGGGGAATCAAATCAGTGAGGTCAAAGCAGAACTGTGTGTAAGACAAGAGGGGGAGAAATAAGGGGTGAAAGTCATATGGAGAAGGAAATTCAAGTTGAATTAGTAGAGGGATTAGTTATTGAACAAATGGGAAATGAATGGCCCAGACGTTTTGGTTTGTTGAAATGGGGATTGCAGCCAAAGGTGGAAGAAAGGGGAGGCTAATCAAAAACTGATTTGTAATCAAACTATATTAGTGGTTGAATGAAACCAAATTGTTTTAACCTGTATGTTTAAAGTGGGTGAGAGAAAGGGGGGAATTATTCTGTTTCAGGACAAATAAAATACCAAGTGGGAAGGAACTGGAAATATTTGTCAAGAAGAAGGAAGGGGATCTGAGAAGACAGCAGAGTGGTGGTGGTGGAGAGAAGTTCATGGATAGGAGGAATACAAGGGAAACGGGGAGTTAAATTCAACATGTAAATAAAATAGACTTGATTGAAACTGGGCTATGAAATCGTTGCAGATATAAAATAATGAAAACTGGATTTGGTTAATAAATTATGTAAAGGATTTTACACAATAAGATGGTATAGAAACATGTGGATTTAGTGATGTTTATATAACAGGGAAGAGATCTACAGTTTGAAGTAATGAAAATATTATGTAATCAAGTCAGCAAGTATCATTAAGTATTAAAATTAGAAAAGGTAATGTCAATTACCACATAAATCATATATATATATATGTGTCAACATTTGTCTGTGTGAGGCGAAGACCTCATATGATTGGCCACATAAGAAGGTTCTATGGAATCCTGGGGTTTGCAGTTTCGGGAAGGGCCTTTAGAATTATCAGCCAGAAAGCTCTTGGGCCTCAGTCAAATGTGCTTGCCTTGAATGGGCCAGTTGCTATGGAGATGAGGCCTGGCAGCAAGGAGGAGAACACTGTATTTCCTCAGGAACCCAGCCTCTGTATGTTAATAATTATGAATACAGATTGGATTGGGAAATATGGGGAAAAGTTACAGGTACTGGATAAGGCAGTTTGGGGAATTAGAGGCACAGGATCTCAAATCTTTCTAACAATTATTACCTATGAGAAAATAAAATCCCAGGCAACACTGGGTATATATGCTAGTGTAGTTTATAATGTAATAGAAGGTAATATTAATATAGTATGCTAGATATGTTAAACTTAAGTACAAAAAAGTTCATTTTTCTTTGTTTTGGAAAGATGAACTGGAGAGGGAAAGAAAAGAATTGTTGAATATTTTCTTTGAGAGGCTTGAATCAGTTGACTGTTATACTATACTCTCTTTAAAGGAGAATGGAAGTTGATCCTTTAACTTTTTTTCCTTTACTTTAATTTCTAATTTTTTTGTCTTATGTTTTCTTCATCCTCATTCCTTCTTTTCTCTTATATATTTGTAAAATTTTAGTGTTTTTATAAACTATTAATAAAGATACCTTTTTAAAAAAAGAGTGGTTTGTCCTATAACATGAAACCTTGAACCTTGCTCATATTCAATGATAAGATCAGTACAGGTGGGTTGATTGGCTGGGCCCAAGGCTGGTAAATGTTTCACTGTATTGGAGTGAAGTGCCTTGTCTCTTGAAAGAGGCTATAGTATGTCCTCTTCTGAAGAGGGCCTCCTTGGATTCAGAACTGTGTGAGATACTCCTTGGAGCAGATTAGCATGTGGAGAGGCTTGAGTGTGTGTCAGGGGCTGAACTTCCCAGAACTTTAAATGTTGTAGGAGGAAACATGAGAGGATTATCTGGATCCATTTTAGGCTGGTTTCAAGACATGATGTAATACTGAAATGGCCTTGGTTGCCTTGACTGAAGAACAATTCCAGGTGAAAGACTAGGGAGAGTTAACTTGTTTGTTTTCCTTGATCTCTCGATTGCCTCCAGTACCATCTATTATGGTATCCTAGTGGACTGCCTCCATTGGGGAGTGGGTAGGACGGACTATATTAAAATATTTTCAATCCTGTCTGCAAGGCTAGCTCCAGAAGTTGGCACTAGGAGATTCGTTTTTAGCACCATAGCTCTTAGTAGGATGCCACAGAGTTTCATCTTGTCTCCCATGATGTTCAATATCTATATGAAACTATTGGGTGAGGTTGTGTCTGCATGATTTTAAATTGGCTTAGCTTGATTTAACTGGTTTTAGAATGTTTTGTTTAATTTGCCAAATTCTTATTCTTTTATGTTATTCTTAATATTTTAAACTGTTTACATTTATCTTGCATGCTGCCCTGAGAACTTTGGTTATTGGTCCGGTTATAAATATTCTAATAAATTTTTTAAAAATGGCATTAATGAAAGCATTTTTTTGAGGGCTGAATCCAGCCTTAGATTTCCCTCTCAAGGTAGGCTTACCGGCTTCCTTATTGATAGCATATCAAGCCCTATTTGACTAAAGAAGTATTGTCTAGAGTAATAGAGTTGCAGAGTTGGAAGGGATCTCAGGGCTATTTAGTCCCTTCTCCTGCCATACAGGCACATACAACGAAAGCGTTCCAAAAAATGGCAATTCAGCTTCTGTTCAAAGACCTGCAAAGGAGGAAAGTCTGTTGTGCTCCAAAGCTATATGCTGTCCACTGGTGATAGCTCTTACAGTCAAGAAGTTCTTCCTAGTGTTTATGTAGAATCTTTTTTCTTCTAATTTGAGGTTAGTTACATCCTATACGGCTGATTTGTCTTTTCAGATATCAGAGCTTTAACCTGTATTTGGATTTAATGGCAATTTAACTGGCTACTATTCACTTCTGTTTTCATGTAATCTTATATGATTTTTAGATAGTTTCATACTGCTATATTGTTTTTTTTAATTGTGCATTTGTACATTTGCTGTTCACTTTCTGGAAAGGTGAGGAACAAATCTCGCAAAACAAGCAAACAAATGGCATGAATACTGAATATGACAGATAAATTCCCCTACCCTTCAGTGACAAAAATGTTGTAATGAGCAGACCTTGTTTGCTGCAACGAGGGAGAAGAAATAACTATAGTCATGCCTGCCAAGTTTAAATGCCAGAATACCCTTAATGGAGGGGTGAGCAACTTGTGGCCCTTGCCCAACGGCTCATCGCTGAGTTATGTGTGTGGGTATACTAAAGACAGTTAACTATTATTAGTTCTACAGGCCTCCTGTCTGTTCATTCTAATATAATGTATTATTTTATTTCATTTTTCCTCCTTTTGTGTAATCCTAGTAATTAAATGTCCTAGACTGGGGAAAAGCAGGATAGTTGTAGTAACAGTAGTAAAAATAATAATGATAGCAATTAAAGTATAAATAGTTCAGTCCTGTGAATCGTTCTTTAATCAGTGTGTGATTTTAGGAAGTCCAGTCATTCTTTTCCAGACATATTTTTTTGCTACTGAAGGGGTTTCTCATGTAGAAACCTAAGTACCTGTCTGATGACAATTTTATAAAAACATTTAAATTACATCAAATGGAATAACCTGTCAAGGAATAACCTTGAAACCAGAATGGCTTTAGGGACCTTTTCTTGTTTCATTTTATAAGCTATCCTTATTAGGTTTGTATTGATAAAATGCAGTTTTCTGATTCTGTTTTTTTCTGTCTTGTTCTATCCTGTTCTATCCTATTTTCACTGTTTTTTCCTGAAAAAACTGCATGAGTCATTATTTGCCCACTGGATATGTTGCTTTAGTTCCTTTTCTTCTTCGTCATCTCTTGTTACAAAGAACAAAAGTCCAGGGTAGTTTTTTATGAAGCTCTTATGTGAGAGACCACAAAGCAGAGGATTAACAGAGTTATTTACATGTCATGGGTAAACATTGCCAGGTGGAATTCTTTCTTCTCTTTCTTTTTTAAAAAAATGTCTGCACTCAACTGTTTTTGCGTGTATCTAGTACTTTGTTTTTAAATAAAATGTATTTTCAAATTTTCAAAGTATTTTCAAACAGGTTAATTGAAAAACTGGATAGCATATATTTATGTATGTATAAGTATATGTAGTTGGTGTGTTATAGTGGTTTTGAGCACTGGATTATGACTTTGAAGACCAGGGTTTGATTCCTCTCTCATCTGTGGAAACCCATTGGGTGACCTTGAGCACATCACACATTCTCAGCTCCCAGAAGATGCTGTGATAGGTTTGTCTTAGGGTCAGCATAAGTCAGAAATGACTAGAAGGCACACAACAACAACATATGTATATGTATATATGTCACAATCTGTACTTATTTTTCTATGTGGTGAAACAGAATAAAGAAAAGAGGATTTACTGAAAACCTTGAGAGAAAGTACTTCTGTTCCCTTCATTGTGGTTATAGGCTGCAAGCATATGTACATTCATCTGCGAGTAACATTCACAAATGTCATATTTTGAGGTAAATATACACAGCATTGGTATATATGTTTGGATTGTGGATGCCATTTTTTTCCTTTCAAGATTCTTATGCCTTTAACTGCTATTTTCCAAATAGAAGTCAACAAGTACAGTGCTGTGTGGCAAGCAAAGACTTCTGTTTTTGGACATCTGTCTTATATGCAGCTGGTATGGACACTGGTGACCAAATCCACAGAGGCATTTCTAGCTGTACTGAGTACGTGTTTTGCAATCATCTGCTGATGGAGCATGTGTCGTTAAACTCTGGCTGGGTTAGGGTTGAAATAGGCCTATATCCAGGATGAGCAACTATAATGGGGGGCGGGCAATTTTAGCTCTGATGATTTTGGGGGGAATATTTGGTAATTATGCAGTACAGCACAGTGGAGTATTGCTGTGAATTTATGATTGTAAAACAGAAATAACTACCCTGGATTAGAAGGTCGCAGGTAAAAAGAAAAACTTTATTGTTTCTAGAAATTGGTTAAATATAATGCAGATAACGAACGCTGGCTCCTTTGTGTGCAAGTCTGGTCAGAAAGCTGCTGTGAATACTCTCTCTGTCTCTGTGTAGCCTCTCTCTTTCTCTTTCCAGCTGTGGGAAGATACAGAAAACATCCTCAGGGAAAGGAAGAAGGAAACAAACCCTAAGCATAGCAATCTAGACATAGATCTAGAAATAACAAAGGTGAAAACACCAGAATGTATTTATCTGCCTCTTTTCCCCTTCCTTCATATATAGGTTGGTGCTTTAGTTACTAATAGATATATAATAACTTGCCAAGGACTTTGGATTCCAAACTGTTTAATAACAGCAAAACCAAAAATTTCTCGCTGTCCCCAAAACTAGGTTGTGGAACTGAAAAAGAAAAAAAAAGCCTCAGAAGAAAATGAGGAATGATTTTGTGAGTGTCACAAAGAGAACACTCAGTTCTGTTTTGGTGCTTGGAACAAATTCTTTGGTTAATGTTTGCTTAGAGGTATCCTTGTCCCTTAATTCTAAAAATATATTTAGTCCTTTTTTACTGAGACACCTTTTTTCATCTGGCTTTACAAGGTTCTAGTAACAAAGAAAGATGATTCCTCCATAGAATCATAGAATCATAGATTTGGAAGAGACCACAGGGGCCATCAAATCCAACCCCCTGCTGTGCAGGAACACCCATCAAAGCATACCCAACAGATGGCCATCCAGCCTCTGCTTAAAAACCTCCAAAGAAGGGGACTCCGCCACACTCTGAGGCAGCATATTCTACTGCCGGACAGCTCTGATCATCAGGAAGTTCTTCCTGAGGTTCAGCTGGAATCTCCTTTCCTGGAGGTTGAATGCATTGCTCCTTGTCCTAGTCTCTGGAGAAGCAGAAAACAAGCCCGCTCTCTCCTCGACATGACATCCTTTCAAATATTTAAACATGGCCATCATGTCCCCTCTTAACCTTCTTTTGTACAGACTAAAAGTACCCAGCTCCCTAAGCCACTCCTCATAGGACATGGCTTCCAGACCCTTCACCATTTTTGGTCATGTCCTCTGGACACGCTCCAGCTTGTCGATATTCTTCTTGAATTAAGGTGTCCAGAACTGTACACAATATTCTAAATGAAGTCTAACCAATGCAGAATAGAGTGGTACCATTACCTCTCTTGATCTAGACACCATACTGCTATTGATGCGACCAAGAATCGTGTTGGCTTTCTTGGCTGCTGCATGACTCTGCTGACTCATGTTCAGCTTGTGATCTACCAAGACTCCTAAATCACTTTTATACATTATCCAGCCACATGTCTTCCATTCTATATTTGTGCATTCCACTTTTTTTTGCCTAAGTGCATTTCTCTCTGTTGAAATTCATTTTGTTAGCTTTGGCCCAGCTCTCCAATCTTTCACGCTCATTTTGAATTTTGATCCTGTCCTCTGGCGTATTAGCAACTCCACTCGATTTGGTGTCATCTGCAAATTTGATCAGCATACCCTCTACTCCTTCATCCTAGTCATTGATGAAGAAGTTGAATACCACTGAGCCCAGGATAGAACCCTGAGGCACTCCACTAGTCACTTCTTTCCTGGATGAAAAGCAGCCATTTGTGAGCACCATTTGGGTTTGGCCGGTCAACCAATTACAAATCCACCTAACAGTAGCCCTGTCCAGCCCATGTTTTACTAGTTTCTTTGCAAGAATGTCATGCGGAACTTTATCAAAGGCCTTACTGAAATCAAGATATGCTATGTCCACAGCATTCCCTTCATCTATCAAGCTTGTAATTCTATCATAAAAAGAAATAAGATTAGTTTGGCACAACTTATTCTGAGAAATACATGTTGACTTTTAGTGATTACGGCATTGCTTTCTAAGTAATTACAAACTGACCAGTGATCTGCCCTAGGATCTTTCCTGATATTGATGTCAGGCTGACTGGTCGATAATTATTTGGGTCCTCTTTTTTCCCTTCTTGAAGATGGGGATGACATTTGCCCTCCTCCAGTCTGCTGGGACTTCTCCTGTTCTCCAAGAGTTCTCAAATATTATTGCAAGTGATTCTGAAATGACTTCTGCCAGTTCTGTTAATATCCCTGGATGTAATTCATCTTGCCCTGGAGAGTTGAATTCATCTAGTCTAGCCAGGTATTCCTGTACTACTTTTCTACCTATTCTGTGCTGCATTTTTCCCCTTTCTCACCTGCTCCTCACCCCCAAGTTGAGTACCTCTATCCTTTTGGGAGAAAACTTAGGCAAAGAAGGTGTTGAGTAGTTCTGCCTTCTCTCTTCCCTCTGTTAGTAATTGGCCATCTTCTCCATGCAGCGACCCTGTCATTTCCTTGTTTTTCCTTTTGCTGCAGACATATCTAAAAAAAGCCCTTTTTATTGTTTTTAATGTCCCTGGCAAGCCTGAGTTCACTTGTATTCATCTTACCCATAAAGTAAGTGGTATAAATAGAGAGCCAGTTTGTGGTGCAGTGGTTTGAATATTGAACTGGGACTTGGGGAGACCAAAGTTCAAATGCCTTCTCAGCCATGGAAACCTACTAGGTGACCTGGGGCAGATCACCTTCAGTCGACCTCAGAGGAAAGCAATGGCAAACCTCCTCTGAGTAAATCTTGCCAAATAAATAAGTAAATAAATAAATAAATAAAATAAAATTCCATGATAGGTTTTCCTTAGGGTTGCCAGAAGTTGAAATGACTTTAAGGTACACAACAACAACAACAACAACAGTGCTTGTTAGTGCAGTCATTGGAGTATTACAATATTTGCTAGTACAGTCATTGAGATGTTACTTTCACTCCAACAGTACATCTTTGTCAGTGCCATGCCATCTTTATTTTCCATGCCAGCTGCAGTGAGGGTAATCCAAAGAAAATTGCTAGTTGTGAGAAGAAACACTTTATCATGAATTCCAAGTGCCAGATATTTCATGTAATCAATACAAGAGCTGAACAAAAAATCAAATTATGGAACAAAATTAGCTGTATCTAGGTTTTATTTGAAGGCAAAGGGAGGCTGGTTGCCCTTAAAAGTTTGCATATTTTTATGCAATAATATCTCAATAGCAATTTTACTATTTTTCAGCTTTTTCAGATTTTGCAGCTTCCTTCTATCAGATGTGTATATATACAGAGAGAGGGAGAGACCCCTTAATGTTCAACTTTCTAACGCATTATTTGTGAAAATGTGAAATGTTTCTTGAAACATCTCAAGATGTTGGTCATATCCTATGAAAAGCTGTATAACTTGGATCAGGCTGTCTGAAGGACCTTACTTATCCATATGCACTTACTCAGGCTTTGAGATCTTCGGGGAAGGACCTTTTGATTCCACAACCTTCAGAGATTGTGGTTTGGAGGGGACAGACTACTTTCTTGATGGTTACTGCCAGGCTCTGAAACTCCCTCCTGAGGGAGATACAGGCAGCTGACACTTTGTTCCCTATTTTTATATTTCTTGTATTTTTGTACTTTTTATACCTTTATATAACTTTGTATACTGGCAGCCATTTGGCAGTTGGCCAGCTGCTGATGACAGGGCATTTGGTTCCTGCCATTTTCTTAGTAATGTATTTTTTTTCCAGTTGTGCTTTTCATCCAGTTTTAATACTTGGTTGTCTTTTTATTTAAATCATATTATTCTTTTATTAATATTATTTTGACCTATCCTGAGTCCCATTTTTGAAAGAAAGATGGGGTATAAATCCAGGAAATACATTCATAAATATACTTGGATTCACTACAAGTATTTGGGACTCAAGCTTTTAAGATAATTTAGTAGCCCTGTTAAGCTAAGCCATCCAGCCCTTATCAATCAGATTTTGATCAATTAAGTTAGTTAAGCTATTTGCATTCCTGCTTGTGACCTTGACTAGTTTTTAATCAGATCAGCTGGCTTTCTGTTCTACTTGCTGACACACAGCAATTTTTTAAGGTCTAGTTTGTTTTTAGGAACTAAAGTAAATATGGGTAATAGCAATTTTTAAAAAGCTATTCTTTAATAGTGGTTAGGACAAGAAAATGAAGGATGGAAGCCCAGGCTGTCATTTTTCAATCAAGAAGATTTGTATGCATACCTGAGTGGTGGACAAACCTTAGGAATATCAGGTCTCCATTTCTTATTAAAACCCTGAGATATTCCTTTGCCAGGTGTGAAGAAACTCTCACAGACTTAGAATCAAAGAATGTTGAATCCTGGGTTTCGTTTTGAGTACCAAAACTGAATGTTACCTACAATTCTTCCAAAAGGAGAAAAAATCACTCTTGGTTACTGCAAGTATTCTTCATTCACTAGTATAATTTAAAGTACTGGGGGGTCATTTTGTTGTTCTTAAAAAAAAAGCTAGCAGTGAGAAATACTTGCTAGTCTACTGTGAATCATCCCAGTTGAGCTACTGCCCACCTTTCCTCACTCTGTAACACAGAATGATACTCTTTTATCTTCAGTGGCTTTGGCATTAACAGGTATGCCTATTTAACATGGTAATACCTCAAGAGGTATGCGTTCCTGTGTATTAATATTGATGACAGTAATAACAATAATCAGATTGGTAGCAGAATCAAATTAATGTGGTCTCCCGCAGCAGAAATATTTACCCAATGTGTCCTGCCAGTTAGAGAGATTGGCATTAAAGCTAGACATTACCTCATCTTCCTGGGCAGACAGCCTATTTCTATGCTAAGCAAGTCTGCAGGAGTGAACAACTGAATACCTGCCTGATTAGCTCTGCAGCAGCAGATCTTGGTTGGAAGTGATTTCCCTTAGTGCTTCCTCGCTTTTGCTTGCTCTCCATCTCTGCAAGCTTTGTCACTATGCATTATCAAACCATGTTTTTCATCTTGAAGGGCACATTGCAGGGAAGATTTGCCAGACAGGTGGGCAGGTATTAATGCTGATCCAAATCAGAAAGGTCAAGATGAACAGAAGGAAGAAAAGTAAATGTGTACAAGTGTGTGTGTATGTTTGTATTAAGAATGCATGCCTTTCCCTTCCTGTGTCTATCTCTGCCAGGCAGGTGAAACTGGATTAATGAGGAAAGGCAAGATAAAGAGGATTTTGTTATAAAAAGGAGATTTTATTTTCAGTATGGGAGAAACTGTTCTAGTCTGGGGGGGTGGGGAGTGGGACATAATTGGCTGACAGAACTTCTTAAAGCTTTGTTCTTAGGATGCAAATCTTTTTTTTACTGGAAGCAAAACCATGCAAAATCTCTCCCAGCTGGCACTTCTGTAGTTGTCTCTGTTTGTGGATCTCAAAACACCTCACATACTATGTGGGATTAGGCTAGTCTTCCCCATTTGTTTCATGTAAGGCACAAAGCAGCAAAGAGTGCTGGGTATTTGGTTCTGCCACTGGCAGCAAGATTTATTCTTTTCTGTGAAAGGCATAGAGCAAGTCCCTCTCTGGTTGATCACTATTGATGCTTCATCCTCACTGTGACTCAAACAGCCAGTAGTTAAATCATACCCAAGGTCACTTTGTTAACAACTTAAGAAAATGTCATAATTATTACTAGAGTTCTAACTCTTGTCATTAAATGAGTCTAGCTCACTGGATTTGTGATACTTCCTCTGTGTTCCTTTAAAAAGCAGCTGCACATAAAGAATATGGTTAAATAACATTTCAGATATTTTTGGGAGGGTCATATTACTGCACTGACTGACTTTTCGAATTTCCCAATTTGGGTTCATTCTTCAATAGAATAGTGTACCAATTATGTGAGTTCTATGAAAAGCGTGAGACCATCTTTGCGGAAAAGGTGGGATATAAAGAAATACAGTTCATTACATTCACAGCAATGTAGAATTACCTCTGATCCCAGATATGGGCTGCATGTGTGTTGAAATTAGATAGGATTTGGAAGTGATTCTTTGCTGTTTTGCTCTTTTGTTGTGTGTGCTCCGTGCAAGAGCTAAAGGATAGGACAAATACTTTCCACATATTTCTATCACAGGAGGTGCAATTTTGACACAAGAATTTCAGTTTCAGAACTCTCTCTCTGTATGTGTGCGCTTAGTACAGTTTAGAAATTTTGCTTTTGAAACTTCCTTGGATAGTTCCTCAATTTTTTGCTGCTTAGATATTTCTCCTTTACAGCAGGGATGGGAAACTGAGAGTTTTTAGGGGGAAACCATAGCCCCTGAACAACTACCACTCCAAAATATGATTTTTTTCTCCTCCCCTCAAAATGGTGGCTGTATTTTCCCTACCTCTGTTCTACACCCCTGCATGCATAGCTGCAGCTCAATCAGCAAAGTTCTAAATTTTTTAAATACCAATCTTGTGAGTGATTTGTGAATGGAAAAGAACATTTGCATAGGCTAGCAAAAGTTGGGTCACAAACTGATAGAAAAGCTAAAAGAGATTGTTCTCTCAACTTTGAAATTGTATATTAAACAGCACTGTGGCAGACCTGCTGAAAAACTGATTTTTCCAGTTATTATGTTGCTCTTTAAATATTTTCCAAAAGCTTCATATTGGTGAGCAGATACAACCCACTCAGCAGAAGACTCCATTTTAATTACAGTGTGGATAGAGACAATTATATGGGACTGTCCCATGAAAGTGATATGCCAGAGGTACAAACTGCATAGGAAAGATCCATAGAATTGAGCTCACTGTGTTCTTGGGTAGATTATTTCAGTGTAGCTTCAAAATGATTTGGATGCTGATGCTACACTGTAGAGATCCATACTATGAGATCTTCTTGGTATCAGCTGCAGCCCAGAGAAGGTAGTGGTGAAGCTCATCCTGCATCTAGGCTAGCTTTTTATTCAGCCCAGTGTGCTTTTGACTGTTGCCAGTGTGACAGATTGATCTGAGATGCACTTGAACTCAGGGCTGCTGTGCTCTGAAAGCAACAAAACACTGGTATTTTGGGCTAGGATGTCCTTAGCATTAGCTAACAAAGCAGGTGTTAGCATTACCTGGCAGAACCATGGTCATTTTTTTGGGTGAGCACACCGTCAGCAATCTTGGAATGTTGCTCAACCATGTTTTGGAGTCAATTGCAAGAAGTTCTGCTGTTAGGTTAGAGTTTCATGTTCAGTTTCCTCTGTATCAACTGTTAAATTTTAAGGGGGCGGTGCTGTGTTTCTCAGATACTCAGGCAAGAGTGGCAAGACCTCTTTGAAGTGATGTAGAGTCACTGGGGGTTGTCTAAGAATCAGTCAGGCAAAGGAGGTAGAGCTACAACATCAGACCATGTGGATAAAGGTATCCCTGGCTCTAGAATTCCTTCCTGCCAAGTCTCTAGTGAAGGAGTGACTTCTGAGGCATTTTTATGAGCTTGACTCCTGAGTCAATTTTCCTTCATTCTTTTTGATATCTCATCTGGTAGCCAGGATTTCTGTCATTGGTGATGACACCTACTTTGTTAGTTAATACTAAGGACACCCCACCCTCAAGAAATAAGTGTCCTGTGGCTTTCAGAGCCTGTCAGACTTGGCCCTAAATAAACCTCAGGTCACTCTGTCAAAACTGAAAACAATCAAAGATAGATAGGACTATATTACAATATTTCCATTCTGGTGTATCAAACCATCAAGACACCTCCGAATATATCTGCTTCATGTGGCAAGGTGTTTTATTGTTTCTGTAATTTCGCTGGGAAACGTATGTAGGAATTACAGTTAATTTTGGTCTCCTGTCACGTGTCCATTGTGCTTCCTGAAATACATGATTCCTCTTTGGTTGTCAAGCAGCTTGTTCTATGACTTACTGAAAACATTCTGGCAATGTAAAATGTGAAGTTACCCCAAGGGTCATTCCAGTGTCCCTGGAACAGAACAAGAAAAAAAAAAAGATGAAAAAGCTCAGCTTTTTTTTTGGAAATGGCTGTAACTCAGGGGAAGTGGTCCAATTGGAGAGAAGATAAAACAACATGTAAAATAATTATTTTTCTGTAGGTTATTGAATAGTCATAATGTACCTTGGTATATATTTTGTTTTTATTCTGAGAACTCAGAATACATTGAGAAAAGATGACATTTCATGAATATTAAAGGTCAGTTGCTAAAAGACACCTGTATAAACTCGTAGTGAAGAAAATCTGATTTCTATGTATTGTCTTTTCAAGGATTCTTGTGGAAGAAACCTTTCATCGTAATTGCTGAAGCCAGTAATAACATGACTAGCAGCAATGTTTATATCATGTGTGCACTACAACTTGTTATAAAGATCCTTACATGTTCAGTCCAAATATTTTTAGCATCATGTATGTATTGTTGATCATTCAAACATTCATGAGCCAGAAAAGTAATCATTACTATTAATTCAGGATTTTTATTACTGTTAATGTAGCATGTTTAGGTAATAATGCAGACTACCCATGGTACAAAGGTATGCACAGTATATGACCTTCATATGGGTTCTGTACAGCTAGTTTTCAAACTTTAAAGTGAAACATTCATTCTATGGGGGGAAATCTTTCTCATTCTTATTAGCTGGTTACACAGTCAATTAGCTACTGTGTGCGTGGAAATCTCTGTTTGCTTAGGAATAATTTCATGTTTGAATAACATAGTCCTGAAAGTCTTTTTCTGTGAATACTGCTTAGTGGGATGATAAAATATTTATAGATATTAGATCTTTACAAATGTCCAAGGGGACTTGACAGTTCAAACATAATTAAAAGAAATATCAACCAGGTACCTTGTTAGTTTCTGCCTCTGAAAAGGAGTTGTGAAAGTAGTCTTCATGGAACAGAACTGTTAAATACTCAACCCCTTAAGCAATTCTTGAGAGAAAGAAAATATTATTTAATATTATTACAGTTTGAGTAAGATGACACTGCCGTGATTCAAACAGGTTACTCTTTGATACAAAGAGTGGCAGACAACATATACCCTCAGAAGTCCCTGTGTACCTCTTTATCTCTGCTGTGTCTGCACTGTCTTTTTTGCATTGAATGAAGACAAAGGAGAGAGGGTACTTTATGTTATAGGACAGAAAATGGTACTTCTGCGTGGTGATTTTCTCAGAAAGTACTGTTTTTATGAGGTTGAAGGCCCAGTGTGAACACCTGTAAGTCTATACCTTGCATTTCTTGTGGGTTGGTGGCGTTCCATACTTTTGTGCTGCTGGCTTTCTCTACTCTGCATTGCTTCTTAAAAGTCTCTGATCACTGGGAATGCAGGGGAGACTTAACAGTGTTTAATTTGCACTTTGATGTGCAAAGCTGAAGAGGGAAAAAAGCTTCATAAATCACCCTGTGCTGAGGTGTCAGAGGGTGAAGCAGTTATACTAGCATAGGTGTAATAAAGACTTGATGTTTAAAGCATTCAGAGTAATAAAAATGCAGGTTACCTTTAATATTGATGTTCAGGCTGGATGGGAAGTTCATTTTATATTATAATTTAAGACTATATGGGACCCTGTTCATATCCTGCAGGGTGAAGGCAGAGCAGAATGAATGTTAAGTGACAGGCCATGGGCATTAAGATACCTTGAATGGGGCCAAGCATCATGTTCCCTATGGTCCTTTTGTCTTTCTCAGAGAGTCCACTCTAGCCCACTAGTGGATAGGATTAGGATCCTGGTGTTGGCCACCAAAGGCAGTATGTTATAATAAGAAGGCCAATCAAAAAAGTTGGGTTGAAATGGCCAGGAAGCTGTAATGGCAGAATTTGGAAGCACAATTACTGGTGTAGAAGAAAAAAAAATCTATACTTGGGACCAAAAATAAAATTTTAAAAATACACTTTTGTTGGTTTGGCACTGCTGTTGCATATTACTTGGTGTTTGCAAGTAATTACTACCAATAAGTTGTTATTTATAATTGGTTCATTTTCCTTCAGTAATTTTGGTATAGCTACACTTTATCGTAATGTAATGTGACATAACTTTACTCTTTTTGTTGCATGACTCTTTTGTTGCTTTTATAGTTCCTGGGAGGTGCATTCACAGAATGATGGAGGAGGAATATCAACTGGTTCAAAACTCAGCTTATGCTGCACTTCATGTAGCTGCCTTAAACTCAGTTGTGATTGTTGAGTATAGGAGGAAATATTAATTTGTACCACAAGTGAGTGGCTTGAAGCATTCAGAGGAGAGGACGCTAAATAAAAAGTAGCTATTTTAGTTACTTTCGAAAAATGTGAAGATTAATACTATAAAAGTTGTAAGAATAATGGTGACCATCTAATTTTTTTGGACCTTGCAATTATAAATGTAACTAAGTTTCATATGCACGTTTTCAAGCTCTGAATGTGACCTCAGGCAGGTGTTAATACCATGCCTTACTTTGTATCAGACAGTATACTAGGAAGTAAGACATGTCAGAGTGTTCCCACATGAAACCATGACACTAAAAACAATTTGTTGTGGTTTCTGTTTTCTTTCATCAGTTAACACATCACAATAAGGTTGCATGTATTTGATAGGCAAACAGGAGCTCAGCTAATGGGTTGCCAACAGGTGCTCTGTGTGAGTTTGGTAGAAGAGATAACATAAGGTGAGCTTGTGTCTGTTGGGTTAAACGTCACCATCCCTGGAGAATCTTTTGGAAGAGTTGTTGGGTTTAGGCTGTTGTGTCTGTTGGGGTACGACTGCTTGTTTGTCAGAGCTGGAAGGAAGCTTGATTGTATCTTTCTTAGTGTGCCATTGTTCTTTTCTGTGTAGGGCCAGAGGAAGTGTCAGAGACATGATTGGAGGAGGAGCAGCCATTAGCTCTCTATATAACTGCAGCCCAGTCCCTGGAGCTTGGTGAACCGGAGCAAAGCCAACAGACATTATGTGTGGGAGTTTTGAGGGGCAGGATTGAAGTTTTGTTTTGCTTACTTAAGCCTACTGAATATGGATGGTGAGGGAGCTGCATGAGCTGGATGAGGAACGCACAGAGGATGTCTCTGAGGAAGAGGTCAGTTCCCAAACATAGGAGGTAGGCATTTGGAGGAATATGACACATAGAAGTAGAAAGACCAGTGACCTTTCTGTGAGTTTAGAACTACAGAAGGTCTCACCCTTATCAGTGATGATCAGAAAAAGGAACAAGAGCAACAGTGTCAGTCCTCAGAGAACATGCAGGTGACTTTGGAAAATTCAGCACATGGAACCAATGACACTGCAGGGCATATCCTTCAGGATATTACAAGGGATTATGAGGCTCTAGAAAGGAAGCTGAATGACCTTAATACACAAGTTATCATTTCATCTTTCCTCCCAGTTGAAGGACATGTCCCAAGAAAGGAAAGGAGAATAGTGGAGGTGAATAACTACCTCTGCAGATGGTGCTGATGGGAATGGTTTGGCTTCATGGAGCATGGTCTGTGGTTTCTTGAAGATGGACTTCTGGCAAATGATGGATTGCTCCTCAACAGCAGTTGGCAGAAATGTTTTTGTCAAGAGTCTCACAAATCTGATCAGGGGACTTTAAACTGAAATATGTAGGAGAAAAAGACAATATTCTTGAGGGCAGGAGTTCATCAAGTACTGGAGGTAACTGTTATAGGGAGAACTGGAGAATAGTACAAGTACTTAACAGTGGGAAGAAAAAACCTTAAATAAGCAGCTGGGGGTGTGACTTGTGGTCTTAGGCCCTTACCGCACTGGGCTATTAAAACAGTGCAGAGCGACCTCTGACGGAGGTCTTCTGCACCGTAGAGTGGACTGGGGTGGACTACTTTTTGTAGTTCCGCACCTCAGTCCGGTTCAGAGCGACCAGAACTGGTCCCGCAGTGTGCATTTTAAAAACCTCTTTTTAGAGATTTTTAAAAAGCACGGAGCACACAACTCCGTGTCGTTCCGTCCCCGCGCTCCGGTGCAGATTTGTAGGCGCACACAAGTGTGTGCCTGCAGATCTGCCGGGGTCGGGCTTTAGGCTGGCGAGCTTTCCGGTTGGTGGAGAACCTCCACCAACCAGAAGCCGCCATTTTGGACGCTGGAGCAGTGCGGAGTGATGAGCTCATACTGCTCCTCATCCCGACGGACTCGTCTGGACACTGAAGAAGTCCGGTGAGTAGGGTTTTTTCACGGTTCCTTTCCCATGTGCGGAAAGGGCCTTAGATGTACCTACACTAATGCACAGAGCATGGAAAATAAACAAGATGAACTGGGACTCTTAAATAGCAAAACAAATATGATATAACACGTACCACTGAAACCTGATTGGATGAGTCTCATGATTGGAATGTAGTAATAGTGGGGTATAATCTATTTAAGAGAAATAGGCCAAACAGGAATCATAGAATCATAGAATCATGGAAATGTAGAGTTGGAAGAGACCACACAGGCCATCCAGTCCAACCCCCTGCCATACAGGAACACCCTCAAAGCACTCCCGACAGATGGCCATCCAGCCTCTGCTTAAAAACCTCCAAAGACGGAGACTCCACTACACTCCGAGGCAGCATATTCCACTGCCAGACAGCCCTGACCCTCAGGAAGTTCTTCCTGAGGTTCAGGTGGAATCTCCTTTCCTGCAGCTTGAATCCATTGCTCTTTGTCCTGGTCTCTGGAGCAGCAGAAAACAAGGCCTCTCCTTCCTCTACATGGCATCCCTTCAAATATTTAAACATGGCTATCATGTCCCCTCTTAACCTTCTCTTCTGCAGACTAAACATACCCAGCTCTCTAAGTCTGTCCTCATAGGGCATGGCTTCCAGGCCTCTCACCATTTTGGTCGCCTTCCTCTGGACTTGCTCCAGCTTGACCATGTCCTTCTTGAATTGGGATGCCCAGAACTGGATACAGTATTCAAGATGAGGTCTAACCAAAGCAGAGTAGAGTGGTACCAGTACCTCCCTCGATCTAGACACCATACTCCTGTTGATGAAACTGAGAATTGCATTGGCTTTCTTGGCTGCCGCATCACACTGCTGACTCATGTTCAGCTTGTGGTCTATTAAGACTGCTAGATCCCTTTCACATGTACTGCTATCCAGCCACATGTCCCCCATCCTATATTTCTGTATTCCATTTTTTCTACCTAAGTGTAGGACCTTATACTTCTCTCTGATGAATTTCATTTTGTTAGCCTTGGCCCAGCTCTCCAATCTATCCAGGTCATTTTGAATTTTGATCCTGTCCTCTGGCGTGTTAGCAACCCCTCCCAATTTGGTGTCTTCTGCAAATTTGATGAGCATGCCCTCTATTCCTTCATCCAAATCGTTGATAAAAATATTGAACAGCACTGGGCCCAGGACAAAACCCTGTGGCACCCCACTAGTCACTTCTCTCCAGGATGAAAAGCAGCCATTGGTGATCACACTTTGGATTCGGTCGGTCAACCAATTACAAATCCAACTAACAGTAGCCCTGTCCAGCCTGCATTTTACTAGCTTCTTTGAAGAATGTCATGGAGAACTTTGTCAAAGGCCTTACTGAAATTGAGATGTGCTACATCCACAGCATTCCCTTCATCTATCAAGCTAGTAACTCTGTCATAAAAAGAGATATGATTAGTCTGGCATGACTTATTTTTGAGAAATCCATGTTGACTTCTCGTGATTACTGCGTTGCTTTCTAAGTGATTAGAAACTGACTGTTTAATGATCTGCTCCAGGATCTTTCCAGGTACTGATGTCAGGCTGACTGGGCGATAATTATTTGGGTCCTCTTTTTTTCCCTTCTTGAAGATGGGGGCAACATTTGCCCTCTTCCAGTCTGCTGGGACTTCTCCTGACCTCCAAGATTTCTCAAAGATTATAGCAAGTGGTTCCGAAATGACCTCTGCCAGTTCTTTTAATATCCTAGGATGCAATTCATCTGGCCCTGGGGATTTGAATTCATCCAGTGTGGCGAGGTATTCCTGTACCACCTCTCTATCTATTATGTGCCTCATTTCTCCTTCTTCCTCACCTGTTCCCCAACTGCCAGGAGGAGTAGCACTGTATGTCAAGGATGTTTGTACCTGTGAAGAGATCCATGACTTAAGTCCTGGAAGCCAAGTTCAGAACATCTGAGTAAGAATTAAGGGAGAGAGAAACATCAGTGATGTCAATGTGGGGGTCTACTTCAGAACCCCAAGCCAGACTGAGGGCTTGGGTGATGCTATGCTGGAACAGATGAGAAAACATTCAGAAAGGGGAGATTTAGTGGTAATGAGAGAGTTCAACTATCCTGATAGTTGTTGGAAATCAAACAAATTCCTCACTTGTCTTGTGGACAATTTCCTTGTCCAGAAAGTGGAAGAGATAACAAGTCAATCAGCCATTTTAGATCTGATTCTAACCAGCAATGATGACCTGGTTAATAGGATACAAGTGGCAAGATCTTAGATGGCAGTGACCATGTTCTCCTGGAGTTTATTATACAGCAGAAAGGAAAAGCCAAATGTAGTCAGACACACATTCTAGACTTTAAGAAGACTGATTTCAGTAAAGTTACGGAAATACTGGGTGTGATCCTGTGGTCAGGAGTACTAAAAGAGAAGGGAATTCATGATGGATGGGAGTTTCTTAAAATTATATATAGAGGGCACAATTTCAAACAATTTCAATATGGAGGAAAAAATGGGAGATGTCTATAAAAAACAGGATGGGTATCTAAAGAACTTTTGTTTGAGTTTAGATTTGAAAGGGACATGTATGGAAAAAGGGGAAATCACTAGAAAGGAATTCAAATGGATAGTCAGCATGTGTAGGGAGGAAGTCAGAAAACTTAAAGTTCAGAATGAGCTCAGGCTTGCTAGAGAGGTTAAAAACAGTAAGTAGCAGTACCACTCTATTTTCCTTTGGTCAGACCTGATCTGGAATATTGTGTTCAGTTTAGGGTACCACAATTCGAGAAGGATATTGGCAAACTGGAACATGTCCAGGGGAGAGTGGCCAAAATGGTAAAAGGCCTGGAAACCATGTCCGATGAGAAGTGGTTTAGGGAGGTGGCTATGTTTAGCTTGGGGAAGAGAACGTTAAGAGGTGACATGATAGTCATGTTTAAATATTTGGAGGGATATCATGTTGAAGATAGAACAAGCAGATTTTCTGCTGGTCTAGAGGTTAGGACACAGAGCTTCAAGCTACAAGGAAAGAGATTGCACCTAAATATTAGTAAAAACTTTCTGATTCTAAGAGCTGTTTGAAAATGGAAAACACTGCGTCAGAATATGATTGAGTTTCCTTCTTTGGATATTTTTAAACAGAGGTTGCATGGCCATCTGTTGGGACTGCTTTGATTGTGTATTCCTGCATGGCAGAATGGGGTTGGATTGAATGGCCCTTGTGGTCTCTTCCAGTTCTGTGATTCTATTATAATTGTATGCTATAAACATAATACATTCCATTTTCCTTGGGGCAGTATACTGAACAGATAACTGAAACATTGTAACAAAGGTTGCATAGTGAAGGATTATATGGTTATGCAAACTTTCTCTAGATAAGCATTATATGGCCTTCACTTTCATGTTCTAGCATGGATCGTGGTGGAATCAAATGGCCTGTGTCATGGGATTGCAGGTTCCAGCAGTCCTAGTCAGCATACCTAAAGGTGTGCAGTGCTGGGAACTGAAGTCTAAGAACATTCCAGATTCCCAGCCCCTTTTTTTGCAGGCTTGTCTGTGTTTTTCTTTCCATAGTGTTGATAGTAAATTTATTGGTCTATCATAGTATTACCATCCATAAGCTTTCTTCTATGAACAGGATGAAGGTTTCAAAATGTTTTGATGTCCTTTCTATCAGTATAATGGCTTTTTCCATTTAGGAAAGGGCATTTTATTGAGTGGAAGTTTCTAATGGCAAAGGGCAAGTCAATTCACCTGTTTTCCTTTGCCCCAGCTAGCCACCCTGCTATCCATTCATTGTGAAAGAAGGTCTCCTAGCACTCCAGAACATTTTGGATGGGCACAGGGTTTTACGGAGGAGAAGTGGGAGTAAAATCACCTCCTATGCCTACTGCTGGGAGGACTTTTCCTTTTCATTAATTGAATTGTGCTTATGCAAAGTCAGGATCGAAGCCAGTGTATTCCATGAATTAAAAAAAGAAAGAAAGAAAGAAAAAGAACTTGATTCCAGTTGAGTTAATCCTGTATATACTTATCTGGGAATAAGCCCAATTAAAATAAATAAGACTGACTTCTCAAACATAACTGTGAATAGTGAGTATGTGCCAGTTGTATGGATTACTTTACACTACTGCTTTTAAATGCATCTTTGGCTTTGCAGAGTGAAATAGTTTTAAGAAACTTCAATGGCTTGTTTGTTATTACTGAATTCCAAATTAGAGTTCATTTGTTACCCAGAATGTTTCAGCTTGGAAGGACAATATTCCAGTGATGTGATACATGGCAGTTTATAAACCCCAGATGATAAGCCCATTTTTCTTACAAAGGGCAATTAGAACTGCTTGGCAGTTGATGTGGTTTCATTAATGTAAAGGAAATTTATTTATACAAGTTTAGTGGAAATTACCTCAAAAGGCTATTCAGAAGACAGTTCAGTGTGTTTTATTATAAAGTATTTTGACCATTGTGAAACTGGACAGTGAATATTTTATCTTAAAAAAATGCTAGAAAAAATTATGCCATCTCTCATCTTTTTGTCTCTAGCTTCTTGATAAATTCCATACAGCAAATTACCTGCACTATTGTATTCATGTCACATTGCACCCAAAGGGATGTATTTCCAAATAAACATAAATAAAATAGTGCTGGAAATGTTATTAAGTTCTCTGTGGAGCTCCAAAGGAGATGTTTTTTAAAAAGTGATTATTCAGTGCAGACGGAGAGTTTATGTGTAAGCTGGAAACTTCAACCTTTCCTGATTCTCAGCCAGATCTCAATCTGGGCAGATACCTACATGAGTTTTGCCTCTTCTGCTGAGTAGAATTATATGTAGCTAATTGGGTACTTCACCAGTAACATGAAAACTCATCATTTTCTCTTTCTGTTGAGCCTGGGAGTCGAAAAGAGAGAAAATCCAAGGACATGCCATGAACCTAGGCAATGTGAAAAGGGTGTCCTGAATGCCATAATTCAGTATCTCCTCAGAATATGTCTCCTCCTGCTTCCCCTGCATCTTGTCTTGGAAGACTCTGTGTTCAAGCAATGGGCAGGAAGACTTTTTAAAAAACAACAACCCAGCAGCTGAAAATTTTGTGGTTCCAGAAAGTAGAGGGGTTGTTTGTTAAAGTCTGGTACATTGCCCAAATTAACATCTGAACGTTCCTACCTGTAATCTATGACTGGAAAACAGAAAGCAGATTTTTCCCCGATTAGTTGGATACATTTAGAATAATTTAAAATATGATACTATATGAATGTATATAATTCTTTTTCAGTGATATAATGGATAACTGTACCAAGAACAAAAATATGCTCAAAACAAATGTTTGGTCTGCTTTATGTTGACTATATTGCATAGATGTCATATTGTTATATTGCTTGGGGATAACTTTCCTTTTGATTATTTATAGTCAGATACAGCACTTCTTTAAAAAAACATTGCACATTTTTCTTGGCTAACCTGTTTAACTCACTAAATTGGGGTATAAATCAGTCAACAGCTTTCTGATTTTATTTTTCTAATGATTATTTTTCTTTTAGCCTGGCCTATTCTTAGCAATTAGAAAGAAATTTGAACATTGCTGAATGTGATTTATTCACTCAAGCATTCTGTGAAATTCAGTGTTATTGAAAAAAGGAGTGCATTTATGTTCGTCTCTCACTTTGTGGCAAGTGTGATATTGAATCCCCGATTTCCCCTACCCCTTAGAAAGAGAGGGTCGTTAGCGTAGAAAGTTTCGTCTGTCTACATGATATCTTGCAAATGAACTTAAAAAAATAAAAATCAAAAAGTGTGTAAAGGTTATTTTTTCATGTGTATTTTGAGCATTTGACAGACTTCTCTTATGCTGAAAATACAGCAAAAATACAGCAACTGTGCAAAAGTTATGTACCAAGTTAGTTGTATACATAGGAAATACATGGTTTTGAACTTATGCATAAGTGTGGTTTCACAGAACTACCTCCTTCATATAGTAACAATTCATTTGTTTATTTAATTTGCTTACAATTGTTTAGAACAATTAAAAATAATTTAATAATTCAAACAAGCTAAACCAAGACAGTTAAAACAATGTAAGACTGTTTAAACCATGAAGATGCTCAGATTTGAATGAACTCAGCTAGGCCTTTAGTGAAAAGCCTTGTTTCTGCTTGGTGCCAGAATGACAACAGTGGTGACACCATTTGGCCCCAAAGAGACTGTTCCATACAGCGGAGTCACAGAAAAGACTTTCTCCCCTATCCTCTCACAGAGTGTTACACACCACTGATGTGACAGAGAGGAGGGTTCCTCCAGCAGACTTCAGTCCTCTGGCAGCAGAACATAGGGAGAAACATTCCTTCAAGTATGGAGGTCCCAAACCATTTAAGGCTTTAAATGTTATCAGCAGCCAGTGCAGTTCCTTTAGACCTGCTATTACATGATTTATGTGTAGTATTTTGGTCATTTTGCACTTCTGAGCATTATTCAAAGGTGACACACACAGAGTGCCTTGCACTAGTCTAATTAGTGCATGGAGAACCACAACTAAGTTAGCCCTGACAGGAATGGCCATAACTGGCAGATCAACTGAAACTGGTCCCAGACACCTGGAGCCACAGAATCAACATAGGATTCTAGCGAAATGTCCTGTCACATTAACACATGGCTCTTGCAGCAATCTGTTTGGCAATGTAGGTCATAGCATGGGTGTTTATTTGGAGGTGGGAGCTCTTGATACATGAACTAAATGCCAGGGTGCTTAGACAGTGTTAGCCCAGTAACCTCTGTGCTTCTTGGAAAGCTTGATAAAGGAGCTGGCAGCTACTTGGGGGTTGGACTGGTTCATGCTAAGAGTCAAGTATAGTAGGTTATATCCCTAGGAAGTGGGTGGTCCCTTCAAAACCAGATTCTGCTTTAGTTCATTGGTCCTCATCCAGCTCATTACAGCACCCAGCCAAATGGCAAGGAGCTGGATTTTATTAGCATATTGATGGCACCCAAATCTATCAGTCAGTGGCTTCATATCAGTTGAAGAGACAAGATGGAACACTGGCACTCAACAGTTTGATGGCCAGGGGTAAATGAAAGTCCCTCAATGCCTCTGTTCAGAACTGGCCTTGCAGATATGAGCAGAACACTGTACACAGTGCCTTCTACTTTCATCCTGCAGAGCTATTCCACCCCACTCCCCATCTTTCCCCTGTTGTAGGTCATCAGTCAGAGTAACCGAGGCTGTTTCAGTGGTCGAAGCTAGACCAAGCTTGCTGTTATCCAGCCATCACTCACTCAAGTGCCCTCCCTTCAAAGGGGACATTAGTGATGCGGGAGAGTTCTCTGGGTCCAAAGGAGGTCCTCTTCAGAAAAAGATGGATTATCACCTTTTTCAAAGCAGCAGATACATTCCTCTGACCTACAGGAACCACATGATCATCCAATAACAAGAGAAGAGAAGAGTTGCCAAGGGAAAAGTCCATTCTTTTTCTCTGTTGCTAAGTGCTGTCACTTCATCTAGTCCTATGCAAGTTCACAGAGGAATGGTCTTAAAGCAGAATGGGTGGCTGATGGCTTCCCTGTCTGTGGGATGATGAATCCATGTTTTTGCTGACAGTTAAAAGTACCTTATCATCAAAATAGGTTCAACACCTTGGATAGCTTGTTTAAAGTTTGGTCTGAAACCCACAGTCAACCCACTACCCCACTGAGGTTACGGCAACCACCAGTCACTGTAAAACAAGTGATTTTTAATGTTTTTAACATTACTGTCATCAGTCACCATTTTCAAAGGACTCCTGTCAGTTTTTATGTACATTTCTACTCTTTACAAAGTAAAGTATGTGGTGAGAAATGTTGGAAAAATGCTGTTTAGTCTCAAAACCAAAATCTAAAGAAATCCATATATTTCATACACAAACTGGTTGTGCAAAAGTCACTAATTATGCGTACATAGGTTGTATTATTTGATGTTCTACAAATAAGATTTAGACTGCCAAGTCATAGTAACTTCCCAATGAGACCCACTGAGCATAAGAATTCTCTATTGGTTTTATTAAAAATGTTTATTTTGTTTTGTTTTGTTTTTTTCCATATGAACTCCTCAATGTAGGAAGTAGAAATATGTTGATCTACTTTACTATACGTTTCTGAACTTAAATTTCCCTGTATTTAATATTAACTCCAGATTTGGTTTTTTATGGGTTTTTGAGCCATGGTTTTTGTAAACTGAATCTCAAATAATTAAAACTGTGTTGTTTAATAATTTCCCCTGAGGTACCAGCTTTCTCCCTCAACTCTTAATATATTTTTCTCTGTGTTTTATATATATATATATGTATTATGCTGTAAAAATACTAATCACAGTGATGTAAGTAACGAAAAGAATTTCAACATTGGCTTTGAAGGGAGGTGGGGGTTTTTTTTGCTTTTTCTTTTGCAAGCTTCTGTCATGACCTAAATGTTGTTCCAATATAGGATTTGGTGATTTAATTTCCTGTGGGTTTTTTAATAGTAGTATTAAAAAGTGAGTCTAGTGGAAGTATGTAAAATACCTTTTTGGGAGTATTTCTTTATTTAACTTAATGGCTTTTTAGTAGTGCTCTGAGGCATTCTTTGTGAGCAAGTGTGGGAAATCTTACATATTTGAGAAATAAAGTCTTCCTAAATAGGGGTGTTCATTGTGAAAATATTTTGCATTTATGCTAATTATTTAGGGCAAGAAGTCACAAGGCACATATCAAACCCATACAATCAATTGATCATCAGTAGTTAATGGATTATACTCACAGGTAATTTACCTGAAGAATATTGATTGCATCTACAGTACCCACTTAGTTGATTCTGCTTGCAACTGGAGGAAGCAGGCTGGGAAGAAATTTTGATTAAAGTTTTACTCATCCTTTCCTTCCACCGCTGTCCCTATGTTTCACGAAAAGCTGCTCTGTATGATTTAGGAACCTCTGGAGCAGCTTGAGGAGCAACACAAGGCTGGGAAACAGGGAGCAATCAGCTAAATTTGCATCTCCCCACTTTTTTTCTGAATAAATATGGAGACTGCTTCCATCCATCCATCATCTTTGTATAATTTGTCACTGAATCTTTGATGTGGCTGTCACTATACTAGTCAGTGATTCAGTTGCTTAAACTATAAGGCCCAAAACTGGATTACAAGAGGTAGGATTCTGTTTTATTAGGGGTAAATATTTTAAAGTATCTGGATTATTTTTTAATTGTTATCAATTGCCATGCAGTAACTTAACATAAACCCTTAAAATAAAAGGGCCTACGGTAGGCCTGGGAGTTATCCTGATCTTTCGCTTCTACTGTGGCCTCTTTTCTAATGTTAGCAAGTTCAGTATAGGAATTATATTTTGACTGAAGCAAGTCAGCATTGCTAAATGGATAAAAATTTGAATCTGCAATTAGAAGAAACTTCTTAATATTAAGAAAGATAATTATTGAATCAGAGGGGGTCTATAGATTGCCTAGTCTAGCCCTGCTCAGTGCAGGAAAATCATATTCAGAACACTGCGAAGAGATGTCTGCCTAGCCTCTGCTTGAAGGACCTTTTGTGCAAGGGAGGGCCAACACTCTGGTGTGTCATTATTCCCATTGTCAAACTGTTCTTACTACTAAGACATTTCTCTTAATGTTCAGCTGAAATTTACCCTCTTGGGTAAATTTAAACCCGTTAGATCTGGTCTTGCCTGTGTCACAATGGGGAACAATTTGTTGCTTTCTTCTTGGCAAGGTGACATGAACATTCTTGCATTTCCTCAAAAGTCTCCTGTAGTGATATTCTGGGTCAGGTGCCTGCACTATAATACCAGTGACCTTTCAGGAAGAAGTGGCTGCAGATTTATACTTTAGGCAGAATTCTCCTCTGCAATAAAACATAAACAGTTACTTTTAAAAAGCGCAAACCAGAGCATTTTATGTGTGATGACCAACACTTACCTGGTTATCCTAGTCTATTGTAAAATAGGATGCTCATTCACTGTGAAAAATGGCACAGTGTACGTTGAAAATCTGACAGCCCAAGAGACAAGTTCTGAGTGAAACAGTATTTCCAGAAAAAGAAAGAAGAAAGGAAGGGAGAAAAAACAGCAAAATAAACAAAAAAACAAGGAAGTTTGGTTCCTTCGAAGTCAAGATCACAAAGATGAAGTAATACAGGCTTTTATAAGGAAATCTCTTATGTTGCCTTGTGAAAAACAGTTCTTTATATTAATGAGCCAAACATTGAAATCAGAGCTGAGAGCCAGAAATATAGAGTGAAGGTTGTGGGTTGGGGGCTGTATAAATGTATATGAATTTTCTGTTGCTGAAATGCATGAAAGTAAAAGTACAATGTCCTACCTGTATAATTTCTGAGGTATGAAAACTGTACACGTTTACTGTCAGACTGCTTTGAATAAAAGCCCATCAGCTCTTGTCAACCTAGCCAGTGGTGAGGCATCACAGAAGCTATGGTCCAAGAACATCTGAAAGGTCATTATTGCCCATTTCTGCCTTAAAGCTGTCTAAAAGTGACGGATTACCGTCATCCTTGGACTATTTCTTAATTAGTTTTAATTAATAATTTCTTTTAAAAAAAATTTTCATTGGAAAAGATGAATGTGAAATTCACTTTATCAAACAGTCTACCAATTAACACCATTGCAAAACATTTACATCATGTACTGTGTGTGTGTGTGTATAATATAAAATATAATAGAAATCTAGAGTTAATGTCTGTTTCAGTTAATGTTTGCCAAATGTATCATTCCATATATGACCGTGAGTGTACATGGCTTTGTCTTCTTGGGTCTAATTACTGATTAATACAACAAATGAAGGTGAGCCAACTGGGATGAACTGTTTCTGATACTGGCCTCATTTTCGTAAAAACTTTAAAATTCAGATATAAGAACTTGCTGTACATGCAATAAAATTAGGAAATTAGAATTTGTATATTATCTGTCCAACACATTACATCTTTTTCTAAGTGTTGCGCTTCAAATATCAGAGCTTGTTTTCAGTCTACACTAAGAAAGGTTGTGAACTAATACAACTTAGTTTACAAAATTATGAAAACTCTTCCAGAAGTTCATTGGCTTATTTCAAGTGCTTCTTAAGTTGCCTTTTCCGGTATTTGAGCATAGCACATTATTTTGTAAAATAAAACCTTTTATCTTTAAAAATGAAGCAACAGAGCCAAAACTGCTTGTAATAACCATATAGGAAGCAATACAGCAAGGCCTTTTGGGTACCAGCTTCTTGGGGTCACCTGAATTTTAGTTCACTTGCGCATAATGAGGTTCAACAACAGTATAACTTCAGTTAGCCAACCATTAAAAACAGTGCCTCTCAACTGGAAATGTACTTGAGGACCATCAAGCAGGCAATAGCTATGAGTACATAGTCAGTTAAAGTGCCATATAACCCTGGGATGTTCTACAGCTGGCAAAGATTCCACATCCCACCATGTAGTGCTATAGGAAAACCATGTCTTGATTGAGTTTGGGCAGCAAATCCACCCTTAGGCCATTGAGGGATGAAAGGATTCTGTTCATATATAAAATAAGTATATGCCCAGGCATTGTGAGCCTTTTGTGTTGTTTTTTTTTAAGGCAGTAAAAATCCTGAGTTTTAGTCAGAGTTTGGAAAAATTATGTTTGGAGGACTAAAACTCCCAAAACAACACCCCGATCAGCATGATCAGTGAGGGATTATGGAAGTTGTGGTCTATAATATCTTTTCCAAGCTCATGCTTGCTCCAGATTGCTTTCTCACTCAAGTTGTCAGTGAAGATTGCTGAAATTACTTGCTTTGCTTCTCTAAAGCCAGTCTCTGAAATCAGTGTATCACAGAACACAGGGTTTTACCGGACTTTCTGCCCAGAACAACCTGAGTCACCACTTTTGCCAAAGCAGATGCACTTTCTTGGTTCTCTTCCTCCTTGTACCAACAAGAGTCTCCCCACACCCCAGGTTTGCCTTGGGAAAGGAGTCAACAAGATCCCAGGAAATGTATCTTTTAAGCACTGCTGTTATCTTCTGAAAGTAATTTCAGTCCAAAGAGTACATGTGGAAATGCTGAGGGAAAGATCTTTTGAACCAATCTTGAACTGAGACCCACTCACTGGTTACAATTCTTCCCTGACAGACCAGTGGAGAAGATTGTTTGACTGGTTTTCTCTCCAGGCCCTTACATCCATTGTTATGTTCCTCTGGAGGAGCTTGTCAAGAGATGAGATGTGCTGGTTTCCCCACTGTTGTTATTTGGCTTCAAGTTGACTTTGGCTTTTGGTGACCCTGTCCTAAGATTTTCTTGGCAGGATTTCTTCAAAGGAGATTTGCCATTGCCTTCTTGTTAGCCTGAGAGACTGTGACTTGCTCAGAGTCACTCTGTGGGTTTCCGTGGCTGAGTGGGTTGAGCTTTAGTCTGCTGGAGTTCTATTCAAATGACTATACCACACCCAGTTCTCTATTTTCCTTGTATAACCAGCTTCTTACTATGTTCTTTTCACTCTATACCTTAATATTCTGTCTTACTGTTTTTCTCTGAATTCTATGTATAGGAATGTCTGTAGCATGTGTCTAGTTCCCCACTGGAATTGCTAAGTTATATATGCTGATTTCTGATTCTTACTTGACTTTAAAAGAAACAAAACAAAACGCACATCCATTAAGAAACAGATTTGGGTTAAGTATGAGACACTGGAACAAATCTGCCAAGATGTACAACTTCTACAGTTAAAAAATTCCTTAGATGTGTATGCCCTAGAACATGAGTTCAAACATGTTTCTGAAGAGCACACTCATTAACATTCTGACCTGGATGTTTCAGCCAGGCTGCTGGTTCCTACCCAGAACTGCAGTGATTTGTTTCTCAGTGGTGCTCAGCACGTTTACTTTTTCTTGTGAAGTGCTTCAATGTGTGCATGATTTTAAGCTACTAATTTAAAAAGAACCTGTGCTGCTCAGTTTGAAACCAAGTATCTGATGTGACAGTATTAGGTGTTATTGCTGAAAAATGGCTGGGTTATAGATTCACTGTATTTAAGAAGACTGGGATTTGATGTATAGTGGAATATGAAAGGCAGCCCTGACAGTTTTCTGTTTCATATGAATTCTGCTGCCTGTTATTCATACTGAGAGGTCAGTTGAGGATCAGTCATTAATTCTAGTCGGTCCATATTTCATCTCATACAGTGTGTAGCAATACTTTCAAAAAATGTTAGAATGATTTGCATTTTCTCTTCCCACTCAACTCCCACTCTCAGCACTTTTTAATGGTTCCTTAATCAGCCACATCTTTAGTCAGAGTTTTTAATATATTCCCTGAAGAGTTAGTTCATGAGAAATTTCAGTTAGCTTTCTACTTTGGCCTACTGTATTCCAGTGAAGACAGAAGTTCCTGAAATAATTATAATTTCCCAGACTTTGTTCTGTTTTCCTGACCAATGAATTCGTACCTTTGTCTTTTAGTAGTTTAAATACAATTACAGTTGTCTGTTGGAACCCTGCTAGAAGCTCCTTTGTCCCTATTGTATTCTCCCTGAAAGATGTATAGCTAAGGCACCTTGTGCTTGGCCTCTTAATAATCACAAATTGTTCAGCTTTGCTTCTATGACTATAATACAGCTGGCCAGTTTGTGTTCAGATATTAGAGAAGGTCCCAAATGGACTGCTGTTCGGAGCAACTCATATTGTAGTTTAATACCACATTCTCTAAATCCATTTTAAATATTTAAAGGTTACAAATACATTAATGTACACATCTAAAATATTAATAATTAGCCAGAATGGGATTCCTAGCACTTTGGGGATGGTGGCATGCAGGAAGCCTCACTGATTCTTCCTATTGGGTTTCCTGGTGTTCCAGGCCTCTCTCTTACTTTGCAGTTCTTCCTCTTTACAAAGTACCAGGTATGATTTTTAGAAACATCATGGCTTCAGAAGATAGTACAGATGCGCCTTATTTGACACTCCTCTGATTCTAGGTATAATAGGTGTTTATTTTTGATATTTCAGTGGTTCAGTTCTATAAGCAAGGGATCTAGTTTTCATTCGGATGCGTGTATTTGTTGTCCAAGTAGTTTCATCCTTTTTGATATTGAGCCATTTATTGTCTTATTTGTTTATTCTCTTGGCTCAAGGAAAGCTGCAAATCTAATCACTTTGTGCGCCTTTGACATCATTCTGGAACTTTAGGGGGTACTACAGAAGATAAACTGTCCAGACAAAACAATTGCTTTGTGACTGAGTGTTTTCCTATTGGCCTTGCACGTGTCAAAATTTAGAGGCAGGTTATTTAAAAATAAATGAACTTTACTTGAATTAGACCCATTAATTTGTTGTTTTAAAGACTAATTGGGTAGTTAGGTGCAATTTGTAGAAAACTAGATTGGTCTGTGGGATATAATGAGCAGTGCACCTATTTTTTTTTTCAGAGAGGAATATACATTTCAAAAGTATCTTCTGAAACCTTTCTTCTCAGTTACATTCATAACTAATACACTTTATGAAAGGCATTCAATCCTGGTTGAAAGCTGGTTATGTTTATGCAGCAGGTTGTTAAATATATTTACAGTCTTTTCTGGAAGTTCAATAGGGGACTTGACTGTGGTGATTTATTAGTCTGCTTCAAACAGCTGCTGGTTGAAATTAAAGCAAATCCATCTGTGCTATTTGCAGGAGCACTAGAAATACTCTTGTATTGTAATGAATGATAGAAAAGGTAATTTGAAGGACGGCCAGGACATATTGTTCAGTGCAATTTATATGTTTTTAATGATTTCAATGAAACACAGATAACCAGTCTCCAGATGATTATTTATTTTTAAAATATAAAAAAGGTTGATGTGAAAAGGGATTCATTTTTGTTGATCTTTGAATTCTTGAATTCCTAGAAACACCTAAGAAGGAGTGCAATGTCTAAAGCCACTTGTTGCTACCAGTTGGGATGGTTCTCTTGAAACATAATGTTATTTGTCATTTCTCGTTGGTCAGTGAGTGTACTCTAGTTTGGACTAACATTTCAGTTTGCCAAAACCAAACAAAACCCTGAAACCTCTACTAAACACTTGCCAAGGTAGATTTTGAGTTTGAAACTATCAAATTCACTGGTTCCCAAAACTGCAAAAGCTAAGAAGGATAAAGATACATAAATTCTTTTCTGTTCCCAAAACTTGAGAGCCACTGGAAAAAAACACACTATCCATAGAAACATGTAGCTGAAAAAGTGCAATCTGTGGTTGAGTGACAAGACCATTCATTCATCATGTACATATCACTTTATCTAGCCTTCTGGACTACAGTATGCTCCAAGGAGAAAATGGTTTCAGCTGAGAAGCATACTTGCAGAATAAGTTGCTCTCAAGGATTTAGAAAAACCGCATGGTAAAGGAGAAGGCACATTTTCCATATCCTTGAGTTGTCAACCAGTGTTGATGGCCACAGGTTCCTTCTTGGCCTGCCCATGGTAATCAACCAATCCTTGAGCTGAGTGAAGGCCATCTGCTGAGTTTTCTAAAGGGAAAGCAGAGTATGGGAAGAAATGAAAATCCAAAGTTTCCCTTGTTCTAGTCTGTGGAGTTTCAAGTGGGGAAAATAACATCTTACACTTATATTCAGTATGTGTTTTAAAGATGGGAAGATAGCTATATAGTTGCACCTACATGATTAGAAGCATATTGTAATCTTTTTCCACCATTAAATTGTTTTTTTAAAAAACATTCATTTTGTGACATAAACTTCCTAGTTATGTACTGTAAATGGCATTTAGGGATAAAGAGAGACTGTTTACCTCTTCTCCTATTTCTCCAAAGTGATTGATCAGAAATAGTAAAATAAAATATGAAATGTAGCACCTCTTTACATCGCACAAATATATTACATCAATCAATCATCAATTTAATCGTATTTCCCACAAAGAAACTTGGGAGACCAATAGGCCTGGGTAATTTTTTATTGTGTCTTATAAAATGTTAATTATTGCATATGTTCATAGTAAGTCGCGCATTAATTTATACTTTTCAGTGAAACAAAAAAGATACGCACAAAATGCCAGACAAATGAATATTGATTAAGTGGATATAGAATTCACCTTAGTCTTCATCTGATCATATTAATTCTCAATAACTATGCTTAGACATATGTAACTGTGGTGTAGGGAGGTTGTAGTGTAGTGGCTAAAGTGTTCAGCTGAAGCAGGATATATCTGGTTTGAGTCTAGTGTTCAGATATATATGTGTGTGTGTGCTTGTGTGTGTGAATGGCTTTATCTTACTTATATGTAGGGAGGCTGCCTTGAGAGGGGATACAGTAGGAGAAGTGTTTATCTCTTCCTTCCCCAATATGTTTGAAATCCACACTCTGGCCCACATGTTCAATGAGCTTTATAGGAAAATGTTATAATGGATGACAACATTTAAGACATTGGGAAGGAAACACACATTTATAGTTCTCAACGCCTGTTGGCTTTGATAGTGGAAGCAGCTGCAGGAATTTGATAAACTATGGTCACCTTTCTTTTTGTTTCATGACAAAATCTGCTCTAAGGTCCATGCACAAGCCATTTATTTTTTTCAAAACATTTTTCCCAACTTGGTTTACTTCCAGTCACATTTATTGTAGTTGCACAAGAAACGTCATTGGGGAAATGAACAGGAAATTGGTTTCTATGTCCTAAAAAAAAAAATTGAAATAAAAAATTAAAAAGAAAAAAAATCAAAGATTTTTTTTGGGAGGCGGGATAGTATACCATTCTTTTTACATTCAGTAATTCAATGCAATCTCTCTTATTCAACAAATGTTGGCACTCTCTGCCTCCATAAGACACTTCACCACACTTTATCAATCAGATTAGTGATTAAGTCCAAATAAAATTACCAGCTAAGAGAAACAATCATTCCTTGATGCTGTGTTGTTCTAAGACAAATGAACCATTTTGACTTTAAAATATCAGCAGTTTCAGCCATTAAATCAAGTATCCAGAGAATTAATGCTCCCTTTCCTATTCTGTGATACCTATGGATTTATACACTGCTAATGAAGAGGTAGCAAGAATTCTTTCTGTCTGATTTATACATACATTTATCAGCAAGAAGCTTTCCTCTGAAATCTTTCTTCTTCAATATCCAAAGCGGTTGGACACCAAAGCTGAGTTCAAATGAGTGGCATGGCATGCATATCTTTCTCTTATTTGCAGAGCCCTCCGTTTTGCATAATGCCTTCAAAGCTGACATCTAGAAAATTTGAATACTTTGTTATTTTTATATTTTTATAGTGGTGAATGGAAAAAAAAATCCAGGCAATACACTGTTGCTCAATTTGGTTAGTGATGTGCTATATTCATAAAAGAATTGTTGGTGCTTTGTTTTAAAAAAAATACAATCCCTTCTTAATCCTCACCTGATTGGATCTAAATAAAATTGTACCCTGATAAATCTTTGGTATGGATAGTACTTTAGTTATTTGGAAGAAAGATCCAGAGGTAGGGCAAGCAAGAAACCCTATGGGGCTGTTTGTTGACAGTCTAAAGGCGGAGCTGGCCAAATTCCATCCCCAGTGCATACTGATTACCTGCAAAGCCTGGATTTAGAACTTTGTGTAAACTCATTAGAGTTTGAGTGCTTGAGTCCTCAAGTAAGCAGTTGTGGGAAGAGATGCTTTCTTATCCTTTGTAAAACTTCCTTACATTTTTAGAAGGGTATACAGCTGTATGATTTGGTTAAAGTGTTTGTTTGTTTGTTTGTTTATTGTATTTGTAGGCCGCCTTTCTCCCAGAATTGGGACCCATAGTGACTTCCCTCTGCCTCGTAATTTGAGTATCATGAACTCCCATGCTAATGGTTTTCTTCTAGTGTGGATAACAAAGATCATGAGAAGATCTTTGTTCCCCTAAAACTTGAGATGCAGCTAAATCCAGGCAAGATGGAGTTGTTGGAGATAAGGAATTCTAATACTGGTGGGTGGTGGAAGGGACTGACTGGCCTGTGACAAATGCATTCACAACCGTCTTATCTGAAAAGATTCCTAGCCTAGAATTTTTCCTTCTTGAATGGCTAGAAGGCAGCCATGGCTGTCAGTTGATCTTGTTGCATAGACTCTTCTTCTTCCTGGACGCTAGTGACTTAACTATGGTTTCGTGACCTCCGTGTCTAACTGCTTTGAGTGATGTTTTGGGTACTTGACTTATAGATGACCTGTAGGATGCAGAATGCCAGCATTTTCATCTCAGTAAATACTGGGAGGTGAGAACATACTTAACTAGTTGTTCACCAACTGCACTATATCCTTGTTAGCTTCTTAGCCTAATTCAGAATGTTGTTGCTTATTTTTAAAGCTGTACATAGCTTGTAACTATGGGTTGTCTTAGGGACAACCTCTTTCTTTCTGAGTCAGCAGTCTACCTGATTTAATTGATTATGCCCTGCTCCAAATACAAGCTGGTGCCCCTTATTGTTTCAGCACGGGCTGTTCCATCCCCAGTGTTGAAATAAGATGAAGTGCCATCTTATCCTTTCCCCTAGGCAACAAAATGTCTTGGGCCTGTCTCACGCCTTCTTTTTGGAAAGCAAAAATATTTGGAAGACAGAATCTAAGGAAAGCAGGCTCAAGATAAGGTGTGGCATATGCAGTTTTGTTTCTAGCATGGAGGGAATAGATAGTTCTTGAGGAACAAATGGAAGTTTGGCTCTACTGCCCTCCAGCAGCTACTGCCAAAGGAAAAAAAAAGCTAGTTCTTCCACATCAGCCGGCCTGAAAAGCACTCTTGAACAGGATCACATCATTGTCATTTCTGGTTTTCTTTCCTTACCTCTTTTATGAGAAGGGGTGCCTTATGTCTATTTGACACTGTGAAGCACCAGAGGAGACAAAATAATTTTCTTTGTTTTACATGGGTTTTTTGTTCTTAAATATGTTTGTCTTTTGCATGATAAAAGACAAGCAAAAAGATAAACTGGAAGAGAGTCCTCACAATTCAGATGTATCTTATAGTTCAGGATGTTGTAGCTCCGTTTGTACATTTAAAAAAAAATCCAGTAAATTCAATTTGTAATTATTTTTTGAAAAACTGAATGATTTTGTGCCAAACTAAGTTATACATAAAGTGAAAAAGTGGCTTTCAATTTGTAAAGAATGCTAGTATAGCACTGTTGCAATTTTTCTGAAAAAAATTAGGGTTTTTTCTCTTTGAAATAACAGAGGAAAACATTTTCCCCACAGTGGCCTCAGAATTTTTGGAATTGTACATGTATAGATGTGGTAGGGCTGGGCCTGAACAGGGAGGAAACCAACATTTGTTAGGAGCAGAGACTTATGGCACTGGCCCCGGGACTTTGGATCAATTTTTCAACTGACAACAGTGGCCTTCTAGAAGGGATGGCTGATTATTTTTGGCTGCCGTGATGATTCAATGACTAGTTTGGGGTGCTGGCTTAAAGGATTTTAATATTATTTTTCTGTCATGTGTTCACATTTAGGTGAACTAGTTAGGAGGTAGGAAGAAAAATGTAGAAATGATTTAAATAAATAAATAAATATTAAATATATTTTTCGTTGTTCCTAATCTAATCTATCACTGCCCCTCACTCATCCATCCATGATTCTAGAGAAGGTATTCTTTTGCCTAAAGGATTGTGGTCTTTTTTTTTTTTTTTTTAGCCAATGTACTGTAAGTATATAACCATCTCTCTTGAAATAGCTTCAGTTGTATTAATTGAAATTTCAGAGATACAAAAAAGATCATTTTTCTCAGGGAATAAGAGCCATATCAGATCATTTAAAAATGAAATCAGACAAAGATAAAATAGCAACAGCAAATCTCATTATGCAGTCTGACTTTTATTGATAATGTCTTTAGGACTCTTCAATATTTCTCCATCCCCATTGGAGACTATATTGGAAAGGTGTTGTAAATGTAATTTTGATGCTGTCACTTCAGTTTGTTATTTAAAATTATTCAGCAAAAACAGATCTAATAGAATGCTGCCATGTTTCTCCACATATTTCTCACAGTTCAGGGTAGCCATCAGTCCTGGGCTAACTGATCTTGTACGTGGCTGTTTTGCATCTGTTATTTTTCCCCCCTGAATCTTGATTGTGTCAGTGTGTCACTTCCAGGGCTGCAATTGGCAAAAAAGTATGACTTCACACCCTCTCCAGCTTTAAGTTGGAGTGTGAGAGGTATGGCTGAAACTTGATAGCTTCCTAAGTTACTTTCTTGATAGTCTAGTGCAGTTGTTCTTCAGTTGGAGTCTGTGGACTCCCACAGGGGGTCTGCAAAGACCTGCTGCTAGACACCACCAGCTTGGGGGGGATATTCTGGTTGTTTGGCAACCTGTTTCTAGGCTGCTCTGCCACTCCAGATAGCCACACTGCCAGAACTCCATCACAAGATCTCTGCAGCTTGGATTATGTCAAGTGGAGAAAAAAAAATCAAGGAAGTGTATTTAATTTTTGTTTCTTAAACCTAAGATAGTACCAAAAATGTAATTTCTGGATTTGTTTATATAAGAACCATGTTGAGCAATGTGTATGTTTTCCATAAGGCTAAAAGTATGTAGCCAGCCTTGCGCTTTGGAGAAACAAGGTCTACCATTTCCCCTCTGTCCCAGTATGCATTGCTGGGTGCCATCTCTTGGCTGTACAGTTTCAATTGACATGAATCTCTCTCTTTGGACAGAGATTAACTGCAGTTCTCATAGCTAATACATTTGGACAAGTATGTGGACTGCCCCGTTTTGGACTCTCTCTCTCATTATCTAAACCACATAGTCTGTGGTTCCACTCTTGTGGAATTTTAGTTGGCCCTAATAAGGGCATTCCCTGCTATGGATTTTCTTTTTTGTTCTCATGGACCAACCCAGCTACTTCTGTTCATATACTGTAATTTTGTGTGTGGTTTATCTATGCTGGGACAGTGGTGCCTTTTAAAGATTGTATTTAGCTAGAACAATGAATGGTGGTTCCTTGCTACAGGAATAAACCTAGGTGAACCTTAGGTGCATATGATTCCACCTCTTCTCTCTTTCTCAGGGACATCCATGATAAGGCAAAAGGAGTACACTTCAGTTTTTCATTATGTGTAGTTTAGAGTTACATCTGAACTCTAAACTGTGAATAATATCATGGTTTCAGAAGTCTGTGTTTGAAACTGGCTTGCTTTAGTCAATCATAGTTTAGATTAAGTACAGTTTGCCTGATTGTGGTGTTATGACAAGTTGATGTAAATAAAAAATAGAAACACTTCACTTCTCCTCACAACCACATTGGAAAGGAGATAGGAGAAATAATAATCTCTGAGGCTTACACCAGCTCATTTCCAGAATGATAATATCTACCATTATGTTGAAGATAGCATATTGCTTCCAGTCCAATATGTTTAATTATTTCCTTTATTAATCCCATTTGACCTTGCTTTTGAAATGCTTGAAGATTACATTTAGGCTCTAGATCTCGCTGAGACAAAAATCTGAGGTGTTTCTTTACATCTGACAAAATTTGATTGTCAGTGACTTGAAACTTAATTTTCTAAAAAAAGAAAGAGGGAAGAAAGAAAAGAGAAAAAGACAGGCCCTTATTTCACACAGTTGGATAGCAATAGTTTTGACGATATTGTATTTAATATTCCCCTCTAGCTTCTGTGCTGTATCTATCAAATATATGCTAATAAAAATTGAATTCAAAATGTGGCAATATTTAGGAATGCAGTTAGAGTTTTAAATTTAGAGCAGTAATCGTTTACACATTTTCTTTTAATTTGATACCTTTAATGAGATGGCTATTAAAATGAAAATAATTTCCTAAGCACATCACATTCAATAGGTAATAATATTTTATAGATACATTACGTTTCCACTATTCACAGAGCAATATGTCATGGACCTCAATCCTGTTCCTGGATTTCCGCATAGGAATGAGACTGCATACACAATTCTACTGATAGTTACTTGTGGGACTTTACTTATGATTAGTAGCCAGGTGTAGCAGTAGACCTTGTTATTAATTTGGAGGGTTATAATTCCCTATAGTAATTTGAATTTAGCTTGTGGCTTAACTCCCAAACAGCTATGCATGGAACTATGGCCTCACACTATTTGGATCAATTTTAAAAACTTTGTTGTGTTTTAGCATTTTATGTTTTATAGAACACATACTGCTAGTATGCCTAGGAATCCTATAACTTGGGATCGTATTTCAGTATGTCCAACATAAGATTCCCAACTGCTTTAAAAGCCTGGCAGTCCAGTTCTGGGTACCCACAGCAAGATGGCTCAGTTAAACCTGTAAGTTGAAAGGACAAACTACACATTACATTTAGTTCTATTTCTGGAAAACACATTTATTTTTTCTTTCTGAAATTATCTGTGTTCCCCAGTTTGGATGGGATGAGCAGGTCTTTAATCTCTTTCTTCATGTAGACTGCTGCGTGTTCTCATTCTAGGGAAATTTCTGGGCTCTTATTTATCTGCCCTAATGAAAGAACTTTCAGCATCCATAGTGGGGCTTTAGGAAGGGGAGAGAGGTTTAGAAAACAAATTGGCAAAATGCAGCCCTCCAGATGTTGTTTGACTGAAACTTTCAGAAGAGATAGACAGCGCAGGCAAGGATAAGGAAAGCTCAGAGTTGCAGTCTAGCATCACAGGGGGAGGCAGGCACAGTGGTATGGGGGAAAGAGATCAGTTCCTTGAACTATGGTTTCAGTCCATTTGTCACCCTTCCCAACTCTACAGCTGTGTTTAAAAAAAATCGTTCTGGAATTCCAGTCCTAGAATTCCAAAGTCCAGGGCATTTAGTCGTCCAGTTAAAGGAAGTAGTTTTTTTTAAACAGACTGAATAATTAAATTTGTTCTTCTACTCAGTTATAGAAGCTATATATATATATATATAGGACAAACTCACAGTTCACACTGTTTGTCCATCCAGCTCAGTATTGCCTCTTGTGTTCACAAGCAGTTCTCCAAGTGGAAGCAGGAGGAGTTCCCCATAGTATAATGGTGATGATGACGAAGACTTTGAAACTGAAAATGCTAAATGGGCTCTTCTGCCTATGAAACAAGTGATGCAGCAGGTTAGTCCTCTCATGTATGATTCCTGTGTCTTTAAGAAAAGTGTGGAAAAGGGAATTTCAGTAGGTGTTGCTTGCATAACACAGAAAGCCTGCTGAAAGTCATTATTTAGCTATTAAACGTGCAGGAGCCCTGTCCCTTATTTTACCTGGCAAACCTACTCTTCTATGGTCCAGTCAGCAAGTGACCCTGGAGTCAGATGGTTGTATGGCAAGATCAGTTGGGTAGCTAATCTGGTCCACGTCAGTCACAGGTTATTCAGCAAGATGAAGGAAGAAACAAGAAGGAAGTTGTCAGCCTGTCCAGAAGTCAGTACAGCAAGTTAGTCATCCAGATAAATGAAGCTAGCAAGGAGTGAAAGGCAGAGTCATCAGTCATAGCCAAAGTCAAGAGCATGGAAATGCTGAGAGTACTGCCAGTCATGAAGGTAGAACAGTTTCAAGTAACAAAGACTCCAGGGAGCTACTGGGAGATTTATAGGCAGCTGTCTTAGGACACCTGGTGATTAATGAGTCAGTGTTTCTGACACAATAGATGCTGGGATCTGCATAGCCTCTCCTTATATCTTTGACAGTCTTCAAAATATGGAGGCAAGTACTCAGTATCTGCCACCTCCTGCTGGGGAGTAGGCCTCTCAACTGCCTCATCCCCGCAACTTCTCAGACTCATAGAGGCCACCGTTAGCTGGAGCTGTAAATTTCTGACAATCTGGCTCCTCTTTGTCTGAGTCTTCTGATTCTAGAGGATGAGTTATGATACCTATTTCAAGAAGAGGCTTGTCTTGCTTCATTCATAGACTTATAAGTGGAAATTCAGATATCGGCACCTTCCATTTCTTTTTTTACCGCAAGGGTTGCAACAAATGCTAGTAGAAAACAAAGTAGGTCCTACATGCCTGAAGTCAGCCCTGTCTGAGCATATACACCTGGGACAGTCTTCTCTAATTAATCTGTAAAGCTGCTTTATTTTTATCAGTAAAAGGAGGAAAAATTCTAACATTAGAAGTAAATACTTTCACAAAATATTTTTGAGAGCTCCTGGACTACCCTCCCTACAATGGATTTTAAAAAATCTATGAAAAATGGAGAATTGCAACTTCTGGAGACTTCCAGGAGCAGCAATTGCCATTCTTTAACCGTCAAAAAGTTTTCATTTCTTATTTCAGTGAGCCCCATTTGGAATTAGGATTCATGGTGTGGGGGAGCTGCTGTGGCCTTGGTTGGCTCTAGAGGATTGAGAATTGCCCCCTGAAGTAGTTTGTCCACCATGACTCAGGCTGTAGTCTCTGAAGTTAGCCATTCTGTGCTCCAGTATATTTTGGTTAAAATGCTGGTTTCTGTACCAGCTCTACTGAACCATCAGCAAGCAGTCCACTAATACAATAGATTCGGGGCTACAAAAGTTTCCCTGGAAACTTTTCACTCCCAGAATTGATTCTTTGAACCTGGAAAAGTGAGATTTCACCTATTCTAGACAGGCTTGTTGCAATCAAGCATGGTGACAAAGAGAACAGCAACAAAACCAGGTGCTAACCAGGTGTTTGAGGTCTGGTATCCAAATTCATATTTTATCAACTTGATTTCTTATCTGTGTGCTACTATTTATGATGGGATCACATAATGAGGAATTTTTTTCTAATTTTGCATCTGGAGTATTTAACATGTTGCCTCCTGGGATACTGGTTGGAATCCTGATAATCCCAGCTGTCTAATCTTCATTGTTGAAACGGTTATACAAATCATGTCTCCATCATTTTCTGCATTTCTGTTGCTAAGTTGTGGTCCTCAACTTAGAAGCAAAAGAGATAGATGCAGCATTACTCTTCTGTATGTTTTGTCAGTATATTTAAAGAGTGGGGGAATAAGAAGGTAAATTGAGCGTCTAGTGATAGCTCAACAGTTCTCAGGAATTCATCTTCCCCCTCCCTCACTTTGTTAAACTAGCTATATTGGATTTAAACTTTGACATGCAACAGAAGCAAGGGTAACAGATGATAAGATAGGACCAGAATTGAAGTATTCATGTGTCTGCTCCAATCAGAGCTCTAATCTCATCTGGTAGGCCATGCACATGGGCTAGTTTAAAGCTGTCTGCCCCACATGGTTGCAACCAACACTGGCTTTCTCTCTCACCCATCCTTTATTTTTCAGCTGCTTATTATGGACCAATGTTAGATGTTCCTTGATGGGATTGGGACTGATTAGCTGTGACTGGAAGAGATTTTGTCTCCCTTGTAACAAGCATGTTCTTCTATTGTATCTGTTTTATTTGTAGCGTGGTTAGACTGTTCATTTTTACTGTCATGCCCTTCAAACAGCGTGGAAGGCACTGGGCAGGATCCAGTTCCAACCAGGAGCAAGTAGGGGACACCATCTCTGCTTTGGCTATGGGCATCTCTGCAAGGGATCCAGGACATCACAATGATAAGTGTCAGCCTGTCTCATGGGCTGATTGCAGGTTTCACAGTGAGATGTTGGGTGGGTCAGAGAACCTCACATTCCCCTCTCCTCTTCATTTACTTCCAGAACCCCAGATGGTGGGTGTGGGATGATCGGCCAGCTGGTTGGGCTGACTAGTGGTAGGTCCTTTCCATGTGGTACACCAAATTCATGATTCTGTAGAGGGTGTGGCCTGCTTGGTCTGTAACTCTACTGGTGTGTGTTAGGTTTCCTTATCACTTTAGATGCAAACCATCTTTTTTCACCATCTTCTCTTCCCATATGAATAATTTGGAAAAGAGTATGGCTCTATGTGCTGGTGAACACCTGGTTAAAACTGGGAAAAATTAATTGCATGAGCACAGGTGTGTCTGTTCTAAATGCCTTGAACCCTATCTGGCCAATAGATAATTGTTGAATTTATGCTACATTCATTTACTATCGTGAGATCATTCAAGAATTTCCTCTTATTTGTTCTTTCAAGTGTGATGATTAAACAATGATATATAGACTGGTGACTGCAACATCACAGTGGTATGCTCTTTCCATGGATGTTTGCCAGCATTTGACCCTGATTGCCTTTTGGCAGGTTGCAAGAACTTTTAATTTGGGATGCTTGGGAAGCAAGAGACTAGATGCTGCAAGATTTCACTTCCAGAACCCCAGATGGTGGGTGTGGGATGACCGGCCAGCTGGTAGGGCTGACTAGTGGTAGGTCCTTTCCATGTGGTACACCAAATTCATGATTCTGTAGAGGGTGTACAGATTTGGGAAACCTTATAATGCTTTGCAGTGCCAATGTATGGAAAGAAGGAGGCATTGAGAGGAGAATTGATGCAGGAAAGGCAAGTAATTGATGAGGGATTTTTGTCTGAGGTCTTTTTGTTGCTCTAGACTGATATGGAATTAATAGTCCACTCCCATGTCACTTTTCAGAATCACTTCTAAAAAAAAAGAAAGAAAGAAATAATCCAAATGTTAAATGAGATGTTCCCTGACTGGCAATAAGGAACACTTGATGGAGTTGTGTGCTTCTCCCTGTCCTACTTATGTCTTATTGCCACTGGAATTCTGAGGGCTGTGGTTGATGATTAGATAACACGACATCCAAATTGCTTCTATGCATTGGGTCACAAAACTGATCCAGCAAAACTGTTTGGGCAGGCAAGGGAAGAAGTCACTAAGTTATTTAAATTATTTTCTCTTGTTAGCTGTAGTTTCCGTGTACCATTTGGACTGGCCACTTTGGCATGAAATGAATATGTAACTGTGTGGCTGTATGAGCCTGTTGAAGCTCTGAAATCTTTGAGAAGAGAAACTTTATCTGACCTACCACCTTCCCAGGTACGAACAAGGAAGAGACTCTTCTCTGTGGCTGCTGCGATTTGGTATCTTCTCCTTTTGAAAAGACTCTGTCCTTGCTCATCCCTTTCTTGTGTCAATAAGTAAAAACTATCTTACTCCATCAAACTTTTAGGAATTGATTGTGACTGGCTTTTGATGATATGCATTTTTAAAATATTCCATCTTTCAATGGAATTGTTTAAATAGTTTTTAACTCTATAGATTATTTCAGTTCTTTTCTAATACACATGTACTTACTGATGTTTTTGTATGTTTTTAGTCTGTTAGTCGTAATAATCTGTAAACTGCCTTCGAGTTCCAATATTGGGGAAAAGGCAGGATATTAGGGAAAATACAACTATTACTACTACTACTACTAAGATGATGATAATGTCCTCATTTCAGTTGCTGGTCCCAGCTAGAATAGATCCTTTGAATTCCTCAGTATTAACTTTGGAAGTTCCCATTGATTTGCTGAATCTACTTCATTTGGGACTAGGAGTTGGATTTAAGCTAATGTGTCCTTTCAGAAGAGGAAAACTATGCAGTTCTAAGTAGATAACAATTCCAAAGAATCAAGTTCTACCTCTAGAAAAGAAAAAGGCACTTGCTAAAATGTTGTACATTGTACACTTACTATCAGTAAGGCTGCCTTGCTGATCTCTATCCTGCTGTTGTCAGGTAATTATTGCATGTTATTAAAATATTTTTTTAACATGTGTTCTAGTGTTGTGACTCAATTATGTGCATAAGTGCGTCATTGTTTAAGATGTAGTGGAACACCATCACTAAACTGTGACTACCTGAGCTGGGTTTGTAGGAATACTGTGACATTATCCTATGGCTATATGACCTGAGATTATAAATGTCAGCAGCCCCCTAGACTTTTCTTAACATTTCTTGTGCCATACCATTTATTTAGGACATGTTTGGCCTCCTAAAAATAAATGAGGATCTTAGGTACTCTTACTTCTTTTGTTGCTGCTGCTTCTTTCTGGATTTTTTAAAGGTAGAACTATTCATTGTATGACATAACAAGTCTTATGCCATTGGATGCATTTAGTTTCAGCAGTTTTACATGGGATATGATTCTGCTGAAGTGTGATGTGAATATATGAATTGGGCCACATATGATGGAATCCTAAACATTTAACTTCCATTCTATTTAGAATTTGTCCTGATACCTCAGAGAAATTAGGTATATGGCAGATTTCTACAAGAGTTACATCAAATATATAATCCATGCTGGGGAAACCTGCAATAAAATCCTTTGACTTGAATCCAGTTTTCAATCCCGAGTAGTGTAGGTCTATATAGTAATTCAGCATTTATGTAAATCCCATTTTTCCTGTGGCTCAGCTATAGTTGGGGACTAGATTGTTGTGTGCCTTCAAGTTGTTTCTGACTTATGGCGACCCTGAGGCGAACCGGTCATGGAGTTTTCTGGGACTGTGAATGTATGACAAGCCCACAATCACCCAGTGGATTTCCATGGCTGAGCAGGGAATTAAACCCAGGAATGTAGTCCAATGCTCAGACTACTGCACCATGCTTGCTCTCCACCTTCATGTTTAAGTCTTACTTTACTTTGAGGTCTGTTTACCCTAGTAGTGCTGGAATTCCAACTGACCTGCGTCATTTGGAGAAGGTACAGTTTACAATTTTCAGCAGCTGGTATTCTTACTTCCATGGCTAGGTGAATGTTTTTTATCATGTTTTTCCTTCTTGCTGTCCAATTCCTTTCATTCATGTTCTCTTTTGGGAGTTGCGACTACTAGGCATTGGGATATTAACCTGCTATAGTCTGAAATTCCCTGAACATCCTGTCTACACATGAAACCTTTTGCAAGACAGGTTCTCTCTTTTACTTTAGCAAAAACCATTTCATCCTACAGTGGGGTTGTCCATACAGACCATTTGTTGATTGTGATGCATTAGCAGTACTGTTTTAAAGAAATTGTTATGTATATATATCAGTGAAAGCCAATGTGATGTAGTGGCTTGAGTGTTGGACTATGATTCTGGAGACTAGGGTTCGATTCCCCACTCAGCCGTGGAAACCCACTGGGTGATCTTGGGTACATCACATACCTTCATCCCAGAAAACCTCATGCCATAAGTTGAAAATGACTGGAGGTCACACAACAACAACATAAATACCAACAATTTTCTGTTTTTCTTGTTTCATCCAAAGACTGTATTATATCTTTGTAGTCATGATAAAATTGTTCTTTAGTCTTAATTGTACTGCTAATAGATTTCAAGTCTATTAAATATACTTTATTATGAACGGCCTTGGGAACTATCTACTCAAAGGTATGCATAAAAGCATAAAATATCAATTACACTTTTAAAAAATATTTTAGTGAGTTTTCCCTGATACTAAGAGTGAACAGATATTGTTTTATTCCCAGTTAAAAAAAGTGATACTGTGACCACGGTGAGGTAGAGAATAGATTTCCTCAGACTATTGGATGTAGTAGAGCAGTGGTTCTCAACCTGTGGGTCCCCAGATGTTTGTGGACTTCAGCTCCCAGAAGCCCTGACCATTGACCATACTGGCTGGGGCTTCTGGGAGCTGAAGTCCATGAACATCTGGGGACCCACAGGTTGAGAACCACTGTAGTAGAGCAATATTTTTTTCTAATATACCAGGGACTAGCATCATATTTGTGTCCAATGGATAGTACTGTTGTTTTCCTTCCTGAAAACTTGTTGAGCACTGTAGACAGATTCTGCCACCACCTGAAGCTCGTGACAGCTGAGAAAAGGACCAAAGGCCTTCTGGATTTGCATGGATAGAACTATCTCCATAGGACAGTGATGGCAGTCATGTGATGGAAGTCATATGGAACTCCAAATATTGTTATACTGCAACTCCCAGGATTCCTTATCATTGGTTATGCTGGTCATGGTTATGGGAACTTGCAGTCAACAATGTCAATATGATTCCAGTCCCTACCTATGGAAGGTCCTCTAACATGTACACTGACAGCCATTCTGCTCCAGTTGAAGCAGTCTGTATTTTCTTGGGCTGACCAGGTTGGATGAAATTTCACCGTTCTCTGGAAGGCCAACCACTTGCCTGAGGGAAGCCTGTCCTCAGGATAAAATTAATCTTCCCGTTGTATCTGCTGTTTAACTGATTGTTTCTGTCTTGTTGTGTTTTTATTCTTTTATTGTTTTTATTAGCTTTTTGGAAGTTTGGCTGAAAAAAGATCTCACTTAGGGTGAACATAGTGAGATAAGAGCACAGAAGTAGTGGTATTCATAGTTGGTAAGCCTGAGTATGCACCTGCTCTAAATATCTATGTGCTTATATGTCTGTGTCCTCATGCGGGGCTATAGGATTCCTAGTATATTTCCCTCTGTTCAGAAGAGCCTAGAAGAAAGGTGCAATAAGCCAACTGTGTACTGTTTTATTAAACTGGGAAGTCTGGGTATTTCCTGCTGCTTTGCAACACTATGGCATTGTTTACATGAGGGAGAGGAGATTGAGTAAACAAACAAATACAAAGACTTTCTGCCAGCGACCAAAGGCATTATCACTTAGCAACATCAATATTTTTGTGCACAAATAAATGTCTCAAGCTTAGTGCAGGTTGGAAATGTGTGTGGGTAAGTCTGTGTGTGATGTTGACCTTGTATGTGGAGAGATCAGTTTGTTCAGTTGATTATTGGTCAGTCCTTAATTTGGATGTCTAGACATTTCAGTCAGCAAAAGTGAAAGGCAGGCATGTAAAGACGTGAGGAGAGATTTTAAGGCATGCTGGGACTGTAAAAAAAATGGGGAGGGGGGGTGTCTAACCCAGTGTCTCAAATATTTCATTTTTTAAAAACCCACATTATTATGATTACTATCTGGCTAGAATGCTTACTGGCTTATGTTTGTTGCTCAAGAGATAAATAGTCAAAGCTTCCATTAGGATTACAATCTCAAACAGTGTATTAAACCCAATAAAAACTCTTGTTTTGTATTAAACATTATGTTCCTAGGATTAAACTAAAATTATGAAGAATTGAAGTCAGGACAAGGACCAGCTTTTCACTAAACATGGAATTGTTTATTAGCTAGCTTTACACTTTGTGTTTTATGCATAAGGGTGGAATTAAACAAATGAAATGTAATCTTATTCTCCAGGAGCAGAAAAAAAACAATATTATGCAAGTACCTCATTTTTGAAAGACAGTTCCAAATAACTATATTTCTTCTGTTTTGACTGGTTCAACTTCTTAGTGATCCCCCCACCCCATGGCCTATAGCTGATAGGAATAAAGTGACCTTGAGCTAGGACGTGAACCACTGACTGCAATAATTGCCTCACAGGGATCCTTGATTGTTTGCTTAGTAATATTAATTTGCTGTAAACAGTTGCATTTTTTAAAGAAAATTAATTTAGTAAAAGCATTGGTGGAGAAGTTTTACTGTCAGTCTGAGATGGGATCTAATAGTTCCCAAATAATAAAGCCTCATTATATATAATTAACAGTTTGAGCTTAAGAATTGCCATACCAGCAAAGAAATACCTGGGATGGAGGGCATACTCTTAGCTATATGCCAAGGCACTGTTATAAAACATGACATTTTATTAAATATGGCAGATATGCAGGGATGCTATGCCAGTATTGCAGGCACATATGCCAGTGCAAATATTTAGAACTGAGAGGTAAATACCACATGACTATTCAGACTGTCTCAAGATGAAAAGCATGAAAGGCTAAGAACAATAAATCAGATGAATTTTATTTTCATGTGAGGAAAAATGGAATAATATTTCTTGTCCTCAAAGTGTCATCTATTAGGTATTATCATTAAGTGTGCTAAATTGTATTTTGCATCTTTCCATGATGTTGAATATATTTATACCATTTCACTTTTTCTCATAAGGGGGGCTCAGGGCAGCTTACAGTAAAAGAGCAAAATGGTGGTCAAAACTTAAATGAATAAAAACATGAAAATTTAATCTATAGAAGCAAAATACAGCACTTATTTAATTAAAACTATTTTCTGCAGCAATTTAGGTTGGTTGAAATTTAAAATAAAATAAAGAGAATAAATAAAATTGCCCAAGGCCTGCATGACTATAATATTTGGTACATGCTCATGGAATGACAAGAGAGATGATGCTATGGTAACCTCTCTTTGGAGCGAGTTCTAGAACATAAGAAATATATCATATTTTGGAGTGCACAAGGGATTAAGGAATATTTCCAATTTCTTCCATGGTTTTCTTTTTTAAAAAAAATGTCAGAAACCAGAAAGTGATTCTGTTGCACAGAAAACATCTTGGAAACCCCTGCATTTGCAGATGTAAGAGATCTGGCCCAATCATAAGGGGTACTCTAGTATGCACACAAAATTTTCTGGGAAGAGGCTTCCCCATTCAATTTCAGCTCTGTTCTCCTATGTTTTGTGGTGAAGAGTTTTCTTTCCCCAGTGAACTGAAACAGAGGGCCTTAAGCGCCCTTTCACACTGCACAGCATTGCGCTACAATTCACTTTAATTACAATGGTTCCATTCCTATTGGAATCCTGGGATTTGCAGTTTAGGGAACAGTACTTAGAATTCTCAGCAAGAGAGATGTAGTACCTCACCAAACTACATATCGCGAGATTCTTTAGGTTACAGCTGTGGCAGTAGGAATCTTGTGCTGTCATTGCCTAGTGTCAACGGGCCCTAGCATGTTCAGGAAATTGATGTGTGTATCAAAAGTTTAGTATGCTTTTGATTAGGATCCATTAGCAATGTCTAGTCCACAAAGTTGATTGAAACTTGTGGGAAGAACACATTTTTCTGTGTTTTTGCCCTTCATTGAAGCCTGTAAGGCATGAAGAGTAGGCATGATTTGATAAGGTGGTTGCATCAAATATACTGTTTGGCCACCCCACCCCCAAATGCTCTTAAAAGTAACCCATGGTAACGTGGTATGAAATCCTTTTGCCTCTCGTACCTTCCTAAAGGAATAATGTCCAGTTTCTTGATGCTAAAACCCAGTTCTGCTGGTACTTGTGTTTGTTGTCCACTTTGTTTGTACCTGTAGACTGGTTACAAACACTTCTCTGTGCTGCTGAGTTCTTTGTACCAGTTGTGACACCTGTAGTTTGACACCTGTAGTTTCGGGCATGAAGTACACCCTTGAAAACTTCAGCTGTACCATCATTTTTCTAAGTATTTTCAAACACATTTGTATTTCTTTCTGAGCACTGAATATCTTCCATGCCTGGTTTTTATCACATGTGAACAGGTTCTTTAGCCCACAGGCACACGTGTGTATCATAATATCTCACAGCCCCTTCTAGATGTGATTTATATAGTTTATGTGTGTATGTTCATGTGTGAGCATATGCCTCTGCCTCTGCCTCCGCCTGTCTCTTTGTCTCTTTATTGCCCTTCAGGGTGGCTAAGAACCAAAACAAATTAAAAGGACTAAAGAATCAAACAAAACAAGGCAAGTGAAACTGCATGCCTCACAAAATGCAATATAACAGCAGTGTGATACAGTGTGATTCGTATTACTTAGATGATATTATCAAGATTAAATTAATATACCTATGAAGATAAGAGGCATCATAGCAGTATGCTCCTCCCTTGATTTTAATGCAGTTTCGTTGAAATGTATGTATAGATTCTCTTTTCAAATATGTTCTAATAAATGTGCATAGAAAGGGGTTAGAACCTAACTGTGCAGTATTGACTAGTGAGAACACCTAAAAAGAACTTGATGGATGAATGTGATTTCCCCCAGAGTTATTTGCTTGACATCACACAGAAGGAACATGAAAACAGAATTTTGAATAAGTATGACAGGTGTAAATGTAACATGATAATTCAAAGGGCTAATTATTAAATGCCACTAATCACATTTTGGGAGAATAGGGTGACTGAAAAAATCAAATAAATAGATAATTTCCTCTGAAGGAATGTAAGTTCATTTGTTGAACATCTTTTTTCTACTATTTGTAGTATTCACTTTACAAGAACGTCCTTATTGATTGGCTTGCTTTAAAAAAAATCTACTTGATATTATTTAACAGAGCTGTACTTTTTAGCAGGTCTTCATCTTTTTTTTTCTGTCTTTAAAAGTTGTTTTCCCATTCTAGCATTCCGACATGGTATTCTGTCCAATGAGCTCTAAAGAACAAATTAATTCCCCTTCCCTCTGCTTTATTTCTTCTTCTTCTTGTCTTTAGTTTTCTCAGAAGTGCAGTAACCAGGATTTGATTTCTGTCAGAAATGATTCTCTTTCCATCTTGTCTTTCTGAGTCTCAGCAGGGAGGTTAGGGGGTTGGTTATCCTCAGGCTGCTCTCGGTTCAGCATTTGATGAGAATGCAAATCCACTTGAAAGCAGATACTTCTGCAGGAGTCATGTTGCCTTTCCGTGCATTGAAAAACTGATGCTAAAGTATTCTTTCAAAGAAAGGAAAAAAGAGGTTAAAGTTTCTGACTCTTTTAAGAGACAAGTAAATGTTTATAATAGGACTATTGTATTATGATTTTATAAAACTAGACCTAGATAATCAAGTGACTCTTGGGAACATATCTATTACTAGTTGTATTTTCTGCAAGGTTTCCCAAGTTCTGTGCATTTTGGAGGTGGGAATCCAGCCTCTCTTCATCTTGTACCCAGGTAGTTATTGTGGCAGGGATAAAGGAAATTAGAGCAAAATTGGCCATCTGTATATTTACAGGTCTCTAGCCGTGCCAGTGTTTTGTTGCTAGCACTGATTGCTGATTAATAGGGCATCTAAAAAAAATCAGCTGAATCAAACTTCCCTGTATATGAGTTGCTGTGTTGATTAAACTGTTGCCACTCCCTTAACAACCATCACCAAGTTTTGGTTTTGCATCACAAAGTTCCTGTCTTTATTCAGACCAGATGTAATGTTTACTGAAAAAGGAACAAGGCTTAGCCAAGGGCTGTCTAGCCATCTTATTGCTTAAGTTTGTCACTGTGTTAGCTCTCTTCTGCCAGCAGGTGTCATTATGGTGGAAGTCAGCTAAAGTCTTAAGACATTGTAAAGATTTAAGACAGTTGTATAATATATTTAAAATGCGTGCTGCTTTAATATATAGCATGGGAAGAGATGTTTGGTTTTATTGCTCATGCATTAAATATAGCTTTGTGCAGGAAGATGCCTAATACAGTTTAACAGATGTTACAGATTTTTGTATCCACAGGTAGATCGATCTATAGATATAGATGAAAAAGTCTTACTCATTTTGATAACATTGGTCTACACTATACAGTAGCTGAAGCTGATTTTTTTCTGCTTCTGTCAAAACTTGTGTGTGTGAAGCTTTGTTTATCTTCTAAATGTTTTCCAATTTGAAAATAATAAAGTATATATGTCTGTCTGTCTGTCTTCTGGTAATATCCTGAAGAATGGATTTAGGATCACTGAAAGCAGACTTGAATTGTGTTCTGAAAACTGCCAGCGATGTGAAACAAAATGTCAGAGGTGCCTTTTAAAATGTTCTTCCACCTACATGGGAGCTAGTTATCTACAAGAGAGTCCTGTGAAATGGTGGTGGTGAGGATGGGGTGCATTTATATGGTCCAATCATGTGGTTAGGGCCTATTTAACTTCTTGTTGTTGAGAATCTTGTTTTATCCAAAGACACATGATTGGCAGTACCCACTTGGTTGGTTTATTTAGATATTTTCCATAGTAAATACAGTTTCTGATGCATTTCATGGAAACTCTTCAACAAGGAAATTAACGTAATGCTTTTTGATTAAAAAAAACCTGCTTGGGACTTCTTTTGTGACAGTTTCCAGCAGAAAGGAGATTGCAAAGCCTTTTTACCAAAAAGTATTATGTACTTCTCATGGCAAAAAGTTTCTTTGAAACATGTTGGGAACCATATCTGATATGTAGCTACATGTTTGGAAAAGTTCTTTTTTTGGACTTCGGTGCCCATAACCACCCAGTCAGCATGGGGACTGTAGTTTTAAAATAATTTCCCAAGATCTGTCAGATTTCCTCCTCCTCCTCCTTCTTCTTCAGTTTCTCTATGACTATTAGCAACCTTTTCAATTTGTATCATTTAGGCATTCACTCGCAGACATCGCTGCTGAGATCTGGCACCCTACAAGAATCTTTAAGGAGCATAAATATGCATATAGTATTGGAATTTGACCAGGAATACTGGTTTGAATCCTTATGGAATCCCTAAAATTTCTCTAAATGGTCTTGTACCAGTTGTCCTAAATAAGGAGGCTGATTTAGGGGAGCTCTAGTTGCTACTTTCACCTCCTTCAGCAAAAATCAAGGACAATGTTATTATTAAAATTACTATTCTTTATGTTTTCTTTTTGGTGAGTTGGTGCTGCCTTTCTGTCTCCAAGACTTGATCCTTGGCTGCACTGAGCTTTCATCCATCTCTGCAGTAAGCAGCAAGCAGAGACTAATTGTTACGTTAGCAATTGGCTTTCTTCTTGTATCCAGTTGTCCCTGGTATGCTAGGGGGTGTGATGGCAATTGCCACATTGCATTTGCCTGGGTTCTTTCGCCAACTGTACAGAGTAGAGCAATTACCATAATTGAACTAAGAATGACACTACCTATGGAAAGATCACAATAACATAAATACACAAACGCCTGGAAATCAGGACTGACCAAAACGATTCAAATAAAAGTGATTTGAATTATGCAGGTTGTCAGCTTTTATTTATGGAAAATAGAGCTATGAAGAGTACTTTTTCATATTTTCATCACTGATTTTTTTTTAAAAAAGAGTATCTTGACACTTAAGATACCCTGTGAGGAAAAGGAGACCAGACACTAGAGTCTTTATTGAGTTCATTGAGTAAGATGGAGTACATATGTTTTCCCTCTTTTTTGTTTGCAGAAAATGGATACTTTATGCAAAATATGCTGATTCCTGCACAAAAATCGTAGGGTTTGCACAAAAAAAATGTATAAAAGTTACACATGACTTTTCAGCATAGGCATAAAGATTACACAATTCCTGCACAGAAAAAAACACCCGCTTGTATATCTTATATTTTCATATATTTGTGTCTGTGAATTGCATACGTTTGTGTGTGTATGTGTCTCTCTCTCTGTGTGAATGATTTTGTCCAGATATCACACTAAACTTTCTATTTCTGGTTTCTTTCATTTCTTGTTTTATGGGATAAAATTTATTCACTCATACCCATTCAGGAATCAGTGTATGTTGCACAAAATACACATTTTTCGTGCAAGAGCAGATTCCTGTGTAATTTTTGTGCAAAAGAATTTCCCCCAAGAAATTCCTGAAATATGAATAGTGCCTGAAAAATGCATAGAAACCCTAGTAATCTCAAGAGAGTAGGGAGAAAATTGCTGAAATTATTTGTTCTTGCATGTAGAAATAAAATGAATGAAGATTTACAGTTCTGTTATAGAATTAGAGCCATAACTATGTTGCTTTTTAGGAAGTATTTTTTCCCCATTTTTCTCTTAGCAACACTGGCAGAGAGATGACAAATATATTTTCCATTATGAAATGGCTGTCTAGGTAGATCTACAAGTATGTTTTTGTTTGTTAGTTTAGTTCCCCAACTATCTGGGATTTTGTTTCTGTAAATTTACCTGCCACTTGTGTAAACATTATGTTTGTTGTGAATTTTTTAACCATGGCTGTTTTAATTGTTGTAAGCTGCTTTGAGCCCCAAACTGGCCAAACTGGATGATGATGATGACGATGACGATGACTTTAGTGCCAGCTTCTTCCCTTCTCTGCTAACCTCAACATTTCAAGAGTTTTTGAATAGTGGATAGGAGGACCTGCAGTTTAAAGGGGTATAGAAATCCCTCCATTCATGTACATCCCATGCTTTCAGCTTTTACAAGATTAAAAAAAAAAACTTGTCACATTTTAACATGTGCAGATTAGCTTGACTCATTAACCAGTTCAATTGGCAGTGCTCCTTTAGATTTCTTAGCCTGCTTACACACTGCCCCCGTTCACACTAAAACAGAACTACTGACTAATCCTGACTTACTGTGGAACAGAACATGCTGATGCACAGATCTCATTGGCTTCTCCAGAGCTTCTTGTATCTGAACATGTACTCCTGATTCATTATTCCTAAACAAGGCAGGAGTTATTTGTTATTATTTAGTAAAAGTATCTCTCAGGACCTGGTTTATGCCAGGCTTCTTTGAAATATTAAATAAAGCTTTCAGTTCAGATGTCATACTTTCTGTTTCTGGTTTGTTTTACTTGTTGTTTTATAGGGGAAAATTTATCGATTCATATGAAAGAGGGAGCCAAGGGGGAAAAATTAGCGCTATCCACCAGTGTGCTGGTCATGCATGGTAAATCAGCATGGCAATAATTCTGTTTTTTGTGATATACAAAAAAGTCACTGTATTTGAATGTCATGCTATTTAACACAGAGTTTTTCTATGATTCCAGCCCTTGCAATTTTTCCTCCACTCCTCCTAAAGAAGTATTTTCCGTTTCTTATATTAAAGAGAGTGTTCTGGGACCGATTAAAAATCTCTTTAATTTATTGAAAGAAGATACAGGCATGTTTGTAAGCCTTCTTGGTACATGCCAAAACCCATCAGAATTATAATTTGCACATGGCTGTCAATCCAGTTTTGTCAATAAAGTGACTGTACAACAGTGGAGATACATGGATTTCAAACTGCACGGTCAGCACTGATGTGCTGTTATTTCCTTAGTTACAGGAAATTGCATACTTGATTCCCTGGAATTTATATGAACAGTTTATCCTATTTCAGTTTATAATAAGTTCATGAGAAATGATGTATTTCAGAGGGGCAAGTGATGTGTCTGTTCCATTTGCTATGGTGCACAAAGGTGCCAAGGAAAAGCAGTTGGGTTGGAGGATGATAATTGATAAACTGTGCTTTGTGATACCACTAAACGTTTTTAATGACATATAATTGGAGAGGAGACAAAGTGCCAATGACTGTATGCTTACAAGCCCACTTTTTGTCCCTTTTCTATGTTTAACTATACAGCTTCACTGTTCTCGTTATGTAGTTTTTTTCAAAGCTGAGTTTTTTTTTTAAAGCTTGTTCTGACAGCAGCATTTTTCTCACAAAAACATTTCTACAGCTAGATTTCTTGCACCTTTTGTGCGGTGTGTAGGAGGGCCTGCCTCTCTCAATTTCACACACAACTTAAGGCTGACAAAGCTGCTGACTAATGACTGTCTTATGTAAATCTTGCCTATTATACACAAGCAAATGCACCTTTGAAATGGAATATGGGCCTTATTTGACGGAATAAAATGCCTTGTTGGATTGAGCTGTGAGGTGTTCATTGACTGCAGTGACAAAGCAAAAAAATGGTAATAATCAGGAAAATGCCTTCTGAGTGTTAATTTATTTGTTCATTATTTATCCTTGCTATTAGTGGCTTTATTAGATGCAAACAGTTATTTGTCTTATGGCAATTAAAGACTTTTCAGATACTTTTTTTTTTAACCAAGGAACTGCTGTTCTTTCCTCTTTATCCAACGAATGGCCCATAGGATGCTATTTAAGGGGTATTTGTTGGTTCCATCCCACAGTCTTGCCATAAGTATGGGGGCATAATGAGACAGCTCTGAGGACAGAGGAAGGTTGATGTAATAACCAGTGCTTTAGGTGATTAAAAATCTCTATAATGTTTGGAAAGCATTGGCAACTTGAAACCTTGACTTGTGAGCCACAGTCCTGGTGTAGAACAGGCTGGAAGTTGTGCAGCCTTCTAGAAGTTGGTAGACTGCTTTCTAGCCAACGTAGCCCAAAATAGGGAACGTTGGGTATCGCAGTTCAACAGCTCCTATCTTGAGGGGCCCCCAATTCCCACCATTGGCCTGGTAGATTGTATGGAGATTTCCATTCCATGGTGAACTCAGTGATAAAGAACATATGAGTTGGAGTTTTTCCTCTTTTCCATACCCTCTACAGTGATTGGTAGTATTAATAAAGGGAAAACTAATCTTACTAATTAGGATATTACATGAACTAAGACAGTTACCATCCTGCTACTTGGCTCTTGACAGAAATTGTGAAGGCTTCTATAATGCATTGTTTCTCAATCTGTTGCCTTTCTGCTCCTGGCCCCTCAAAATGGTTAGTGCTGTGAGCTGTGCCCTTAAAAACTGTCTGAATTTGTGGAAGTAACAGGGGCAAGTCTCGGAAACATTTGCTGCCAAGTTTCCTGTGCTGCGATCTTAAAATAGACCAGACTGGGAAAAGAGGGGAGGACTTTTACCGATTGCTGCACTCCATGTCAGGGCTGTTTTTACTTGATCTATATCGGCTGGTGAAGTTCTTTGTAAGTAGAAAGGAACTCACCCCACCCGCTTCCTCTTTTCAGTCTATTTTGGGACTACTGTGAAGTTCAAAGTGTACTTTCTCATCCAGAGCAATGCTTTTTTAAATACTGTGAACTCTTTTTGGTAAATCACTTTTTTTTTCATCTTTGTGGGAGACAAAAATGAAAAGATGATTAAACCTACATCATGTCCATGAGTTTAACCTTACATTTGCCAAAGATTTCTCTTGGGTGGGTGGATTTTTTTTAAGTCACTCCCATTGAAGCCAGAATTTACAGTGTGAGGAGGGCCACCTCAGGGGAACATGGGAAGTTAATTATGGAGGCAGAAACTCAACAATGACTTTAGCCACTGACGAGGTTAACATGAAGATGACAGCTTCATCTGCTCCCAGTTGTGTAGTGTATCATAGAGGAGGAGAAGCAGGAAGCATCCTGGACAATGTCATACTGCCTGCACTTTTTCTGGATTAGACCCTGTTAAACCTGTGGCCTGGAAGAAATCAGAATGGACTGAAGGGTCTTGCAGATCTGTGGATTATAGGAATGTCCACTTATGATTGCATATTCTAAGTACAGCACACAATTTCTGCAATTAGGTCTGTCTGGACCAGTTCCATGTATACTGAACTTCTGCCAGTCATCAAGTGGTTTGAATAATCAAGTGGTGGTGGGGAGATGAAGCAGATGCATATCTGTGCCAGCCCTAATTTAGGTATTTGCTCCTTATTCCACATCCAGAAATAAATTTGGGTTTAACTAAAGGCAATAAGCTGCATTGTTAGATCAAAGGATATTGACTACAAAAGAAAACGTTTGAATCATCTAACATCATCTAATCATCATTGTATGTTGTTAAAGTTATCAATCCACAGGACTATTCTTCAGTTTGGGAGAGGGAGAGCAAGCAAAATGCAATGTAGTGACTCTTTTTTCTTCATTTTGCTCAGTCTTCCAGTCTCAAACTAATGTCAGCATTTGAATGTTGGAAACACATGAGGATATTTTGCAGCTGTGGTGACTTGGAATCTATCCTGATAGTGCATTCATCACATCTGTGTCCTTCTGGTTCTTTTATCTAATCCCTCCTCCCTCCCTTTCCCAAACAGAGGCACACTGCCTAGAACATCTTATTACTTTCATTGTAGTGGCAGCCCTCCAAGGCTCTCGCAGTGGTTGCCCTGAAACAGCAGAATGGGGGTGGGGGTAAAATACTTCAGATTTTCTTTTACAGTATCTTAGCTTGGCTTTCTACCTCAAATCCATTGCTTGTATTAGCAGTCTTTCCTTCCTTTTTTTGTTTTGTTTTGAGGGAGGTAATGTCTCATTCTGCTCCCTCTCTGCTCCTTTTCTTCATACTGCATGCTAAGGAGAATAGAGAAGTACTGGAATCATACAGGTAGGGATGTGTGCTAAGGAATAGAGCCAACAAACATGCTGATTGCCTTTAAGCTGATCTTCTCCCCATATCTTAATTACATGGACAGTGGAAGAGAACAAGTGAAGCCAGGGAAATCATATTGTATAGAGCTAGCGTGAAAGAAAACGTTGCATTTTTGTGGCACAAGCCCTGCTGTTTTGTTCACCGCTCCAAAAACTGCTTAGAATAAGACTGGCATTCCTGTTACGCTGCTAGATGCTTCTTATGTTTAAGGAATGTAATTCCAAGACATGGCAGCTCCCGCTGAAACTAAACACAGGCAGCCCTTTGTCAAGACTCAGGGCTTCAGCTCCTCCACCCATATTTTTTAAATTTTGGTACATCAATCTAGTTTCCCCATCCACCACTCTCAAGGAGTGAAATGATTTTAAAATTGAAGTTTCTGTTGACCTGACTGCTTTACTTCTGAGATCATTCTTGTCAGACATCCAGTGAGCATTAAAACTTCATTCAATCAACAGGTTTGGGGGGTTTCCAAAAACCTGAAATTGAAGTTTTACAAAAAATAGGGCATCTGGCTTCTTTAGGACAGGGAAGGATATTAGACAAGAGTCATAAGGACTAGGGGCCAATCTCAGGGGGAAGGAGAAGAAGAAATAAGGAAATACTGCAGCTGCTGTGTTCTCTGATGCTGTAGGTTCTTTCTAATTGTTTTTTTAATGGATTCTTTTTTCAGAGCTAGTGGCCAGGCGAACTAGAAGATTCTAGAAGTAGTCGTTCAAAAAAGTAACTTCTCCAAACTCTGTTTTTTTGTTTTCAAATGCTGGAGCCTGTTTGCTTGTCTAGGCTTGATTCTGACATGTGTGCACTTCTAGTAAAGGAAGTACTGACCTCAAACATTTTGGAAGGGTATTGTGCTCACAACTAAAGTACAACTACCATCCTAGAAAAGATGACATGAGATGTAGCATTCCATTTGAGCAGGTTCCTGACTTTGGCCATTTCCGCACTAGACTGTTATAGCACTATTATTCCACTTGCAACATCCTATGGAATCCTGGGGTTTGCAGTTTCGAGAGGGGCCAGCCGGCCCCTTCTGAAACTGCAAACCCCAGGAATCCAGAGGATGTTGCAAGTGGAATAACAGCACTATAACAGTCTAGTGCGGAAATGGCCCTTGTCTTTTGAAAAGGAAGCTCTTTACAGTGGTTCTAAACCTGAGACTGATTTCATTGGATTTTGTTGCTCCTCCAGGAGAAAGGAAAGGTACTTGCTGTGGAGTATGCTGGCAGATACCTGTAAAGTATATGCCTGTCAGGGTTTGTGAGCAAAAATATTATCTCTGGTTTGGAAGGGGCATTATGTGAGTGTAGGAGCAACTGCAAGATGGGGTAACATGTCCCCGTTCCTTGTGCAGAAAAGGGCCTGTACTGAGATTGGGGGGGAGAGTTTTTTCAATCAATAGCTTTGGCCAGTCATGAAGTCAGATAAACACAATGATCCATATTCATGTAAGTTTGTGTGGAATTTGATCTACAAAGGAATTGGATAGATTACAAAGTGTTACAGATAATCCCAGGATCAGAAAACAGAGGATGATAGTATTTGCATGAGTTTTTTGTTTTTGTTTTCTTTTACAATGCTGAGACAAAGGTGTAGAGTTTTTATGTCAGTGTTTAGGTGGGAGGGAACAGAGAGCCCAATAACAACTGGATTCATGAAAGAAGGATGCATCTCTAAGAGTGGAATACGTCAGCTGTGATGAGCTCAGGCACAGACAGTTCATCCCATGTGATGCTCTTTTCTGAGAGAGGTTATTGTAAGCAGCTGAAGTTGAACAGTCATAAATTCTAGGATGCATCAGTCACTCAGCTGGTGCCAGTTTGAGAGCAGGAACTCTTCTAATTCCAGCACTTGTCCAGGTGGTATGGCATAAAGTAGGCTTGCTCATTTGCAGTCACAGCAGCCTGTTGCTAGAATTTATTATGCACTGGGAAATAGACCCTTGCTTGTAATAGCTCAGTCCTGACTTTGGCATTGGGGGCTTGCATTGTTGTTGTTTTTTTTAACAGATTTTTTAAAAGTTTTTTTAGTTTTAGTTTTGGTACGCAGCTGGGCCAAGCCCACATCAGAGATGAATCCATTGTATAGGCTGCCGTAGCCGCAATGAGAGATTTATTCTTCTCTCGGTATCATTGTTAATGGAACAAAACGGACTTGCAGCTCACATACACACTCATCCCCATGTTCCCACTTCTTGAAAGAGCTGTTCTTTGAAGGAGGAAAGGAAAAAGAAAGAAGTAATAACAAAAATTTCTTATTAAATACTTGTGCTTGCCAAAATGGCATATTTTGTAATTCTCCAGGGAATAGGGGTGAGGACAACAGGAAAGTTAAAGTTTTCCATTTCAGTTCCTCTCTTCAGCTAGAACTGTTTTGTGTACTGAGATCATGAAAGCTGAATGCTTTTCCACAGGGTATCGTTTTGTTTTAGTTGGAAACACAGAAAATGAACAGATTACAGAGGTCAGCAAGTGGAACGCTATTACGTATTTGTCTTTGAAATTCCTGCATGGAAATGTCAACAGTTCAGAATTCTTTCAAGTATAAAACTTCTTGTAGATTGGAACGTACATTCGCACATCATATGGGAATATGTACAGTACACTTGTACTAATGGCCAGCAGGCAAACTGTGTTAGTTTTAGACGTCTGAGGCTTTCTAACTGGTATGGTTTTGACCAATGGTGTAGTTGAGATGAAGATTACAGGGTCAAAATGCTGGCAAGCCATCAATCGTTCTCCACCTCAGCATCAGCTGCCCCCACCTCAGATTTCTCTGTTCCCCTTTTGAGCTTAGTTGTACTCCTCATATTAGTTGGGTGGAAACAGATTGTCTCAGTAGCAATATATTGTTACAAATGATGTTATGAAACACACACACACTATAGATACACATGAATGTGGATCAACAAAGCCAGTTTTGTTTTTGCACTCTTATTGGGTTGCATGATTATAAGGACTGTTAAAACGAGCATTGGCACTTCAAAATGGTCTGGTCCACCATGGCTTTTGTCTGACTAGCCACCTAGACTCTGTTTTACCTTTCCGAGTAATTCTGCTTGGAAGCTCCATTCTTAATCTGATTCTTTAATGAGAAAATATGAATGGTAAACTGTAAACACAATTTTTAAAACTGTTACATTGATCGCTCACTGAATATATGTTCTCTGGAAAATAAATAATGAGCACTGCGATGGTTGGAAGACGGATTTGAGAATATTTATTTTGTACCTTGCATTTACTATGATTTGTGCTCTAGGCAGCCTTTGTTGTGCTGGGAATTGAATTAATACTTAATGCCAATGCTATAAGTCTTACTTATAAACAACATTTAATAATGGTAAGAGATGTATTAATTAAAAATCCATGTCACGAAGCTGCTAAAATAAATTATATATCATTATGTCTGTGCTTTTTAGTTCATTTTATTTCATTTTTTGATCATAGGGTTTCTATTACTTGAGAGCACAGATTTGTGTCCCCAAAACTTACTGTCCCATATAGCAGTTTTGGGGAATAATCCTTTATTCTTTACTACTGTAGTTTGAATATCTTCTCCTACCCCATCCCCCTGGTCCTAAACAACTCTCCCACCCCTGGAAAATACGCTCTCTAAGTCAATAATTTTTGGTGCCCTTGGTTCATTGATGGAAAACTTGGAAACCTTGGTATGAAAGATGTAATTTAGTTAAGCAAATGTTTTTCATTATGAACGTGAGTTGAATGGCAGCTGAAGTTTTCAGGGCAGTGCACATAAAGCAGCATCCCACCTGTAATGGAGGACTTCTGTTTCTAACAGACATTGGCCCAGCTCCTATGTTTCTATTTGTAACAAAGGAGGAATACAGTAATATATGCCTCCACCCTTTCCACCTCTGACCCTACATTAACAAGGAACATCTGCTGGGAGTTTATAACTGTGTTCTGTTGAATATGGTTACAGAGCTTCATGTGCTTAGCAACCCTGTCTTCTTGCCGTTGAGTCATTCTAATTCATACTCATAAATATGAATATCTAAACAGGACTGAAGGGCTGAACCCAGTGTTGCTCTAGTAGTGCAATAGAGCTTTTTCTCCCCTCCCGGCTTTGGTTCCATCCAAAAACCTTCTCCAGAGGGGTTTTTCAGTCCGCCAGAGCCAGATTTGGGAGCACATGGGGGCTGCAGTGGGCGGAGCACCCCTTCCTAATTCCACTGGGTTCTGCTGTGCCACAACAAGAGGTCTACCACTTGAACCTCTCATGGGGTTCCAGTTGTCATTCTGTATTTATGTAGACTAATGTCTAACCTTTGGGCATGCTGATACATACATGCCAGAATGCTCTATGTGACTGAGAAAACAGCCACATTGCGTCTTCCTTCTGCCAAGGTGGGCCACTCTCACCCTAGATACCTTATCCTCTTCAACCAGATAAGAGATGGGCTGTTGAGACTGTCCATTTATATCTGCTTTTTGTTGAAAGCTAGGAGGAAAGGTTGGAAATTCTTGTCTGTTCCTTGGAGATTATTATTTACTGAGATTCCAGATACAAAATGTTAATTAAGCCTGTATGTTACAAAAGTTTAAATATTCATCTGAATTGAATAAACAGACAATGAGCTCCTTCTGACAGAAAAAGATATGTTGAGAGGTTGCAATATTTGTTGTTCTCAGTTTTTTAAAAAACTTTCAAATGACATTTCTCTTGTCTTGGATAATTTTCTGCCAGTTACCAGCACCAAATGTAACGTTGTATTCCAAACTCAAGTGGGATATATTGAAACAAAAAAAGTATTCCTTTTTTTTTTTGAGTTACAACATGCCAGTGGAACAGTCATTTTTGTTTTGTCTGTTTGTTTGATTAATTGATTTGTATCCCACCTTTCTCCCTATGCAGGATCCAAGGTGGCCTACAGCATTTAAAAAACAAGGTTTAGTTAAAACATTATTTATACTAAAGTTAAAAAAGAATTAAAATAGCAATTCAAATAAAAGCAAAAGATTAAAACAATATAAAAAAAAGATCATAATAAAGAAGATAAAAAAGGAGCCCCACCACAAGCTCTTTCTGTTACATAGATGTTCAACCAAACTCCTGCCTGAATGAGAAGGTTTTAGCCTGCTAAAATAGAGAGAGGAGGCCAACCAAATCTCCCACAGAGCAGCCATTGAAAAGGCTTTCTCCCAGGTCTTCACCAAATATGCCTGTTATGGTGGTGGAACTGAGAGAAAGCCTACCCTCAACAATGTTAAAACTCAGGCAGGCTCAAACCTCTGCATGATTTTTCAGATTTTGCAGGCTCAAGCCATATAAGGCTTTAATGGTCATAACCAGCACTTTGAATTCTGCCTGGAAATGTACTGGTAGCCAGTGCTGTTTCATGCTGTTTCAACCGGTTGGTTATATGTTCCTTGTAGTCAACCCTAGTCTGCAGGCTAGATGCAGCATTTTGAACCTTCTGAGTAAGGTTTTTGAAAAGTTTCCAAAGGCAGCCCCACATAGGTCATGTTACTGTAACACAGTTGAGATATAATCAAGGCATATGTAAGCATGGCCACATCTGACATCTCAAAGAGAAGTGTAGTTGGCACATCAACTTTAACTGTGCAAGGGCATTGCTGGCCACAGTCGAAACTTGTGCATCCAGGCTCAAATCAGAGTCCAGGAGTACACCCAAGCTGTGAATCTGAGATTTCAATGAGAGTATAACCTCATCCAGCTCAGATGGTATTCCTGTTCTCTGATCTTCCTTCAGCTGTTCAGGAGCACCTCTGTCTTGTCTGGTTTCAGCTTCAATCTGTTTGCCCTCATCCAATCCATTACTAATAGCATGCACTGGTTTAGCACCAAAAAAGCTTTCTTGGAGTTAGATGGAAAGGAGGAACAGAGGTGAGTGTCATTAGCATACCAGTGGCACTGAATTACAAACTCCAGATGACTTCTGCCAGCAGTTTCATATAGATGTTATAAAGCATGAGGGAACAAAACTGAGCCCTGGGGACAGTAGCCAGGTTTTCAAGCAGGAATCTCCCAGCACAACCTTCTGAGTTCTTCCTTCTAAGAAGGACTGGAACCACTGTAGCACAGTGCTCCCTTAGCTCCATCCTAGACAGATGGCCCAGAAGGATACTTTGGTTGATGGTATCAAAAGCTGCTGAAAAAGTCCAGCAGAACCAGTATAACACATTCCCCTGTCCAGTTCCCTGCAGCGGTTGTCCACCAAGGCTGTCAAAGCTGTCTCAGTCCCATAGCCAGGCCTGAAACCAGATTGAAATGGATTTAGATAATCTGTTTCATCCAGGAACTCCTGGAGCTGAAAGACCACCACTCACTCCAGAACCTTGCCTAAAAAAGGATATTGGAGAATGGCTTGTAGTTATCTAATGCTGTTGGGTTCAGGGGAGGGGTTTTTCGATGATGGTCTTATTGCAGCCTCTGAAAGTACTGTAGCGGTACAGCTAAACATTTTTTAAAAGAAAGCAATAGTTTGCCATTCAAACCATAGGATACCCTGAGCAAACTACATGCTGATTTTAAGAATCCTTTAGCAGGGCCCTACTGCAAATGCAAGAAATTGCTTGGAAAGAGCTCCCAAAAAGAATGGAATGAGTGCATGTGGAGGTGGCAACTATCAGCAAAAAAACCCAAGGATCTATATTACAGGAATTAATACTTCTTTAAACCAATGTCGAAGAGACCAGAGTCCAGCAAATTTTATAGGTCAAGTGATTCAGTGTGTCTGTATAATGAATATTTCCAGTCACAGAATATGTCATGGTGACATATTGAGGGGCTTGTGACCTCAAAAGCTTCCATGTTGTAGGCCTTCATACTCTAGGCTTTAGAGCTGTGATATGATAGTCTTACATTTGCAGCATAGAAAAGACTTTTAAGACATTTCCACCCTCCACATGAAGATTATATGGCCACTGCACACACTTTGTTTAGCTGTGGTGTTAGTTATAAAGGAGCTGTTTTCATCCAACTGGGTCATGGCAAGAAAAGAGGATAAAAACATGTTATCAAGATAAAGTCAGTCTATATTATTTGTATGGAATTCAGTTTTATAAAAAAATCAGATATTTGTTTTGGAGGAGGAAACAAAAAACTGTAGTTGTGTGTTTCTCCTACTATATATAGTAACAGAAATATCCATGCCATAAACCATGATTAATAATAAAAAAAATCCCTTTAAGCAAAGCCTAACTTAGCCAATGGAGGATTCTGGGAAGTATAATCTAAGAAAAAAGCAGCTTTTCCAAACTCTGAAACAGAGTTAAGCTAAGTCTACCATCACCTGTGTACCAAATAGGAGAGATAGAGTAGATACAGAGAACCAGCTTACCATGTGACTTGCCATCTTGCATAATGAAAATCTAGCCATCTGGAATATTTAATACAGCATTCATTCTTTTTTTACACCGCTTGTCTCACTGAATGTCTGTTTCTCAGATCTGCCACATTTTCCATATAGCCATTTGCTTGTTCACATTGTTTACTGGTAATTTGAGAACTTATCACTGTTGCCACTGCAGTTGGCAACAATGACCCGGATGCTGGCTGCTTAGTTTGGGTAAATTTAGAGAAACAGCTGGCATTACAGTAGTGAAGCCACATGGATTGGGTTTTGTGGAGATTGCAGTTCTTTGTTTGGTCCACAACTCAGGGATATTTGAAATGCCAGCAAATCTTATAAAGATGCAGCTTCAGTGTATTGACTTTCATCCAGCCCATTATAAAATCCAGGTATTGGTTCAACAACTGCATGTATTGGTATTGGTTTGGCAGCTCTGACAATAAGTTGTATTATTGCTGAGTGTTATCAGCATACTGATGGTACTCTGCCCAACCCCTCATGATTTACCAAGTGGCTTTGTATAGATATTAAACAAACAAACAAACAAACAAAAACATGGGGGATTAGATGGAAACTGGTGGCACCTCACACCTTAATGGCCATGGAAGCCAACAAGAGTCCATAGGAATCCCAGTTTCTAGAACTGGCTCTGTACACAGGAGCAGAGCTACTGTAATGCAGTGCCACCTACTCCCATCTTACAGAAGAGTCCCATGTTTAAAGCTGCTAAGAGATCGCAGAAGATCAAAAGGGCACTCTTTCTGTCTTTATCCAGACTAGGTGGTTGGTCAGAGGAATCAAGATTGTTTCAACACTATGCCCACAAAGTTTTAACTGAACTGTTTTAAAGAACTTTTTATCTTTTTAATTTCATTTTATTCTTTTAATTTGAGATGTGAATGATTTTAATATTGTAGATAGCTTAATTTTATTTTAATGTTCACTTTTTGAATGTTTTTAGTTGCATTGTTCTTTCAAATAGTGAGCCACTTTGAGTCCCAGTTTTGGGGGAAAGGGTGAAGAAATAACAACAACAACAACACACCTTAGCCTGAAACCAGACTGAAAATGGATCCATAAATTCTTTTTCCTTCAAAATCACCTGAAGTGGCCCAACTACCACACTGTCAAGCACCCTGATCTATAAAGGAGTATTAGCAATGTGATGGTAATTCTTGTGTACTCCTCAGCTGAGATAGTGAGGCATTTACCTGCCCAATCAATCTACCTCTTCCAGATCCAAAATGAGCAAGGAGCAAGCTTACACAAGGTGGGATGGACTGATTCAGCTGATTTGTCTGCATCATTTGGCTGCAGCAACTGAATCTGGTCCCAAGAAACGTGCCCAGATGTGCACTACACACTTTTTGAGACACTGTAATTGCTGTGGCTTTGAGTGCCTTCTCCTTGAAGTGCCTAGAAAATTTATTGCAGCTGGTAGATGTATGATAGACATGTGTTGGTAAGATAAATGATGTGACTTTTTAGGTGTGGCCTACTTGTATAGGAAGATATGAGAACTACTTAGAATCATACAATCATAGAGTTGGAAGAGACCACAGGGGCCATCCAGTCCAACCCCCTGCCATGCAGGAACACACATCAAAGCATTCCCAACAGATGGCCATCCAGCCTCTGCTTAAAAACCTCTAAAGAAGGAGACTCCATCACACTCCATTGAGGCAGTATATTCCACTGACAGACAGCTCTGATCGTCAGAAAGTTCTTTCTGAGGTTCAGCTGGAATCTCCTTTCCTGCAGCTTGAATCCATTGCTTCTTGTCCTGGTCTCTCGAGCAGCAGGAAGCAAGCCCGTTTCCTCCTTGACATGACATCCCTTCAAATATTTAAACATGGCTATCATGTCCCTTCTTAATCTTCTCTTTTGCAGACTAAACATACTCAGCTCCCTAAACCATTCCTTATAGAGCATGGCTTCCAGACCCTTCACCATTTTGGTCGCCCTCCTCTGGACACGTTCCAGCTTGTCGATATCCTTTTTGAACTGAGATTCCCAGAACTGGACACAGTATTCCAGTGTTAACTGCCTCCATATTGGAACTAATGCCTTTGTAGCCACACTGACTCCAAAGGACTGGCATTATAATTCCTATACTGGTCATTTTTGCTGGGATTAAGTCCCATTAAATTCAGTTGGGTTTACTCCTAATGAGACATGTATGTATTACACTTGCTAAGATGAATATCTCAAAAATGGCATATAAGAGTTTGGTTTTAATGTTGGACTTGTAACGTTTGCATTGAACATTTTATGGCATCTTTGAAGGTTTTAATACTGTTCTTCAGGATTTTTATATCACTGAAAGTAGATGGTTATAGGTATAAGACTGGTACATAGATTTCCTTTCTACTACCTATTGTTTCTTCTTGTTGACAAGGTCCTGAAGTGTTTGTACTTAGCATGAAGAAAGTCTTGATGAAAGCCTGTTCCTGTTTCATTTGTTCAAAACATACTGTGAACCAGTAACAATTTATCACAAGAAGTATCTAATGCATAAGATATCCCTTTTTTGCCTTTGTAGATTGCTGAAGGACATTTATATTAATACAGAATAAGCCTTCATAATCTGTCTCTACATTTGTCTGTTTCTTAGACATGCATCTCTTTGGTATCTCCAGTGATTTATTTAAAACTCATAAATCTGATTGCTATTGATTTCCTTTTGGTGGTTTACTTTTGTTACCCACAGTACATCATATATTCATGATACTGGAGAAAAGATGATCTTGTAGATAAGTCACACAGCTGTAAATCTGCAAGTCTGGTTCTCTTGGGGCTGTGGTCATGAGAAAAGCATTTAGGTTTTCTGTGCCATAGATTCACCATAGATTCACTGTTCTGTCACCTCTCTTCTTCCACACACCAAGTTATTTGGAGATGTCAGAATATCTGGAAGTGAATTAGTATTGTTGCATGTCAATGGTGCTGGGTAAAGCTAGCAAATAATTCTGAACTAATCATAATTATTTGGTTAATTCTTATATAGTGATCTCTCTTCTTTTTAAAAAAAACCTGTACTAATGAATTTACTTTTTGAAAATGAATACTTACAAAGCAATATGTCTTGAGGAAATGGTGGTATTATATAATGTAATTTGTACGCTACTCAGATTAGTCCTCCCACAAAAAAAACAACAACTCAGTAGCCAATAAAAAGCTCTGCAGATTTTTACAGACTTTAGTGGCAGGTCAAACTATGTGATTTGGGTCAATTTAGAGCAATTTGGTTTAACACATTTGGGGTCTTGTATCTGAAAACATCCTCTTTAGAGGCATTTGGAAGCTTAGAAGAGTGCTCTAAAATCTGAAGAGAAATGTCAATTCTTCTCCTACATGAATGACACTTTGCAGTTCAGTGCAAATTAAGAGATGAGACTTGTCTACAGCCCTTTCTGCACTGGGCTATTAAAACGGTGCAGAGCGACCTCCGATAGAGGTCTTCTGCACCGTGGAGTGGACTGGGGCAGACTACTTTTTGTAGTTCCGCACCTCAGTCTGGTTCGGAGCGACCGGAACTGGTCACGCAGCGTGCTTTTTAAAAACCCCTTTTAAGAGGTTTTTAAAAAACATGGAGCGCGTGATTCCGTGTTGTTCCGTCGCTGCGCTCCAGTGCAGATTTGCAGGCGAGCACTAGTGCGTGCCTGCAGATCTGCAGAGGGCGGGCTTTAGGCTGGCGAGCTTCTCTGGTTGGTGGAGAGCCTCCACCAACCGGAAGCCGCCATTTTGGACGCCAGAGCAGTGCGGAACGATGAACTCGCACTGCTCCTTGTCCTGATGGACTCGCCCGGACACTGAAGAAATCCAGTGAGTCTCGTTTTTGTGCGGTTCCTTTCCCACGTGCGGAAAGGGCCTACATCTTACCGTTAGAGCTTTCTTTTAAATCTCACTACTGGCAAGTATGTTGGTGAAACTGTGAACAGTTTCCTATCAGAGAAAAATTCAAGTTATAAGAATCAAGCAGTAGTACCTCTAGAATTATAATAATTTTTAAAGGGCAGACCACATTTCAATGACTTTTTGGCTTAGTTTGAAACTGTGTTACACTTTCTAATTTTGTGATTACCATGACTTCCTTAGGTATTGCCCTTGATATAAATGTGTTAGGTAGATATTGATGCTCTAATTATCAAAACATTTTCAAGATGAAAACAATATTTTAGTCTTGGTTGAGATCTTCTTTCCTTAGGGCCATTAAACCACCTCTGCAGTGTGAGTTATTTAATGTACTGCCCCAATACTGCTGTCAGACTAGTGATATGTAACAGCTAGTTGGTCTCAATAGTCATTCTATTGAAAAGCTGCATCTAACCAGTTCCATGGGTTCAGTTAGAACACCACACCATGGATGTACATCCAGATCCTTATACTCAGGGCTCAGTGGCTGTAAATATGCAGGTCTACTTCCATCTGCAGAATGTCTCTGTAACTGGTCAAATAATTGGTTGTCCCCCAATTTCTAAATATTTATGGTAGGATAATTTCAAAAGATATCATAAAGTTTATATTGTTTTCACCAAATCAACTAGGTAGAAATAGAAATATGCAGAAGTACAATATAACAGAATCTGTCAGGACTTCATTTAATTATTTATGCAAAGCCTCATAAGACATAACTGAACAGCATGTCTGCTTTCAAAGTCCCAGTAGCAATTGTGGAATGAGAGAGATTCAAGGAACCAAAGTCCCCTTCAAAAGGTACAACTATTTAAGCTCTTGGAATTACCTTTTGGATTAAAACTCCTAGAATTTTTTTTGCTGGACATTGGCTATGTACTATTTTTTAAAAATTGCATACTACTTGTAGCTTTTCTACCAGAGTCATTACAAATGATCAGATCTGCCTTCCTGGGGTAGGTAACATAAAGCATAGGTTAGAATCATATAAATACTGTAAGTTTTGACTCATTGAGAAAGATTGCCTTCTGTCTCTGTATTTATCTTTGCCCTCTTTCCCTTTCATCTCTCCCTCTTCCTCCTGGTTGCGTCACTTTTAATGAGATTAAAGCTATTTGCATTTGAAGGTGTTCAGGGCATTAGCTGCTGTTGGGTCAGTTTAGTCTGTCTGAGCTGCTCACCTACTATAAAGGTTGGAGAGTTCAAGATTGCCTTGCCTTGCACAACTGAAGTCTAGACATGTCTGGAATAGGCTTTAATTTTTCAGGGTTTGTCTGAGATTTGTCTCTCAATAGGAGAGTGATGATGGGGGAAGGTGACAATAGAAGAATGTGACTGAAGATATGTGCACTTATCTTTTATTATGATACCAAATAATATATTGTATGTAAGTATACATTATATATACTTTCTGGCAGAATTGTTTACAGCAGAAGGAAACATGCCATATGGAACTGTTTCTCATTTTAAAAGGTGCTGTTACTGATATTATCTGTTCTGAAATATTGGGCTAGCACAAAGGAAAGAACATGCAGTTTGAGAACAGAGGCTCCAAGACTAATATTAGGCACATATTGCTTGCTGCTTTATGCTTCCCTTTCCTCTGTGTGTGCATTAAAACAGACAGGGCTATCTTCTCATATAAGTGAAGTTAGTATAAGACTATCAAGCCAAAAGGTCCGTAGATTCCCCACATATTTTGTGAGTTTGAAAATCCATCATTTTATTTATATTCCACCTTCCTCCCAGACTGAAATTCTAGGCAGCTCACAAAAAGACAGAAAATTACAGTGAAAACACATATAGGTAAAACATACAAAATTGAGATTAAAACAATATTAAAAAAATATTAAAACCATCTAGAATTTTACTTTAAAAATAGTACTGCACCATAAAAGGCCCCTCTCTTGTTAAAAATCAGTTCCCAAAAGGCTTGCTAGAAAATAAAGGTTTTAACCTGCTGATGAAAAGACAATTGAGAAGGAGGCATCTTAGCTTCCCCAGAGAAGGAGTTCCAAAGTACAAGAGCAGCCACAGAGAAAGCCTTCTCTTGTGTTCCCACCAATCCTGCCTCTGAAGGTGGTGGAACAGAAAGAAGTGCCCCTTTGGAAATCTTAGAGCACAGGCAGGCTCATATGGGAAGATGTGGTCCTTCAAAGAGCCTGGGCTTTAAAGGTCATAACCAGCACTTTGAATTGTGTCCAGAAATAGACTATCAGCCAGTGGCACTGTTTCAGCAGGTGGGTTATGTGTTCCTTGTGACCAGTGCCCATTAACAGTCTGGCTGCAACTCTTTAAACCGATTGAAGTGTCCACTCTACAAAGCCAGCCCCACACAGAGTGTTATTATAGTAATTCAGTTGGGATATCACTACGTCATATGTCACTGTGGCCAAGTCAGACGCCCCAAGGAATAAGAACTACTGGAGCACTAGCTTTAACTATGCAAATGTGCTCCTGGCCATCAGAAAAACTTGAGTTTCTAGGGTCAGGACCAAATCCATGAGTACATACAAATTACACGCCTGCATGTTCAGGGGAAATGTAATTCCATCCAGCACAGACTGAATTCCTATTCGCTGATCTGCCTTTCAACTGACCACGTGCATCACTATCTTCTCTGAATTGAGTTTCATCCTGTTTACTCTCGTTCATTCCATCACTGCCACAGGCACTGGCTTAGAAAAGAGACAATTTACTTGGGCTGAAGCAGAAAGGAAGGATCGATCTGGGTACAGATAAATGGTCAAACAGGAGTCCCCAACAGTACATTCAGGATTTGCCCCTCTGGGAAGGAATAAAGCCACTGCAAAACGATGTCTCCAAGTCCCATGCCAGAGAGGTGATCCAGAAGGATACCATAGTCAGTGGTATTGAATGCTGCTGAGAGGTCCCACAGGACCATCAGGGACACACTCCCCATGTCCAGTTCCCAGGGACTGTTTCTGTCCCATACAGAACTGAAGCCAGATTGAAATGGATCCAGACAATCATTCTCATGCAGAAACTGCTAGAGCTGGGGTGCCACTGCATGGTCCAGTACCTTGGATTATTGGAGGCTTGCTAATAATTTCCCCAATGAGTGGGATCTGGGAGGTCTTTTTAAACCAAGAGACTTACAAATGCCGTCTTTAAGCAAGTTGGGACCATGCCTTGCAGGAGAGAGGCACAACATACCTGTCCATTACCTGTCTAGCCAGTCCCCCTCTCACATCTTTAACAAGACAAAAAGGGCAAGAATCTAACATTCATGTAATAGTTAGCACTTCTTCAAGGATCTTGTCTATATCTTCGGGGAGTACAAGATGAAAACTGTCCATTAACGTTGGACAAGCAGGAGCCAAGGTTACATCCACATGGTTTATATTAAATGTGGCATCCAAGTCAGAATGGATTTGAGCAATTTTATCTGCAGATGGTAGACTATTGGAGCCACTATTGAGTGGTCTGGATTCTGCTTTTGTGGACCAAGGTGTAAAAGACCCCTAATGATTTGAAATAGCTCAGATGCAGTGATAGCAGAGAAAATACCAAGATTTTCAAGAAATGCTCTAGAACAAACTTTTGTAACCTGCTACCCTCCACATGTCCATATCTAGAGTTTGACAATTTTGGGGAGTTATGATACAGTCTGAACAAAGTATCCAGTACCCTATATGGTCAGTTTTGTTGATACCAGTTTCCAGTGGTACAGCCTGATGATTCTGACAAGCCGTTTGCATCAGTTAGTCCCACTACATGTAAGCTTGACCTTTGCCTTCTCTGATAAAATCTTGCAGAAGTAGGTGCATCCAGGAGGTGGTACACGTCTCACTGTATTGGGAAAAATGTCTGCTGCCTTGAAGGAAGCTGCAATTTGCTCTTTTCTGAAAAGAACCTCTCTGGACCCAGAGGTATTTGATAACAGCAACCCTGTGGCTGGTATTGTCTTTTTGGACAAGTAGTGAGACCATTCGCTGGCTGTCCAATTTGAGTCATTCTTGGGGAAATGGGCTATCTGATCCCATTTTAGTCTGGCTTCAGGCCTTTAGAGTACAGTGTCAAAACAGCCTTCATAGCTTTGACTGACAGTTTTGTTCAGGTGAAATACAAGGAAATGCTACCCTATTGATCGTCCTAGATTTCTCAACTCTAATTAGTTACTGAATGGTAAGTAAAGATGTATGTAAATTCCATGGATTCAGTAGGTTTGCTCTGGTTGGGATTACCAATTTATTTATGCCTTTGACGGACAGACACACAGTTTAAAGTTTATTTACCTCCACACACACTCACATGCTTTTCCTTTGCTTTTTTAGCATTCTACATAAGCTAGCTTTAAAAACCTCTTTCTTAATGTCAGGTTTCTAAAGAAATATCCTTAACAATAAGAATAATGTTTGCAAGAGCACAATTATTAAATGAAGCTGGAGCACCCCTTCAAAATAAAATTTTGCAGGAGCATCCCTGTGAGTTAATCAAGATTAATTTATAGAATAAGTTTGGGAAAAATATACTTTACACTTTGAGAGAGATGAAATACCTAGAATCAGAATCATAGAGTTGGAAAGGATCACAAAAGCTGTCTAATTTTACCACGTGCCATGTAGCAGGATGTTCCAGGATGTGGCCATCTGATCTCTGTTTTAAAATCTCCAAGGAAGGAGAATCTACCACCTTCAGAGATGGGTCATTCCATTCTACTATTGAATAAATCTTGTCATCAAATTAGGGTTTAGATGGACTTTCTCTTCTTGTAATTTGAATGCATTGCTTTGGGTCTGATTCTCTGGAACATAAAAAAGGAAGCTTGTTTCATAATCTATGTGACAGCACTTCATATATTTAGTTAGGGATAATATCATCTTTCAGTTTCCTCTTCTCCAGACTAAACATACCCAACAGCCTCAATTAGTCTTCAAAGACCTGGTTTCCAGATCTTTGACCATGTTGACCTCCCTCTTCTGGATACATTCCAGCCTGTCAATATTCTCCTTAAACCGTGGTACCCAGCAATAGACACAATACCATAGATGAAGCCTGACCAAAGCAAAATAGAGTGGTACATGACATGTGAGCAAGGTCTTAAGTTTCATGTTGAGAGGGGTGGAAACTGGGCATTAATATCAGTTCAGTCACACAGTGCTATTCAAACACTTCATTTTCAGGTAGAAACCCTATTATTTATATTTAGTGTAGTTTCAGAAGCTACTGTAGAAACATGAAGTGGAAACTGAAGCAATGTTCCTCTGGTTTTGTGTATGTGTGTTTTGGCCTCTAGCCCTTTTAAAAATCGCAAGTGCACATTTTTAATGACTGAAATATAGCATTAGCAAAGAGGCATTCTGCTCCAGTTCTTTCATTAGAGAATGGAATGCTTGGAAACTGCTCTCAAGGAGATGTTTCATGGTTAGAAAATCATGTCCTCTTCCATAAAATCTCAACAAAAATAAATAGTGTAGGGCTGCTTTTTTTTGTCCCAACTGTTGTTGTGAATATAGTATAAAGTAAAATGAAAGATCAAGCTACATATAATCAATATATATGATAATTATACATTCTTTTTTTTTAAATAACTGTCATAGGTGTGCAGGAAAGCTTTTGCTCTAGATTACAATAATTGTACACTGATTTTAAGATCTTGTATTTATTAATATTTGCTCTGAGTTTGTACATAACAAAATGGAAGGTACAGTAATCTAGGTATTCATAGTGGTGATCTTTTGTTCAAAAACATATTCTGTTCTTTGTTTAATTGAAATATTCCCTTGCAAGGGTTTTGAGCACAAGATGGGGGCAGTACCATCCTGGTTATGATCCATGTTTTAATAAATCTCTGATTTAAGTGTTTGTTAACACTAGAGTGCTATTTTGTCAGACCCAGGATGATGAAATGATATTGATCCCTAGATAACAATCCTAGATAGCAATCCTGTTGCTTTACTGTATGCTGGAGTTTGAAAACCTTATTGATAATTTTATAGCCATTTATGCATACATATCCCCAATACTTAATACTTACATCTATTTTTAATAACTTGTAAATCCAGTTGCATCTCATGTTGGGAAAACGTGATATGTAAATTAATTAATCAAATCAATTAAATACGATCACTTCCTAATACAATTATGGTTCGCTTGTGGATATCCATTGTGGTTTCTTGTGGAAGAAAATGTCAACTTATGATTTATAGAAAAATAACTGGATTGCAACAAACATCCCCCTCTTGCTTGGTGTTCAGACCCCCAAACTCGAATTAGTTCCAATAATGGGTTGCACACACCATCATACCATCATACCTCTTTAGAACATCCCGAGCAGTAGAGCGAAGTAGGTGTGAATCCTTAGCCAACTGGGCCTGGGAGTGCTTGTGGAGTAAATATCCTCCCATTTATTCATAGATTCATAGAATCATAGAAATGTAGAGTTGGAAGAGACCACATGGGCCATCTAGTCCAACCCCCTGCCATGCAGGAACACCCTCAAAGCACTCCTGACAGATGGCCATCCAGCCTCTGCTTAAAAACCTCCAAAGAAGGAGACTCCACTACACTCCGAGGCAGCATATTCCACTGCCAGACAGCCCTGACCATCAGGAAGTTCTTCCTGAGGTTCAGGTGGAATCTCCTTTCCTGCAGCTTGAATCCATTGCTCCTTGTCCTGGTCTCTGGAGCAGCAGAAAACAAGCCCTCTCCTTCCTCTACATGGCATCCCTTCAAATATTTAAACATAGCTATCATGTCCCCTCTTAACCTTCTCTTCTGCAGACTAAACATACCCAGCTCTCTAAGTCTATCCTCATAGGGCATGGCTTCCAGGCCCCTCACCATTTTGGTCGCCCTCCTCTGGACTTGCTCCTTGAAGGTTGGAGCCTAAGGGAGTTCAAGAATTGATGTGGAGTTTTATCCATGATCCACACCTAGATTAAATCTACAGAAGGGCTGTTTCCAGCTCCACTGCATAGTATCCTGCCCTAGTTTGACCCCTTTACTGCCCCATGCACCTGTTTTAATCCAAATTGAAATCACTTTGGAAAGCTACACAGGAGCTTGATCATGTCGTCATATTGGTACAAGGAGATGTTTCTTCTGTGTGCACATGTTCTTTCTGTAAGTTTACATATAGTTACACACCCACACTGGCTACATGGGGTGAGGCTGGTTCCCACCATGCATGCACACATTTGCATATTCAAATAGCCTTTCTCTGTTTTCCACCATTTTGACTCCCCACCTGCACTCCCACTGGATTAGGTGCATGCTTGAGCGATTCCCGCAGCTCTCACAGGTTAGTCCTCCACCTCTTCTAATTTGCTGCCTGATGTTTTGAATTTAATTCACAGGGAAGTGGGCATAGGATTGACAGATGGTGCAATGTTATACAGGTCTCCTCAGATATAAGTCCTACTTAATTCAGTAGTACTTACTCTCAGAAAAGTTTTTTATACTGTTTGCCTCATGAGATCCCACTCCTGTCACCCTACTCAAAAGGTCATCTAAAGGCATGCAGATATGCAAAGATCAAGGATTCAAAGATTCTCATATGCCTGGAATGCAAAGAAAGAGAAAAGAAAAAAAAATGATGCTGATCCTTCCAGCCTTTCATAGATGAACAAGAGCCCAGGTGACACATCTCTGGCAACTCTGTGCTGCCCACCCATTGGCCGATCACTATCCACTAACCTGGCCACACCTTCCCTCCACCCCTGATTCCACACCCGTCTCAATTTGAGGGTCAAACCACACATTTAAAGAAAAAAACGATTCTTACCCAAAACAGCCAGGTATAGTGGAGGGTTTTTTTTATGTCCTTAAAGCCTTCAAGCATCAAAACGAAGTGTTTTGAAGCTGGAATGAGAGGAATACCGTGTGTTATAACAAGGCTGAGATTGAAGTAAAGAGGCCTTATTTTGCCTGTATAGATTCAGTCCTAGCGTGGCTACCAGAACTAGAGTTGGAGCTGTAGCTGATGAGCGCAGGAGGAAAGAAGCAGCTGAACAGGCAGAAAGAGTGCTTTTAACCCATCAAAGGTCAAGAAAACACTGGAAACTTTATATATACACTGGCAGCTCCTTGTCTTCTTGATCCTCTGTTAGTTCATTACATAGCTGAGGTTTTTTTTCCTGTTTTTGAATGCTGTCCCAACATGTGTATAAATTTGATTACATTCTGAGAATACCAATAAGTAAGGGTTCTTCAAACTTTGGCAGTAACACATCTGGACATATTGGGCTCAGTGACTCATAGTCACAGATTCACACAACCATTCTGAGTTTGTGATGGCTATGGGAGAAGGCTGATTATATAGTGCTCATTCTGTCAAATGAATTGTTTGCACCCCCTGCTACATGAGCAGTTTAGCTTTCAGCATGTGCTGAGAAGCACTGCTATTCTGTTGTAACCTAGCATAAGCTGAAACCTGTGTGTAGTGGTAGATGTACCCAAGTGTATTGCCTTCGGATGAGTCTCACATACATTTTTCAAAATCTTTTCCACCAACATGTTAATTGTGTAAACTAGTTTGGTTAACCCAATACCCCGAGTGACCATACTAGTGTAGGCAAAAGTTAGTCCAAGAACTCTCCATGCTAGTAACATGGATTGTAAAAGGCTATCGAACTTGTGTAAATGAGGTTTCAGCGATTGCCTGAATTCTTGTACATTTAGGAGAAGTTAAGAGTAGTCCAACAACCTTCTATTTAGCTGTTCTTCTTCTGCACTTGAGACTCCTGAGGGATTTAGGAGATTTATTATGCAATAAAATGGAAGGGTTCTTCCACTTTCCAGAGCCAAGTAAAATACTGAAAGGATTTTCTTTTATATTTTGTTCCATGATCTAATTGGTTTATGCCGCTGCCTGCAGGGAAGGAATAAGCAGTGCATCTAGTTAATCATTTCATACTATTATATAGTTGGTCTATTAACTGCTGCATGCAAAGAAAAGGGCAAATATTTACAGAAATAAGAGCTTGGCTTAAAGAAAAAAAAGTAAATAAGGCCCACAAACAATTTACATTATGGGAAGAGTAAAATTGGTTTCTTTGACTTTGTCATTGGTTTCTTTGACTTTGTGCTGTGTTTATTTCTGTTTATACTCTGGGATCAAGCTAGAGAAGGTCTGTAACCCTTTGCACCATTAATGTTTCATGCCAAAAACAGTAAGGGTTAAAGTACATAAACTAATTCTGAACTCTCTCACTGACCCTGTATCTTTTTATCCTGGAAAAATGGCATGTGAATAAATCAATAGTTGAGGCAGCTCATTTGGGCTTTTGACCTGTAGTGCAGAACATACACTCAGGTCGTCCTGATATTTGCTAGTCCTTGGGGTCCACTGTCCTCTGCTTCAGTGTAATGTGACCTGAGATGCAAGTTGACTGTGGTGTGTGGAATATGGTGTTGCTGGGCGAAATCACACAGAGTATCTTGCTCAGCCTGCAAAGTGTTCTTGGAAGGGGTGGGTGGGAGCTGCAGTGCAGTGGCAGAGCACATATTTTACATGTAGAAGGTCCCAGTTCAAATCCTGGCATAGTGCTAGGTGGTGCCAAGAAAGAGTCCTGCCCGAGACCCTGGAGAGCTACAGCCAGACAGTGTTAATATACTAGGCAAAGATGGACCAATGTTCTGACTCAGTCTAAAGCAGCTTTCTCTTTTCTTTTGGTATTTATTTGTCTGAATATTGGAATATTGTATGAACTGGAGAGTAGGTGCCCAGGAAGTACCTGTGGTAACTATAGGAATTCCTGGGTTATGTTTTGGTGGATGTTCACACAAATAACTAATGCAGCACAATGTGTTTTTGAGCTAGTGTTATATTTTCAAAGACTTGTACTAAATGACTGAAGTGAACCCATTGCAAACAAATTAATTGCTTCATCTTCTTTAGCTAAGCCCTGGCAATGTAGCAATATATGCCAAATATTTACTTGTTGTTGTGTGCCTTCAAGTTATTTCTAACTTATGGTGACCATAAGGCAAACCTGTCACAGGGTTTTCTGGGACTGAGAGTATATAATGCACCCAAAGTCATCCAGTGAGTTTACACAGCCAAGAAGGGAATCAAACCCTGGTCTCCAGGGTCGTAGTTCAATGCTCCATCCACTACACTACACTACACTGGCTCTCAAGTATTTACTTACTTACTTACTTACTTACTTACTTACTTACTTGTTTTATTCCTTCCCTTTTCTGTCCCTCCACCAAAAGGCACTCAAGGTAAATAATCATGCTAAAATGGAAAATTAAAAACAAAATCATAATTAAGACTTAAAATAAAAGTCAGTTAAGTTGAAGGAAACCAACTCAATTAAAACAACAATAAAAGGCAGAGCATGCCAGCAGTTAAACCCCTTCCAGTAATAGACCAGCTTAGAGTGGCAAGGGGCTGGCAGAATAAAAATGCCTTTGCCTGCAATATCTTATACTAGTTCTTAAAGCAATTGTGTTACTTTTCAGCTGAAACAAGGATTTAGTTACCTGAAGCCATGTTCTTTGTGCACTTTGCTGCCTTGATTTCTTTGGCTTTCCAGACGCTGTGTCATTTGTAGCAGAGTTACTCCGCCCCCCAGCCTTCTTTCATTTGTAACTGAGTGCCACGTTATCATAGTGGGTGAGAGATGAGCAATAACACTGCAGTAAAAAGCCTTATATATTAGTCTTCTGGTTCATCATATGCTATAACTATTTGCTCAGATCCCTAGAAAGGTTTCTTCCAAATGAACTGATTAATTGAACTTTTCTCCCTCTTTGGAATGAAATTAATGCATGCTGTGAACTTCTTGTCTCAGGCATTTTGAGCTTTTATGCTGAGCTTGACAGCACTGAAGATTTTCTGCCCACATAGGTTATTAGGTGCTGCTTATCCTTTAGTTCCACTGCCTGGTGAAATATTAGATAACGAGAAAAGAGCTTATCTTAACATACGTCTGAACTGACAAATATGGCAGCCTTTCAAGAAAAAGGCTAATGCACATGAGGTTCTCTTCCTGACTTAGAATAAGAATGAGCCTGGTACTTGTCTTGTCCCATTGACAATGGTCAAATGCATACAATGTGATTTCCATAGCATCCAGACAGCCTGAGCACCTAATATCTACCTGTCTAGCCAGTGCATCAGCTTTCCTGGTGCAGAGAGCTGGAGTTTGTCATTGAGACTAATTTCTAATGCATTGTGAACATGTCTTTTACCAGCTTGCTTTATCCCAGAGCATACAATGTAAGCTGCATAAATTTGTTTACCTTCGGTGACAAATAACTGTCAGTCACCTTTTATTTTGTCTTTTAAATAGCATAGCCCTCTAAAATTCTTTTAGGATTAAATTTTAATTGCTTCAGACTTGAAGAGAAAGGAATGCTAACAAGACAGTTTATATGTTAGTGACTGAAGAGCACGGATGGGTTTGTATTCCTTTTTTTAACCTTACTTTTATTGCTTTCCATTAAAATAATTAGAAGAGCCTTGGACAACTTTAGCTTAATAGCACAGCATACTTTCTCCCTCTGGTTGGTGCTGCTTATATATTTTGTGTAAATAAACAGCTGAAAGGAGGACAAAATGGGTGCTAAGCAGGAAATTTCAGGACGGCGCATTTCTAGCCATGGTCATCTGTTCCAACAAAAGCTGCAAGGATTCTTATGGTACTTTGCTACTATTGTTATTGTTATTGTTTTTTTTCTTTGAAGTTGGCTTTGATTTATGGCAACTCTATGAATGAGAGACATCCAAGAGTCCTGGTCATCCACAGTCCTGCTCAGGTCTTTCAAATTCAGGGTTATGGCTTCCTTGATTGAGTTAAACCACTAGTAATGCCATTTTTGTTCTTTTTTCCTACTGTCCTGGTTTTAATCCACATTTGTTTGATGATTTTAAAAACCATGTTGATTGATTTAGTGTATTTCTTTAGCTTTACTGTGCTGTCTGATATTATCAGTTCATGGTTTGCGCCCCGCTTTGCTCCTGGTCTTTCTGGAGAGACAGTGGAGCTTTTCTCTCTTCTGCTTCCAACTATATGCACTATTTGATTTCTATATTGACCATCTGGTGATATCCATATATACAGTTGTCTGTTCAATTTCCTGAAAGATATGTTTGCAGTGAACAAATCGTTGGCTTCGTAGAATTCAAAAAGTTGCTATCCTGCTATTTCAGAGCTTTCCAAACTGTGTGTCACGACACATTAGTGTGCTGCCTGCGGTATGTAGATGTGTCTTGCCAACATAATGGGTGGAGTGGCTGGCTCTCCCACTGCCGCAGCAGGCCATACTTGGGTGGAGGGGCTACCTCTCCTGCCAGTGCTGCCCTGGGCCAAGAAAGACCCTGGCAAGGGCGGTGGACCAGGCCCAGGTGGAGGGGCTACCTCTTCTGCCGCTGCCACCCTAGACCAAGGAAGACCCCAGCAAGAGTGGCAGTGGCAGGCCAGGCTTGGGTGGAGGGGCTGCCTCCACTTACTTACTTACTGAATTACTGTGTCACAAAATGATGCATGTCTACAAAGTATATCACCAACATGAAAAGTTTGGAAAGCTCTGTGCTACTTTCCTGATTTGAGGCCAGATTCTCCAACAATGTTTGGTTCTATTCTGTCTCCTGCTTTTGCATTCCAGTCACTTATGATTATCATCATGTCCTGTTTTGGTATGTGGTCAGTTTCTTCCTCAACACCAGGATAGAATCTTTCAGTTTCTTCTTCTTCACCTCCTCCTCCTTCTATGTCTTTCTAGTTGGCATGTATACATGGATTATGACTATATTGGTAGGCTTTCTGTGCAGTTTATTGAGGTAGTTCAGTCAGACTTTGTATTACATCCCTGACTGCTTTTGCCATGTCATGCTTCACTGTTACTGCCACCTCATTTCTTCTTAGATTATCATGTCAAGAGTAAAACACTGTGATTATCTGACTGGATATGTTAATTCCTGTTCATTTTAGTTCACTCACACAAAGCACTGCAATGTTTATACATTCAATTTTCTTATTTTACTGTGTTTAGCTCCCCCTGATTCATGCTTATTACATTCCACAATCCTGTTGTATGCCTTCTGAAGTTTTGGCGTCAGCCTTCAAATCTGGGCATCTCAGTAGCTGAACACCTTTTCAACATTAATGGGTCCAGCTGCATCATTATATGCAGTGGTATTCCTACTTGTCCTTTGATCTTTCCCTGTAGCTGACTGAATGCTCTTTGACCTGCAGGTCTCATCTTCCAACCCCTATCTCTTGCTTCCTTTAGGATTCTCTCACTATAGAGATTTCGAGGTGAAAGACATTCAGAAGTGGTTTATCACTGCTTTCTGTGCAGTACTAACAAGAGTTAGCTAAACTGCCATTGTGGTTGTAAGAGATCCTCCTCCATTGTCACTTCCCACTACTGCTGCTGCCGAATAGCTTCCATTCTGAAGCAGTTCTTTTCTGCAGAGAAAGCTCTTAATTCCTGAAGACGGAACTAATGCATCTTAGTCTAGTATCTGCACTTTGAGCATTCTGCCTTGGGTGATTCTACTAGGATTCTAGATGCTTGAAAGAGTCTAGTTTCCTGCAGCTAATATTCTCCATATCTTTAACACCCTCAAACCCCCTTGCTGTATTTAGGTGTGCATCAGAGAGAGAGTATGTGTGAGGCACCTAAGAGATTAATAAATTTATAATGGCATAAGCCCTTCTGAACTAGAGTTCGCTTCAGGTTTTGTTGGCTGCAGACCACTTAAACTGATAACAGTGGACTCTAGTACACAAAAAGCTTATGCTATAATAAATTTGTTCATCTCTAAGCTGTCACAAGCCTCTTTCATTTTGAGAGATAAGAGACTCTGTTCCTATAGGGATGGGAGATGCTTTACATATTATAGAAGAAAGGATCACCCTCATTGCTACAATGTGCATATGACAGATTTTCTATAACCTTTGGAAGGGAGGCCAGTGTGGCAAGTATGTGAGAAAGATTATCCTGGGAGCACAGGATATTATGTCATGACTGACATGTGAATGACTTGCACATGGACATTTAGTTTATATTTATACCACCTTGCAAAGTTTCCCCAAGGCAGAACTTACTACTGGCTCCTCAGAATCCCAGTGTTTTAAATCATCACTGCTATTATAGGAAGTAAAGAGGAAGGAATAATAATAATGCAATGATTTTGTCCCTTTCTACCACTTACCCATGTAAGTGATAGGTTTTTATGTATGTATCTTACACATGCAGTGATGTATCTTATGTTGCATAAAGTATGAGATTTCACCAAATGTTGGTGATATATTAATAGTTTTAATAGTATGTGCTGAGTTCTCAATTTTGTCTAGGTGCTAAATGGTTTTATTCTGGGTTCAGAAAGGTATTATGGTCAGAATAATGATTTTCTACTACTATTGCTTGCTATCCACAAACTCAACACCAGTGGTATGTTAGGTGCCATATAAGACACACAAGTGCTCATTCTCATTGTTGTGAGCTTCCAGGCTATAACAGATGGACAAAGATAGGGTAAGGAAAGGTCAGAGACTGACAATTAACATAACTTATGTGGATGGAAGGGTTTGGATAGCAATGAAGAAGGAGACAAGATGAAGCGAGGGTTGATCAGAATTGCATTTTCCTTTTGACTGTTATATCCAAAAAAGAAATAAAGTTACTGGAGACAGCTTGACTTGAGTAGTTAAAACTCACTTTGGGAAGTAGACATGTAAATTGTACATGTATGTCCTTTTTGCTGCATACTGTAATGCCAGATATTGTAATATGTGAGTTCTGTATACATCTTGCTCCAATAGAAAATACACAAACCTTTTTTATATGTATCAAATTTCCTTTTTTTTTTTAATCTACTTTTCCTTCCTACTCCATGGTCATTAAGGTAAATTACAGCAATGTTCATATACAGGAATAACCATAATAATGAAGAAACATTCATTCAAACGTGAATTTGAATGTCATTATTTTGCCATTTTTCCATTGTGGCCTTCTTCAAACAAATCACTGTATGACTGAATAAACTGAAATGTGCTTTCTTGTTTGTCTAGGCCAGTGGTTCTCAACCTGTGGGTCCCCAGATGTTTGTGGACTTCAGCTCCCAGAAGCCCCAGCCATTATGGTCAATGCTCAGGGCTTCTGGGAGCTGAAGTCCACGAACATCTGGGGACCCACAGGTTGAGAACCACTGGTCTAGGCAGTGGCCATACCACAGAGCATGGCCTACTGTGTTATTTTATAGCATATACTATACTATCATATACTATGAGACACAGCATGTTAAGTTGAAGCACTACCACTACTTCAGATGCATGCTGTATTTAGGTGGTCTTGGCAGCTCATTTAATCTTTCTGTTTTCTTCATATGGAAACTGAAGTCAGGAGGCCAAAGAGCTCTCTGGCTGAGAATTCTAAACTACCCTTTCCTAAACTACAAACCCCAGAATTCCACACGATGTTGAAAGTGGAATAATAGCACTGTAACAATGCAGTGCAGAAAGACCCTCAGTGACTGAACCTTGAACACTTTTGCATGCAAAGCGTATTGCTGACCACTAAGCTATGGTTTTACCCATGTTACATAGCAATGAGTGGCCAGGGGCTGCTGTTTGAAGAGAACAAGGGCAAGGCTCCTTAGTCTAGAACTAGATATACTGTTCTTTGGATCCTAGCCCTGAGTTATTTTTTTGGAGTATTGTGAAAAGCAATTCATTAATGTTAGCTACACACTCCAAACAGAACATCATTATTTACATGCCTAATGGCATCATTTTTTTCATAGCTGAGGCTCAACATGAAAATGATTAGATGCGTTATAGATGTCTGGATAGATGGATAAAGAACATAATTTATGACAAATTGCCACCATCTCTGCTTCATTCTGCCTCTGACATTAGCAGTGTAATTCTTGGGAGGTGCTGAAAAATTGGAAGGAAAGGGAGACAGATTACTGTCTATTTTGTATCACATCGCTCATAAAATGAAACCGAGAAAGAAAACACAATGAAAGGAAAGGTGCACCTACACTGTAGCAGTGGAAACAAAAATTTGGAGAATGGAAGTTAGAACTCTGAAAGTTTCTCGGCCCAAGAAAATTTAATAGCATGAAACATAGTTCGGTGAATAATAGGAATGCCTGCAGATTTGTGATTAGGAACAACGAACATGAAGTCTTATTCAGAGAACTAAATTTTTGAATTTTCCAGGTTTTTGTGTATGCTGCTCCCTGAAAAAGCACTCTTTCTAATCAATTATCAACCAAGCTGTCCTGTGCATGTCTACTCAGAAGTATGTCTAACTGGATTCAGCTTCACTTTCTTCCTGGTATATAAATGGACAACATGTGGTCTGCAAGTTTGCACGTAGCCCCTGACATAATGCTCCCATATCTGTTGACCCTTCCTTGAAACAGTGTGTCTTCCATGTCTGCCTTCCTGCCTACTTGAGGCAAACTCCATTTCTTTCTCTTCTTCTTGCTGTAGTGTAGGAACGCATTCTGGCAGTTGCCAGAACCACAAGAGAAATACTGTAATTGCTACAAGAAAACTGTGATGCTAGCAAATTCAATGACAGCTGCTAAATTCCAGTGGTGTTGGTGCTGTTGTGGCGCTGGGTTTGGGCTGTGTTTGTCCTAGTATGATCCCAAATGCTGGGAAATTCCCCATTGCTGTGGCAGAGGATTACAGTTAATGCCAAAAGGGGAAACAAACAAACAAAAACAAAACAAAACTAACACACATTGCTTTTACCAAGGAGATATTTCATCTGTTTTCTCTAACTCTCATGAGCAATTTTTTGTCTACCCAAACTGTAAGTGGACCTCCAGAGAGAACAAGTTAAGTTTTGTGCTGATCTCTTCGTCTCATTTTTGCATTTCTTTTGGCAGATGTAGTATACTAGCTTTCTTGAGATTCCTATGGGATAAGACTAGCAAGAAAACTAGTATTCCTTGCACAGTTGCAGAACTGATATGGAAAAATATTCCAGAACAGAGAGAGAGAGAACTGGGTTTTATGAGGACAGAATCGTCAGTGAGTGTGATATTTGAGATAATTGGCAATACTGGTTTGTATTAATTCTACTATTATGCAAGCTTCAAAGGGTTCTGAATAAGAAAGGTGATACATCTAACTGGACCAGTCTTTCAGTTTAGGAGAATATGAATGTTCATACTACAGCTAACTCTTCAGCTAGTTATGTGAGACAGACTGCTTCCAGTGCACTACCTGCTCAGTATTTCTTCACAGATTTCTCACATTTCTTTTTAAACAATAGTTATCTTTACAACAAAATAAGTGGCAAGATCATGTTAATTCTGATTTTTAATAGTTGCATTCTAGTATAAATGGAATTAACATAGATATAAAAATGGGAGTATCAAGAAATGTGGATATATTAGATCTCAAATCATGAGTTTCTTTACACATATGGTTAATTGAAAGTCCTGTCATTCTTCATCAGTAGCTAGTCTTAGGTAGAGCTAATGAGAGCTACAGTCCAACAATATCTTGAGGGAAAACTGTCTACTCCTGCTTTAGAAGAAGTACCCTCCCAACTCTCTAGTTTGGAGGTGAAGATGATGTGGTCCTCCAGATGTCATGAGATGGCAGCCCCCAGTAGCAATGCAGATAGCTGGCAATCACATTTCAACAAAATTTGGAGGGTTGCATTATTCCCACCTCTGTTGTAGTTGCAACCATGGTGTTTGGCTCCAGTATTTGTAAGGACTAAGGAAAATTACAATATTCTATTGCCTTTCCTTATATCTTATCATGGGGGTCAGGGGGCTGGCTAGAGCACACTGCCTGACTTCCCTTAGGCTGTTATTTACTGCTCTCATTTTCATCCAACTCTATGGCTGGGTCAGCTGGGGGATTCTTGGAACTGCAGTCAAAAACAGAGTAACATTCCCTCTAACCTAGATGAGGGGTTCTGATCTGCTACCCAGTTAGATATGTGTGAGGAGATGAGGAAAGATATATTACTTATGCCACATCAGTTGCTGTGTCCCATTCCCTCCACCAGCTGGAAGGTAACCATTAGCAGCAGTCCGCTTATGTAGCTTGTTGCCTGTTGCTCAGTCTTTTCCTTAGAGTACAGGAAGCTCCCTGCTCATGACATTTGGCTTTTAGCTCTTGAACTGTGCCAAAAATGGTGCAAACCATTATAAATAAATGTATTTGGTACAAGGCAATCTGAGGAGCCAGAAACATCATCTTATTCAATCCTTGACTCTCCCAAAGATGCTCTGCCTTTCTTTCCAAAACAGTTCAAGATGGAACAAATCCCTCAATAATTTTAAAGAAAAATGAAGTGAGGCCCGAAGAATGATCTGTTAACATCAGATGCTGCAGCATTACTGAAGCCAAACAGATCTGGTTCTGATTAACAATCTGGATGGGAGTTCATTCAGATCTTTGTAAGAGTAAATATTTTAAAAGCTAAAAGAAAAAAAAAGAAAAAAGGGAGGCTGTATATCCTTCCTTCCTTCCACAGGCTTAGTCCCAACATTATAACAGTGGGTGCATTCCAACTATATCCCTCTATATGTGTAAGACAGAATTTGTATTCTAAGGCGGTATTTTCCCCTAGTTAATATTGTTGCATGTTGTTCCCATAAGCTTTCAGTTCTGTTGCTAAATTTCCCCACCTCTTTTGTGTAGAATTTAGAAGACACCTGTGTTGTGAGGCTCTGGTGTACAGTTTTGTAAGAAGGAATCTGTTGCTGTTGTTGAACTCACTTTTTGACAGCCTTCCCTAAGCAATGAATTGTGACTGGCCTGTACCAACTTCTTGGAGCCAGAATGAATTTTTTTCCCCTGTGAAAATTTGTTATCCCTGACATAAAGCTACTCCTTACTAAGTATTAGAGTCTTGCCAAGTTTAAATTCTTTTAACTTTACTTGTGTGATTAGAATAGATTATTTTAAGACAGAGATGGCATTTTTCACTGTCTCAGTAAAAGAAACCAGCATAATGCTTTCCAAAATATTGTTTTTACATAGAAGCTAAGCTTGGGAAACTAAATATTATCAGTGTTAGAACAGAGTAATAATGAGAACTTTTTGTGACTTTAACAAGTGATTATCTCTCAGGAGATTGCTGGCCTGTTATTTCTCATTGCAAACAGGACTAAAAGACAGTGCAATACTAGAAAATAGCATTTGTCATCTAAAAGTAATCAGCGATCCAATTTTAATAAACATGTGCTTTCAATTTCCAATATGTCTGATGAGATTTCAAACCAAATTACATTCTTGCTTCTGAAACAGAGAATGGTAGTGCTATAGTAGTTGCCCTGGGGCCTCCTCCTACTCATACAGAAAGCAGCTGTAGTCTTGCCATTGATTTTAAATGGCATCCAGATCAGGTCTTTAGCATGCTGTTTTTCTCACCTTGGCTATTTACAACCTTCATATTTCATCTCAGTTCTCCTCCCTGCAGGCATCCCAAAATGGCATAGTTCTAAACATGGCACCCTTTCACTTCAATCTTCTTTATTTCTGGCTTAGATTCATAGACTCTGTTACTACTTCAGAACCTACTTTGCCGTCTTTGTCGGGGGAGAAAGAATCCACTTGTTTACAACTTACAAATTCCTTTCTTTCACCCGTGACCATCTTATTTTATAATGAATGTGTTAAATCCAGCAATGAGTAGATAATGGTTGGGATCCTGTTGGTGCGTTGTGCATTGTGCTGGTGTAGCTGGTGGCAGCAGGAGGAAACGAGGGATGGATGCACCAGACAAAAGCTCTGCTCAAGCTGGCAGACTTTGTCTGTCTTCCCTCTCCATCTCTGAGAAAAGTGCAACCACTAACTTTGCATACTAACAGGATCCCAACCAGTGCATTTCTACCTTAACTATCCATGAAGAATAATCTATTTTTTTTTCTAGATAGTAGGTAAAGATGTAGAATATCAATGAACCTGCCTGATGTTATATGGAACACTAAACAAAGGCATCTTCTTAATCCGCTAGGCAGAATTATGGATGTAACTAGCTAACCAGACCTGCTTTCTTTAAATGGCCTGCCTTATTTAAATTACTGTGAGATTGTAAAGGTTGTTTTCCATTTGAGTAGTATTTGTGTACAGCTTGTCTAGTTTCTACATGGTGGTTTTTAATTCTCTTGACGCTTTTGTTAGCAGCAATACCAACAGCTGTTAAATGTTTGAGTCTCCTACAGACAGTCATATGCTCAGAATCCAAGATTATGAAAGTACTGCATACATAGTTATACTGCATTCTTTCTTCTCCTTTGTGGTTAGAACCGACATTCAGGAGTGGCTTATTGCCATCTGTAATAGCTGTACATGCTTTATACATCTGAGTGAGTCAGGAAATGTTTGTTGTGGTGTGGTTTTTGATTGGCACACAGTGCTGTGAAATGTCTGGTCTGTATCTGTGGCAAAGTTCAGGGTAATTTCTATGTTAGATTGTATGCAATAAATGAGCCAGCTTGGTTTAAAACATTATTATGGAGGGTCTAGATGCCCCTTGTACATAACTCTTGTATTCTTAGCCTGTCATATCTCTCATGGTACTCTATCATTAGAATGAGTGTAAAGATAGCAAACATACTAGATCCAAGCTAGTAAACTCACTGTTCATCACATGAAGTAGACTTGGCTTGGTTAACTGGAACCAAACACCTTCTGGCCTAGACACTTTTACTTTGAGGGAAATTTAGAAGGAACATAATTTCTTGGCTATAAGCCATTGCTGACCAGAAGTGTTAGCCTTGCACTATTTTTGTGTCTTTTAAAAGACAGGTAGATGTGTGAATATTAAGAGCCAGTGTGTGCTTCCCATGGCCACTGGTAGGCCACTGGATAAGCAAAATGCTGGATAAATAGACCTTTGGTAAGATCCATCTTGATTCTTCTTATGTCTTTTATGTATGATATGGTAGCTAGGACATTAGACTTCAGTTAAGGAGACCGAGGTGCAAGTCTGTAGTCAATAATGAAGCTTAGTGGCTTTTTAAAAAGACCAGTGGCTCCCTCCCAGCTTCTTCAGAGCGGAAGATGGTTATATAACACTTTTATGAGCTCTATATAGGAAAAATAGGGCAAGAGTAGAACAAATATTAAGCAATCATTTTATGTGCTTTGAAACAAATGCTAGGAGTGAAGAGAAAACATTTAAAATCTTTAAACTGTTTGGCTTGGAAATGAGTTGCAATGATTTTGTTTGTGGGTGTGTATTACTTCAGTAGGCATTCATGAGAAACACATTGTGTGTACACACATACACATTTACAGATATATCCCTGTAACTGAGACAAAATGTAGGCTTGTGACTCTAGCATCGTCACTTTTCTTCTGCTGTATGATTTTTAACATTTTTGCCTGATGAAGAAGCTAGTGAAGCTTTGAAGGCTTTCGCTGATGCATTAGTTGGCCCAATAATGGTATCACTGTTTAGTGGATTTTTGATTTTGCTGTATCTATAGCAATAGTTATAGTAGTTGTGCTTGGAACTACTTTGGCCTGTCCCAAATGCTACAGAAACCTGTGAAAACTAGTTTGCTGAAAGACCACAACAGAACGCATAAAAAAACAATTATTTTAAAATAGGCAATGATAGAATTACAATACCATCTTGCAACTGTCTGGAAAGCTATTGTCTTTACAAAGCCTTGGACTAAATACATTGATGCATTCTATATATGAGATAACATACTTCAGTAAAGTCACAAAATCCTCATCTTCTGTTGGTTTCTCTGACTAACCAAGTCATCTTATTAACACATAGCATCTATAGTCTGTCACTGTCTGTCTCTTTCATCATGGCTGCCAGATGGTTTGCTGGCAATTTAGTTTAGGCAAGTGAATAATCTACATGGCATGAGTCACACACTATGATCCCAGAGGGACTCATTTTAGTGAAAGAGTGAATACTCCCTTTTGTGTGTAAAATGCTGTTAATGGCTTGTTTAGCAACATATATTTCAACAACTTTGCTTTTAGTTTTTATGTCAAGAATGAATAAGATGCTTCCATATGCAGAGAAGTTGGCACCCCTGCTAGTTCTGGCTCTGGCTGTTTCACTTTCAGTTGTGATATATCTATGAAAGATAATAAATGAAGTGTAGTCTCACGTTATTAATACATTTCTCAGATGCACCTTTTTAAAGCAACTGCTTGCACTGAGTGAAGGAAAACATCAGGTCAGATCCTTCTCTTTGTAGAAGAATCCCTAAGAATGTACTGTATTCCCTTTGTGAATAGAAACTGAGGATTAAAGCTTGATCTTGGACCGTATTAGCTGTGGGTCAAAAAATAAAACAGCATATAATTGCCAAAGAACATTTGTATTGTGAAAATGTTGTGAAAAATATCGTTAACATTATTTAATAGATCTAGTTTTTTGATGATAAAACCTATATGTTCATCTTTAGTATGTGGATGAAGTCATAGGATTATATAAATAAATGCTCCTCCATACAAAAACCAAACAAACCTCCATGTATATATAGGATGCGGTGTAAGGTAAAATTCTCACCTAGTCTTCTATTTGACATGCCAGTTTTCTGTGAATTCATTTGTTTTTGGTACTGTGGAACAATACTGTCCCAAGATCCCTCACTAATAGTTTCTTGTGATATGGGTCTGACACAGGTTTACTTCCTCAGTAAAAAGAACTGGCCACAGAATCCCAGGCTGATTCTCATACTCTTCCACAAGTTTATGCGCATATGTACTCCAGACAAAGTCACACCACAGAGCTTACAGTTTGCCAGAAACAGAGAAAAGGAGAGTTAAATGATAGAGGCACTTGCTTTATTTATGTGTTGTTTTTGCTCTCTCTCTCTCTTTGCATTTTTTTTAAATCTATAGTTTTCCTTATCATTTCAATAGCATGTCATCAGTAGCCAGAGATACTACCAAAGTAGCTAGAATGCGTGAAATGTGAAGATGATAGGAAGAAATCCATTGTCCCAATTTCAGTAAGGTTTATTGTTTTTTTAAGGTTATAGTGGACTTGAATGGACAACTGAATTAGAAAATGGTTGAATTAATGTGAAGTCACTCTAGATCAATGTTTTACAGTTGCCTGTGTAGAATTTTTAATCTGACCCACCCAAATACCTTATTGCTTTAGGGAGATTTGCCTCACATGAAGAGGCTTGATCATGGCCAGTTTATACTACCCGTTTATTTTCTCCTCCATTTCCATTATGCTGTATACATTTGCAATGACAAATTTCCTACTTGTACTTCTCTTCTTTTACATATATTTTTAGCATGCCCTTTTCCCCAAGGAAATCAGAGTGGTATATGTAATTTTGCTCCATCCCCTTATTATCACCACAACCCTATGAGGTAGGGAAGGTTGAGAGGCTTTTGTAATCTAGCAATAAGTGCTGCCCACCCTCTTTTGCCAATTCCAGTCAGATGCTGGCATTTTCAGAACCTGTGATTATATATGCTCTTGCTCCACAATATAAGTCTAGCACATTAAACATGGAAGCCTACATTTTTCTATCTTTACCCTTTACAGTTGTTGGAAAAGTTCTAAAATGGATAGGCAGTTTTCTGCTTAACATTATGATTAACATAGCTAGAACTTTCAATATTCCAGCCACTTTACAAATTACGTCTTGTTAATGGTCACAATTTGTAGGTCATTGCATCCATGTTTACCTGAACTCTGGATCTGAACCCTGAAGTGTCAAACCCAAACTCAACAGTGTTTTGAATGTCCTAAGATGGTAGCCTTGTCAGCTGCCTGATAACTACCTCAAGAGTTACTGTTTAAGAACTGATGGCATTACAAGACAGGTTGGGAATGCACTGAAGTCTGAATCTTAGCTTGTTTTTGATGTATTAGTATTTTGTGTCCTAGGATAATTCATGCCTACATAGCATAAACACACTCAGCTACTCCAACAAGGCACTTAATGCAAGTATACGGCTTGTGGGTGGACCACATGGCTTCTGTGGATGAAGCACAGCTGTGTTTATCTGTGAAATAAGATTTTAGGGGAGATTTAGTCAAGCCTTGGAAGGACTTTTTTAAAATTCAGGTTAGTTTTCTAAGTAGTTACTGATAATGTCAAATGAAAAAGCTTTACAAGTTAATATACAAGCCTAAATACTCTACTTTTTGTTTTAAATCCTTCTTCTAAACTTATTTCTTCTGGCTTCTATTTCTAATCTCCAAGCTGGTGCCATCTGTTTACTTGCTCACACCTAATCACATTAAAACCAAAATAAAATATAATTTGAAATGGGTGGGGAGGGGGAAAGAGGTAGAAGTGCCACCCTTTTTTTTTAAATTTCTTTTCAGCAAATGATGTAATTGTTGTTATCTCCCCCTTGCTGTAGCCTTGGGGTCAGCAACCCATCTCTAGCTGCCGCACTAGCTTTGACGCTCACTGAGGCTTCTTGCCCGATCCATTAAAAAAAATATGGAGATTTGAAGTTTTTAATCAGTGCTTTCCTACATGATTGAAAGAGTTCCAGTCCCTCCCAGCCTCCTCTTTTCTTCTTCGCAGAGTATCTATGCATTCTTCTTCAGAAAGGAAAGGAAGAGAGTAGAACAGCTACTGATCAACATTTGCTTCCTTATTTTTTTGAGCCACAAAGGAAAAACAATGTGTCATAAAAGTGTTGTAAACTTGGGGACTAGAGAAGGGAAGCAGCATTGTATGCCCAAGGGGAGCTTGTGCTGTTTATTTGATTTTTACTCTTCCTTTCTTTGTAAAGTGCAAGGTACCTAACAATCCTGCAATAAAAGCGTAATTAAAATAACACAAAATTATCATTTAGCCCCAAAGGTTTGTGCAATGGTGTTGTAATTGGCTGTGTCCCCTATGTATGCCATTTTGTGAATGGACACACACCCAGACTACTGTCCATGACAGCCATTTTCTGATTGTTCCCATGACACTAATTTAAAATGAATACATGCTCACAAAATGATGTTAGAGACTTCCATCTGTTACTGTCAGCAGATCTTCAACTTTGGGGGCATTGTTTAGTTAGGGGTCATTATTTTTGCTGATTTCTGCTGCAAATACTATTTCTATGTCCATGCCTTCTGTTTTAAATACCAGTGCATACACGTGGGACTGATGTTGTAATAGTAGTAAAAGTTCCAGTGCAAGGGAAGCCCAAGATGGAAGGAATCATTAAACCAAACAATGTTCAGAATACATGTTAAATGTGGCTAGAAAACATTGTATAGTTATTAAGAGCCCATAAAAGCTGCTGTATAATGCTATTGTAGAAAATGAGTCTTGTGTCAGAAAATAAAATGTCAGTGTTGTCCAGAAATAGGATGGTGGTTCTTTCATGTTGCATGTCTGAAGCTCAGTCTTTAATGATGCATTTTGAATCTTCAACCACTTTCCTGTGATTCTCCTTATCTTCTTTTCTACAAAGGCTATGTTGGTCGGCTCACCATTCCTGCAAGTGCTTTAAAAAAACGTTCTGGTCACTCATAGCAAGACTAACTTTCCCCACTTCCATTCTGTGGTGGTGGTGAGCATTTTGATAGCTTTGGCATAGAGCTGTTCATATTTCCTATCAGCAAAGTTGATGTAAGACCTACTCATAGTACCAAACTGCTTCCACCCAATCTTCCTACAGCTTCCTCCATCAAAAGCTCCTGCTTCCTGCTCTACTACATTCCATCCATGGAAGCTTTTCAAAACAGTTGTGATATTTAGAGGTTACCTTTGTATTTACAGGCAGTATATCTCTGAAAATTAGATGCTGGGCTCAAAAAATGTCAGGAAGCTGCTGGAAAAAGAATATTGAGCCAGGCGGGATAGGCAACTGATTTCCTTAAGCAAAGTTTAGTACCAGGCAGAACTAAGGCCTGGACCTTTCCCTCTTGCAAACCACTTCCTCTACAGCTAATTTATCCTCAAAGCAATAATTTCCCCTTCCCATCATAAGGGGAGGAAATCCCATTCACCTCTGCTTGGCCAAATAGCATTTCTCATGCAGTTAGATCCTTTGTAAATTTTTTCTAGCTTAAAGGGCCTTTGAGTTTGGGACTACAACCCAGACCGGGTTTGATCATTCCCACCCTATTCAGCCATGTAAACCCACAAACTCTCATCCCCAGAAAACCCCATGATAGGTTCACCTTAGGATCGCGATAAGTCAGAAACAGCTTGAAGGCACACAACAACTACAACAATTCTAAGAGCAAGAAGGCACTTAAAATAGGTAGTTACTGTTAAGTTGGTAGCCACTTGATGTGCCAGGCAATCCAGTTTTTCTCTGCTGCAGTAACACTTCCAAGGCCAGCTTCCTATCAGGCACACTGAGATGACTGATTCAGGCAGCCGATTTTGAGAAGTAGCACTGGCACCATTCTGGCCGATCCTTGTAAGTCAGTGACTCCCTCTGGAGTACAGAGTTATATGTGACATATGGCCTGCCCTGAGTCCCCTTAGTTGGCCTTTTGCTCTAAGATATGGCAGGTGATGCTGTTCCACCAGCAACACTGAGGCCAGATTCAATTTGGCTTTTGTATGTGGAATGAGAGTGCCATCTTGTCTGCTGTCACAGGTAGCCAGATGTCTTGAGTGTGCCCTGAACTAGCCAGGTTTCTTTACCTAAAAGCCATATGAGGATCCAGCTTCCACCATAAAGCCATTCCCTTACTGGAATAAATTTTAAACATGCACTCCTCTGAAGACAGCAAGAAAAAAATAATAATGACAGCTAAAGTTTCCCTTAAGATGGTAAGTTAGCAAGCTCCAAGTAAAGAGCTGCTTCTGTTTTCTAATTGTAGTAAAATCTGTTTATTCAATTTGTAACCCACATTTCTCCTGCCATGAAACCCAAAGCAGCTAGTAAAATATTAAGAAGCACATAGCACTCTTATCACCCTGAAGCCCAGGAATGCCCTGGAATGCCTTTTAATCCAAGATGTCTGACTTGGATTGTCTGTTCATCACTTTGTATCATCCTGTCCTTTCTCCAGTGGCCATAAGGCCAGGTAGATGGATTTGACTCATTCCATGACAACAATCCAACCCTTTGTTGAATGCGCCCAACAGAAAGTGACTGGGACCAGTTCGGCACCACACTGTTACAGTGGTATTTTTCCACTTTCAACCTCCTCTGGAATTCTGGGGTTTGTAGTTTACTGAGGCCAAGGAGCTCTCTGGCTGAGAATTCTAAAGGCCCCTCCCTAAACGGCAAACCCCAGGATTCCATGGGACGTTGAAAGTGGAATAATAGCACTGTAACAGCGTAGTGTGGAAATGGCCATGGTTTCATGGCCTGACGAAGGGCTCCAATGACGTCGCCGTAGTTCACGTTCAATTGTTCCATTACCAGGGCACCTCATTCCGAAATGCACTTGAAAATAGCTTAATTTTATGTAGGGATTAACAACTGCCCGGTACAGTGTGTAAAAAACCTTTCTAATTCTCCCATGAAGGGAAGTGTGTGGGGGCGAATGATGAATAGCGCGCGAGAGGAAGTCGCTCTGCAAAAACAACAATAAAGGAGGGGAAGAACATGGCAGGTTCAATGTTCTACTGCTTAGCCTCCTTTGAGCTGAATCCTTGTGGTGATGCCCACTCCGCCCCCGGGGTTTCACTCGCGGCAGCCTTAAGAAGTACAGTGCCTGCGTCGAGAGTTGGCCGCCATAGTACCCCGGGGGAAAGAGACCAGCCTTGAGGTCCCTTTTCACCTCCATGCAAGCACTTCCTACGGAGGGGGAGGGGACGGCGGCAACGTACAGCCGCCAGGGACGAGGAGCGTTATGTGTGTGTGCACGGGGGGGGGGTGGCGACTGCAGTAGCGGCGGCGGCGCCTCTGACACCGACGGGGGGAGAGAGCTCACTGGGGAAGGGCCTCTGCGAGCCGCTTCCCAATAGCTGGAGTCTGCGTGGGGCCGGAGGGAGGAGGGAGCCCCGCGGAGGGATAAAGCGGCGGCGGCGGCGGCGGCGGCGGAGTTGAGGGCCGCGTTTGGGCACCGAGGGAGTGACGCACGTCGCGCCGGAGCAGAAATGCGGAAGAGTGAGAACCCTCTGAAGTGTCCGTTGGGCTTGGTTTAAAGAGCGGAGCGGCCACGGCGGCGGAGCAGTTGCGTGCGGGAAGTTGGTAAGAGCGGCGGCGGCGGCGGCGGCGCTTCCCTCGGCTGTCTCCCTCCTCCCCTCTCCACCTTGCCCTGGTTCCTCCCGCGTCGTCTTATTATTATTATTATTCTAAATTTACGTTTAATTATTAGCCTCCGTGAAATGGAATCGGTATGATCGAGGTGGATCTTTTTTTCCCCTTTAAAAAAAATCACTGTTCTTCTCTCTCCATCCGCTTTAACTGTTATTTCTGAGGGGGTGAGATTGGCTTAAACAGAGAGCGCGGTTTCCTGCGCGGGGACCACCGGGGGGCTTCCGTGTCCCGACTGGTGGACCTCAAGCGCGGGGGCTGAGGGGCGAAGAGGAGGCGCGGCGGCGGCGGCGGCGGCGGCGGCGCCGCCGCCTCAGGCCGGGAGCATGAGAGGCCTCGGAGGAGAGGCTCTCCCTCGCCAGCTGCTCCCCATCGCGGCGCTGCCCTCCGCGGGCCCTTCCTGGGCGCTGGGGGCCTCCTCTTGCGGTCGGCGCGGCGTCTAGCGGCGGCGGCGGCGGCGGCGGCGCTCCGTCCCGCCGCCTGTCGAGGGAGAGTGCCGGCCCGCCCTCCCGCCGCAGCGCCTGTGGGAATCCCGAGGCCATTGCCCGGCTGCTGCTGCTGCTGCCGCTGCCCGGAGCCCGCGGCGATGCCCTGGACACCCCACAGCGCCTTTCCCCGCGGAGAAGGACCCGATTATGTCCACTGACCAGCTTCACAATACGACTTTACAGGATGCTCAGTTGAAAGACCTGGTTTTGGACAGAGGTATTCCTCCTTTCCTTCCTTCCTTCCTTCGAGGTGTGGAAGTTTCGCTGTGGATTTCCCCCTTTCATTCTCTGCTCTGAATTGTACCCTTTACTTCTACGTTTTGATTTCTCTTGATCTCTTCCTGTCCTGTGCTTAGGTTATTTTTTTTTAAAAAAAATTTTTAGTTCTCTGATGAGAGAATGTCAGTATCATAACCTAATGCACTGAGCTCCCTTCCAGATTATTGACTTTTCAGACGTCCTTGTTCATGCCTTCTCAGAAGTAAGTCCTGTTTTGTTCGGATTCAGCACAGGCAGGATTTTAACCTCAATCATCATGTCATAACTTGCACTTAAGTTTTCATTCTGTGCCGCTTCTGTGTATGTTTGTAGATAATAATTATAGCTTTCTGTAGACCTAGGTGTTTATACTTTTCAAGGTTGAGGTGTGTAGATATGTGAAAATCGAGGTATCTGTAAACCCTTTGGATGTGTTCTTCATAGTAGCAGACTGATTTTGTACATCTGATTATTTTGGTGTACAAAACAGTAGATTCTTGTGCTTTTTATATTATCTCCTTGTGTTCAAATTTCTCACCCCCATCTCCCCAGACACTTCCAGACGTTAGGGGGGAAATTTTTGTAATAATACATCTTCTCTTTTATTGTGAACTTATTTTCATATAGACCACTTGCTAAGAATAAGAATAATAATGATGATGTTTATTTATAGCGCCCTTTACACCAAAGGCCAGAATATTGACATATACAATCAGGGCAAGACAACACAGAACACCACAACAAAAATTTCAGAGACTTATAAAAAGTGTTGATTTTATTACCTACCTTCATTGCCATGGGAGAAAATGTTATAATTATGCATACATATGAGTCTATACACACAAAACCATTTTTTTTTAAAAGTCTTCTCTTACTTTGTGGAAATAATCCCAAGTGTCAGGTTTTGGACTACAAGTAATTTCTCGTTTGTTTTAGAGCTCAGAGGCAAATAATGTGATGAAATTGGTGTGTAGAAAGGAAGCTCTAGATTTTAAAAAAATCATAATGCAACTGAAGATGTAGCTTTGGAAATGAATTCATATCCTGTTGATGAAGAATGACTGAATATGGGTCACTAAGTACACACCTCTCTTGCGCTACTGCTTATGTTAATTCTTTTGTGTGTGTGCATGTATGTACCTTTCAAGTTGCTTGTTGATTTATGGTGACTCGATGAATTTCATAGGATTTTTTTAGGCTAATAATACTCAGATGTGGTTTGGCAGTTCCTTCTTCTGAAATATAGCCTACCACACCAGGTTTCCATTGGCGGTTTCCCATCCAAGTACTAACCAAGGTTGACCCTGCTTACCTTTCAAGATCATAGACAGACCTCTTATATTTTTCTCCATCTCATCAAGATGCTTTTGAATGACTCTTAGACTCCTTTTCATAGCACAGACAAAAGTTTAAAGACAGAATGGCATGGATATCCCCACCCTCAATCCACAAATGAAAAGTTTTGAATTGGCATACTTTCAGATTGAACTGTCCCTTCCCCACTAATGGTTAAGTAGCTCTTCTTGTTCATAGGAAAAGAGGAACTGCCCTTCTGATGCAGTTCTGAAGACTCTATGTGGCGGAAGCAAAAGTAAGGTCATTCTAGCCATCACGTACTTCTAGGAAAATCTAAATCAACTTTGTACATTTATCTTTCACAACTGTTGGTCATTGGACACAGTAATAAAATATATTTGAGCCAAATAAATACTTGGGTTATTGGCTTCTGAAATAATTGGCCCACTGGAATCCTGTCATTCAGAAATGTTGCAATGTTGCTTTTAAAACCTCAGACTTGTGCCCTTCAAGGAAAATCCCACTGGGCACAGGAACCATGGGTTTATTTTATACTGTGTTGTGACCTAAGTGCACTGACCTAAGGGGGAAAAAAACCTACTCTCTTAAACAGACATGTGGAATTTGTGATGTAGGAAAGTGAGAATCTGTAACAATCAGAATTAAAATAATTTACATGTAACATTAATGGCTTTAACGTGGGGGGAAGAAAGAAAAACTATAATTAAAAAAAACAGTTTGAGTGTTTTCTTCATCACACATAATGAAGTCCTTTTCATATTCTCTTAAACTGAAAATAATTCTTACGGCCTGCAGTGAAGTTATAAATCGTTTTTATCCATGTCTTACTCTGGGTAATGCTACCTCCTGCAAGTAACGTTCTTGTATCTTCTAGTACTCGTGAAGGCGATGAAAGTTGTTTTAAAATACTGTTAAGATTATTCCTTCCAAAAACAGAGGGAGACCCTCCAGAGATTTTTATTTATGTTGTTATATTTTATCCTTTTCACATTTGTACTTGTAACCCAACCAGGTGGATAAGAAGAGTGATGATGTATTCTTCAGCTTTTTATGCATTTTTTCCCTTGAAAATGCACGGTTCTTTGCAGGCTTAATTCTAGTTTTCCTCAAATTGCTATAATCCTGAAAATACGCAGGGGTCATTCATTATTTTTGTGTATTATAAAATTCCTTGCAAGGAAAAGGTTATGATTCATTAGAATGTCAGCGTGTATTGTTGAATACCTTTTTACCTGTAGCATCTATCACTGTCCCAGTGTAAGGATAGCCAGAGGCATAAAAAACAGTCTAAAACCTGCCTTGCCCACCTTGATTGTGGAACTCACTCAGAGAAAGTCTAACTAGCTCCAACCTTGTTTGTTTTCTGGCAGGGGACAAAATTGTTTTCTCTCTCACCTTTGTTTTTTTAACATTAGGCTTTATTAATTTTTGAAAATGTTTTAAAGAATTTATTGTATTCTACTTTGAAGATCCTATTAAGGCAGAAAAGCTATTGATAATCATAAATAATGCACATGGGCGTGAATTTTACATACAGTCAGGCCTCCATATCTGCAGATTTGACTGTCACAGGCTTGGTTATTTGTGAGTTTATCCAGCCCCTCCCCTCCCCTCCGATACTTCTTTTCTGGAGGAACCTTCCCTCTTGGTGGCTCTGATCAAGCCACGCAGCCCTTTAAAAACCTGCCTCTGCTCCTCCTCCTCCTCCTCCTCCTCCACCAGCTGTTGCCTGGCTAGCTAATATGGACAACTCATAGCCTGATTCCTCAGCATCGCAAACCCTTTCACGATTGCCCCACACAAACCCAAGAAAGGAGATGGCTGTGAGAGAGAGAGTACAAGGCCACCATGCCACCCCCTCTTCCCTCTCCTTTCTCTGACTTGGTTTGAACCCTGGGTGTCTGTTCTCCCCACCGTGCCTTGGCCCCTTTCCCACAGACACATACCCACGTTTTGATATTTGCCACTTTTCCACTTTTGTGGGGGTCCTACACCCCTAACCCTAGCAAATGTGGAGGACCATTGATGTGCTTTTCTGTTAATTTGAATGGCTAAAGGTGTGATCCTTCAAGATTAATGATGTGACAAGTTTGTCCCAAAGTGCCATAATTTTAATTGATGCATTAATTGAATCTGAGGCATGTAAAGCAATTATCATGTCTTCCAAAAGGAAAACATTTGTAATACCCTCGGGCATTTTCTTTAATCTTTAAGACTTTTTACGGGCACTGTGACTTTGTAAAACTACAGTGACTTTCTAGGTTAATCTCTCATCACCATGGTTTCGCTGCAAAAAAAAAAAGTCACTATGATCCAAGCAAAAGCAGTCCTTGTTCCTTTTTTCTTTGTTGCCTTTAATGAGAGCTTTGAGTATTCAGGGTTTCTTTTTCTTCAAAGAAGCCCTTCTGGTTATTAACCTTCCTCTAACATTTCCCAGTTTGGGTGCTTCCATGCTGGTGGTAATATTGGCAAATTCATTATGAATAACTCCATAGTGATTTCAGCATTCTGAGAGTGCCTCTGTGTATATGCCTTTCATTAGCCTGTGAACTTACAGCAACCCCATGAATTTCATAGGCCTTTCCTGGAGAAGGAATACTCAGAGGTAGTTTTGCCAGTTCCTTCCTCTGAAATATAGTCTGCAGCATTGTAGATCCATTGGTATCCATTGGCGGTCTTCCATCCAGGTACTAGTTGACCCTGCTTAGCTTCCAAGATCAGACAGGATCTGGTGCCTTCAGGGTATTAGTACCCTAATGCTGCAGTTGCTTTGCTATAACTCCGTGTTCTTATAGCTTGGATTCTTATAGAAAATATATTTTCTTTTTATTTGTTCAAGCTTGCAGCTTTACATAGCTTTACATATCCAGTCAAGTGAAAATTGCTTCTGCAGTACAGCTATCTGGAAAAGTCTTTTATATAGAGAAGTGTCAATTTATTTGCTTATGTCAGAACTCCAGCTTTAAGTTTGATAGACCCGAGAAGCTTCTCTAAGAATTCCAACTTTTAAGTATCATACGCTTAGATATTAACAAGAACAGCAAATGTTTCTTGTACTCATAGACACTTCAGCAAAACACAGATTTGAGAAATGCAGAGCATACCCATTGCAGTATGTATCAGCTTTGCCTAGGTTTCTTCCTGGTGCCTCATAGGATGAGATGTTTAACCTGTTTGCAATAATGTGAGGCAGTTTTGAATCTTGAGTTTGTTGCTGAATCACTTCTTTCTCTAAGAGTTTCTCTCAGGAAATTAATGTTTCTTCAATTTTTCTGTTAATATTGCCTCAGTTCTCCAGTTGATTCACTATATATTTTCCAAGATGACTTACTGAAGGCACAAAAATAATTATATATAGGTCTGGAATCTCCAGGGCAGCACCACATTGTCAGTAGATACCCCTACTGACAGTTGCCACTGCTTTTTGGTTTTTTGTGTATTTTTTATGGTTTTGTTTGTTTGTTTGTTTAAAAAATTGCTAGGAAGGTGATGTGTGGTAAAGCACTAGCCTACAGGATCATTTCCATTCCAAGGAATGCATCTGGACCCCACATTTTTAAAAAATGTGGATGAATGGATCTTACACTTTATTCTGCACAATGTTAAATATTGTTGTGGGAAGCCAGAAAGGGTGGGTAGAAAATGAGGGGTGTTTTTTCAGAGGTTGCCTATGTGAGACTGTACATGTGTAAGTTTCTTCAAGTACTTTGCTTCCTGTATATTGGGTAACTTTTTGAAGTGATGGTGATAATATCCTTGTATTCAGCATATCCCTGTATTCAAGGATACTTTTATTTTTGTCTCAAGCATCTTCAGTGTGCCTTCTGTGGAAAGGGTATTAGAGAAAAAAGGTTTATTCAAACCAGTAGGTTTCTGTTCTGGAGTTCTGTGGCATACCATCAATATTCCAGGTGTACTTATTCCCCCCACAAAAGTTGGGAACCTTACTCTAGAAGATATCTTTTATCCTGAAATAGCCCAAAATCTATGTTTGATTTCAATCTGTTTCCTTAAATTATTGTGAAGATCTAGACTTGGCAAATTGATCTTCAGGAAGGAAAAATACTGAATTTTGTGATGTTCTTCATTATTAATCAAAATCTGGAAAATGATGAAGGACCTATTTCACATATTTGGGAGGGAGGGAGGGGATTCTCACATGGAAAGCAACATAGTTGTTTCGAATGTCCTGTTCTAAGTGCTGAGTGCCTGCAGAGTTTTGGTCGGTAATGTGCCGATTCCCAAATGGAAAAACAGAGTGGTGAATTGTTAAAATGCTACCCTCTTGGCTTTCCCCCCCGTCCAGAGCTTTTTGATAAGATCTTTGCTGTAGAAAAATAGTTTTTCTTGAATAACTTGAGCAGTCTGCATTCATTAATAAGTGATTATTTTGGGATAGCTATTAGTGGTTCTACATCTCTTGGGTTTTTTTTTTTAACATACTGGTGCATCCCCTTTTGTCTGGCTCAAATGTAACACTTTTCTCTCTTTCTCTTTCTCCCTAGCGGAACTAGAGTTTGTTCAGATTATCATCATAATTGTGGTGATAACTGTTATGATAGTAGTCATCATCTGTTTGCTGAATCATTACAAAGTGTCAACGAGATCCTTCATCAGTCGGCAGAGCCAAAGTAGAAGACAAGAAGATTCCTTGCAGCCGGTGAGTTTAAAGCTTTTCTATATTCGTCTCCTTGACTTAAGGAATGTCTCTTTTCTGTTGTGGCCACTTTGTTGCTTATAGAAAAATTGTTGCTCACCATTAACAAGGAAAGGTGGTCATTTCTTTCATTAGGTCTTCATATGTTAGCTGTAATAAGTGATCCAGCAAAACATAACTTTTTCTACGTGGACATACCACTTTTTTGTTTTCTTCCAGGAAAGGGCACTAATGCCAGAAATGTCAGAGCTTTTTTCCTACCTTGATTCTTTCTTGCAGGTTAGCGCAGTTTTAAAATGCACCTACATCTTTGTAGATTCTAAAGGATTTCTTTGATACCACACTTTTAATTAATGTACGTCTAGAGGCATTCACTGGACTATCTTTTGTATCTCTGTCACCATCCTGTAGATCAGTGGTTCTCAACCTGTGGGTCCCCAGATGTTCGTGGACTTCAGCTCCCAGAAGCCCTAAGCATTGACCATAGTGGCTGGGGCTTCTGGGAGCTGAAGTCCACGAACATCTGTGGACCCACAGGTTGAGAACCACTGCTGTAGATAGTCTGAGATAGAGCCTTAAGTCAACAAGCTTCATGGCCAGTTGTCACCTGAAGCTGAGTTTCCCTAATCCAACTCTCTAGCTCAGTGGTTCTCAACCTGTGGGTCCCCAGATGTTTGTGGACTTCAGCTCCCAGAAGCCCTAGCCACTATGGTCAGTGCTCAGGGCTTCTGGGAGCTGAAGTCCAAAAACATCTGGGGATCTACAGGTTGAGAACCACTGCTCTAGCTGTTTCACTTCACTCTTCAAACAGTTGAAACCATGTATTGAGGAAGATACATGAGCATCCCAATGGTGGGTCATCATTGCTGCTTAGTTTTGCTGAATTAGGGACACTTTACTGATTTAAATGTTTTAGCTGTCCTTTTGAATGGTACTGTGGCATGCTGAATTAATCACTTTTTGCTCATGGTGACTAAGTTTCTTGAAATATTACAGAAATGAAGACCTGCTGGTTACATAAAAAGAAAAAAAGTTGTTGGCACAAGCTTGAGGAGTGATTTGGGCTGTGGAAAACAGTTATACAAGTGATAAACTCAGTATGACATATGAAAAGGTGGTAGCAGAAGTCCTTTTTCCTCTTGTTAAGACAACTCCTGCTATAAGGAAAAATATATGAAATAGGTGTGACTTCTCTTAAGAGAGCCTGTAAAAAAGCAAGGGTAGCCTGCTTTCGTCCCTGGGAATCTGTGTGGCTTCACAGTCTCCAAAAAGAAAAAGTGGCTGGAGTTCCACTTCTCATTTTGAAAAGTGGATATTTGATATTAGATAAGAGCTCTCCTGTACTGCTTATTTACTATGTGAGATGCTGAAGGCATCCACAAGGGGAAATTCACCCTTTTGGGTCCAGAAAAGGGACCATCCAGGAGAATGGGGGAGTGCAAAAACAGCCATGAGGACCACATGCAACCGCCAAGTCATACTGTGTCCGCCTCTGATAGTAAGTTACTAATTTGGTTTATCTTAGAATTCATCTTTTCTTCTGGAAAATAAGTCAATATGAATATGCAGTCAGCCCTCCACATTCACTAGGGTTGGTGTGCAGTGTCCTTGGAAAGCGGAAACATTGCAAATATCAAAGTGTGTATGTGTGTCTCTGTGGGGAGAGGGGAGGGAGAACAGACACCCAGGATCCAAACCAGATCAGGGAAGGGAGAGGAAAAAAATGGGTCAGCAGGGTGGTGCTATACGTTCTCTCCTTCCTTGAGTGTATGGGGGCATTGAGAGAAGTCTGGCTGTGAGCTGTTGTTAGCTGGCTAGGCAGCTGCTGGTAATAGTGGTGGAGGACCACCAGAGGAGAGTTTTTAAAGGGCTGCACAGCCTGACTGGAGCTGCTGAGAGGGAAGGTCCTCCCCAGAAAAAAAAGCACCTGAGGTTGGGGGCAGGGGTTGGAGAAATCCACAAATAGTCAGATCCATGAAAATCAAACCTACAGATGTGGCGATACAACCATATACATATTTGTCAATTAACTCTTATACTCATGCCAAGCAGTCATTTTAGAATTTCTTTGTCTCTTTAGAGAGCTATCCTAAAAGTTAAACTCTACACCCTTTTTGACTGAGAGAAGGTGTGAATATCCAGTGATCATGTCTAATCGGTCTACTTAAGTTTTGGATAACTATAACTCTTAAATTGGTAGTACATCATATTGGCTGAATTTATCAAAGTTCCAAACGTAGTTGTGGGGAAGGACATTATGTGTCTGCCTCGGAGTGTAGTGGAGTCTCCTTCTTTGAAGGTTTTTAAGCAGAGGCTGGATGGCCATCTGTCAGGAGTGCTTTGAGGGTGTTCCTGCATGGCAGGGGGTTGGACTGGATGGTCCCTGTGGTCTCTTCCAAGTCTACATTTCTGTGATTCATATCCTGATGTCTGCTGACAATTAATGCCTGGAGGCCACTACAGGTTTCTTGGCAGTGGAAGCTTCACAATGAAAACCCATCAATTACCAAGATTTTAAAAATACAAGATACCTGAAATAAAAATACTAATTTTCTGTTCCCATGAGAGAGTAAAATTTCATTCTTTCACTCAGAACCTCTGACTTCAGTGTAGGTAAATTGAGTAAGTAAAGGCAGAGTTTGCCTTTCCCCACTCTGTTTTTAAAATGTATCTGTTTTGTAGTTTTCTCTTTATCTCCATTTTGTGTTGCTGTGCCAGTACTTCATTCTTGTTGTTGTTGTTGTGTGCTTTCAAGTTGTTTCTGACTTATGACAACCCTAAGGCTAACCTGTCATGGGATTTTCAGGGGCTAAGAGTGTGTGACACTCCCACGGTCACCCAGTGGATATCCGTGGCCAAGCAGGGAATTCAACCCTGGTCTCCAGAGTCATAATCCAACACTCAAGCCACTACACCACAGTGGCTACCAGTGTAGTTTTTTGTTTTTTTTTACAGTGTAACATGTTTTACTATCTTCAATAGAACAAAATATCCTGTTTGAACTGTTTTGAACACAGTAGCCATAAGAAGTAAACTACCTTATAGAGTATCCACATCATTGATCCATCTAGTCTGGTATTTTCAGCTTTGGCTAAACAGTGGTTTCCAGGTGGTGGTCTTTCAGATTCCTGCTGTCTGAAAGCTTTTTATTGAGGGATGCTGGAGATGGAACCCGGGAGCTTCTGCATGAAACACTTGCTTCTCAGCACTGAGATAACGTCCCAAGACAAAATAGATGAAGGGCTGTCTCTGAGCAACCTCCGTTTACTTACAGGATTCACGTTATCTGCCTGTTTTGCATTTGTCTGTGAAAAGGAATTGACCAAAAGAGAGTGCCCTAAGTCTTTCCTTGTATCCTCAGACTTGCTATTTATTGGCTTGTGAGGAATGAAGGAAAGGAATTATGCTGCAGTTCAGTGGCAATGCAACTACTTTGTTAGGGAAGAAGAGGACAGAAGCAGAAAGATTTCTTCTTGGTAACTGCTGAGGATTGGAAGGGTTCAGGGAATAGAGGAAGTGGTAGCTGAAAGTGACCAGCATGAGAATCTCTGTTGTGTCTTCTCAGTTCTGCTTTAAAGCTGCTGAGAATTTTCTTCATGCACTTGCTCATTGAATCCTTGCATTAGGGGGAAGAACAGTTGTGCCAGCTAATCTTCTCTTCACATCATGCGTACCAGGCTACCTTGCTCATGGATGTTGGCTTCTGCAGCATGCATGACTGCTGAAAGGAAGTTTCTGTGTATACAGCATGCAAAGTGTTCCTCCATGCAGACATGCTGAATGCCCAGCATAATGTTGCATGACCAGATGTTTTGAGAGCGGAGCAAATTGGAATATGCAACAGTGAGATTGGTACAATTCATGCATCAACATGCAATTTTACTCATTCAGTTTCTGTTGGTTGGGCTCTGATCACAACACGTGTCCTTGACATGAGTGAGCTTCAGCTAGTCTAGAGCTGTATGCTGATTCTAACAAGCATCAGACAAACAAGCCAGCACCCACCTGCATTTCTCCGTATTTGAAGACATCAGTAAGTGGAAGCAGAATGGGCTCAATGTATAAGAGGAGAAAAGGAGATATATTTCAACATGCTAAACAGATGGTCTTTTATTTGCTAAAATGCCTGTAGATCTCTTAAGGCCTTCTTCTGGAATCAGCTTCAAGTTAAAGCTACAACAATTTCTTAGGCAAGAATTCCCAAACCATTTACTGGCAACAGAAGGCTTTTTGGCAAATAAAAAACAAACTTTTCATTTCTGTTTTTCTCCTGTAGATTTCGTTGGTGGTTCTCCAGTTTTTGCTCTTTGTGAATACATATGAGGAAATAGGGAGTGTGTTAAAATATGCCGAAGTAGTACTTGTACTCTTTTTCCTGGTGTGTATCATTCATACATCAGCTGTGGAATCCAGATACTTCCATGTTCTGCATATGGAAAACTGTACTCTTAGGGAGGCAGGTTTTAACCTTGGTTACTGTTTTTTTCAGTAAGAGGTCAATCTTGTAGTCTTCTACCTACAATGGTCTGTAATAGTATAGGCAGGAAAGTATATTAAACGCGGTTTTGCCACATTTCAGATTCTCTATGGTTCTTGAAAATGCCGGCCAGCCAACTCTTGTTAGTTCCATTGCAGATTTTAGAAGGGTAAATGATAGTTTGACTTGCTAGGCCCTCCTAATAGTAACTGCAAAAAAGTCTGTAACTGCTGCGGTGAAAAAGATACCTGAGAGAAGAAATATTTACTGTAAGCTTTTTTGGACTCTAGTCCACTTCACCAGATGCAACTGTAGAGTGTAAAAGCTTATGCCAGGATTTTTGTTCTCTCAGTTAATCTCAAAGGTGCTACAGGATTTCTTTTTAATTTTTATGCTGATACAGACTAACATGCTTAAGTATTGAAATATAACAGTCTGTTTGTTAGCTGCACATTTAGGATCCTGCTTTCATTCTCTGCCAGTTGCAGTCATTTCTGAAGCAACTATATCGTTGTTTGGTTTTCCCTGGAGATAGTGCTTCACCATGACCTTAGGTACCTTGTTACCGTGAAGCTTGGAACAACAGAAGCGTGCTGATGCTGCTGAGTGCAGGGTAGCCATGCTCTCTGAACAGTTCTGTATTACCTTTACTTAAACATGCAAAATAGATAATTTTTCTAACAGACAATGCTTAAACTTTTCACTGTCACTAACAGCTATCTAAAGTATAATGATCACAATTGTTATCTTAACTGATTGCTAATCTAAGATAGAGGGATAAGTAGGTTACTGTATCTAAAGAATTAGAGAAGAGTAAAGGCCAGTTAATATATGTTTATTTTTCACTAAATTGTTATTTTTTTTATATTATCAGCTTCCTGAAAAATTCTGCAGTGAGGAGTGGTAACAACGTATTGTTTCATACAAACAGCCTGCAAGAATAACAGATAACTAACCAAATGAAAATGAGGGAATGGAAGGTTGAGAAACACTTTCTAGGATTTGGCTTGATGATGTCAGGTTTCAAGTTTGGGTAAAACATCTGTGAGAGCTCTGTTTCTGTTGCCTAGTAGTATTTTTGCAGTGGTGATAAATAATAAAATTGGCTGACAAACTCAAGTAGTTTGTGCTCCCTTCTATACTCTCTTGCTTTAAGTGATGTATGTGGTGTAGTTTAAAAGAACTTCAGGTTTTTAAAAGTTGCTGCCTTGTCAGAGTTCATGTTTTCCATAATATTTTTTCCCAAGTTACTTCAAAAAAAAAAAAGTTTCACTTGGGCTTTTCTTATTCTGTCAAACTTGCAGACATGAGCTTGCAACTGAAACTTTACAGTATTTTTCAAAAAACCCCTTGATGAAAACTTTAAAGGAGGAATTCACATTAGCGTTTTTATATACAGAGACCTCCCAATTTACATTTTGACAGCAATTCTTTCTCTGCGTTTTAGAAGGTTTCTCTAAAACTAGAACCAGAGGAAGAAATGGAGCTGTGAAATTCTAGTGACATAGTCAGGCCTTTCAAACCAAAGTGAGTTTGAAAAGTTGTTGTTTGAAGCTTATGAATTGCCACAAGCCTAGGTGCTTGTGGTGGGTTATAGCACTTCTCTAGAGCTCTTTTTTTTAAAAAAGCACAACATTCCACAGCTCTCTGTTGTGATTGGTACCACCTCATAATTCCAGTTGATCATTCCAAACAGACATATTTTTGCGGCTCCAGTTGCTTTTCTTCCTGCAATATCACAGAATCCCCATCCACAACTAGATGCTAGATATGTTTATCACAACCTCTCTCTGTTCCATGTGTTTTCGGTTCTCACTCGAGCTTCTGTTCATTTGATTTTTTCAAGGAGAGGGCAGTGGGCAAAATGGGAGGCTGTAGTGATGACTGTTCTACAAAATCATTAGTTCAATTACTTATTTTTTAAAAGCGTGTACAGTCATTGCTCAAATTTCTCATAATGTGGTGATTTCCATTGGAGCCTGTGCTTTCATTTTGCAGAGTGGGACAGCAGGTTGTAAGGCTGTTCCATGGGGAGGGTCCCACTGCTGCTGCTGTTTCGTCCTTCCTTACCACTGCTCACTTACATGGAAGCTGTAGTGAGGAGCACATGCTGTCTGCTGCTAACTCATTCTCCTTCCCAGCTGCCCACTTTACTTGCTAGAGTGGCAGTCTCTCTGTCTCCCTCTCCTTTCTTTGCTTTATTCATGGAGCCAGCAGCTCCATCTCCTTGCTCGCTTGCTCTCTCTCTCTCTCTCTCTCTCCCTCCTCACCCTGTGTAAGGAACTGTCGGCAACTCAAAACAGTTGGTGCATCCTTATGTTGAGCTGGCAGGCCAGTCAGTTGTGGCTTCTAACAAAAGCAGACATTTGAGGCTCAGGAAAGGAGAGGAGGAGTGTGTATGCAAGCACACACAGGGCAATGGCACATATGTGAAAATGTGGCAGGAAACAGCTGCAAATATGGGACAATGGTGTTAGGGAAACTTGTTTGCCACTGATTTTATGCCCCTCATCTGCTTGTTATTGCAGTCATGTTTATAAAGGAACGCATGATCATGGAAGCCAGTTCCATGCTTGAGCCATTACTATTCTCCAGTGGTTCTCAATCTTTGGTTCTCCAGATATTTGGGACTGATCATTGGCAAGACTGACTGGGATGTCTGGCAACTGCAGTTCAACATTTATGGAAGACTAAAGGCTGAAGCCCACTGTTCTACTTTCATTGTTACAACCTTGTAGATTCCAGTGAGCATCCTGTTCTGAATTTCTTGCATGATAGATGACTAGAAAGACATCTCTGTCATTTTGTTGGTGACAGAAGTGCAAATAAAATGATGATTAAAAGTAATGATAACTGCCACCCCAGAAGAACCGGAAGAGGAGTGAGGCAGAGGAACCAGACACATGTTTGCATAATGTTTGCATAATAACTGATAACTAACTAGAGCAAAATGCAAAATCCAGATAGGAGGAAGAGTTTCCATTTCTCTTCTGCCTATCACAAATGATTTTTTTTTATATGATAAACAAGGTTAGTTAGATGAAAAACATTAACTGGCCCAAGTTTTTTGGATACTGAAACACCCCACCCCACCCCTAGCAGAGAAACATGGGTAAGACAACAGAGAATAATGCGAAATCTGGCTGGATGATGCCATAATCTGCCAGGAAGCATTTCTAAACTGGAAGAGACTTGGTTCTGCCTTTCCTTTAAGGTGGTGGTTGTGCATGGATGGTCTGGCAGAATGTTAAAAATATTGTAGACTAGTATTTTTTCTTTTAATGAGCTGAATCGTTATACTTTTAAAGTGTTAATTGGCCAACTGAATATATCAAGCTAAAATTCCCTGCGTACGATCTTAAAGATGCTTGCCACTGTACGCCTTTGTGGAATTTAAAGGCATACCATAATAAAGGCAGAGTGTTTTCTTTATGGATGTTGCATAGTCTTGATCCTGATTTTCCACCTTAGGTGTTAGATACGCATCTGTAAAATATCTCTTGTGAAATATAATTATTTCTGCTTTGTCTGCTCAGTAAAGAAAATGAAGTATTAAATATGAAAAAACTGTAATAATAAATTGTAGGTTTTTTTTTTTTTACTTCCATTAAACTGTTAGGGAAATGCTTTCATTTTCCTCACATGTTGACTCCTTCCCATCCCGAATCAATTACTTGTCTTTTACAGAAATTCATCAATTTTTGTGAGCAAAACTCTGATATTTTGACTTGGTCAAATATTACTTCCTTGCAAATCTTGAACATATTTAGAATAGCCTGCCTCTTCTAAGGAAGTATACCCATTACTCGTATTATTCTCTCAAGAGGAAAAATGATATGGTGTTAACTAAATCGTAGGTCTGTCTACTGTTCTCTAGCCTAAAGGACCACCGTACTGTAATAAGGAGAAAAGCACATACCTTGTGTGCAAGGGCAGTATTCAACATATTCAGCCTCTTGTTGCCATCTAGTGGCAACCATAAAAATAACATTTAAACCTCTTGACAATGGAGTGAATTTTATCAGCACAGCTTATGTATCTAAACATATGTCTGTGTAAACGTTAGCTAATAGGAGTATGTTTATGAGTAATTGCTTGAATTCAAAAGCCCCCATTTATCTCAGATCCGAAATACTTTATTTCTACTCTTAATAAAAGTTTGAATATTGCATTAGCATCCTGTAACTTGTTGTTTTAAGTTAATTTCCCTCCATGTGCAAAGGACACTGAAACTCCTATAACAGTACATGTGCACTCCTGTATTGAATATACAGTAAATATATATGCATCAGCCTGAGGTTTATAGTTGCCTGGATAGTCCTTTCTGTGTGTCCTGTCAGTGAGAGCAAGATGATGTGGGATGATGTGGGAGAGGGTGTTCTTTGACACCACAGTTATAGAATACCCAGCCCTTGGTGGCCCAATTGTCACTTGTATCACTGTTTTACTTGCTACCTATCAGATAGCAAGTGAAAACATGGTTGTTCACTAAAGCTTTTGAGACCTTAATTGATCTTCACATGGTTTTATACTAATCTTCAAAGTATGTTTTTTAAATGATTTCAAACTATTTTAACTTTCAGTTTTTTAATCTGTTAAATTGGCTAATATGTCTTTAGCCTTTTAAAATCATTTTTTAAAATTATTCACACTATTTTAAATTTGTCAGATTGGTTCTATTTTATGCCACCCTGAGATCTCTGGATAGAGTTTCAGACATTAATATTTTCATAAACAAACAATAAATAAAAACATCACAAATATGATTACAGAGCCTTTATACAGACCTTGATACTTAATGCATGAAGTTCTGGAAGCTACTGGAGGACTCACTGTTGTTCAGGGGTATAGTTTGTCTGTATAGTTTATCTGTATATCTGTGTTCCCTTCTCTAGCTTAACCATATATGCAAGCAGGCTTTGACTGCAACTTCCACTTCACTTTCTAAAATTGTAGGTTCAGCTGCAAATGGTTCTTCCTTGAATGAATCTGTCATACTTTCATTTCTCTTATGTAGTTCTTCCAGATATTATTTCCATTGTGTTATTTTTACTTGGTCATTTAATTGTTCCTCTGCTGGTCATAAAGCATCCCCACTCCTGGTTTAAAATTTCCCTTTGATTTCTCAGATCTTGTGGAAGAGGTCTCTTTTGCTTTTTTGTTGTTATCTTCTATTTTTTTGCATTGATTATTATAGTAGTTCTCCTTGTCCCTGCATACAAGTTACTGAATCGTTGCATTCAGGGTTCTGACTCTATTTCTGTCACCTTTTGCTTCTTATCTATCCTTAACTGATTCAGGAGTTTCATCTGTCATCCTTTGAAGTTGATATTTCTTTTGGGCTGCAGATACTATCTTTTTGCTGTTTTCTCTGCCAGTGTCTCTTGGCTTCAGTCCAGACTTCTTCTGGTTCCCAGTCAATTAGGTTTAATAGTGCAAATCTGTTTTTTTACAGTTTACTTTAAATTTTATGGAGATGTTCTCCAGGTTGTATTTTGCCATGATGTTCAGTGTTTTTCTTTAGCTTTACTCCAACTTTTTATATCAGCAATACATGGTCTGTGCCACAATCTGCTCCTGGTCTTGTTTTTTGAGAGAATGGAATTTCTCCATCTCTGCTTCCAAATATGTTGTCTATTTGATTTCTGGGTTGGCCATCAGGTGATGTCGATGTATATAGTCACCTCTTGGGTTGGCTGAAGAATGTGTTTGCAATGAACAACTTGTTGGCCTTGCAAAATTCAGTCAGTTGCTCTCTTGCGTCATTTCTGGATCCTAGGTCAAATTTTCCTACAGTCTTTGATTCTGCTCTGTTTCTTTTTCATCCTTTCCCAGATTAATGCTTCTCACAGTCAATATTTCTATAGTATATGTTGTCCATCTTTAGGCTTTTCTTTCACCTCTGAGTATATCAACAGCTGAACGCCCTTAAGGCTTAAGTCCAGTTACATCATTAGCTGCAGAGCTACCTGTAGTTGTCCTCTGCTGTACCCCAGTAGCTCATTAAGTGCTATCGGACCTGGCAGTCTCTTTTGGTAGTATCTCTTGTTTCATTTCAGATTGTCTCATCATAGGGGTTTCGTGGTTAAAGACATTCAAAGGGGCTTTACTATACCTCCTTTCATATAGTACTAACAAGTGCTACCTCTGGTGCCACTGCCGTTGTCTGTCTGAGAACTCCTCCACCAGCATCTCTCTCCACTACTGCTGCTGCTCAGTAACTCTTTGGCACATTTAGTCTGTCTCCTCACCAGAACCCTGTCTGACATAGGAGACCCTGCCAGCAGGACAGCTGCCATCAGCATAGCCTCTTGCCTCACAGGAGCACACAGTCTCACCACCATGGAAAGGTAATGCCATTGGTGATTGGAGGGAGTCCTTTATAGTGGGTTAATATTTCCCCACAATGCTGAATGAGCTGAGAAAAAGAGAACATTTACTTGTCAGTAGTTTTTTTATTTAATGGCACAGAGAAGAGCTACACTTTCAATTTTGTAGGTTACTGAAGTAGATTGTACCTTTATGCAAATTTTATAACATAAAATCCATACATAAAGACTAGTCTAAACGTGCCTGAAAGAGATTAAGGCAGAAAGAGGAAAGTTACCTCAGTCTGATAGAGTCCCCACAGTGAGGAGAGGGATACAATTAAAAAGAGTCGTCATTCTTTAAAACATCATACTGTGTATCTTATCTCTTGATTCTGTGGTTCTGGATATAAAGAGTTATTTTCTTTTAAGTAAACAAAATGCCCTTTGGCTTATTGTGTTTTGTAACATAATCAAAACAAAACATCATTGTCCAATAAAGCTTTGAGAAGAGGAACAACTTCCTAATCTTAATTTTATGCCTTCTGTGTGTTTTGCCTGGACTTCAGCTTGGAGGAGAATGAACATTCACTCAAATCTTATTTACACAACTTACTGACCCCAAAGACATGAACTGAATAGACTGTAGCTCTGTGTACATGTCTTACTCTTGAGACTGAAGAGCGTAATACTGTGAATTCAGATGTGCCATTTAAAGGACCTTTAGCCTCTACCCTCCCATTGATGTGCATGTATGAAAGACAGAATGTGTGTGTGTATGTGCTTTAAAAACTTCTTTAAATGGTGTGTTGATGACACTTTGAATAAACTATCCAAGATCTGTAAGAAAAATATGCTGTCCTGAAAATGCAGTATCTTAAGAGCAGATTGTCTGTAATTTTTTATTTTTTTTAAAAAAATATTAATTTATTATGGCTTTTTGAAAACCAGAACAAAACATTTCGGGGTGAAGTGTTGGATATAGTTCAAGAAATACTCAGTATAAGTCAATACATAACCCTAAAAGTTGTCCTAGATCTTTTAAAATCCAAAGTGCAGATTTAGAAGCCATTACAAGTTTTTTTCACAGCTGCAGAATTTGTGTTGCTGTATTATGGAAAATGAAAGAAGCATCTTAGTTCAGAGGTAAGTGGAAAATGTAAGTGGGTTATGTTAACATGTAAGAGAACAAAACAACAATTTCAGTCGGAAAGCAAATTCATAGTATGACAGGCACCACTTTTAAATGACGAGAATGCAGTATATTCACATAGTTTATTGGCTGAAATATAACAATATAAGATCCATTTCTGGTTCTTTGTTTGTTCCTTTATGCGCTTCTTCTACCCTTTTCTTTCTTTTCCTTCCTTCCTTCCTTCCTTCCGTCCTTCCGTCCGTCCGTCCTTCCTTCCTTCCTTCCTTTTTTTAAAAAAAATCTGCAATGTAGGAAAGAATATTTTTCTATATTTCCTGCGTGTTGATCAGTGAAAATAAAGCAATATAGTATCACTGTTGGGGTTTTATGACTGTGCTGATAATAGCCAGCTTTGTCTTTCGTCTACAAGTGAAGCAAAGGAATCTGTAGAAGGAGGCTTTTGCAGTGAGGAATTAGCACTGAGTAGCTAAATAAAGTCTCAGATCAGTCTGTGGTTTTTCCTTCTGAGAAACCAGGTTTGTTACTTGGGGAACCCTCTTGGACCCAGCTTTGCTGTGGACAGAACGGCCTCTGCCAGGTTTTACCTAGTGTGCCAGCTGAGGCCATTCTTGGGGAAGGATGTCTTGGCTGTAATGGTTCATGCATTAATTGCCTCCTGATTAAGCTACCATAATGTGATCTACATGGGACTGGCCTTGAATTGTGTTTAGCATTACAGCTTGTGCAAGATGCAGTGGCTGGACTGTTACCTGGCTGTTGCATTAGAGACCAAATGTCATTTATTTTATACTGGCTTCCAGTTTGCTTCTAAGCAAAATTCAGAGTGTTGGTTTTGACTTATGGTGTGTGTGCCTTCATAGAGTTTTATTAGGCAAGGAATATTCAGAGGTGGGTTTTGCCAGCGCGTTCCTCCACACCTGGTATGTATTGGTGGTTTCTCATTCAAATACTAACTAGGGCTGATCCTAATTAGCTTCCAAGATCACATGGAATCTGATGCCTTTAGGGTATTTAGGCCATCATGGTTTTGACCTACAGAGCCCTAAAAGTCACGAGGCCACAATATCTGAAGTCTTCTGCTTCTATATGAGACTGCTAGAAATTCTCAGAGAAGGCTCTGTTGCATATCTCACATCTCAAGAGGCTAGAGCGGTAAGTATATGAAACAGAGCTTTCTCTGTGGTAGCACCTTGGTTGTGGAATTCTCTTGCAAGAGAGATCAAGCTTGCTTTGTCATGACAAAGCTTCTGACAGATTGCAGTGTTTCATATGGTCTTTGGTTGGCTTTTGGAACTTTTTTAACTGTCTTTTTTTTTTTAAATGAATCTGTTTTAAACGAATGTCTTTATCTGGTTTTATCTGTTATGCATCACCCCAGGAGCTCTAATGAGTTTAAGAAGTGATAAATAGATTTAAAAAAAAAGATCCACAGAAATATGTGAAACAAAGACAGACTAGTGCAGGAGAGGTACAGAGAGTCAACACATATAATACGAGAAGTCATTATGGCACCTTATTTACATTGATACAGTTTGAGTTGGTACAGAAACCCAGATTTGAAAATCTTTTTTTGCGTGGTAACTGTGGCTTATGTGCGTGTCTGTCTCTTTTTGGATGTGGATCTCAGAAGGCTGTTCCCTACCCCATGCACCCCAGCCAAAATCACTCCCCAGCTGCTTTCAAGCCCTAGGAGGAGTCTCTTGCTGCTGCTTACAAATGGGGACAGGAGGGAGGGGGAAGCAAACAGTGAAGATGTGGCAGGACTCAGCTCCAGGAGTAAGGAAAAGAGGGTACACTCCATATTTGAGTGCACCCTCATTTCTTCTCTCCTCTGAGCTGAGACCTGCTGCTTCTTGATTGTATGAAGTGACTCTCCCCACCTTTCCTTTCCTATGGTTGAGCCACAGTAGCAGCCCCCTTGCCACCACCACAGCTTGTCAGCTGCTAGGACAGGTAGAGAACATAGATTTGCGTGAGCAGAGCATTATCCTCTGTCTGCTCAGTGTAGAATGTCAGCCAGGAGCAGGTGAGAATTAAGCAGGGGAAGACTTGCTCAACACAGGGAAAGAAACAAGTTACTGTATACAGGTACTGTATAGTATAGATTCTCCTGTAAGTGTGGTTTAATTTTACTAGACTGTTTCAGCTATAAACATGACATAAGCTGAAGTGTCGTGGATATTTGAAACAAATTCCATGAGCTTGCTTCAAAGTAAATGCCTTTTGGCTTGCATTCTAAATAGATTCACTTGTGGGCTGGTCTCAAAAGGAACACTGTAGGAAATTAAGAAGTATAAAGTACATCTTGATTGCTCAAGCAGAACGTATAAATGTTGTTACTGGAATAGTGAACACGTACTTATCCCTTACGTAAGAATTTATTTGAAAGAAATTCAGCCTCTGTTCCAAAGTTAATTGTATTCTTTACTTCCCTGTCCTAGGAGGGGTGTTTGTGGCCTTCTGACAGCTCATCTACGCGCCAGGGAGCTTCAGAGGTAAGCTTTTATTCAGGCTTAATTGCCAGCAGTGTGTGTCTCTTCTTACTAGAACAGAGGCAGCTAATCTCTTTCAGGAGCTGCATGCAATTGTTTAACTGCTTGCTTGTAGATCATTGGCCAGCGAGATGCCCATTTTACCTCCAGCAGCTTTCCACAGATGCTAGTGGACAAGCTATACTTGTACCTTGTAACCCCTTGCACTGTAGACACCACTGAAGGTAAGAATAGAAATACTTGGTTGCAGGAGAGAATGGAATCAGTATAACTTACTATGCTGCTGAAGGTCCCCCCTAAAAAAGCCTGGGATTGAGAGAAAAAAGGGGAGCTTGCTAATCCATAGGTCAGTGTTGACACTTTTGGCTCTCATGGTGAGCGTATAAAGAGTTAGACCCAGGGTATAAGGTTTCTGCTCACTTTCTTGGCTGTCTGTGCTCTGCGGCCTTGTCTAGGAAGGGTAAGCTCATTTGCTCACCTCTCCTGGCTTGCAGGAGACATAAAGGAGATTCATCTGCATTTTTTCCAGGCTTTTTTCCTACCCATAGTCTGCAGGCTTCACCTGATAAAGATGTTATTAATATGTGCTCTCCAAGGCCTTTTCTTTTAAATGTATTGAATTATTTAATTCTTACCATAGGGCTTGAAAAGATCTGTAACCAGCATGGAGACTCACAAGTCTTGTCCCTCTGAATACTTGTGATTATACAAAAGATATTTTATATTATTCTTATTTTAAAAATGTGCACATAAAAAGTTGTTTGCATCTATAGCTCTCAGATTTTGAAAGTTCTGTCATATGGCTCAGAGTATCTGATATTTTGGTGCTTTCTGTGCAGATGTGCATTTTATATTATGACTATTGCTAGGCAGTCCAAACTGTAGCTCTACCATTTTCTTCCCATTCAGATTAACTTCAGGAAACAAATGGGATTTTTGAGAGAGAAGGTATATGTTTACTGCATCACAAACTCCCTACTTAATTGACCCTGGATCTTTTCTTGAGTTTACCATTGACTTGGTGCCAAATAAGCACATAAAAAAACGTGTAGAATCTTCTTTGAATCAAAAATGTCCAGCTTTTGATAATTTATTTGATTCTTGTGTACAGTGTTATTTTCTAAGGTAGTGCGCTAAATTTAGAAACCAGCATGGTATAGGGCTTTGAGCATTGGACTATAACCCTGGAGACTAGAGTTTGATTTCCTGCTGGGCCATGGACACCTAATAGTTAACCTTGGGTACCTCACACACTCTTAGCCCAAGAAAACTGTGTGAAAGTTTCACCTTAGGGTTACCATAAATTGGAAACAACTTGAAGGCACATAACAACAATGCTCAATTTAATTTGTTTGCAATTGCCTAGTGTATTACCAAAATTCTTCCCTGCCCCTTTACTTGGTGCAAATATTTAGACTATGTAGGCCATTTGGGGAGATTGTTGTCCTTACCTGAAGTTGTTTCCCAGTGGGCTTATCACCTGCTATGTTTCATGCTTGTGAGTAAAAGAGTCGTTTGTTCATATGCGATCTAGTTTGGATTTGTTGACTTTACTGATGGATACTTTCTTCACCTTGCAGATAATGTATGCCCCACGGTCCAGGGACAGGTTTACAGCTCCATCCTTTATGCAGAGGGAACATTTTAGTCGCTTCCAGCCAACCTATCCATACATGCAGCATGAGATTGACCTTCCTCCTACTATCTCTCTCTCCGATGGCGAAGAGCCACCACCATACCAAGGGCCATGCACATTGCAGCTTCGGGACCCAGAGCAACAGATGGAACTCAACAGGGAATCTGTGAGGGCGCCACCCAACAGGACTATATTTGACAGCGACTTGATAGACATTACAATGTACAATGGGGGCCCTTGCCCACCAAGCAGCAATTCGGGCATAAGTGCAACCAATTATAGCAGTAATGGAAGGATGGAAGGACCACCCCCAACTTACAGTGAGGTCATGGGGCATTACCCAGGTTCCTCTTTTCCATCACCAGCAAAGCAACGCACCTCCTTCATCACAGAGGGGGAGCAGACTACAGTTTCAGCAGAACAATTCAGAGAGCACAATAGTTCCTACTAAAGGCAAAGACAGGAAACCAGGAAACCTTGTCTAGGTTTCCTTGCCATGTGCACTTGGAGAGAGACAGGAGAATCAAACAGGAGCATGATGAAAGTTTCTATGCCCCTGTGCACAATATTGTTAAATTTCATGTGATGCAGTTTTAGTAAAACCAAACGTGCAAAGCTGTTCTTTGTTTCTGATTCCTTTCAGGGGAATTGCATGAAAAGTGGTTTGAAATAATTACAACCTTCCATTCAGTTTGGCCACGAGCAGTGTTTTTTTGGGAGGGGGGAACAAGGGGAATTATATTATTGTTTTTCAATAATCTATTTGAATTATTTAATTCTAAGAGATAACTTAGCACAGAAATATGTCTCGATCAGCCTGTTTTATATTAAGTGAATGGCTTAAAAAAAAAGAGGACAAGAAAGGGTTACTAGGTAAAGGGGAGCAAAATTGACCAGTTTGCTTTTCCTTCTCCTCCCAGAGTGTCAGAATTTCATTCTATCTAACTCAGCATTTCTGTTGTGTGCCAAGATATAAAGGTGTTTTTTTTAAAAAAAGAACACTAGATGAATACAAGGAATTAATTTGTGTTGTGATACAAGTGTGTTGAATTTGCACTATCTTTAATGTTTTAAATATATATATGAGGGAACTGTTTTACATGAAGTTCTTCTATACGTTGTCTTTTCACCTGTGGAATAATGATTATCCTCTAGAAACCCTTTTCAGGACTTTGCCCAGGCCTCTGTTGATAGTCATTGAATTGGGACTGTGGGATTAAATGGATCTCTTTACTATTTTACAAAAAATAAATGTCAGAAGACATCATAACATGTTACCTTTTGCAATAATTTTGCATTCATATAGGCCAGCAGCAAGTTGTCTTAGAAACCTATGGGTGGAAGAAAGCAAATGTGAACATTTACAGAAGTTGCCTTCTTTAGATGGATTGAACTATAAGCCATTTGTTAACTAGAGCAGAGGACAATGCCAGATACATTTACTTTTTTGTAATTACCTATATCTTAACTGCTTATTGCCCCCTTTTTTAAAACAATGCAGTGTTAGCAGTACCTAAAGCTTTTGCAGATTTTTAACTTCACTGTAGTCCATAATATATTCAGTCACATAGCCTGACATCATACAATAAATGGTTTAAAAATACAAAATGGGTTTTTGCTGTTAAATCATACTTTGTTGTGTTTTTCTATTATCTTTTGTGTCTTAGTTCTTTAAAGATAGTGGATCTGTCTGAGCCCTCTTCCCAGACTCTGCCATTTCTTCAGTTGGTTTGACAGTGATCTAAATGTGTTCCTTGCAGATTTCACACCATTAGAATGCTCCTGAGAATTGTCTCAGAATATTAATAATCAGTTTTTCAGTTGGTTAATTTCATCTTTGTGCATTGATATGATTTTTGTGTCAAGTGTAAGCAGCCATATAAGCTTTTTTAGGATCATATTTGTTTAATTAGAGCTGGCTTACTTTACTGAGTATCATTTTAAGACTGCTTGGTTTTAAAACCACAGCCTAAGGAATGCCAGTTAATTTGCTCAGTAGTAGCCCATTTGGGAATCATAAGCAATTACTTCCTGTACTCAGTCACCTGTACTGCAAGTGAAATAGGAAGCTATTTTGAAGGAGAATGGCTGCCAATTCAAAAGCACACATGAAGCACAACAGGCACTTCAAATGCAGTTAACAAATGGACTTTAAAGAAAACAGGGAATCTCTAGAATCTTAATTTGGATATTCCTAAGAGAATTGAAAAATCTCCCTTTTTTATGGTCCTTTGGGTAGTAGTTTGCCAACTGGAACAGTTAAGTGCACCAGCTATACTGTGTAATGTGCTATAGTTCTACCCTTGTTCTCTTTGCTGAAGTTTGGATTTTAATAGGACTGCCACATTCTGAAAATTACTTACATTGAATCCTGATTGCTAAACTAGGTCTCTGATCTGTGCAGAATTCTAATGCCAAAACAGTGTATGTGATGTACTTGTACTTAACCTGCATCTCTGTAAAGATGCTCTTTTGGGTCTAAATTGGCTCATGAAATTGATGGTTTGCTTGAGGGCCATGTAAGTTAATAATTGTACTCTAAGTAGAGAATCCTGCTTTTCTATTTTGTCCAAAACAACTCATTTATTATCTTAATGTAGTCATGATTTAAACTCATTTTCTTTCATACATTATTTTTGCTCACTTTCAAATCTGGGTCTGTCATATGATAAGTGTAACTCAGTTTTGTGAAACAGCCATCTCCAAGTTAGCGATCTCAGAGTTCTCTATGGAGAGAAGCTTATTTAGCATTACCTTTTAAACAATACTCAAAGAATTTAAGTTCGGGGAAACCAGATGATCACTTGTTCTTCATCTCTTGCCTACTGTGATTACCAAGTGAGATGTCTCTGAGCTAAATCCAGAATTAAATGGTCACAGATGGGATATACCCTTAAATTACTGATTTGATATAGCTGAGTATTAAAAAGTCAAAAATCATGTTAAATATCTTGCTATTTGTAGAGAGAGTTCCATTGCATTAGCTGATACATATCTAAGGAATTCAATTTCAACAGTGGTTGGTTTGAACTCAGCTGTCAAACTAGAAACTACTGAATCAATAAGGAAGAAAGTGTTGGCATTAGATCCTCTGATTCCAAATTTCCCTTCCTAAATTTATGTTTTGTAACAGGTAATATTAGCAGCTTTTAATTTAAGCACTTTCTTCTGTTACTCTGATGAGAGCAACACTTGTATGAACAAATGTGTACCCTTGAGATGACCCATCTTAATGCACCCAAACAATAATATCAAGGACAAAAGCAATTCTTCATCTCTGTTATAACTGCATTATGCCTGTATGAATCTTCTTTGAATAATTACATTCTGGGGGCTTTCTGAGACCATTTTTATGTAAATTAGTTGGATGAATTTTGATGTACAGGATAGGTAAGGGAGGTTTTAACTGCATCTAAGTGTTCAAATGGTAATTTTCTTTTTAGTTACTACCATTTTTTCAGTGGAAATATCAGCAATAAACAAGAAATCCAGTTCTTTGCTATGTAGGAGCCAAATGAAACAACGTGACAATATCAGTTCCAATGGCACAGGCTACTCAAGTTGTTCACTAAGGCAAAGTGTGCTCTTCCCATGTTGAGGGCCAACATCAGGGGGCAGGCAAGGTACGGAAACTGTTGGACTGCAGGTCCCAGCATAGCTAATGGTGAGGAATACTGCGAGTTGCAGTTCAACAACATCTGGAGGGCTGCATTTTTCCCACTCCAGGCCTGAATCCAGTTAATAGTTCCAAGTAGAGAAGATCTGTTGAATCGATGAAATTTACATGAGGCTATTGACTTGCCAAGTTCTCAGTTCTACTTTTGTTGGGACTAACAGGTAGATTTAAGCTATGATTCATATTAAAGAAGGCTTGTAAAGGTGTTGGGTTTTTTTTGCACCTAAGTCTGACAAATGTGTGTACCTCCTCATTTCTACTACACTATGTCCTTTCGTGACCACAGACATAGCCATCCCACTTTGCTTGAAAATAGGGCAGGCCGTTTTTGTTTCTTAGCAGTACTGAACAAGCAAACTGTGTGTAGATAATAGAGTGAATGTGATAAATATTTTTCAAGTTTAGGATTTATTCAAGAGACATAGAGGCAGGTCCACTGTTCACACCAACCTAAAATGAAGAGTTATGGGCAGACCAGCTATTCATTGTCTCATGGGCTAGTAAATTTTTTGTGCTTATGGATGCAAGAAAAGATATAAAGCCAACAGTTGGTCTGTGTGATCTGATGATTGTCCCTTATCATTTTTCTATTACAGCATGTGCTCCCAGAGATCAGATTGTATACATGCAAAAAGGATAGTTCGGAAAGTATTTTATCTGTCTGGCTTATTTCAGTTACAAGTTGGGGACTGTACAATTGGTGAACGCTTGGTTTTTTTATTTTTATTCTTTTATCTCTAATATTCATGTTTTATCTTGAACAAGAATCATTTGTATTGTTATCTTTCCCGTTTCATTGTGGAGAGAGGAAAAAACAATGAATTGTCAATATTCACAGAATTAAGTCTTTACACTTAAAAAAACAAAGGTCACAATCTGTTGAATGTTTTTTTCTTCCGAGAGAGTGTATACAATAACAGTTTGTGCAGTATTTCTGCCTGAGAACCTAAGAAGAAATCTAGTTTCATTGCCAGATATTTTCTCCAGCATAGCTCCAAAAAAGTATTTTCTCTGAGATGGCATAGATGACCACAAGGATGGTTTCTTGTGTGGGCAGAAATGAGAATGGAGGTATGTGTCCAGTAATAAACTTTTCAGCCTCAGAAAATAAACATACACTTCTAGGACAATGTCTTTTATGACGCATCTAGTATCTAGCTTGGTGCTTGTTTTGGTATCAGCAGTCTTAAGCATTTTAGGTGGCCTAAAGCTGAGCATAGGATACACACCTCAGCTCCTTGATCTGTTCTATCTACATAGACTATTGATTGGTATAAGAGTATGCTTGACAGTATCTTGTATCCAAATAAAATATGGGATTGCAGGTAATTGTATACCAGAAAATCATGATGGTGACAATTAACATCCACAAGTGTTAATGGCAAATTTAAAAATAAAAGTATTAGAATTTTTATTTTATTTTTATGGGTCTCAGAGAGACAGACATGATTCTATTAGATGTTCATGTTTTTTAAACATGCCAAAAAGTTATACAAGCTATTTCAAATCTGTAAAAGAAAAGGCAAGTTACATTGTCAAGTAATTTCATTTTCAGCCATTTCCAACAGAATTGGCTAAAGATGTTTTGCAAGATGTTTCAGTCTTGCTCCATGTGCTCCATCAATTAAAATAATTCTTTTGAAACTATTATAATTTCAACCTTAATTTTAGTGGACTATGAAATGTTCCAGAGTTTATAGAAGATTTTCAAGATGCAAGAATATTTTTGTATGGCTAAAATCTGAAATGAAAATCTTTCCATTTTTCAAAACGTAGCCTTTACCATAATTAGAAGAAAAGACAGCAAACCTGTTTTCACTACCTTTCCCCCAATATCATGCACTATTTGGGAATTTAAACCTATTTACAGGAACAGTCAAATAGTACAATTAAAATAAAGTGGAAAATATATTGTCATTTGCCTATCTGCTCTTTCAACTGTAAAATTTTTATTTTGCAAACTTTTGAAATTAATCTAGTGTCAGAAAGGAGGGGGTTTTGTGGGCAAATGTGTTATGGCAAGGGATAGAGATCATGTAGCATTTAAGGATGCCTCCAGATGGACGCCTTTGTGTGTCTGGAGAGCTGAATCATCATGCCCAGTATTATGCAGTCATACGGAAATTGTGCCAGCCTTCAAGTTCCAATGAACGATGGGATCAGTACAGACAAGAGCATTCAAAGAGATATTTTGGGAGGGAATATGAAACCTGTAACATGACCCATGTCTCTGCCACACCCAGTTTTTCATTAAATATGGAGAGCTTCATTCAATCATGAACTGCAATCATGCGGTTCTGAAACTGCGTTTTTCTTGTATTTCCCAAGTTATACCATAGCCTACACTGTGACTTTTCTACTGTGGCTCAGCCGTCTCTCATGATTTTGCTAACATCCCTCAAAATTGGTTCATGCTACATTTTTTAACATTTCGATTGGCTTAATAAAGGTGTATTCCTGTTGATGTTTTCATCGTTGTTCAAGTAGACCTATGTGTGTACTGGAAGGAAGCCAATCAGTTGAAACTTAGGCCATTTCCACGCTAGACTGTTATAGTGCTATTATTCCACTTTTTAGATCCTATGGAATCCTGGGGTTTGCAGTGTAGGGAGGGGCCTTTTAGGATTCCATCGGATGTTGAAAGTGGAATAATAGCACACAAACAGTCTAGTGCGGAAATGGCCTTCCTTATATTTCCGGCTGGCAGAATGGCATGATGTGAGCTGTACAGAGTGGGAACACTAGACAAACCACCAGCCTGTAAATCTTGCCAGCACAATCGGTCCTCCTTATTCCTAGGCCCAATTATGGTGCCGCCTTCTTTCCACCAATTAACTGTTTGTTCCTCCAGCCTAGGCACCAGAGTTTAGGAATGATGAATTATCAACAACATATTTACCTGTGACAATTTAATTTCTTGGAAGAAAAGTGCAATGAATTCACATGCCAAATGCAACAGTGTTATTGACTAAGGAGTTATGTTTTCTATGTTTAAAGCTATCATTGACGGGCATTTTTAGGAGTCTTTAGACAGGAATTTTTCAAGTTTTATACCACTCATCAATCATATTTTTAGGTGTCAAATAACAAGCAAGTGTGTGGTGAAGGGAAGCGCCTTCAGTTCTAATCTTTTAAAATTATGATGTGGAGTACCATTTGTATCTGCAGTTATGTTCTGTGTCCAAAGGTGTGGCCTAATGTACTTGTTCCACAAGGTAATCCCATACACCCAAGGGATATTTGAGTATCTTGATTTAATATGGTATATACTTCTGTTAATCTCTGGCTCATTTATATTTTCTAAGTTTATAGTTCTCTTCCAGAGAAGCTGCATGGCTTTATTTGATGGTGTAAGCCAATTAATTATGCCTTTTAATCCTTCAGCTCTTTAGTGAAAAACTGTTGGTTCTTGAGAATATGGCAAATATTTGGTTATATGAAGGTTCATGTGGTTTTGTTCTCATGTGTATCATCTGCTATCCTTTTTAATGATCAGGATTATGTTTGAAACACCTCCTTCCTTTCAAAAATCCTCTTTTCCCCTCTTCTGGAGTTTGGGAAGTGTTTAAAAATTATCCCTGCTGTCCTGGTCTCCTTTTGTATTGGTACAGTAGCAAACTACTGAAGTAAGCTGCAGTGATATTAGACAAGCACTATTGGTCTGTGACTACAGTTCAGTTAATGTTTGCTTGTTGCTTATGTTCAGCTTCTTATTTCACTTTATAGACATGCACAGGGTTGTTTTTTTGTTGTTGCTGTGACACATCTGCTCTATGCCTTGATTGTCTCCATGTCAGCTGATGTTATGCAAAATAGCCTCTCTAAGATTCATAGTAAACGTTCTCAGACGTCTGCTTCTCTGAACCATCTCCTCAAAGAGTTTTATTTGCTCTGTGTTCAGCTTTATCTGCCTTAATTTGGCCAAGAAAGATGCAGACTTCTGCCTTTTCCTCTTTCAGTTGTACACTGGTGTAATTTTTCCTTAAAAATCTGTGGCTGCTAGGCAGTAGAAAGGTTTCTGTCACTTTTGGAACTGGATTTAAGAGAAGCAATATAAATAAACAATCTAGAGCAATGCTTCTCAGACTGTCTGATGTCAGGGACCAGCAATTAGTTTTTTTCCAGTATGCCAAGGGACTTTCACTGTATCTGTGCCATTGGATAGAATTCTCTTTTTTTCCTGGATACCTGCTCAGGACTGGCAACCAAAGGCTTGGGAACTGGGGCTTGGGAGTGGTACTGATCTAACGTACTTGGCCAAGATTGGGTCACAGGAGATGCTGTGAGGTAACACTGTTTCTCTTCTGAATCATCCGAAAGAGAGAACTCATTGAGATACTTTCTTTAATGGACAGAATACAGACAATTTTGTGAATACATTAAGAAGGTACTGCTTCCAGTTATCTGTCAGCTTGCACACAGGGTGGCATCACAAGACAGTTCCTACAGGTATTTGCCTCTTACCTTTCCAAGTAAATGAAAGACGGGATCCAAGGCTGTTGGGAGTTGCAGTTCAACATCATCTGGACAGCCACACAAACCCCACCCCGTCTGTTAAACAAATAATTTTGCCAGTGTATATCTTGAATCGTGGATTTTTGAGGTTCAGGATTCAGATTCACTGGTCTGTCTGCTGTTGTTATATCCCTTATTAATGTATAAAATTGTCCTCTGTGTTACAGATTTAATCGTTTATTCAAGCCCTACGAAGTAGATGCATGTGCGAGAAGGCTGCCATGTAGTCTGCAATCCTACACTGCCTTGCTTTTAGTTGATTCCACTGAAATCAGGTTTATCTCCATGGAATTGCATGTTGGATCAGGTCATTTGTTGCTGTGTTGCTGCTGCTTTAACTAGTTTCAGAATATGAGATGGTTTAGAAACATTGTGATATGTGCTAGGATGTTATGAATGTTCTTATTCCTCTTCCCCCACCTCTACCATAATCTCTGTTTTTCCTCAGTGGGTGCTTTGTCACATGTTATGGAACGTTACGGTATACCTGTGTGTGCTTTAAGATATCATTTGGAGGAAGCCTGCACGTTCATCGTTTGTAAGCAACGAATGTGCCTCATGTTCAGGTCTTGAGCAGATAGGAAACCTCCCTACCCTTCTGATACTCTCTGGGCTTGACAGTTCAAAGTCTATTGAAATCTGTGAAAAAGAATCCCATTGACTTGAATGAACTGTTCAATAAGGCCTTATGCTCCCACCTTAATTGTGCCTCACTTAAAATGGTGCTTTTTCGGTGGTCTGTCTCTTTGCTTTTTGAATTCTAAGGTGTTGTATGTGACTTGAATACATTATGCACATATCCTACCTAGTGGGTAGAAGAAAAAATGAAACCCATTGTTAATACTGTAAAATAATGTATAGAAAGGAACAATTTTCACACAAAAAGGCATAGAACTTGTGAATACTTATTTCCATGTTTTGTTGTCATTTTATAAGAAAATTTGCAAAGGAGTGCATACAAATGGCAAAAAGTGATGTATTTGTATTTTCCTATGAAATACCAAAAGACTACAAGGGAAAAAGGAAACTTTTTGACTAGCTTATTTGTGGTGACTGGCTTCTGTGTCTTTGTGGGTGCTTGTGCATGCCACAAACAGTTTTAACTTCATAGCTACCTGCTAGTTTTGTCTGCTGCTTTGTTATAGATATATTTATATTTCACTTCTTTCTGAACCATTATTTTTTATTTTTATATTATCAGTATCAACCTAGATATGAGCCTGGTTTTTAGAAACAATATATTTCAAATACTGACATTAACCCCCCCACACATTTTATTAAGAGTAATATGATTTCAAAATCATCCCTGCAAGCAAACAATGGATGACAAGCAAAATACAATTTGTAAGATTTCTGTGATTTTCTTTTAGCCCATTTCTCATTTATGACATCTCCAGATGGTGATTTAATGGGGGACATATTTGTATTCAGTGCACCTCCTTCTCCTGCAGTCTTTTAATGCCAGACACTTCTGTCCCAATCCATTCACAATCCAGGCAACAGTGCCCTGTGGCACAGGCTGAAACAGCACTCATAATGTTCCCAGAACTACATACCATAGCTTGCAGGTTACCATTTCACTAGCTTCATGCACTTTCCTTTAGTACACAAGGACTGCTAGCTGGCTGTGTCTTCCTAATTTATTTTGAGTGTGTATTAAACATTGTTCTGGTTGTTCGATTTTGGGTATGGCTGAAATTATGGTGACTTCCGACATATATAGGCTACAATTTTTCTAGTTGATCACCATGATTCTGAGCCAATGACCTTACGCATTGCAAAAGTTTTTGTTCGCTTTTTAGTGAAAAAAATCAATGTAATTTTATCCTTTTGGGCCTTTGTTTTTAGTTTAGAGACTAAGATGGGACTTTGCTGATGAGAGCAAGGAAAATGTCCTTCTGTGTAGCAGGTGCTGCTCAGCAAGGTTACCTTGGCAGTACAAGTTCACCATCTGTCCACACTGTGTCCTCCTTCTACGAGCTTAGGCTTGCTAGGAAAAGCAAATACCTCAGAAAACTAAGGCTGTTTTTTAGCACTGAAGACAACACAAAATACTGTAATTTTTGTAAAAGAACCTTTTCCAATATTGGTTATAATGCACAAGAGTTCAGTCAAGTTCAAAAATAACTCTGTGCACTGAGAGTTTGAAACTCCTCCATAGAATTCAGTAATGTGTTTCTAGTATTTCCACATTTACCTCTCCTTGATTGACAAAGAGATAATGGGGACTTCTTCAGGGTTGCCAGTAAACTTGTCCTAGCTATCTCTATTTTTCCCATCTGTTAAAATCCTTGTCCACAAATCAGTAGCTGACAACTAGTTCACTGTCCCTGCTTTATCCAGCTGAAACAAAAATGTTTCCCCATGTCTGTTGGTCACTTTGTTGACATTTTAGCTGAAGACATAAGGTAGTAGCTCAAGGGGTGTACTTAAAATGGCCTTTTATATTTGGATGTCATTGCTAGAGATCATCATTAAGCTAATTGCTGGAGGAACTGTTCTCAATATGAAGAAGGATCTTCATTGTCTTCACAATGAATGGTCATGAAGGCCAAAGAAGTTCAGAAATGTACCCTTTGCTCAGCAATTACTAGGTTATCATGGTTTCTGTGTTGACTTCTAGATTTTTTTGTTAACATCCTTCTGGAAAATAGATACTGACATCTTGTACCAGAATCCTAATTCCCAATCAATATTTTACTATTTGTAGTAGTTTCCTATCCTTGTAGATTTTTCTTTTCTTTTTCATTTGTCTATGCCTATACTGTCTTATGTAGTCTACAAAAATACTGAGCTTAGTTTGTTAGTTAATTTTGTTGGGTTATGGGTTGCAAAAATGGTATACTTGGTTCTGCACTATGGTAAGGCATTCCATAGAAAAAGAAAATGTCTGTTAGTGAGCTGTGTGCCAGCTGTTACTTAGAATGCAGGTTGCAAATTATAATAACAGATATTGCGCACCCAGTGGACCAAATAAGACAATGAATTTTGAAGAAGCATTGAAAAATGATATGATAGAACCTATGAAGTAAATATATGGAGTGTTCTATGCATACTTTCTCACTTGGTAGAAGCCATCTATGATTTTAGAACAAAGCTGACCACACACACACACAGTCACATTTCATTAGAAATTACAGCTCGAGGCACATTCATTAGCAAGAATTAAAACAGATACTTGGTTTTGTCACAGCACTCATTTTCTTTACTTGCCTGGTAAAAACAATTTACAGATTACCAGAGAACATGATTTTGAAGTGGCCTGTCATACAACTTAAATGCAGAGAAAGTTACAATGGTTTCTACCCTAATAACTTGGTTATTAGATCATAAGTTGGATCTAGACTGCCCATTCCATGAATGGAGTGGCTTCTTCCATTCATGGAAGCACTGAGATTTGGTGGGAGGTGCTCTCTGAAGAAAGAGGGGAACAGAAACCCATCTGTTGGTTCAAAAGACCTCCAGACCACCACAGGGAATGTGCAAAGGGAAGGAGGAATTATTAACATTGCCTTCCTGCCCACTTCTTCCAGGGTATTTTGCTAAATGTTGTTTTAGATCTGCCCCATTTGATTTACCAGTGAATTCGTGCCTGATTTCAATATCCTGACCAGTTTATTATATGTTAATGTTACATTTTCAGTGTATAATGTATATTACACAATAACATGGATATATTTGTTGCTTTCCACACTGGGCTGTGTGTCCTGCTTTTTTTAGCTACCTAGGTTGTATGTGTGTGTGTGTGTGTGTGATCACTTGTGTGTGTGTGTGTGTGTGTGTGTGCATGTGTTAATTTTATTTCAAGTTACACTAAAAAACAAAAATGCTATTCTTAATATTTAGTCTTTCACATTTAAAGTTGTTTTATTTGAAAAGGGGAAAAAAGATGTCTTTTTTATTGGGACTTCTTAATAGCAGTTTACGTGAAGTTACAAGGAATTTTAACTTGCTTTAAGTGTCCTCTGTTCCCTTTAACCTAATCAATTTTGTGCTTGATTTCTAATGTATATGCAGAAAAAAGATTTCAACAGTTGTGTATCTGCCTCCTTTTAACTGAGCAAATGGTGATGTTCTAGTTTTTAGGCCTAAGGTCTGTTATTGCAATACTTTTAAAGAAAAATGTTGCTCTAAGTGCTGTTGTTAGTTTTAAACAAAGATTCTATGCTTGTTCTTAAGAAGCTGTGGTCAAACCACAGAACAAAACTATTAAAAAAAAACCCAAGTCATTAATTGGCCTCCTGTTCAGTTTGTTTTTTACCCTTTGTGTCAAACAGATTATATTCTCAGGATCAACAGCCAACAGTGTTACACATATACACAGAGAACTCTTGGCTCACACATGACTATGAAGGAGGAGGGATGTTGAGGACATTCCTGAAACTTACTTCCTTGCTCTAACCCAAGGCTTTCCAAACGGTGTGCCGCAACACATTAGTGTGTTGCCTGAAGTGTGTAGGTGTGTCGCCTACAATCTTGGAAATGTACGTTATTATTTATAAATCGTATGTTTTAAAAATTTATATGAAAGGTCTTCATGAGATATGCTGTGTCCCCATACATTTTGTTACTACAATTTATGTATGTGTCTGTATCTCTTATAATGGGTTAGTTTAACCTCCGGTTTGCTAGTAGAAACTGAATTACTGTGTTGCGAAATGATGCATGGCTAAAAAGTGCGTCACCAACATGAAAAGTTTGGAAAGCTCTGTGAGTCTAACCCATTAATAGTCCTACATTCTTCATCTTTGAACAGCAGGTGCTCTATGTGATGGCCCTCATAGTTGTACCTCCAAGGAGGTTCCATAGTTATGCACTCCAGGGTTGAGAGAGAGGCAGACTGTCTGCAGTATGCTAACAAGAGTAACCAACTCTGCATTCACTGCACTAGCACTCATAGTATGATATATGAAAGGCATCAGGTAATAATGTGGGACTGTCACAGTTGAATGCTTTAACTTCATTGGTTTGAGTGACACCATGCACTGTAAGACCTGCAGGTAGCTATCTACCCTTTCTTGAGCTGTTCTTCTCAGGAGGTGTAACTGTGAGATGGAAAAGTTACCACTGTGGGATGGGGGACCAACCACTGTCACACATCCTTAGAGAGTCTCCTTCCTGTTTGATTGCATGGCAGTAGGTGCTAGAAACTGATGTAGACCCAATGGCAATTAATGTATCAGAACTCATAATCCAAGGCTTTTTCTGCACTCTCAAAGAATGAGTTTGTATATGAGACTCAACCTTGCTATCTGGTAGAAATAACATATATTAAGAGTTAAAGATAGCTGGTAGATGCAAACTGCTAGGAATTACACTTTGTTAGTGTGAACAATCCACAATCACAACAGGCACATAAAATGATACAGAAATCTTGCAGGAGGGCCTGATAGCTCCTCTGCTCTGATATTCCTCAGCTCTAATATTTGCTATGCTATGCTCCAAACTTCAGTGCTTAAGAGCACCCCAAATGTGTGGAAGAGAGGTGTTACAAGATCAAAAAAAAGACATGTATCACATACCGTTATACACCATCTTCTCACTCAGATTCTCCCTAAATCAAGGGGAAATGGTTCAAAACAAAAGATGTTCTGTTTTCTCAATCTTTATGTAAAAACATCCAAACAACACAAATCACCTTTCAAATATCCCTTTTATAACAAAAGGGCAGGGGAAATGTTTTACAGTCTCCTAGGTGTCACGGAAGCACTTTTGTGACACATTTTTTCTCCTGACCGATTAATTTTACGAGTTTCAGTAAAGATAAAAGCTGAGTTGCTTCCAAATCCCAGATGCACCAGTCAAATGCAAAGCTTAATTTCTGAAACTGTTTGATCTTTTCCCTAATCTACTTTTCATTGTAATTATATTTGTTTGAAAATATGGCAACCGTTTGATTTCTGTCTCCTGAAATCTTCTGCCTATAGACAGCTACACAAGCTATCTTATCTCCATAGGAGGTTTCCTGTTAGAAGATTAATCCAGCTTCTGCTGTGGTGTGGTAGAATGTTCAGATTTCACTTTCAGCCTCCCAAGGGTATCGATCCTCATTATAGGCCATATTTTTAACATTGAAGCGCATTTTCTAGCTACAGCTCCATTTCTAATGAGGCCCTGCTGCATTAGACAAAAAATTAATTAGGCTTCTTTTTCATTATCAGTTTTGATCTTATGTGCTTTGAATGAGCTCTGATTAAAATGCATGCTTTTAAAAAAACTTGCTTCCTGTTGTCATCTCCTAAATGACCCCGTTTGCAGCACATTAAGAGGATAGGACCTATTTATTTTTTTGTTTTCGCATTTGCTGCTTTGCTCTGTGGGTAATAAATTAAGTTCAAACATTATAGTTATTAGTCCCAACTAGTCTCTGGAGTAACATCCAGGATTGTCTATTGGCCATACCTAACAAGGACAAAAAGAGAGCCAGTGGGGTGTAGTTGTTCGAGACTACAACTCTGAAGACCTGCTTGGCCATGGAAATTCCATGGTGAGTCACACTCTCTGAGGCTCAGAGAGAGACAAAGACAACCTCCTCTCTAAACAAATCTTGCCAAGAAAACCTTGTGATAGGTTCATCTGAGGTTCACCACATCTTCGAAACAACTTGAAGGCACGCAACAACAATGAGATAGCATCCATCTGCAACAGCCAATGCACATGTAAAACCATGATCCCATTATCTTATGAACAAAATGTATGAATAGCATGATATGGGGTTATTTGGGGAGTTTGATTTTTTTTACCGTGCTAAAGAGCAAAGACATTTCCTGTATGTGTCTCTTTTACTATTTTCTTAATCTACAGGCTTTGAAGATGTTTTCTAAATGGCATTGAGCCCAACCTAATGATAAACAGTGAAGAAAAATATTGTAGATGGTCAGTACAAAGGGAATGGTGATACAAAAAAATATCCATAAACATATTGAACTGTGGAATGGATCTGCACTGCAGAAGAATGTCTCATGTACCAGGTTCTTTTGACTCACACATTTCCTGAAACTGTACTCTGACATAATAGAGCAAGCATATCTATTTTGTTATTAAATGCCATCAATTTGATTTAGACTTATGGAAACCCTGTGGATGAGAGAACTCCAAGTCATCAACCACCCCAAAAAGGTTTTACAGATTCAGAGATGTGTCTTCCTTGATTGAGTCTATCCATCTATAATGTGGTTTTCCTCTTTTCCTGTTGCTTGTACCTTATCAAGCACTATTGTCTTTTCTAGTGAGTTATGTCTTTTCATAATAGGTCCAAAGTACAACAACCTCAGTTTAGTCATCTTGGTTTCCAGGGAGAGTTCAGGCTCCATTTGCTCCAGAACCCATTCATATGTCTTTTTAGCAGTCCAGGGTATCCGTAGAACTCTAGTATTGCTTCAAAATTCCATAAAACACGGGTTCTCTGAAAGGCTGCTATCCCCTGAGTTGTTTGTTATGTAAATGTTCAGATTATTGCCTTTTTGTGTGTGTGTGTGGAGGAAAGAATTTGGCATGTTTCTACTCCATACTGCATTCTGATGGCTAATAGAGAGGTCTAAAGTTTTAAATTTTAATAAGCCTTGGCCATGCTTTACCCAAATAGTGCATAGAATTAATTAAGAAAGATTAATCCCTTCCCAGATGAGTTTTTAATTTGGCTTGGGAAACCAAACCTTCCTTGAAGAATCAGCACATTGCTTGATTGCAGCAGAATCCAAGTATGCACTAACTTGACTCACTTATCCCACCATAAATCTACAGCTCCTTTTCTATCCCCATATCTGGCTGCTGCTTTGGTGGTAGGAGGCAGCATCTTCTCTGACTTTCACCCTCTGATTACTACTTATTTGTTTATTTTACATCCTCCTTTTCTCCTGAATGAGATGCAAAGCGGTTTACAGTATAAATAAAACAGAACATATAATAGTACATTCAGTTAGAACTCTGGGTTTGAAACATAAAAAATTAAAACAAAAGACTTAAAACACACCTTGAAAATTAAAACAGCATTCCCAGTTGCATATCTTTCCAGCCTGCTCAGACAAGGCTGACTGACTGCTTAAAAATGAAGGTCTTTGCCTGCCAGTGAAAAGACAGCAGAGAGGGGGCAGATTGGGAGGGAATTCCAAAGCCTAGGAGCAGCCACTGAGAAGGCTCTCTCTTGGGTCCTTACCAGTTGAGCCTGAGAGGGTGATCGGTTCGAGACAAAGCCCTCTCTCAAAGATTGTAAGACTTGGGCAGGCTTGTAATGGGAAATACAGGCTTTCATATAGTCTGGACCTAACTTGTACATGGCTTTACAGGTCAAAACCAGCACTTTGAATTGCGTCCTGAAACACTCAGCGGTCCTGGGCCAGTTACATTTTTCAAAACTACTAGCAACTGAATCACTGCTGTATCAACGTTGGGAATCAATGCTGCACAACACCAGTAAACACAGGCAACACCTCTATTAATTTAAAAGATGATCAGTGGAAATTAGACAGCTAAAAGCAACCCAAAAGTGAATCAGGAATGGAACATAAAGTTTTCTCCTTCCAACCACCAGAGCAACAATCAGGTAAGTATTTATTTGGAGAGGCCAGGAAACTTAGAGGGTGGTGGGTGGAAGGAAGGCACAGAAAAATAAGTTTTGTTTTTGTTTTTTGCTTTGATGAAAACCTAAGTTGGAAGAGAACTTGGCGTTTGTAGTGTTCACTTTTTTCTCTTAAAGGAGAGCTGAGAAATAATTCATGAGTATCTATATTCAAACCTGAGAAATGATCTTGGGTGATATTTGTATTATTTTTACAATCTTTCAGTAACCCCTCCCCCAACCAACTAAAACAGAACACTAGAACACTAGAAAACACTAGAACACTAGAAAAAAAGTTAATGATGCATCTAGATCAGGAGTGCAGAATACATTCCTCTCCAGATGTAGTTGCGTTGTAATTCCTTTCAAGTTTACAAGCCTAGTTAATGGTCAGGAATGTGGGGAGTGGCAAGTTGGGGTTTATGTGGAAGGTCACAGCTTTACCATCCCAGCTTTATATGGGTTAGATGCACTTCTGTCAGGGTGTCTATCACTTGGGATATGGGACTGAGACTCTTTTGGCTGCCTTGATGACCTGTGCTGGAATTCAGATGGGTAGATCACAGTTGTGTTAGGTTTTTTTAGGCTTTTGATACCATTGATTATGTTTATGCTTCTGGTCTGCCCCACAGGGATGGACCCTGAGATCACTAGCTGAGTAAGGTCATGTCCTGAAAGTGGTGCTGGGTGATTTTTCTTCAACCCCATGGTCTTTGACCCATGGTGTTGAACATTCTCCTATCATGTCTCTTGTGTCATTCAGAATCTCCAGGAAACTGCTGGGTGAGCTTGTCTGGCATAGGGTGGCTGGCAGAAATATAGCAGTGGCACTCATCAGCCATCCTTCTTGTCACCTAATCAACAGATACCCTTGAGTGTTGTTTGGATTCAACAGTAGATGAGAGTGAGTAGATGAAATCCAGGCTTCGACTACTGCAATGTGCTTTCTGGAGGGCTACACTTGAGCCCGTTTGGTGCAACTGGTGGATAGTACTGAGATCTTGTTCTTCAGTACTGAAAGACCTTTACTGAGTGTCACTTGCTTTTTCATCCCCATTCAAAGAGTTAATATTAATCTTTAGAGCCTTAAGTGGCTTGGGTCAAAGATATTTGAAAGACTCTTTGTTTCATTCTGGACCTATCCAGAAGTTAAGGTGTTCAGGAGAGGTCCTCTGCAGAGTATCACCTGGAGAAGACCATTTGCTAGGCACGTGGGAGAAGGCTTTCTGTTATATTGCTCTCAGAGTGCAGAAAATGCTCAGAGTTGTGATCAGTTCCTGCTCTCACCATTTTTGAGAAGTGTATGAAAGAAGAATATTTTAAAACTGGCCTTTTAAACTCTTTTTATTACCAATTATACAGTGATTTTTAATTATTTTGAATATGGTGATTATAATGGTTTTGTCATCTGATTAACTTGTTTTTCATGATGCTAACCATTTTGAACACTATTCTTTAGCAGAAGCATGAAATAAAAGTGTAAATAAAAAAATAAATACTGCTCATTTCCCAAAATACTGTGGATTCACATTGTGTAGTATCTATCATTAGATTAATGAAAACAGCCTTGCTGATCGAGAGATGCATTCAATGTTCACATTATTTTGGTCTTTTTCTTCTTCTGGAGACGCTCAGACTGCTAGACAGCCAGAACATGACAATATCTTAGTGACAGGAACAGTATTTCCTTCCTCCTCTCTTTGTGCTATAAGACTAAGCAACACCCTAGAGCTCATGAAGCCACCTTGAAAGCCAGTTCATTCCTGATTAATTTAACTTTTACCGATATTACAGAGATTGACAGTTGAGTAAGTGGAAAATCCCAATTTAATCTAGTGTTGAGTGTTCTGCAGACACAGGCTCAGACAGCTTGACCTACATTTAACCCTACACAGCAGGAATCTCTTAGTCAGGAAAAAAGAAAGAAAAGAAAAGAAAAGAAAAGAAAAGAATCCAAGTTTGATTCCTCTCTTTGCAAAAAAGGATTTTTCTGAAGCGTATTGGGTTTCAGGAAATCTTCCTCGTCCATTTGCCATTTCTGGAATGCTTCACAGAGTGAGAAGCAGGTCTCCTTCAGCATTTTTCATATGGATGAGATCATGATTCTTAAGTCTTAAATCCTTTAAAAAAAATCCATCACTTTGAAAGGTGATGATGATCCATATGCCTAGCAAATAATTCTATTATTCTTTATTTCATGACAAGAAAAAGAATATTGGTGAATAAGTGCCTCTAATGGGAATCCCAACATAATGAAATCAAAATGTCTTGCTGTAGGACTATTTAGTTGCCCCTAAAGTAGGTGGGAACAATCTGCATTTCAATTAAGACAAAGGATTTGGCTTTAAGCTAATTTTGGTGCATTGGCCTAAATAGGATTCTATAATTTTTTAAAGATAAGCCCTTTAATTAAACTGGTTTGAGGACTGGAGTTCTTACTGACAAAGTCTTATTGAAACCCTATTTACAGATTGAAAAGTGTAGCTCACACATTGCCACCACTGCTGTTCTCACTGACAAGCGATAAGCCCCTATGTGGTAATATTATATGAGGAGAACGCATGTCTGTCTAGTCCTCATAAAAAGCAACAGGGATTAACACAACTATTTTTTACAAATGGATGTCATTTAACTAACCAATTCCCAGATAAAAAGTTTGTTAGGTAAAAAAATATTTAGGGTGGAATGGGGAAATCGTGGCTGCAAATCTCATCATACTTGGCCAGCACAGTCACTGGTAAAATGAGACCAACAACATCTCAACAGCCAAAATTGCCTACCAGACCTACAGTGTACAACCTACAAGTGACTACAATAGTTTAGGAGGAGAAGCTACTTTTCCTTTAATTGTATTATCTATCCTGATGGGTATATTGCTGCATGATATTTTCAGATCCACCTGCACAGTCCAGCCTTCCACTTCTTCAGCTTGTTTCATTCATGTTTGGGGTACAGAAGCCTTTCCCAACATGGTTCCCAAGGTCTTCAGACCCAACTAGGATGGCCAATAGGCAGAAGTTATGGGTGCTCCATTTCCAATCAACTGGAGGGAAAAAGGTTAGAGAAGGATGATACATGAGGGACACGAGCTTAGAGAAGGGTGAGCCATACCCGTACTTTATTAGAGAAGGGTGAGCCACTTGTTAATCCTCTGGCATCCCACTTTGTTAGCTCCTTTAAAATGGTCCAGGTTTTGCCTTCTCCTCCTACTTTCCCCCTTGTCTTTGGCTTCTTTCTATTGGTGGAAACTGAGTTAAAGTGCAAAAATGGTGGGGGAGAGGAGGATGTGTGGAATCTTCACTTTCCCACAGGGCCAGGGAAAAGAAACCCATAGCAGCATGTCCTAGCATGTGTATTCTTCTTCCTTAACAGCTTTTGCCATCTTCAACACAATCTGATGTTACTTGGCCAGATGTTTCCTGGCTTTCATTTCTGAAATGTTGGAGGATATAGTGGTGTATAGCAAGTTTGGAAGATTATGTCCTTTGTTTTTAACCCATTCTTCATCTATTTCTTTTTGTTGACAGATCTGGTATTCAAGGGAGCCTCAAAGAATCTGAGGCATTGGCTGCAATCTTGTATGGATCAGCATGGCATACTAGGTTCACATGTGGACTTATACAGGTTAAACTGTGTACCACCTCCTCAACTTACTGAATAGCTTTTGAACTCCCAAAGCAGTCATTCCATATTTTGCAGGGAACGAGCAGGATAGCAGAAGCGTCTGGCTATGTTCCCGTGATCAGACACAAAATGATGACTTCAGTACTGAGACTTCTGGAGGACCCTCTGGTTGATCTCAATACTGATGTCATCACTCTGTGTCTGGCTACAAGGAGATGCTTCTGTGATCCTGCCCACTCCCCATGAAGCAGGAAATGACCTGGTATTGGACTTCACAGGTAGTTCAGGGGATGGGTGATTGGGTGCTGGAGGAGGAGGAAGGGATTACCAACCACTGCAGCACCCAAAAGGATATAGACATCCATATAAGAAATTTATGCATGTGTATGTCCTTAACAGGATGCTGGCTATCATTTGACATAATTAATGTATCATCCTAAAAATCAAAGCTGAAATAAATGAAATTTTAACCACTAGTAGAGTACAGGCTTTCCAAAATGAGAGCCACAGGCAAGTTACCAGAGAATGGTTGCCATTAGTCATGAAAAATTGTCATCTCTGCCTTTTCTAACCCTCAAGCTGTTGCTTGTGTTGTGCTGGAGAACATCTCATTATGTCTCTTTACTCAGAAAAAGTCAAAACTCTACCACTATCCTCTGTTTTTTTTTAAATAAATAGTTATTTTGTTTTAATCACAAGTCCCACATTATTCCTAAATTCGACTTGATATTAAGGCACCTGACCTCCTGTGTTTGTCTGATCAATTAATGAGAGTGGCAGCAAACTCCATGTTATAGCTTCCCTTGCAGGCTTAGACAATCAAGATGTATTCTTTCTACTTACAGAAGGATCCTCATCAAAATAGCCAGATAATTGCTAGAGGTAATTAAAATTCTGTAATTATTATTATGGATGACAGTAAACGATTTATGACAAAGGATAGGGTCTGATTTTTATTAAGCTAAAGCCCCAAAGGGGGTCACACACAATTAGAAAAGCAGAGCATTAAACAAAGCTGACAGAAAATTCACTGAAGGGAATAAAAACACACAGGCCATGCCGATATGAAAATAGGCTCCTGAAAAACTTGCAGCATGGAGATTCTGTGTGCATGTTAAATAGCATCTTGTTGTTGAACTGAGACAGAGAATCAGTGAGACAAGCTGTAACTTTGGTGTTGATTTGAGATTCATTAGATGTAACTGCCAAGCTAAAATAAAATCAAATATGAATAAACTCTTGAATCATCCAGCACTCTGGGGACTCAGAAGGTAATCTGGACAAGCTGTGATACTGGTTCATATTATTGAGCACACCAGGCCTCGCTTGAGATTTAAGACTGACTTTAGGTTGACTTGATCACAGTCAGGCTGACACTATCTGTGTGATAAAGTGGTGCCCCTCCCCTTTTCTTTGATTATCTCAAAAAGCAGGGAAAGGTGTTTTCAGGGTGGGGAGAGCTGGAAAGGGAAACTGTTAAACTTCCCCTTTCTTTATTCGGAAGCAAAGGTTGCCACAACTGCTGTTAGACAGACGGGTGTGTAAATGCATTCTTTAAAGAACAGCTGTGGAATAATGTATGCATGGAAGAGTGTTATTTTGTTCACAGATGGACTGAGCTTTGTCTTCATTTTGGAGCGGAAGACATTTCATTGACTAACTCACTCTTAGACTGGTTCACATAGATCATCCAGTTCAACCTAGTTGTATGAAACTGGAATCCATTTTTATCCTGCTCTTGACCAGGCTTATCATTATATATCTTTGTCTCTGATTATGGATATATTAGCCAAATGTGATAGGTAGCACTATTTTGATGCCTTCCATCTGGATCAGGGTGGGACTGTGTGTGCCATTCAGACATTGCTAGACTTTGGTTCCTAGAATTTCTCACTGTTGGCTGTGCTAGCAAAAGTTGCTTGAAGTTGCAGTCCAACATCATCTGGGAGAAATATAGGGTATTACACTTAGAAAGAAAGAATGAAATGCACAGATACAGAATTGGTGATACCTGGCTTGAAAACAGTACATGTGAAAGGGATCTAGGAGTCTTATTAGATCACAAGCTGAACATGAGTCAACAGTGTGAAGTGGCAGATAAAAAGGCCAATGGAATTTTGGGTGGCATCAATAGGAATATAATGTTGTGATCAAGGGAAGTAATGATATCACTCTATTCTGTTTTATTTAGATCTCATCTGGAACACTGTATCCAGTTCTGGGTAGCACAATTCAAGGATATTGACAAGCTGGAACGTGTCCAAAGGACGGCAACCAAAATAGTGAAGGGTCTGGAAACCATGCCCTAGGAGGACCGGCTTAGGAAGCTAGATATGTTTAGCCTGATGAAAAGAAGGCTAAGAGGTGAAATAATAGCCATGTTTAAATATTTGAAGGAATGTCATGTTGAAGGTGGAGCAAGCTTGTTTTTTGGTGCTTCAGAGACTAGGACACAGAGCAATGGATTCAAATTTCAGGGAAAGAGATTTTATCTAACTGTCAGGAAGAACTTTTTGACAGTAAGAGCCATTTGACAGTGCAATATGCTGCCTCAGAGTGTGGTAGTGTCATCTTCTTTGGATGTTTTTAAACAGAGGCTGAATGGCCATTTGCTTGGGGTGCTTGAATGTGTGTTCTTGCATGGCAGGGGGTTGGACTCGATGGCTGTTGTGGTCTCTTCCAACTTTATGATTCTATGGAGAGCTGTGTGATTCCCACCACTATTGATCTAGGTATTATAGATTAGTTCCATAGGCCCAAAAATATAGAGAAGAAATGAGTTGTATTTATTGGCTCACTGGTTACAGCTAAAAACTTCCTCTATGCAGCTCCTCTTGGAATGTATGTAGTTGATAATGGAAACATACAACCCAACAGCTGAGATGCGAACTTCCTGCTTCAGAGGGTGATGCCCACTTCTTCTTCACTGGAGCTCCTTAAACAGAGGTTGGAGGGTCTTCTCTCTGTTTTAGCTGTGTATTCCTTTATGAAAGAGGGCTGAGCTAGATGGTCCACGGTGTCTCTTCCACCTCAATGATTCTTATTATAATGCGCCTTAAAGTCATTTCTGACTTATGGGAACCCTAAGATAATCCTATTGCAGGCTTTGGCAAGACTTGTTCAGAGGGAGTCTGTTCAAGGTCACTCAGTTTCCACGGCTGAGGGATTTTATGGCTCAGCAGAGATTCAAGCCCTGGTATCCCATAGTCACAGTGTGGTGTAGTGATCTGGGTGTGGTCCAACACCCAAATCACTACACCACCTTGTCTCTCTTCTAGAGACTTTGTAGTTCCCCAAATGTAGACCATGTTTTCCCAGTTTTTCCTGTAAAATAGCTGACCCTCAGTGGGGTTGCACTCCTGTTGGATGGTATATGTAACCCAGCGTGGACAACCTATGGCCATCCAGATATTCTGGCCTGCCACTTTCACAACGGTGAAAAATGATGGAAACTGCAGTCTAACAAAATCTGGTAGGCCTCAAGTTACTCACTGCTGATTTAATCCATATAAAACACAAGAGGACAAGAGATTTCATGATTCCAACATGCCTGTAATTCCAGAGGACTAAATCCACTATCAGTATTTTACACTGTTTGCTGTTCAATCTCATTTCAAAAGAAAACCAAGATAACCCTTGCATAGCTTAAAGAATCAAACCAGAAAAGCAAGTGGATACAGTAACCCCTCTATATATACTCATGACCCCTTAATATTCAGTGATGGTGATGTACGCATGGACCCTTCAGTTCATCCACATTGCTGCCATTTTAGACACAGGACATGGTGCTTCATGTAAATTGGAAGTCACAGATGTGGAGATTGGGGGTAAGGAAGGTCCACTGTTTTGCAACCAATTCACAAGTTTTCTTTTTAAATAATGTCTGAGACACTGTATCGCATCAATAGCTACAAATGACCTAAGAAATTGATCCGCAGAAGCCATCTTAAAGCATTAGCTCCGTTTCATGGAATTCTGTGGCGTGAGTGCGTGGGGTACTTCAGGATAACACGACGAGTCCCTGAGCCCCAGTGCAATCAGCAGAAGTTGCATGTTGCACAACAGACCTGTGTTCTATATAGTAGCTCCCCTTGTGTTTAAGGTGGGTTATGGGAGTTATTTACAATTGAGAGGATAGTGTCACAATTGTGAATACAGAGCATACCAATATGAAGCAGCTATGGACCCATAATTCTAGGCTACAAATCTGTAAATGCAACACAGGATGCTGGTCATTGCTATTAATGTTCACAACTACATTGCAATAGCAACTTTGCAAGTTCAGTATATATTTGCATAAGCAAAGAGACATGAAAATACATTTATATGCAAGATAACCGTTTCAAAACAATGTTACTTTCAGTCTTGCCTAATATTAACAATCCTACAGTACACATGCCTATGCATATATCTAAATTACAGTGATCCCTCCACTTTCGCAAGGGTTTGGGGTGCGGAATCCTCATGAAAATAGAAAAAAATGTGAATAACTCCCCCTCCCATTCCCTTCTGGGGCTCCCCCCTTCCTCCTTTGGAGCTCCTCTCATTCCTATGCATTTTGCCCAGGTATGGAGAACTCACATGAGCCTTCTCCCCATTCCTTCTCTGCACAGGGGCAAAATGCATGGGAATGGGAGGGTGAGCTGCAGCGAGGGAAGGGAAAGCTCATGTGAGCCTTCCACCTTCCCACATTTCCTGTTTTGCATGGAATGGGAAGTGGGGGAGCTGCAGAGGGGGAAAAGGAAGGCTTGCGTGAGCCTCCCCCTGTTCCCTGCTGTTTTGCCTCAGTGTGTGGTCTCCGTGCAGGGCAAAAGATATGGGAATTGGAGGTGAACTGGCGGGAGGCATGTGTGCTTGCAAATAATCAAATTTGTGAAGGTCAAACCCACGAATGTGGAGAGAGAACTGTAACAGATGGATAGAGTTGGAAGGGCTCATAAGGACTATCTAGTCCAACATCCTGCCATGCAGATATACCACTAAAGCCCTCCTGAAATATGCCCATCTAAATAAGGAGAGTCCACCACCCTCTGAAGGAAACTATTCCACTGTTGAGCAACTCTTACCATAAAGGCGTTCTTCCTAATGTTTTGGTTTAATTTCTTTTCTTCTGATTGCAATCTACAGGTTTGTGTTCTAGTCTCCAGAGCAGCAAACTTGCTCCATCTTCTACATGACGTTACCTCAGATATTGAAAGATAGCTATCATGTCACCTCTCACGCTTCTCTTCTCCAAGCTAAACACACTCAGCTTCCCAAATAGTTCCTGACAAGGCTTGGTTTCCAGAACTTTGATCATCTTGGTTGTCCTTCCATGGATATGTTCCAGCGTGCCACTATTCTTCTTCAACTGTGGCACCCAGAACTGGATGCACTATTCCAACTGTGATCTGACCAAAGCAGGATAGAGTGGCATTATTGTTTCTCTTAGTGGACACTATACTCCGGTGAATGCAGCCCACAATTGCATTGGCTTTTTTGGCTGCTGCATCACACTGTTGACTCTTGTTTAGCTTATCATCTACCAAGATCCCTAGATGTTATACACTTTCATTTTTCCTGCACAGATGTAGTACCCTAAAATTCATTTTAAATTTTTGCTCAATTGTTCAATCTACTGTCATTTTGAATTCGATCCCATTCTTGTGGTATTTGCTACTCCTCTCCATTTGGTGTCATAATCAATTTTGAGGAGTATGCCTTCTGTTGTCCGTCAAATTCTTTATGATGATCTTGGGACAACATTAGACCCAAGACAGAAGTCTGAGGCACACCACCAGTAATTTCTCATGACAATGGACAAGAACTATTAGAGACCACTTTCTGGGTTTGGTCAGTCAACCAATTACAAATCCACTGAACAGCAGCATTGCTAGCCCACAGTTTTTCACAGTAAGTTTTTGCAGTATGTATTGGTAAAAGGGAGGCAATAGATACCCTCAGCAAAAAAGGACAAACAACAGTACCTTAACATGAGTATTTTAATTATGTTGCTTGCAGCATTAATTCCAGCAAGATTCATTTACAGAGAACATAAGAAAAAGGCAAATTCATTAAGGAATGAATTGGCAGTGGCTGAAAAAGAACATTCCACTAGACACTTCAATATCTCCATTCAACATGTCTGCTGGTGAGAGCCAGGGAATGCCTTATTGAAATGAAGAATGGCTGTTGTGCAGCAGCAGGTTGATACTGCATCCATTTATGTCACACTGATATTATCTTTTTGTTTTTAAAAGCTCTTGGTGTTACTACTAGAACAGATAATGGATGGGGGAATATTTCATTTTAAATATATTGGCATTATTGGAATACATTCTTTTAAAAATGGTTTGAACATGCAGACACAAGCAAAGGAACGCTATTTTGGCATTTATTTCTAGACTGTAATCTTAACAGTACTTCCTCCATGGCATTCTAGTGTTCAATTTTTACGTAAAATTAACAGATTCACTAAGGCAGAAGTTAACATTTACACAATCACCACCTGCCAGATTAACTATCTGACTTATTCCTTCTAGAAAAAACAAAGGCTGCTTGTCCACAATGCCCTTTATTTGATTGTACTGCCTTTGCCTTTTTGTGCCCTGTTACAGTGATGATCTTTATGCTAGTTTCAACAAGAGGTTTGTTTAAGCCTCTCCCTTCAGGACTCCCTTCCAGGTATGGAAGGAGGAGTAAACAGCTTGCTAGACAAAAAGGCTAGGCACCACTCATTAAAACACATTATTCACTCCTTACAACTGGCCTACTTAGCCAACCCAATGGCTATTTCCAAATAAAGCAGAAGGTGGCCCACTACACACCACATGAAGACAGTGTATACTTAACCCAACAGTTTTGATACTTTACTTCTGAGACAGTGCGCTGAGACAGTGGGTGATAACAATTAGAGAGATGAGTTCAAGTAGCTCTGCAGACCTCTCGATTTCTTTATCCATATAGATCTAGACAGGACTGATGGCAAGGCAAGCCATCCTCTGGGGGTTTGTCTCTACCAAAAGCTGTTTTGGGTGTAGTTACCACATCCTATTGCTAGAAAATATGATAACTTATTATCATAGCTTTGTGAGGGTGAGTGTAACATTATATGTTACAACTACAGTTTTTAGATTACTGGAACTTTCTAGCAAATCAAAATATTTAAAATAAAGCAGAAAATAAAGAAACAAAAAGCAGCATGAACATTTATTTCCAATCTTCTGGAGAGTTAAGAGTGTTTAGGTTCCATCATTCATGGCCTCTCATTTTCCTATTCCTTCTTTTTAATAAATGAAACCTTCTCTTTGGTTTCTTGTATCTTTTCTGTTATCCTCTCTTTTGTTTCTTCCATCTTCCCAGTTAGACGCTCTTTGGTTTCTTCCATTTTGCCACTAATCATGTCTCTGGTTTCCTCCATTTTGCCTGACAGACGCTCTTTTGTTTCTTCCATTCGGTCTTGGATATATTCCTTGACTGGAGGTGGTGTGGACATGTAGCCATGCTTACGAAGATACTTCACAGTCACAGATGTCCCTCCCAATGTCACTGTGTATCTGGCTGGAGTTGCAATCTTGTCAATAAGGAGGAAGAAGGATACATGTGTAACTTGGACAGCAAAATCAAAAAGGAGTTCTTTTCAAATTCAAGAAAAAAGTTGCCACTTCCAAAGTAGCATTGTTTTAGCTGCATCGATACAGAGAACTACTTGTCTTATTTTTCTAACTAAAACTTATGACTGCAGAACAAGAAGCTTCAACAAGCCTATCAGCCATTAAAATAAGTATGCAAAATGCAATCCTACCAAACTGCTTTTGCAATCCATGACCCTTCTCTAGATTGCCTTCTTCTGGCCATACCGTTCCTGGAAGCATCCAGCAGTGGCAATCCACATTTTAAACCCATGGAAATGGATTTCCAACTATTTTTGTATTTGGTTTTTTGCCCTTTCTGAGCAGCTAGTGCACTCCCAGACAGTCCTGGGGTAGAATATTTCCCCTGAAGCAGTTGCCCACCTGTGTGATCTAGAACATATGATGAGGCAATCCACAACCTTTTGCATCTGCCCTATGACATGAATGACTAATCACGCCAACTGCATCCTGCTAAACTAGCTATGATAGCCAGCTCTAATGCAAGTGGACTGGTATTTTCAAGGTCCTTATATCTATTTCTCCATGAGTTAAGCACCAGGAAAGAAGGTTAGTCTAAATCACAACAAGATTTACATAGTAAGAAAGCATATATTTAATATTTTTTTAAATCCAGTGTAGGTTGGGCTGAAGTATTTTTAGTATAAACATGAGCATGATCAGGAATCTGGCTTGTGCATTAAATGATGCCATACAACTCTACTTCAGCAGACAGTTTAAGGATAGAGCACCAGTTCAGACTAAACACAGAGACATACTTTAACAGACTCAGAACAGATGTTTTTCATATAAACTTTGGAAAAGACTGTGGGTGCAGAGAAGCAGTACAAAGTAGGAATGTTTGGAAGACCAGCTCACAAAACACTGGGGTACATCTAATCATGTACCTTAAGTACTGTCATTTCCTTATAACTTCTGCAGCAGCAGAGTTGTGCAACAAAATCAAGTCTAACCACTGGAAGTTATATTGAACTATGGAGAGGCAACAAAAATTCTTTTAGAAGAGTGGTTTTTGGAGAATGACAACTTTCAAAAAACAGATTTTCAAAGGAAGAAGACAAGTTTTATCTTTAAAAGGGCTAAATAAGATCCTTTATGTGCTTTTGATTGTCCTTTCTAATCTTGTACACTGTGTGCTCATTTCTCCTCCCACCCAAATCTTTGTTCCCAGTTTTGAGTTCCACCTAATGACATACCATCAGGAAATTTGTGGGAGGACATATACTAATTCCTACTTCAATAAAGGTTGATGGTTTGGCAGTTTGTACCTACTAATAAATGCTCTTTGCCTCTTATATCAGAACAATCCCTCACTTTTCTGCATGCTTTTGCACTTGGTAAAGGAGTCAAAGGCCAGAGATCTTCATAATAAAGCAACAAGAAGTAAAGCACTAGAAAGTGAAGCCAAATAAAATTTTTAAAATGCATCAAACCAGCAGATTCTATTGCAGCAGGAATGCACTGAAATTAGTTCAGTATTCATGCAGTACAATCATGGCTGCCGTCTTTAAAGTAATTTTAAAATGCAATTTAAAAGATGAAAAGGATAAAAATATTCTTGTCAAGAAAAAAAAGATTTCCAGTGTTGTTCTTCTGCACTGAAAAAGCTGGCAATTCCTGAATTAGAGATAATCATTTAAAAAGTTTTTTGGGGGGGGAGGTGAGGGAAGGGCAAGAATCTCCAGTTTTAAAAAGAACTAGTTGAATTTTAATGTCTGAGCCTTATTGAGCTTGATCACATTCACTGCAACAGAACTAAGGCTTCTACAGGAAGGGAAGAAAAAAATCATTGACTGAGTTTTCTCTGGCAACCTAAATCACATAGAAGACTTTGAATACAAAAGAGCTTAATTAATAATAATGATGATGATGATGATGATGTAATAGTAATAATTTCTTACGTGCCTCTCTCTGTGGACTGAGGCAGGGAACAACAACAGATAACACATAACATCAGTTAAAACCAATACATATTAAAATCCTTCAATAAATACTTTAAAAACCAGGTCTTCTGGAAGAGACTAGTCCTTACTGCTGATTTAAACTCAGACAGTGTCTCAATCTGACAAATCTCTTCCGGCATATCGTTCCACAGTTGGGCTGGCTGAAGAAAAATGTCCTCTGGGTAGCAGTCAGTCTGGTTTTGGCTGACTGAATTAGATGTCTCCCAAAGGACCTGAGTGTACAGGGTGGATTATACAGGAGAAGGCAATTCTATTGGCAACCTGGACCCAAACCATGTAGGGTTTTCGAAGTAATAACTCACACTTTGTACTTTCCCTAGAAACTAACTGGCTGACACTACCATCTTTAGGTCCTCCAATTCTAGGAAGGGGCACAGCTGACATAACAGTCAAAGTTGATAATAAGCACTCCTGATTGTTCCATATATTTGCGCTGACATTTGGAAGGACAGATTCAAGAGCACCCCAAGCTGTGAACACAGTCTTTTGGGGGAGTGTAACTCATCCAAGACTGATCTCGTCTGGATTCAGTTTCAGTTTGTTTTTCCTCATCCAATCCATTACTGTTTCCCATGCATTCATCCAAATGAGCCACATTATCCTTAGTTGATGCCATTACTGAACGTGTCATCAGCATACTGATAGCATCCTGCCCCATGCCTCTGGATGATCTCTCCCAGTGGTTTCATGTCAAACAGCATTAGGGACAGAATGGCACCTTGTGGTATGCCATATAACAGCTACTTTTTTGAGGTGCAGCTATTCCCTAGCAATCCCATCTGGAACCTGTTTGGGATATAAGACCAGAACCACTGAAACACAGTGCCTCTGATTCCCCAAACCCTCAGGTGTTCCAGAAGGATACCATGACCAGTGGTATCGAACATCATTGAGATGTCCAAAAGCATCAGCAGGGACATATTTCCCGTTAATGCTCAGGTGAAGATCATCCACTAAGGCAGCCATAGTGGGTCTCAACTCTGTATCTCTGAAGACACTTTGAAATGGATCTAGGAAGCATCTATCATCCAAGATGACCTCGAGACTAAAGGCAACAGCCCTCTTAATCACCTTGCCCAGGAAAAGAAGACACGATACTGTTCAATAGTTGCTAAAGTCCACATGGTCCAGAGGGTGCTTTTTAAGAAGTGGTCGCACCACTGCTTCTTTTAAACAAGATGGAGATACAACTGTAACTGAGAATTAACTACATCTCTTCTCTGGACAACCAGACAAGGACAGGGATTGCGAGGACAAGATGTCTTCCTTATTTATCATTCCAGCTTGTCCACATCAGTGTTAACTCCCCAACTGAAACTGATCCAGTGTAAGCATACACACAGGGTTGCTGGAGACCCCACTGTTAACTTCTGCTATAATGACAGTATCTAAATTGGCTCTTATCTAAGAGATTTTATCTGAAAAATGATTGTTAAAAGCATCACAGCAAACTGTTGACTCTAGAACTGGATTTGGGGGGGAAAATGCCCAAGTTAAACCTCTTACCACTTGAATAGTATGGCTGAACGCAAATTTGCAGACACAATATGTGCAGAGTAGAAGGCCTTCTTCACTGCACATATTACCACATGATAGGAACAAAGCCGTTCTGTACACTGGGTCTTGTCAGAAATATGTTGAGTTTTTTGCCATCTATGTTCCAGTTATCATCCTTGTATAAGATGTACAAATAAGATACACTTTTGGTCCTCGGAGAAGTTCTGGACTTCAACTCCAAGAATTCCAGAGTGTTTGTGATACTAGCTGGGACTTCTGGGAGATGAATTCCAAAACATCTGAAGGAATAAAAGTTGAGAATGACTGGTTTAGCCTGGTCTAACCTAGCATCCTCAAATGAATAGAATTACAGCTCCTGTCACCTTAGCCAGGGTGACAATTTGATGGCAGCAGCTGTGGTCAAGAAGTGGATCCCCATCTAGATGCTGTGACAGAAAAGAGGAAAAATAATGTCATTTCTTCATGAGTTTGTTCTGGAAATGAAGAAAGATGAAAGAGTGTAGAATGTGACAGATACCTGGGATCCACTGACTAAATATTATTGTTGATCTATGGAGCTACTTACCTTGTACATTGCATATGCGGTTAATGCATTTCCACTCTGAGAATGCTTTAGGATATTTACAATACTTTCAGGCAACCCTATGAATTCGAGGAAAGGAACGACATTTACTCCTCTGTGAAAGACAGACAGATGAAAATGAAAAAATTGCAAACATTCCTATGAAAATTTTGACTCTTGCTGCACTGTCTGATTCATTATCTTTTTTCTTAGACTAAGAAAAGATTCTAGCACTAATGGATAAGGGGGACACGACTCAAATTATATAATTCGGGAAACAGTTCTGGTTTCAAGTTAGAGTTTTAATACTTTAACCTATTGCAAAACAAAAGATGCTTGGAGCAGTTTCCAATAAAAGTCAGGATGGTCTTGTACCTGCATGCAAAGGTAACAGCTCAGTAGTAGCCTATGTGCTTTGCATACAGAATGTATCTAGTTAAAAGATTACAGAGCATCTGTTTCAGATGCTCGGAGCTGATGCTAGTACTGAACTAAGTGAAGGGTCAGAGGTCTGCTTTGCATTGTCACCTTACACGTCCAAACGGGCTGTAAGATTGTTAATATGCCTTATAAAAAGTTCTGTTTAAGTCCTTAAAACCAGTTAGGGTTGCTATCTGTTCTCAAAGAACATTTGGCTTTCTAAAACACATTGTTAAAAACTGATTTGATCTGAGTATTTTTTTTTCTGCCTACCAAGATCTCACATTGGAAGCTGTGAGACTGAAAGATTAATAGGTACTTTCAATAAATACACAAATTACCATAAGCATATAATGTTACTTACTCTATGACTTAACTTTCAATCTTTAGAGTATTTCATTCCTTTATTTTTAGAGCTTCATAACCTTACCACAGCTAAGACTAACCTCTACCTCATTCTGAAATGAATGAAGCAAAGAAATTTGGAATTTTCCTTAGTGTTGTGACTCCAAATCAAAAAATGAAAAATCTAACTTCTGTATGACATATTATCCTATATATTTACCTCAAAGTAAATCCTATCAAACTGAAAATGCACATTTGCATTCTGAATGTGCTAATGTCTGGTGGTTCATTCCTTATGGTCTAATATAAAACAGTCATAGATGCAATTTTATTTCTTAACACATATCTGAATTCATTCAATCACTGTTGGATGGCAAAACTGTGACAAGAAAAAACATTCCAGGTACACCCCCCTCCCCAATTTAGTTTTTTGCACAATGACTGAAACAAAGAGATGATACTGACTCCTGCCTTGCTGAACTTTGCAGGGTGATGTCTGTCAAAGGAATCAGTTTGTAGTGTCATTTATTCACTCTGTCCAAGTTAATGGTTGTTACTTTTGAGTAAAATATTATTTTTGGATTCTGGGTTATAGCTAGAACAACAGAGTGCATGGAACAAAGACAAGTTTGCTGCTAAAAGCATGAACCTCTGACATCAGAAGGTATTATAATGAAGTGTTTGTTTTAGTTACTCAACCAGCTGGCATTAAGTGCCCTTTCTAACAGCTATGGCTCCAAATGTCATTCTAAATTTATCCTTCCTCAGAGTAATAAGGTCCCAAGCTATTTAATATTTTGCTTTTGTTGGATCCAAATAAATGTTTCTCCACTGTATTTCTGACTGAGTAAACATTTGCGAGTTTCTCCCAGATGCACAATCATAAAAAAATACATTTGGCCACTGACAAATTGAACTAGAAATGAATTAGGCAGAAAGAAAAGCATGGCTCTTGATCATGCAACTTAACAATAACTAAACTGGTAACGGAAAATTCTAACATTCCGAACATCACTTAGATTCTCAACATGATTTAAATTTTAAAACATATAAAGGTATTCAACATACTGCTTTAAGAACCTTGTTTGTAGCAGTACCATTTCAATGAACTGATGCTGCATAAAAGCTTTAAAAATGTTTAGTGATTCTAAAATGCTACTGGGATTATGAAAGAAATATACAAATAGTCTGTAACAGAAGAGCTCTTATGATAAATTGACTTATATGAAGACTGAGATCTTTTAAATGGAAATGTTCACAAGTAATTCTCAAACAAGTAACTCTCTGAACATGAAGAAAAATGTATTATGAACACTGCCTATTATCCTGTATTTTTCAGTAGGAACAACTACTGCCTTAAATGTGTATTACTTGTATATGTTAAATGTTGAATCATTCTTAGTAGTCATTTCCAGATTGAGGGAACACATCTGAGGGAGGCTAGTGTAGCCCTCTCTGTGTTGTTCTTCTGCTGGTAGGCAGGTCTTTAGCAGTATGCAGCCAGATAAAGAGTTGGACTTCCAGTATTTTATTTACTGTTATTAAGGAGTTTTAAACTGTTTTGCTTTGTACTCTAATGTATACAATTGTATTTTTATTGCTATCTGGTTTTTTAATTGTGTTGGAGGCCACACTGCATCCTAGCCATGAGAAAAATGAGGGATGTAAATCTTATAAAATAAATGGTGCAGCTATGTATCCCATCTATATTAACAGCATGATTAGATACCACACAGCATGAAAAGGGAACTTCATCTTTTAAAATAAAGAAGCTAGTGGCTGGGAGAAAAATTAAAACAATAGGAGTACTGTAAATGCAACTGCAGTGTTCTGACAGAGAAGTATACTGCATAATCAGAAACACAAATTTCCTCTCTTGTCAACGGGGAACCTTCATTCATTCAGACACCTAGAACTTGCTCTGATTTAAGGAGGGACTCCTTTGAGCAGCCAATGGCTGAGATTTTACATCCTGGTTGTGTTGCATAATTTTCGGCACACTGAGTTACACATTAATCGTGCTATGCGACCTTTGTCTTGAATGTCACACAATAAGACCAAGCAGCAAGTGTGCAACCAAATGCAAAAGGGAATGCACATTTGAACTCACTTTTCATTTCCACAAATTTGAAAAGTATGTGGCTATTCCACATCTGCTTACAGGGGCCTAAAGGAAACTCACGTGTGTGGATGACATCATCAAGATTCCACTCACTGTCTGCACATAAGCAGGATAGTCTCTTACATTCTTATACTCTGGCTTCTCATTTTCATTTTCTTATTGTTTGCAAAACCTCATATTTTGTCCACTGTACAAAGCAGAGGTGTTATATCTTTAATGCTGTGTTTTGAAAAACATAATATGAATATCAGGAAGAAACAGAAATTTCTTGATTGCTGAATCCAGCAAATAACTTTGCATTTAAAAAAATCCGACATTGGAGCGTAACTGTGATTGTTGTAAACTGTAAGAGAACCTACCAGCTAGGTTTGGAGTATATAAGAAGAAATAAACAGTCAAGCGTGTGTGTAGGGGGCATCAATCTCTGCCTAGTTCTTCATTATTGTCCATAAGCAGCTAACACCAATTTCTTCAATAAGCCACTGTAATAAATACACTTATCCTCAAGAGTGTTGGACACAGCAAGGAACCTTTACTTTAGATTCTCCTCTGAGGGCAACTGAACTAGTGAAATACTTAGGCTTCATCTCTCCAGCAAGGCAGAAGAAAGAGAGACAACATTGCACATAAATACAAGTTTACTGGAAAGAAGTCCCACTGAGTTCAGTAGGGCTTATTCAAGAATTGATCGACTTAATACATAGCTAATCTGCTAATGAAGTAAAAAACATATTTTAAATCATTACATGGCATGTAAATATACATGCCAACATTGTTATTTTGAGTCCTTTCACAGTACCAGCCACTCTTCTTCTCTGTTTTAAAAAAGCACACTGAACAGATGAATACTAATATATCACAGCTTCTCTTGCATATAGCTTTGCATAAAATCTAGCCCTATCATAATATATCTATTAAGGAACCATTCTGTTGTAGTTTTAATCATGAGATCACCAAAGGATATCTCAGAGTTCTAAAATTCCCATTTTATGTTGTGCATTTAGTGGAAAAAATCTTAATCTTTCTAGCACTGGCTTGCTAGTTGGAATAGACCGCTATCATCAGAATCTTATATCTGGTGATTTTAGTAGGTCATTTGTACTGTAAGTCTGAAATACGTTATTAACTGTCTAGATAAAGAATCATAATGCAGAAATTATGCAAGGACAGGAGTTCTTGAGAAGAAGTTGCAAAAACCACAAACACAAACAATCCCACTGAAAAAGGAAAATGGGAAACATCTGAAAAAAGTCAATGTGGCTGGACAGCAAACTCAAGAAGGAAATGAAAATTAAAAAAAGAATATGTATAAAGAATGAAGGAAAGATGAATCACTAAGGAAGAGTACAGATATATAGCCAAAGCTTGCAGGGATAATATAAGGGAAGCAAAAGCTCAAATGAGCTAAGCCAGGCTAGGCAAGTGAGGCGCAACAAAAGGTCCTCCCCCGCCATATACATTCACAGCAAGAGAATGACCAAGGGGACAATGAGGCCACTGTTCAGTAAGAATGATAAAATGCTAACAGATCACAATGAAAATGGAGAACAACATCTATTTTACTTCAGTTTTCTCCTCAAATGAAAACTGTGTGCTTCTATGCGGCAGCAAAGACCTGGTCAAGGGATCTGAATTGCAAATCAAGATTTACAGGGAGCTAGTGAGGAATCACTTAGCTAACCTAAATGAGTTCAAATCTGCCGGGCCAGATGAACTGCATCCCAGAACACTGAAAGAACATGGTAATGTGCTCTCTGAATCCCTTGTCATCATTTTTGAGAAATCTTGGAGAACAGGTGAAGTGCCAAAGGAATGAAGAGCAAATATTGTCCATCTCACCAAAAAAAGGCAAAAAGATGATCCAGGAAACTACAGATCAGTCAGAATGATCTCACTACCAGGAAAAATATTAGAATGGTTTATACAGAGTCTACTTACAGGTATTTTGATAACAATGGAGTGATCAGTAGGAGCCAATATTGGTTTGTCAAAAAGAATCCTGCCAAATAAATCTTTTTTTTTTAATCAGGTCACTAGTTTAGCAGATGGTTGGAATGAAATGGATGTCATTCATCTGTATTTCAGCAAAACATATGATAAAGTCTCTCATAATATTTATTAGCATACTGATTAAATGTGAAACAAGTAGGAACACTGTACCATTAGTGGATCCATATCTGGTTTGAAAACCATGTTTAAAGAGTATGATCTTCAAAATGGAAGGAGGTCTCAAAAGGAGTACCTCAGGGTTCTCTCCTAAGGCCATTACTCTTCATCATTTTTATCAATGATTTAGATGATGGAGTGGCAGATGGCCAACCCCCCCCCCACAAAAAACAACCCCTAAAAAACTAGGCGTGGCTAATACATTGGAAAATAGGAACAAAATTCAAAAGGACCTAGATAAACTAGAAAATTGGGCAGAAGTTAATCAAATGAAATTCAATAGAGACAAATACAAAATTCTACTTTTAGGTAGCAAAAACCAAATGCATAGGTATACAATGGGGAATAGATGGCTCAGCAGAACTACATGTGAAAAGGACACTGGGATTATTGTTGATCATAAATTGAATATAAGCTGGAGCAAAGAAAGTGAATGCTATTTTAGTCTGTACTAACAGAAGCACAGCTTCCATGTCAAGGGAAGTAATAGTCTCACTATATTCTGTGTTGGTCAGGCCTCATCTGGAGTACTGTGTTGGGTTGTGGGCACCTCATTTTAAGTATATAGACAAATTGGAATGGATCAGAGAAGGGCAATAAGGGTGATAAGAGGTATAGAGATTAAAACTTATGTGAAAGGTTGAAGGAGCTACACTTGATCAGCTTGGTGAAGTAAAGATTGAGGAGTGACAGGATTGCATTCTTTAAACACCTCAAGGGCTGTCACAGATAAGAAGGGCAAGTTTGTTCTCTGCTGCCCCAGAGGGTAGGACAAAGTATAATGATTTGAAGTTACAATTGAGTACATTTGGACTGAACATTAGAAAGAATTTCTAGACAGTAAGAGCAGTTCAGCAATGGAACTAATTGCACAGAGAGGTAGTAGGGTCTTCTCCTTTGGACATCTTCAGAAAGAGGCTGGACAGCTGCCTGCTGGAGATCCTTTAGCTGGAGATCCTGCAACGAGCCCACAAAACTCCTTCCAACTCTATGATTTTATGAAATGATTTTGTGTGCTTCTGTTAAGATTTGTCTGAAGTTAATAAATACAGAGATTTAGGAATTCATTACTTACTTTAAAGCTGCATAATAAAAGGCTCCAAACCACAGGCTGGAAGTCAGAAGATGGACTGGAATAAGAACTTTGCCATACTGTTTAAAAGTTTTTTTGAATCTCTGCACAAGACTAATTGACTTATCTTGTAAGGGATCAAGCTCCACAGAATTTGGTTCTGCAGGTTGTCCTTGGGATAAGTTTGCAGTTGGTGGGATAGAAGTCTCTTTCTTTAGTTCTTTGTTGTGAGAGTCTTCTGGGTGTGGTGGCACCTTGCTCAAAAATTCCTGTTCCTTGGAAACACAAACAGCAGCAGATGCATGAAGACATTGGCGTTGGACCTGGAGAGGCACTGAAACCGTTTTCTGTCTTTTAATAAGCAAGGAGGGCTGCCCTTTTAAGCATGGAAACATACAAGTGCGATGGGATATCAAAGATGTCCTGTATGCCAGCTGAAGTGATTTCTGCATTTTGGTTGAGGGCAACAACATACTGAAGATACTTTAAACGGCTCCTAAGAAATGGAAACAAGTAAATAGGTTAAATTAAGAACCAGTAAGCATTGTTTCAGATGTCATTAATATAAGACATTAATAAATATAGTTTAAAAAGATAGCTTCCAAAAACCATCTTTGTAAGCAGTAACTGCAATATTATATCTTTTTTCCTTATTAGAGAAAATTTGAGCATTATATTGAAATATAGAGAAGTCTGAAAATCTTTCTCTTGAATATAGATAAGAATGTGTAATATGGCTACCCCGCAGATGTTTTACACATTTGTGCCAAGGAAAGTATGATAAGTTCACTAACAAGTTCCAGATACTTAATAAATCCATACTTGTAGAAATGTGTGAATGAATAAGAAGCTGGGCTCACTTTCTTTGGGGCAGATACTGATCTGGCTCAGCTTTACACCTGATGAGTTCTAATATTAGAAGACTAAGGCACAAGATTAAAAGACTAAGACATGATGAAATAAAACTGAATGAAACAGAAGAGCATTTTGAGGCAAAAAACCTTTTAGAACAATTTTGCAAAATTTTGTTTTGACCTCTGGGGGTCTAGACACGCTTCAAACAAAATTGTTTCATTGTCATAGTATATTGGTAAAATCTTTGGCTTAAAAGGGATTGGAGTGAGGAATTTACATTAGTACAATTTTCTAAGAGTCAGGGATCCATAGTCTATGCACCAAGCCCAGCCCTCAAACCCATTTTTACTTTGCATAGAGAACTTAGGTAAGGCATCCATATTTACGCCAACAGGAGGGGCAAGAAATGACACATCTCTCCCTCTCAAGAGATTGATCTGGGAAGAAAAGAAGATGAATGAGCTGTTCTGCCTGTTCTGCAAGTCTGGCTTTAGCAGAAATCAGCAGTCATGTGTCACTACTGGCTCCTGTAGATACCTGCACAGTGGGAGGGGAAACAACTACCTCTTTGTTTCTCCCTTTTCCTACTGAGTTTCTGCAAGACATAAAAGCAAAGTTTGCTTGGTACTTTCTGTAAAATCCCCAATTACAAGACAAAAATCACTTCTTTTCTTCTCCATTCTCCATGGAAAACACCTCCTGGAAGGAAGGGGGCTTTTGGACAAATCAGTAAAAACACCTTGCTGCTGATTCCACTAAAATGGAATAGGAAGGAGCAATGTGAACGAACATAGTTCCCTTTTTCAGGTACAGAGGAGAAATGGATTTTCTCTTCACACCAATGTTTTACAACAGATGTGGGCAACTGTGGAGGGCTAGGGGCCACATCAGCTCTGTAGAAGATGTTGAAGGCCACATTCCCCATTGCCCCTGCCCCCACAAAAGCCTCAAAATCCGTCTTATGGGACATAGGGCAAGTTTTTGGACTTTTCTGAGCCCCAAAAGGGCATTTTGAGGCAAAAAGTGTTTTAGAAAAAAATTACAAAATTTTGTTTTGACTCCTGGAGGTCTAGACAGATAGCAAAAGTGGAAATGCCCTCCATACTCATTAGAGATCGTTCTGGGACATTTTAAACCCCTGGTGGCCTTGAGAGGGCCTACACTTTGCCCTACTCTGTTTTACAGGAAGCTAATGCTTTCCCCAAACGCCCAATTTGCAGAAGACAAAGTCCATTCTCTTTCCTTCACAGAGAATATGGGATAAAACAGAGGCATTTTATCACAAACAGGACTATGAGTAGAAACATTGAGACTTGACGCTAGTGAGAAAGCAAATGGTTTTAAGAAGCCATCTGACAGTTGGCTGATTCATTTTGTAATATGCAGTGTTAATTCTTTCAGTAGACTACTTAGCAGACAAATGTTTTGTATTCTTCCATTTTAACTTCATCTTAGGTGGGTAGAGCAGTCGATTCCATAGTCATAGAAAAAGACTATTCTGTGTGATTACATCAAAAGTCAACACTTTGGCTGCAGTTCTGTGATACAGTAAGTCAGGGAATTGCTGGAATTCTGTCTTATTGATATGAGCAGTGTGCTAGTATATTCTGTTTGCTGTCCTTCCATTGGAAGTACTAACAAACCATGGAGCTTTGCTTTGCATTTTTGATTTTACTCTTATATAAGCTTTGCTGACAGTTCAAAAGGTGGCAAAGCTATATTTAAATACGAGAAGGTACTTCACTTTGCCATAGTCTTAATTGCAAGACCGCCCAAAGTTAATAGGCAAGCCCTTGCTCCCTTTCCTCCACCACTGGCCAAAACACAAAACAAGACCAGGGCAAACAAATAGGTTGTGGTCTAGTTTTTATAGTGGTTCTCAAATAATACAATGTTTTAAAAGGATACTTGGATTCAAATCCATGTTGGGGAGTAGAGAAAAGAAGGATGATATTCTGAGATACATACCTAATGCAAATAAGATTGTAGTGTACTGTTACCCAATTACTCCATTTACCAACCTGGATGCCATGGTCTTCCACTTCATACATCTTCCGTAAGGATACACAGAAACAAGCTAGGCTTTAAGAATTTTCACACTCTTTCCCCAAGCTATGTGTTCTGGTTTGTAAAGTTGAGAGAAAAAAGCAGGAAGGACAGTCTCACTTATTTTTTAACCTTTTCAAATTAAATCTGAATGGTTTACAAGACCCATATAGGAAGAATGGAAGCATCTGGTTGTCTATAAGCAATTTAAATCTACCACACGTCACTCATTAATTGGCAGGTATAATCTAAGGCCAAATCAGCCACCACCACCGAATCCAGTCTTCCCGTCTAGATTGCCCAACTGATTTTATTAACATGCAAGTGACCTAGTAATATTATTTATTTCTGGAAACACAGCTGACACATTTCCTGTGAGTCACTCTTTGTTTAAATATATGTGCTCATGTGCACACACACACAGACACATTACACATAAAATAGTTTTAAAGCTTCAAGAAGTGAAGATTCCAGCACACAGCAATTTAGGATTTTCACAAGTACTTCCTCCACTGCAGTACCACAGACTTCATAAGACACTGTGCTGCAAGTCTCACATATGCTCTCACAGGAAAACAAGGGAAGTGCTAATTACATTTTATTGGTCAGTGCCTAAGACTAGCTCCTTAATACTGATGTTTCTTAATGCTTGACTATGCACTAAATTAATTCAGTGTACTAAATTTACAGGGTGGGTTAGGCTGATTTGGAGTTATGGGCTGCCCTCTACTGTAGTTTTCCAGCACTACAACCACTGTGGTGAACTAGTTCTTATAATCAACAAGGGTATATTTAAATCTCTTTTTCCTACCCAAAGAGGAAATATTGTTCACCACAGCAAAACTGCCTGAATTTTCTTTTGATTTCTTTCACTCTATACAAAAATAACCTGAGCATAAAACTCCTGTTCACAGCATGAAATACAAATGTATAACCACCGGATTTATGTGATTTTATTCCATGTGCTTTCTAAAAAATTGTTGCCATAAATCAAGGGTAGGGAAAGTACTGACCTCATTAGGCTGGTTGAGGTTCCCAGTAGTGTCCAAATATTTGTGGTGGGGAAGAGGTCAAAAATACTTCCCTAAGCCCCAAGGGGCAAGTTCATCATCTTTTTGTAGTCTCTGTACCATTTTAGACTCAGGAGAAGCCTTAAAAAAGAAATGAACTGGAAGTTGTCATCTGATTTATCTCCTGTCTGGAAAACCTGGGGATCCAATTTCATCATATTTTGTCCCTACTTGGGACCATTTTAGACCTAGGAGAGGCCTTTTTTAAGTACAGGAAGTCAAACTGAAGTTAACTTTCAGTGTACTTCCTGCTTTGAAAAGCCTCTCCTGAGCCAAAAATGGCCCTGGAAGAAGGTAAATATGGCAAAATTGTCTCCAACCTCCACTCCCAAAATAAAGGCTGGGGATGTGGCCCTTTAGCCCTGGCAGGTGCCCACCTCTGCCCTAAATAAAAAAATTTGGCCTCTTTTCATAACTATGAGCTAAAAATCCTTATTTACAAGTACCAAAGGAAACATATACAGGAATTTTACTGGAAAAAGTTCTACAAGGCCTTCCTAGGGGTAGGACGGAAGGAAAATGATAGTGACAGCTTTGTCAAACCTGCCACTCAGCAATAGCTAAGCTAGAATACACTGCTGCCACTAAGAACCAAACTCATATACTATTTCTTCTCAGCTGCTTAGAAGCAAAATAGGTAGATGAAGAACATAAAGGAAATAGAAGCAGCAATGATGGCTTCTAGTTTAGCAGACACTTTAATGTCTATTTTTAAAAAGCATTTTATTTAGTTCTTTCGGTGATGTATGCATGCAGAATAAAGCCACTAGTGATCAAGTATCAGCTGTGTCCTTAAACTTCTTCTATAGAAGTGTCTAGAAGAAATCAAAGTCTGATGAGCTTTGAGTTTTACTGTAATTGAGATTCCACAGGAAACTACAGGAAATAAGCTTACAACATGTAGAACAGGGTGGGCAAAGTGTGGCCCACGGGCTACAAGTGGTCCCCAAGACCACTTTGTGGTCAAAGTATTTTTTTTTTGCTCCAAAATGTCCTCTAGGGGTTGTGGAGGACATTTCCACTATGGTTGGAGGCCCCTGGGCCCTCTGGGGATTTTTTTTTAACCAATGTTTTGCAAACTTAACAAAAAAAATTTTTGATGCAAAATTCCTCCAAAGCTTGTGAGGGGGGCATTCCCACTATGTTTTGGGCCGACTCGGAAAATGTAGGCCTTTTTTGAAACAGGAAGTGAACAGAAAGTGACAGCCACTCACATCCCATTGTTAAAAAAAAAAAAAGGTCTCTCCAAGGTCTAAAATGCCCTAGGAAGACCCAAAAACATGATGAGAATTCCCCACTTCTCTCCTAGAGGTCATGGGGGCAAAACACTTTTTGCAGAGCAGGTGCAGCAGAGGAAATAAAACATCTTATTAGCAAGGTATCACTAAAATATCAATAACAGAGAACCATAAACAAGCCAAATGACTGACTGCATGTTGCTAGCAAGATTCTGTATCACTTGTTCATTACAAGGTTGGACTAAAGCAGGCTTCTTATGCTAGAGCAGTGGTTCTCAACCTGTGGGTCCCCAGATGTTTTTGGACTTCAGCTCCCAGAAGCCCTGAGCATTGACCATAGTGGCTGGGGCTTCTGGGACCTGAAGTCCACAAACATCTGGGGACCCACAGGTTGAGAACCACTGTGCTAGAGCAACACTGATGAACTAAACAAGCTTGCTCAGTGACCAACATAGACAAAGCACAAGAAACTATCAGAAGAGTAAAAAAAACCTCCAAATTTCTTCACTTGAATGTTGTCTAGCCATTACTTGGTTCCAGCAGATTTAAGAGTACTTCATTTCTCAGTTGAACAATATTTTAAGTGTGCCGAATAACCAGTAGGCAGATGTACTGAGATTTATTATCTAACAGCGATTAGGCCATCTTGTGAAATTCCTTCATTAATGACTTGTTCCCAACAATTCACTCTTAAAAAGTGACAACAAGCCAAAAGAACTCAGAAATCTAAATAAAGGTTGCAGATCAACACTATTATCTACAAATTATGCCTATGTTTCAAGCAGGAATATCCATGTTATATACTTTATAACTATGAACACATACTACAAAATATGTTTAACTGTGAATTAAACACTAAGAAAGAAGCAAATGGCTGTTAGGGAGACAGAGAAAACAGACAATACATTTTTCAGTATATACTTATGTAACATGTAATTAGGAACATGTGAAAACACAGGTGTGACTTCACGTTGAACATATGATAATACTTTGGCAACAAATGTGTAAAACAGTCAACATTGCTGTAGAGAAAAAGGTATTGCTTACTTATTTACAATGCTCTTAGAGCTGAAAGATTGTCACAGCGAAGAATGTTTTTATTACACTGCTGGACTGTCTTGTGATCAAGTCATTGTATTTCTGAAGGCCATAGACAATGGATTAGACACTCTTTCTGTGTAGAGTCTTCAGATTCCCAGCAGAACGAAACCTATATAAACACCAGGACATCTTTCAAAACTTGAAGCAAACATCGACAGAACATACTATTCAGCTACCATATATTGATACCACTCAATTGCCCTAGTCTAACTTATAAACCAGATCAGACACAATTTCTGATCTCACAGTCTTCTATTTGGTTCCAGCTAACTGGCACAGTACAACATCAGCTAACCAATTTTCATCATTGAAGCAATTTAACATATAAACTCTGTGTGTGTGTGTGTGTGTGTGTGTGTGTGTGTGTGTGTGTGTATACATATACATAATGCTGCTGAATGCCATCATGAATTGGCAAACATTCTTGCTTGTTTCCAGGCCAGAACTACTATGGCTTACTATGCGTTTTACTGTTGCAAACAATATAATCAATCCTATCCAATGGGAAGGGGGCACTAAAACCATATTACATGGTATTTGAGTGACAGCCCTGAACTCCACCATTATTTTCCAGGTATAATTCAGATTCTATCATGAAGGCAGTCTCCTGTCTTAATATCACCTGAAAATATTCTCTTCAGTTTAGCATCTGCATGTCAGATCTGAACAACAAAGATTAGTAGCAGTTAGGAAACTGTTCTCAAGGAAAGGTCTATAACATGTGGAAATATCATATGGGATTTCTTTATGTCCCACCATTGCACTTTCTATAGTTGTGGGACTGCATGTCCTGCAAGGCAGAAGACTATGCTGACAGTAGCAATGTTATGGGTAGGGTCTCTCATGTTTGACAAGCTGCAATGATTGTGAAAGTTGAAGTTGGACAGTGCAGAAAGCTAATTGGAAGAGAATCAACTCATTTGAAATGTGGTGTTGTGGAGAGTTCCGCAGATACCGTGAATTGCCAAAAAGACAAATAAATGGGTCCTAAACCAACTCAAGCTCAAACTCTTCCTTGATGACTAAATCAGCCATTCTTTTCTTTAACAGGGTCTCCCTTTAAATATCTTTTGTTGCTATGGACCCCATGAACTCAAGATTTAAAATCCTAAAGTGCATAAAGTATTTATTTAAAATTAGTCACCAAGGGGCTTCAAATTGGAAGAGAAGAGAGAAATAAGTAAATGCATACACTCCTATCAGAATATTGGAATGATTCCATACAAATTTAAAACAATGTGACACCTGAACACTAAACCATGGCCTAATATTGCTTCTGAATTTTAAGTAATTTATTAATGAGAAGGCTGGTGCTCCATTTCACTTACAAGTCTTGGCCTGGACAACCAGCAACACCCTTTAATAATATTACATTATCCATTAGGTTAAATCTTCTCTCAGAAATAAGGGAAGCTTTTGCTCCTGCTTCTTCCTGCCAGCTTACCACTGGAAGGGATTGAACAATTCACAGCCAATTTTTGCCTTGCTTCTTCTAACATGGCTGCTCTGCTGTTGCTCAGCTGCTCAGCCCGGTTCCTCTCCACAACGCAGCAGCTATGTGAAGGGGCCAAGGCAAAGTACAGCTGTCAAGCTGGTTGGGCCTGTGCATTGCTGTTTAATCTGCTCCAGCCACAAACTGGTACCTCTGAGGCTAGAGCAGAGCGAACTGCAATGGGCAAGCCTAGCTGGCAAGTCAGCCAGCATTTGCCCTTCATTCATTCTCCCTCTTTCTCTCCCTCTTTTCCAGATATCCAGACTACTATCAGAAATGTTCCACCTCTTCTTTTTCCCTTCTACATCAGGAGAGAAGGAGACTAAGATGGGTAGAAGATAGGAAAAGGCCAAAAAAAAGAAAAAGAAAAAAAAGAGGGGGGCAAAGCAACTCCCCTCATAAGGTCCTGAATGTGACTAGCTTCCATTATAAGCTGCATGTGCTTTCATCTGAATCAAAGGGGAGCTTATTTTGCATATGAAGATTTGTTGTTCCAACCTGCAGTTTCTTGCTAGGGATGGCACCTGCTGCAGTAGTACCCCTCTTCTCGGTCCTCCCCACTATCCTTTGTTAGAGTTGGCTGCTGTGCTGCATCGAAGATCCCACTCTCTTGGGGTGGGAAGTTGAGCTGAGCAATAGCAGAGCTGACAGCCTTTCTCTCTCTCATCTCTCAGTCTCCTTCTCTTCTGATGAAGGCAAAGAAGGAGGTGCTGAGACATTTCTGATAGCAGACTGGATGGCTGCAAAAGAAGGGAGGGAAAGAGAAGAGCAAATGCTGGCAGCCAGCTCTGCTGTCACTCAGCTGCTCAGCCCACTTCCCTGCAGTGGCGTGGCCACTCGACAGGCATTGCACAGGCCCAATCAGCCCAGTTGCCTACCTCCCTTTGCCTTAGTTCCTGTCACATGGCCACTCCATTGTGGGGAGGGGATGAGCTCAGCAGCATTCATACCTATGCAGATGCCTCTGTGAGGACTTTACAGACCCATGGGAGTCTGTGGATCACAGGTTAAGAACTGGTTAAGAACTTAGGGGCACAGAACCCCCGTGAAAGTAGAAAAACCATGAATAACTCTAGGCCTTCCCAAACTATATTTAACACACAAAAAAGTATGATCGCTATATTCAACCCACCATGATTTCCTTTGAGGCAACAAGGTTCCTTCACAAGGCAGAAGTGGGTGGTTGGTGGGGCTTACCACCACCTCCACTGCTGTCCCACACCATTTTTAATAGGGACTTGCAAGCCTCGTTCGCAGTTTCTCAGTCTCATGAGACCTGTGGTCCCTATGAAAAATGGCATAGGGAGGCAGCAGAGATGACAGCAAATAACCTGTGAATAATCAAATCTGCAAAAGTGAAACCCTCAAATGTGGAGGGCCGACTGTACTGGACAAAACTGATATTGTTGTACTTTGAACATAAGACGTGACTCATTGGAAAAGACAACAATGCTTGGCAAGGCAGGAGGAAAAGAAGAAGATCCAATTATAGGACAGACTCAATCAAGGAAGCCATGGCCCTGGGACTGCAAGATCTCAACAGGACTGTTAATGACAAGGAGACTTGGAGGTCTCCTCGATCACAGGGCTGCTATGGGTTGAAGTTGACTTGACAGTAGTTAACAACAATTTCTTCATGTGGCTTAGCTTTTAACTGTCACTTTAAGCAGGCATGTGGTAAATTCTTAATGTTTTAAATTACCTAGCTTCTAACTTTGTATTTATTCTGCTAATTTGCTTCTGTTGTATTAGATAATATTGTTACTGAAGTAAAGCATGTAGTAGGACAGAATTCCTAAGAAAATCACTTGTCATAACACAAAAATAAATGATATTTTGATGCACAAAGAAAAGTCAAACTATCTGATGTGGGGACCTGGCAATTCTTCTCAAAGTACTAGGGACTGGTATCATATTTGTTCCCATTAGAAACATCTCAGGGGCTGGCAGTGTATAGCTTGTGGACCAGCACCAGTTCATGAACAACACTGGCATAGTTCCATCAAAAAAAAATGACAAAGGCAGGGAAAGGTTTACAAAGTCTCAGGTGACACATTAGCAGCCCCAAATTCATTAAATTCATTAGATTCATTAAATCAACATATGTAAACCCCACTGATTCAACAAGTGTACTCTAATTTGGTGTTCCAACAGGAATCATTGGCTCTTTGGAAACTTATCAGGGGCTTCATGATGGCAGTAGTGGGGCCAAACATATGAACAGTGGTTGACGTTCTTTCACCCCACCACATTCATATACTTTGTGTACATACATACATGACTTTCATATATACATGCCCTGCCACAGCTGCAGTAAAGAGGCCATTGCTCCTTCAGAAAACACCACTTCAAAGCAGTCCAAGCATCCTGAGGCACTAGCTCTGAATATCCCTTGCTTTTTCTGGTGGGAAGTGTGAGCAAGCCTTCAGGAACTGTGACTTCAGCGTGCATAAAATTCTTGAGTGGGAGCTCTCAATGCAGCTGGCTGTGTTAGTTTTTTTTGCCCTTTTCTGAGGGATAATGGCTCTGAGCAGGGATTCACAGATCACATTCAACCTACAGGTCACTGTTCCCTCACTTCTGCATTTTACTCCATGACTTCAAGATTCTAGTATTCAACTTTTGTTAAAAAAAGTCAAAAGATCTAAAAAAAACTAGAAGAGTTTATTTCTGGTGCTTTGTGAGAAGGCAGTATCTGAAGTTGGATATATCTTTTGTTACTTATATATTAATATCTTCACTGACAAGGTCTGCCACTGAGTGAATCAGCTGGCAGAGCCACAAGCTGATAAATGGTTCATGTGGTGTTGGCCTTTTCCAGGCTCTGCCAGCAAGAGAAATGACTGCATTTTGAAACATTTTGAAATAACCCTCTCGACATTTTTTCCTGAATTGGCCACAATAGAGTGAACAAATGTGAGCTGTCAGGTAAAATAAGTCACCTCAAGTATAAAAGGCATAGTAAAGAGATTTATTTCAGGAAAGAAATATATTGAACACCATGGTATTGATTCTATACAAGTTTATTTGGGAGATTCTAAGACATCTCCCATATTTTTGTATCTTTTTGGATAGCCTAATAAAGTTATCACAATATAGATCTAGAAAATTGTGTTATTGCCAACATGACTACTGCTGCTTTTCTTTTTTTAAATTTGGGAGATGCTCGACAGTACTTATTATGTAAAAGATTGGGAGATTTCCTCTCTTTCTCTTTTTTGTTAATCTATAGCCTGAAAAAAATTAAAAACTTGTTTTTTTAAAAAAGCTGGTGTTGATAACTCATGCACATCAAACCTTTTTGAAGAGGAACAATAGAAACATTTTCTACACTACACAGATGACCCAAGAGGAAAAAGAAAGTGATGCCCAGCCCATGCCAGCTTCTTAGAACAGAGCCAATAAATGAATTTGAGGAAAACCCCCACAAAGGTTACTTGGGGTTTTTATCTCAAAGAACTGGTGATTTCTAAACTCCTTCCTTCACAAGAAGGTGAGGTAGGGGGGAACATCTTTAAGACTAACTGGCTTTCATTTTAGCATGAGATTTTGTGGATATGAACCCACTCCTCCAGAAACAGTACAGAGTAATAAAAACATATAAAAAGTTATAAAGCATATTTACACAGGAGTGGGACGGAATGCAACAGAACTTTCTCAGACTAGGTTTTGAACCCACGGAAATGGACTGTTGGTAAGCAGAATTATTGCTTTTACACATCGACGCTGACCACTGTGAAGATCTGTATCACCTTATGCAGCCTTTTGAAAATTTAGGCCAAAGGTCATGATTTGTTTCTTTCCAGACTCTATCACATTGTACCATTATTATAATAAGTAATATTATACATGATACTGTTACACTATACTGCTATTACCTTACAGCACTACACTGCATCTGAAGAAGTGGACTGATACTCATGATAAAGTTAGGCTTAAAGGTCCTGCTATATCTCACTTCTCTCTTCATCTCCTTTCCTCCTTTCTGTGATAGGAAGACTCCCAGCGGGTTGATCTTCACCAAGAGCTTCTACAACAGCTGTAGTCTTTACCGACCATGGTCGTTGTGACTTTGGCCATTTCTGCACTAGCCTGTTACAGTGCTGTTATTCCACTTTCAACATCCCATGGAGTCCTGGGATTTGCAGTTTAGGGAGGGGCCTTTGAGGCCTCAAAGGCCCCTCCCTAAACTGCAAATCCCAGGACTCCACAGGATGTTGAAAGTGGAATAACAGCACTGTAACAGGCTAGTGCAGAAATGACCCCTATAAACCACTGCCTTGAAGTAAGTGAAGTGCCAGCGGTGGTTCAACTGAGACACCGAGGACCATTTAAGTATTAGAATCAGACGGCCAAGTGGGTGTGCCAACGCTGGGCGATGGTTTTAACACGGCTCCAGCAACAAATAACGAAGGCGGCCCGCTCCCCCCGCCCAGAATGCTTTCCCATTAGGAGGAGGAGGAGGAGGAGGGGGTTTTTCCCCAGCAAATATTTTTGGAAGAAAGAACACTAGGCTTGCCCCGACCCTCTCGCCCAAACGACGTTTGGCTAATGCAGAGTGAAGGTTTACATCTTTTAAAGCTCCCTCCCTCCCTCCCTCCCTTCTCCAGTACAGGGAGCCATGAAGTGGAGCAATAAAATACCTCTCGAAGAAAGCACCATCCCTCAGGGTCGCAGGGCAGCAAAGAAGACACTCTAGGCTCGCCTCTCTCGTCTCCCTCCCTCTCCCTTTCCTTTCCCTGACCCTCCCACAAGCAACGTGCCAGTTCCACTCCCGCCTCTCCGCCCGCCTCAGCGAAGGTCGTCGGCAGTGCGCATGCTCCCTGCGGCGCTCCTCTGGGACTCGTAGTCCTCTTCGGTCTCTCGGGCCGCCGCATGTCTTACTCCTTACTCGGAGGAGGAGGAGGAGGAAGGCGGCACGCTTGGCACGTACGCCGAAGAAGAGAAAGGGCCCGCCTACGTCCCTTGACCTTTCGGAAAGTGGGTGGGGATGACCCCGGATGCAAAACGGGTTATTGTTACGCCTCTTTCTCTGGCGGCCGGACGGTGGAAAACTCAGCTCCGGCGGGTGAGTTTGCGCAGCGGGGCGGCGAGGCGGGCGTCGGGCGTCGGGCGTCGGGCGTCGGGCGTCGCTGAGGTGCCGCGGTTGGGCAGCCTCCGCTCCGCACGAAGTCGGCCTGACGCGGCGGCCTCTCCGCCTTCCCAAGTCGCCTCCGCCTCTGTGAGGCCTCAGGGGGAGCTTTCTGTGGGGAGGGGAGACAGAGTTATTGGCTGACTCCATGTTAGAGTTTTAGGTTTTTTACCTTTCTTCGCCTCGTGGTGTGAGAGGCTCGAGAGCGCGCCCTGAAAAGGGCGAGCGGGGTTGGTCGTGATGCCAGAGGGGAGTTCGTGGTGGGGACCATGGAGGACGGCAAGCCTTCCCGAGACCCGTGCTGGGGGAAGGGAGTGGTATAAATTAAGTGAATAAATGAACCGGCCGTCTAAAGCGCCTTACTCAAACCAGGTTGGGAATGAATGCTGGGGGAGGAAGCGGGAGCGACCCGTGGTTTCCTTTAGGTCAGAAGCAGCATGGGCTACATTTTCACATATTTTCCAGTATTTTATAGATGAGAACTGGGGCTTGTGTTGCCACGCAACATCAGAGTGTGCTTAAGATAGCAAAAGGAAGGAACGGTCAGCTAGGAGAGCCTGCAGCCGTTTTGCTTTTGCCCGAGCCTACTGGCAAAGGCAAGATGCTGCCCCTTCGTCTCCCTACTGAGTTAATTTGAGCACAGGCTGCTTCTGAACCTTAAACTCGGCAGTTGATGTAAGGTGAGGGTAAAGAAGGAAGTGGGAAGAGGAGAGAGAGAGAGAGAAACTGGAATGTTTTAAAAGCAGCTAAAAAAGTAAGACAGCAAAGGCTTAATCAAGACTGTACCTGTTTAATCAAGACAGTTGGAGGGTATGTTTACAAGACCCTTGGTTGAGACATTGAAATAAAAGCTGTGTCCCAGCCTTTTTAAACCCGTGCCCCCTTTTAATAAACATGAAAATACCATACCTCCCAACAAGCTTATCTTCTTCAATAATTATATGCAGAATTGGAGATTTCGTAAGGTAAAACATGATGCAACACATTTCTTTCAAGTATTTGTTTTGAATTCTAAACTTTTCTAAACTTTTTCTAAACCTTTAACATTGGATGCATCTTTTTTAAAAAAATTACATTCAGTTTTCCTGAAATTCTGATATGCCGTTTAATGGTTGAAAATCAAGCTAGGAATAGAATCTTCTCCTGTTCAGCCAGGTCACCCTGAAATATCAGTTGCTTGCAATGTTGTGCATGATTATCGGGAGTAAACATGCATTGAATTGCTTGCATAATGCCCATCATTTATTTTGATATTGAACTTACCAGATGAGTTCTAACAGCCCTGGTGGCGCAGTGGTTAAATGCCAGTACTGCAACCACAAGGTTGTGAGTTCGATCCTGCCAGGCTCCAAGGTTGACTCAGCCTTCCATCCTTTCGCAGGTCGGTAAAATGAGTACCCAGCTTGTTGGGGGCAATTAGCTAAAATACATTGTAAACCGCTTGGATAACGCTAGTTGATAGGCGGTATAGAAATAACTGCTATTGCTAGGCAAAATACGGTAGTAAGAAGAGTGAAGCCTTATAGGGCAGCTTCCCCCTCAAGACAGCCCAGTGGCTTCTGAGTATGCTTACTGGCCACAAAGTGTTTTCTGTGTACTCTTGGGATGAGATAGAATGGAGTATCCTGGAAGAAGGCATAATGATAACCTTCCCACCAGAACTGCTGCTAAGCAAAGGAAGCATAAAATTGCCTGTGTTTACGATTATGCCTGTGCAAGATTTGTTCCAAAAGGAGGTGAGAGGTGAATATAAATTTAATGAATTTGTGAGAAGGTAGATAAATCACTAGTAAATTTTTGAGATTATTATAATGGCCTGTGTACACACACAGCTCATATATGCACACATGTAATATTTGTTAGGGACCAACCGAATCCTGGGCAAGGCTTTGAGATTTGGGGATCTGAATCCCTCCGCCAAAATAGGCAAACCAAATCTTTTAAATTCTGCCCGGGCAGGCGGGAGAAGGTGGCAGGGAGCATGATCTTGTGCTCCCCCCTCTGCTCCTGCCTGCCGCTGGCCCGATCATGCCTGGGGCGGGCAGGAGAAGGCGGTGGGGTTTTGAAAAATTGGTGCTTCTGGGGCCCGCCAAAGGCCTGATTGGCCAGCGGGCCCCTGGGCCAACGAAAATCTCATCATAAAGCTGTGCGCAGGAGGCTGCTTGTGCCTGCTTGCGCTGCCTGTCCCAGGGCTGTCTCCCTCTGCAAGGTAATAATCTGTATTCTCTTGACTTGAGAGTTATGTACATCATATAGTAGATGAACATGTCAATTGCATTTATATCTTAATAAGTATGGGTATGTTTTCCTGAACTGAAAACTATTTGTTTTTTATTAAACAAAGATGTCAAATTCTGCTTCAAAAACACTTTTCAGTACAAATGCTTTCTTTCCCTTGCGTTTTATGCCCTTTTTTAAAAAGGATTCGAAAGATTCGAGATTCATAGATTCCCAGAACCTTCAAGGGATTCAGATCTGGATTCAGAAAATTCTGGATTTGTCCCATCCCTAATATTTGTTTATGTAGGTCGTGTCATTGATTAATGTTTTAATTTTCTCATACTGATTTTTAAGAACCCATCTTCATTCTGTTTTAGGGAAGAGGGCTAGATAGACAAAGAAGTAAGTTGAAAAGAGTGAATGTGAGTTTGTTCTGATAAATAATTTGAGTTTTATTTAATGTATGAGTTAACATAGTGTCAACAGCCACCTTAGAATGTTATAAGTGTGATAGCTATTGGAGATGACATTTGGATCTGTGGGTTTGTCTGTCAATAATAAATAACAATAGAAATGAAATCACTTATTTTTTATAGCTGTTTATTTATTATTTATTTAAGAATAACATCTTTAGTTAACATGGCTGCAGTCCTAGAAGGTGAAGAGAGGAAAAGAAGGAAAGTTGAAGAAGCTGACAGTGTGAAGGCTAAACAGTCAAAGGCTGATTCGTCTGTATTTGAAAATGATGATAAAACTTCAGATAAAAAATATTGTGGTGAAGATCAAGCAGGATATGGGAATGCTACTGGTGATAAAACGAGAAAGAGAAAATGGACTGGTGAAGCTGAGGAGTTTCCTGCAAAGAAAATGGTTGGTATTTCAAACAGGACTTTTGGTTTTTTTCTGTTTTAAGCAATTTGGCATTGTAGGCAGAAAATGTGCATGTATTTTAGATAAGCTTGTGTCATAATACATAAAAACAGAAATCCTTAAGTAGAGTTCAGTTCTGACTGGATTCACGTTTTTCCAGACACTTCTTGGTTGCTGAAATGTGAGTTGTTGTGTGGGTTGTCACCGCTACCCATACATAGCACTTGTACTGTGCATATGTAGAAGTGTGTGTAGAGAAGACAACTGTGTGTTTATGGTTGTCTTGGTGCTGTCTATGCGTATGTGCGTTGGATAAGTATCATCAGCATTGTTGTGTGGGCATTATTTGACAGTTGTCAAATAACAGCTGGTTACCTGCCAATATTTGACCAAGCAACAACTCCTGGATAGCATTCAAATTACTAGGTAGCAGACTGTTTAGAATAGTTAGGGAGAGTGAGTGAAGAGTCCTTCACAATTACAGAATCCAGGATGTGGAACTATGCTTCCTATAAGGTCTAAATTGCCCTTTGCCTTCTTAATACATCATTGACTTTTGTTTCAGCAGGTCTTTGGCTTGCTTGTTATTTTATTGTGTCTTGTGGCTTTTTTAAAAATATTACAGTATTGTATGTTTTGTCTTGCATTTGCTGTGACCTGGATTTTAAACAGAAATTTGCTTGTGCTGCAGGATGGGGATGTGAAATTGTCTTTATGATTTCTGAATCCCTCTCCAGCCTCTTCTCCTCTGAAAAACCAGGAGAGCCGCTAGGGCAATATAGGAGATGCTGGAGTTAAAAACTATGAAAATTGCTTTTGTGTTCTTTTGGTTCAGCATGGAAAGAGCTCTTTCATTCACAGAATTGCTTTGAGGATATCACTGTGAGAGGAAATAATGGTGTATGTCTATCCAAAAATAAAAATTCTAGTAACTTAATGAGTGTCTGTAGATATTAATGTCTCATTGAAGTTCAATATGTATTTCTTATTTGAGCTTGGGAATTTGGACTTACAGTCCCAACTTGTCATTCTTTCCAGCTTAATGTAACTAGTACTGGCTTTCCAGATTATGGGAAGGACTTGGTTGAAGAAGCAAATAGAGCAGCTTTTCCAGACTCTGAGATGAAGTCTGTTAGTACTGTAGAAGATAATAAAACAAATAAAGAATACTGTCACACAACTGAAAAAGAAGGCTCTGTTGCCTCTCAGAGCAGAAGAGGAGAGAAGAGAAAACGAGAAACAGAATCCGAAGAGAAAACAGTGAGTGTTTCAACAGTATTTTAATTGTGATTATTGAGCTATAATGACATTTTGTTAAGCTCAAAGCTGGTTCTTATTTAGTTATGTTGATGTAGTATTTACCCTACCAAAAAAAAAGAGCTATTTGCTGTCATGTGGGTTTTAATTGTCATGTTATTTTTACAGTGCTACTCATTTTACAAAGTTATTTACAAATTTTAATAATTGTCACATGAACTGAGAGACATTTGCAAGATTCACACAATCTTGTACTATAAATTAGTGCTAAATGCAAAAGCACAAGGGAGGCAGCTCAGTCCACTACCTTCCACTCTCATGACAGAATTAAGCTTTATTTTCCTGGTTTGTCATGTGCAAACCAGGAACTGGTTATGATAAAGTCCATTTTGTTAAAGCAGTCAGAAAAACAGGGCTTTGTGTGAACTTCCTGCTCTTGCTTATAGACTTATACAATACCAATACTACTAGTGATTTAATCTGCAGTCACTAACATCTTATGTTTTCATATCAAAATTGGTCATTCTTTTTGCAAGATGACAGTACTCTTTTCTTTTTGAATTTGCGCGAAGTTTATTTTTAAACGCTGTTATATTTTTTCTGTGCTTGATGCTGCAGTTTGGGAGGATTGTAGAAATCAGATGTGGGTATGGAGATGTTGAAGTAACACTGAGGCATTGGTTCCAAAGATGCTGTGTGCCTGAAGTAGCAACTACATATATATGAAAACTCATATTTTTTGCTTTGTCTTTTATCTGATGTTTTTATTCAGCACACAGAAGCTGTAGCAGCACACTATAATAAGCTTGAAGAGGCTGGATTGGAGCAACGTAATATGAGTCGCATTTTACATCTTCGAAATTTTAACAACTGGATAAAGAGTGTGCTCATTGGTATGATTATTTTACAAAATGCCTGCTAAGGAGTACTCATATATGCAGATGTTTTGGAATATCATGAGAGTTACACAGCAGATGGAATACGCTATGTTGATACAGCTCTCAGAATTGATTTCTGAAACCGGAGTTCAAAACCTAATTTCTAAAGTCAAATAAGTACTATAATTTTTCGTATTTTGAGTATATACAGTATTTTTTAGTACAATATTAGTTACTACTGCTATATAATTAACTCAGAGAATTGCACGTCTATCAGGGTCCCTGTCTGCCTGGTATTATGTCTTGGAATACATGTATTTATGAGTAAAATATAAATAGCAAACTAAAAAATAATATTTTGTCAGTATTTTCTTTAAGAAATGTCCAGAAACAGATATTTTAAAAACATTAGTTATTGTCATAAGCCAGAGGATTCATTGATAAAAACAGTTTCCCAAGTTTTAGTTCCCAAGTTCTAGAAGAATAGTCACCCCATGAACTGCTTTCTTGGACTGTAGCCCTGTGTATATCTCAGTACATAAATATAAGCTTGCACTGTTAGTATCTTTTCCACTCTTAATTCGTCTCAAATGAATTTGTCTTTTTAAAGGAAGTGTTATATTTTGGTATTTAAATTATGTGTATGATAGTTAAAGGAAAGAACAATTACCAAAAAGATGCAATGTAGTGGAAGTAATGATTTATTTATCCTAAAGATTGTGTTTCTTTTCCAGGTGAATTCATTGACAAAGTACGGCAGAGAAAGCAAAACATTACAGTGTTAGATCTGGGATGTGGAAAAGGTGGAGACTTGCTGAAATGGAGAAAGGGTCGAATCAGTAGGCTTATTTGTACAGGTAAGAGGATAAATGAATCTGATAAGAGATGTACCCAGTTTTTGGAATTCATACATCTTATTTAGTTCCAGTAATTTTCTTTTCCGATTACACAGAAAAATGGAGAGATGGGTCAGATAGTTTGAAGATGTTGAACAAATTAGCATTGCCTGATTCAACAGTCCATAGGTCTTTCTACTTGCACATTTTGGACAGCTTGGTAGGGATGCTTTAGGACCTCAGGTTGGTTATTTTTGGTATAGAGGTCACATGGGTAAAAGATTAATGGCTGAGGAGAGGTTTATAGGAGAGCAAAGTGTGTGTGTGTGTGTGTGTGCGTGTGTGTGTGCAATCATATATCCATGCAGCAATCAAATTTAGACTTGCCAACACAACTTAACATGCACGTATGACTGTCCTTGGTGTTTTCTTCACCATTGAGAATGGCAGAATGGGTGATTGATCTTCATAATAAACCCCCTAATATTTACATTTACCTGGACTGGAACTCCTACCACTCCAAGCACATTTAGATATTGTCTATACCTCACCCGCACTGCTTCAAACATAATATTTTACCATACCATTAACTACAACGTCAAGGGAAATTTTTTGACTGCAAAAAATATGAGCTGAGGAACAGCTAACAATGTATTTCATTTGTTGTGGATTTCTTTTTAGCATCTCTATAGCAATCACGGAAAACTATGCATTCTTAACCATTCTAAATGTCTTGTTAAAACCATCAGCAAGACACCCATTACTGCTTTTTGATAACCACAAAGTCTATGAAAATTCCTTGTATTTTTAAGACAGCTTCTATTAGCTGTCACAGCTTTGTAGTCCTGACCAGTACAATGGAGCAATTATTGGCTAGACATTTTAAGTCAGAACACTATCTGATTTGTCAGTGTTTAATACTGAAGTGCCATCTGTTTCAGGGGTTTTGGAGAAAAGAGAATATTTCTCGATTCATCCACTTGAGACCTAAACTTCACGAGATCTCAATCTGGAGCATAATACATATATCATAATGTCTTGGAGCACTCCATCCTCTCCTTTATTAAGTGACACCTTGGATAAAGTTTGCTTTTATTTTGTGAAGATGCAGAAGGTGAAATATGTTGCTAATAAATTTTAATAGTTTTATTTAGTTAACTAATCACATTATATGTTCTCTTATGTCTATGTATATTTCACGTGCATGACAACAGCACACAGTTTGGTGAATTTGAGAAAATATATCCAAAAATAATTTGACTTTAGAGCAAATCTCAGTGGATCATGAAGATTTTTTTTTAAATTAGATACCTATAGGATTTCACTGTCGATCTCCAGTTTATGTAGACTATCATATGTCTCCTTTCATTTGGATTATGCCTTTCTGAAGTTTTTATTACATGTTTTTAAAATAGATATTGCTAGTATTTCTGTACAACAGTGTGAACAGCGGTATCAAGATATGAGAAACCGTTGTCGTCACAATGAGAGAATTTTCAGTGCAGAATTTATAACTGCTGACAGCACAAAGGTATAGTAAATTCATGTTGGTTTATTTTATTTTTGAAGTTATGTGTGATTTGTTTGATACCTTTCCTTTGTATATAATTTTGGAAATACTTAGATACCATGTGTAGAGGTAAACTACATATTGCATTTTTACGTTAAAATTGTTGCTTATAATAACGTATTACATCACGTATACAACATGTATATAAAATGTTGTTGCATTATTGGTGGGAGAAGCAATCATTAATATAGAATAGACTTCTGTGAGTCTTGTTTTAATAATATACTTTGAAGAATCATCTTTTTTGTGCAGAAACTGAATGCAAAAATGTTCCTGGCTAACTCTGTTGTGCATTTGTGACTTATAGATGAGAAAAGAAAGAAAGAAGTGTTTAAAAGTACATGTTGCATCAACATGCTAATTCTGTGATAGTTACATCATTAGAATATCAAATTAATGTAACTAAATTCACTACACTTCTGACAAATATGAGTATAAAAACATTATTATCTAATATATAAAAGTCAAAGGCCCTTTCCTCACGGGGGGCGAAACGGGGCCGCGCACGCAGGGGCGGAGCTTACCCGTGAACAGGTTGCTCCGTCCCTCTGAAGAGTGCGGATCCGCCGTTCCAAATGCCGCCGAATTTCGGCGGCGCTCGGCGGCTCCTGGCAGCGCCCAAAATGGTGGCTGGCGGCTTCCGGCGGCGCTCTGCCAATTAGGACAGCGCACCAGCCAGAAGCCCGCCCCCGAGCAGATCTGCAGGGGCATGCTACCGCGTCTCTGCAGTTCTTGACCGGGGGCTGCTACGGGGCAGCGCGGGTAAGTTTTATAAAAACCACTTTTGAAGGTGGTTTTTATAAAACTCACAGCGCCACCCCCGGGGCTGCGCTAGAACAGTTTGAGGTCTAGAACCTCACTTTTTTTAACTGCTCTAGTGCAGACCCTGGTGAAGAAGACCTCTTGGAGAGGTCGCTCTAGCGTGGGCAATATGCCCATGTGGAAATGGCCAAAGTTTGTGAGTTTGTTTCAGGCAGACAAAGACCTCATATGATTGGCTGTGTCAGGTGAGAAGACCTCATATGATTGGCTGCCTGTGAAGGTTCTATGGAATCCTGGGGTTGGCAGATTAGGGGGGAGCCTTTAGCATTCTCAGCCAGAGAGCTCTTGGGCCTCAAGCTGGTTGCTGTGGAGATGAGGCCTGGCAGCAAGAAGGAGGAGGGCACTGTATTCCCTCAGGAGACCAACCTCTGTATTTTAATAACTCTGAATACAGATTGGATTGGGGAATATGGGGAAAAGTTGCACATACTGGACAACACAGTTTGGGGAGTTAGGAACACAGGATCTCAAATCTGTGTATTTCAACCTCCCTTACCTCCTAAGGTGAGGTAAGGTAAAGTAAAGTAATCCCTAAGGTATTTCTAACAAGTATTATCTATAAGAAAATAAAATCCTGGGCAATGCTGGGTAAATACACTAGTACTGTATAAAAATTGTAGTTTTTTTAGGGGTCAGTTTTTGCCTTCATCATTGCAAAAACTGCACCATACAATTTTGAACTGAAACTGAAATTGGACATGATATCACTCCCAGTTTTCACTTACTTTTTTTTCCTTTATGGCTCTCCTTTTTTGCTGTAGGGGAGTTGGAAGGCTGATTTAAGGTACACCACCACTTCTGGGGATGTGTGTCCAAAGGAGGCTGTAGATTGCAAAACTACCAGGGTTATCACCAAGCCTCACAGTCCCCACACCTTTGTTAACACAATCACAAATTAATCTGTTGGTTGTTTGTCTGAAAACAGCTGTCTCTAAAATGTGTGTATTCTTTTTTAGTATAAAAACATGTGCGTGTACATATTTAACATTTACCTCCTAATAAAACAATTGATATTAATGGTAAGAGAAAGTAGGAGCTTAATTTACAGATTGTTCCTCTTTCTGATTCCAACTTACAGTCAGAACTTGAATCAAGGAAGGTGGCATGATTAGTGTGCCATAGGGAGGAAAATTATTTTTAATTTTCTTATATTTGTCACAGGAGCTTCTATCCAAAAAGTACAGTGATCAGCACATGTACTTTGATATCTGCAGCTGTCAGTTTGTGTACCATTATTCCTTTGAGACCTATGAGCAAGCTGATATGATGCTCAAGAATGCTTGTGAGCGACTTTGCCCTGGAGGATATTTCATTGGCACCACTCCTGATAGCTATGAACTTGTGTAAGTGTGGACAAATGAAGAATTGGGTGAGGTCTGGAAATAGAGGCTGTTAGCTGCTTTCTGCAGAACTTTGTAGTTAAACAGGATTCTTACAAATATAGGCTTCTTCAGCAGTGGTTGGAAGAACTTTTTCTGTTGTATTGAGAACAGCGGAAATTAACTGATCGTTCACATTATTCAGTAGTGTAGTTCTCTTGTTATATTTCCTGCCTGTGGTGTTTGTCCTGTATATTTTGTCATACAAGGGTTCAAAAATTGGGCACAGTACCAGTCAGGAATATTCGAAGATCCTTCTTTGAATGTTAAGATCCCCTGTTATGGTGAAATATCTAAATGATACATTTGACACTGGGCAAAAGTCTTGTTTCTTTAGTAAGTTAGTGACCACATTAACATTGAGTGTATTGTTTTGTTCTTCAGTTTCACTTCAAAAAGAGTGCCAATAACCTTGGTTTTGTGGCTTTGTAAAACTTTATTTCTCTTTTTAAAAATATTTCTCTTTAGAAAGCGCCTTGAAGCTTCACAGACAGACTCATTTGGGAATGAAATATACACAGTCAAGTTTCAGAAGAAAGGAGAGTATGACTTGTTTGGCTGCAAATACGATTTTAATTTGGAAGGAGTGGTTAATGTCCCAGAATTCCTAGTGTATTTTCCACTGCTGGTGGAGTAAGTTCTTATTTCTAATGTTCATTTTTAACTGGAAAAAAAGGGCTGTTAGAGATGATCTTTTTTGGCTTTTTTAGTCCTTGATATGAGTACTGTGTAGTTAATGTGGTCTTTCATCTTCTCAAATGCAGAAGCTCTGACCTTCCCTTTTATGTCCCTTCTGAGTGTGTTCCTGTCATTAGCATCTTTATTTTGCCAAGTTCTTTTACTCTTCATCATTAAACCTCACATACTGCAAAACTATAAAACACGGCTGTGGAGGGATATATAAACTATCAAAAGCATAGGCTTTCTATAACTATTAATTTACAACATGTAAGGTTTTAGCTGTACTCTGGGGTGTAACTGTAGTCAGTCAGTAGATGTTTTGTTGTTACTCAAACTGGTGCTCACCATCATAGCCTTTGGTGAGGGATAATAGAGAACTGCAGTGCAGCAACATTTCAAGGGTCATACATTTACTATCCCTGTTTTACTCAAGGGCCAGACATTTACTATATTTGTTGGTATATAAGACTCACTTTTCCCCCTGAAAAATGCTGTTTGAAAATGGGGTGTGTTTTATATGCCAGTGTGTCTTCTATGCTGGCAGATAGTATTTGCCAGTGTATAAATGCGATGCGTCTTATACACAGGTGCATCTTATACGCTAGCAAATACAGTACTATCCCTGTTTTACTCAAAATGGCTGAGTTCATCCAGTCATGGTGTAGTAGCACTAGGTAGAACTGTACACACAATGGCTGATGTGCACTTTGGTATTATCAGCTGGCAGTTACTGATAGAATTTTATATTGGTAACCTAATTCTTCTTTGGAAATAATTGCTTGACGTAGTTATTTCTTTATGTTATATAGATATAATACGAAATCTAGCTGAATAATATCATTGTGACTTCAGGCATAATCCAAGTTTATGGTCCAATTACAGAGACAAAAGAAAAAGGAAATGAAAAATTATATGCTGGAGTCCAAAAGAAAATCAGTCACACACCAAAACAAGAATTGTTGTTAATCGTAAGTGATTGGAAAATTGCAAATGCAGAAGTAAAGATTGTCGGAATATTTAGCCTAGGATCAAGAAATGAAACAGGAGAGTGAGGTCAGCCCAAGAAGTACATGAACATCACCTGATGGCCAATATAGAAATCAAATAAACTACGTAATTGGAAGCAGAAGATGGAGAAGTTCCATCCCCTCTGCAAAAATGTGACTGGGAACAGATCGTAGTGTAAACCAGGACCTGCCGATATAAAAAAATAGAGTAAAGGTAAAGAAGAACACTAAACCAATCATCCTGCCAAAATGCAACCTGGAGAACACTGAGGTAGAATTTAAAGATATTGTAAAAAAAGAGTTTTTCACTATTAAGCCTAATTGACTGGGAGCCAGAAGAACTCTGGACTTGAAGCCAGAGGCATTGTTGAGGAGGAATGCAAAAAGATACTGTCTGCAGCCAAAAAGAAACAGCAGCCTCACTACAGATGACACCATAGTACTAGCTGAAAATAGCAAAGACTTGGAGTGATTGCTGAAGAAAGTCAAGGAAGAAAGTGCAAAGGCAGGTTTACAGCTGAACATGAAGAAACCAAAAACAGTGACCACAGATGATTTATGTAACTTTAAAGCAGATAATGAAGGCATTAAAATAGTTCAAGATTTCCTTACCTTGGCTGAGATATTCGTCAGAATGGATACTGCAATCAAGAAATCAGAAGACTAGTACTTGGAAGGATAGCTATGAAGGAAATAGGCAAGAAGATCCTGAAATGTCAAGATAAATCATTCAGTACTAAAGTTAGGATGATCCATGCCATTGTATTTTCAGTTGCTATGTATGACTATGAAAGCTGGACAGGGAAGAAGACTGATAGGAAGGAAGTCAACTTATCTGAAATGTGATACTGAAGAAGAGTTCTACAGATACTTTGGACTGCTTGGAAGACAAATAAATGAGTCCTGAAGCAAAAGAAGCCTGAACACTCTCTCTAGAAGCCAAGGTGACTAAATTGAGGCTGTGGTAATTTTGCTGTATCATGAGAAGACATGACTCATCGTGAAATGCAGCAATTCTTGATATAGCAGAAAGCATTAGGAAAAGAGGAAGACAGCATGACAGATGGATAGGCTCAATCAGGGAAGCCATGGCCTCGAGTCTGCAAGACCTGAACAGGGCGTGGAGGTCTCTCATAAGTCAAAGTCAACAACAAATAATAGAGTTCCTTAGGTCAGCTTTCCTCAAGTTTGAGGAGGTTGTCATGACTCCGTCTTTCTGTTTCAGAGACTCTAACTAGAGGGCTTCTTTTTGTCCCTCCCCTCCATCTAACAAATTCTTGTCAGTTGCATGTTGTTTCTGCTTCTTTAACATCATTCTCCATATACTGCTTGTTTCTTTCATGTCTCTCTTCAGATAGATTTACAGGATAGGCTGCATTACTAGTGCCTACCTGAAAGCAGGCTAAAGTCTAGTTGATGAGTGCCAGCCCTCAGTGTGGGAAATGCTGGTCTGAGGTATTTGTGGGATAGATTATATCTTATAATTCAATTTACTTTGTTAGTTCTGAAAAGATTATGTTCAGATGTAGCATAAGGTATGTATAGAAGAATTGTCATTTTCTTTTAGACCATGAGGTGTCACTGTAATACAGAATAGCATTTGTATGTGTGTAATAATTTGAGACAATTGCTAGTGATTTTGTACAAGTTAAGCACCAGCATTTTAATTAAAACTTGTTTTTTGCAGAATGGCAAAGAAATATAGCATGAAGCTAATCTATAGAAAGACTTTTCGTGAATTTTATGAAGAAAAGATCAAGAACATGGAACATAAATTGCTTCTCCAACAAATGCAGGGGTTGGAGGTTAGTGTTTAGAAATACAGATGTGCTATAATTGTTGGCCTTGTCAACTATACAGCTGCTTTTTAAATAGCAATGTACATCTGCTTTACAAAACATTAATTTTTCTATTTACTTTACCCATCTTATCGTGCATATTAATACCTTTTTTTTGCTGTTCTTTACTTCATTTATTACAATATGTGATTATTCTGTCAGTATCCAATCACTGTTCAGAGGAAAACACTACATTCAGACTGCACATTTTTCCTAATGCTCATTTTGAAGTATGTTTCTTTTGAGAGCAGTAGAATTGATTCCAAGGTAATTTCTTACAATCCATTCACAATTTTTATTGTTTTGTAGCATCACTGCCTTACTACTTCTGTTGCTAATAATAAAAATTCATGATTCTTACAAAACTAAAGAAGGTTGTATGGATGCAGAGCAGTCATGCTGTCCTGTACACATATGCATAAGTAAGGTACGTTGGAATCAATGGTGTAAAAGGTACTCAAGGAAAAGTATGTTGGGAACTAATGTTTACATCTGTGTCTAGACAAGTTCTATAGCATGGTCTGAGGTACATAATATAGAAGCTAAGTGAGTCCAGTCTGATTATTTCTTGAATAAAATAGCCCAGGAGAATCCTACATTCGTTCCTGAATTCCATCATGCAAGAAAGCAAGGATATAAATGTAATAAAATTGTAATTACACCACAAGATACAAGTGTCAGCAGTATAGTCTGTTCTTTTGGAGTAATCAGTAAATGTTGTATGAAGGCTCAATATGCTTCATATAAGAGAAGCAGTCATTGCAATGATTATTAGGAAATCCCTTGTTTCATAAACAAACTTGGCTTACTAGTTACCTCCCAGATCAAGGAAGGAGAAAGCTAGCAGGTTTGTGAAGAACTTACGTTCGAATGTTCATAGAGATGAATGAACCCCATGGTGTGGTGAAAATATAGGGAGAATTTTTTCTTCTGTCTCATAATGCTAGTACATGAGAACAGCCAGTGAAGCTGTACAGTGAGAAATTCAAGACAGATAAAGCAAAGTATTCCACATATTGCATTATTAAACTTATCATGAGATTCATTGCCACAGAAGGTAGATATGACTGTCAGATTTGATGACTTTAAAAGCAAGCTGGATAAATACATGGAGGTTGGGGCCATCAGTGGGTACTGGTCAGAATGGCTGTATCAGAGGCAGTGTGCCCCTCTATATTAGTTCCTAGGGAGTGCAAAATGGAGAATGCAACTGGTTCTGTGTCCTGGTGACATACTACAGTTCAAGGCATAGTTGGGCAGCTGTTCTTTAGGGGGTCATATTGGTTGCCCAGGAGGTCTTGGAGTGCTGCACCTCTGTAAAAAATGTCAAATTCCATTTTGTACCCAGGTGTTGTTGAATGCCATCTAGGTAGTATGGGGGCATTTTTTACCACATTTTTGATCACTGGACCTAAACTTGGGTGGCAGAATTGCCCCAAACTCTCTATAAGCTTTCTAGGATGGAGATGAAACCCCACCTTTTTTGAGGAAAAAGGGTTTTTTTTAATTTAATCTTGTGGTGCCAAAAAATGGCCTCAGGTACTGTTTGCATCCTGTGGGCTGCCCCCTGGTTTAAGACAACTACTTGCCCCTGTATGAACAGAATGTTGGACAAGATAGGTCTTTTGTCTGATGCAGCTTGGTGGCTCATATGTTCTTACATATTTTAGTGTTGCCCTTTGGCTGTATTTGCATTAATTGTTTAATTTCTTTCTCAGAAATATCCTGCAGATGGAAGTTCCAGGTTGACTTCAGATAAAAAAGAGGACTACGAGCATGCAGAAGTGCTCATGAAAGATGGAAAAGTAAAGTTACCTCTTGTAAGCAAATGACATTTTTAGTCTTGAAACTTAAGACCAGAACTTCCAAGCATAGCGATGTCCATCACTCTGGTTATCACAAAATCCTGTTCTTGTGATCAGATGAGTCCGAGTATAACCTTCCAACTTCAAGATATGCATCTCTTCCATTTTAGTACAATTGGAAAATTTGTCCCTTTGTGTTTCATCTGTGGGGAACCAAAAGTACTCTGAGAACTTACTAGTGGTCACGTGCTAAGCAGTAGTCCATATACTTCTTTGTTGCTCCATTATGGCTGGGACTCTTCTCAATGGCCGTATGGCAGAGGCTCTTTTTCTTTTCATTTCGTTTTTGCAAGTGTGTTCCTTTTGTTTAATGTGTGGACTTGCCAGACATCTGACTTTTTTTAAAAGATGGATAAGTGTCTTTGATCATAATATAAGGTGCCCAAAATCTTGGAGTGTCAGTGTTTTAAGCAAATCTATAAAAGTTATACGTCTGCATAATTTACCGACGCATAACATCTTAGTGTCATTTGTAGCCCATCAGTGTAACTTGAAAATAAAAACTGAACTTTGAGTTTAGAAAAACAAATTACCCTTGCATGGAGGCACTTGTTGCCTCTCACTGGCAAATACTTTAAAGCCTTTCATTGTAGCACAGATTAGTCATTCAACACAGTTCAGTGTATGCATAAAGTTGCAGGGGATGTTTGTACTCTATTTTGGCACCTGTTTGCAGTATTGGGCAGCTATATAATCATGGCAGTAGTGGTATGAGAGTCAGTATGGTGTTGTATGGTGAGTGCTGGATTAGGACACTGTGAGACCAGGTTTTGAGTCCCTGCTGGGCCGTGGAAACCCAGTCTCAGAGGAGGGGAAGGGCAAACGCCTCCTTATCAAACCTTTGCCCACAGAAATGGCATTTCCCATATATCTGTAACTGGAATTGTCCTTATAGCTTAAAAAATTTAATAAAATGCGACCTCTTTATTTTTTATTTTTACTCTATAAAAGACAAACAGACAAGAAGAAAATGAATTAACGCTAATTCACAAAGTCAGTACTTTTTCAGTGAGATGTTCAAGATTTCTCTTTGATTATCCGCTATCTCTGTTTGCAGTCTTTCTCTTAAAAAGAGCACTGAAGTACTCTGAACCATAGTTTGTCCTCCTGAAGAGTGCAAAAGCTTATAGAAGAAATTTAATGGTTGAAATTGAATCAGGAAGAGGGAACTGTTTGTCACTGTACAAGTTTTTCCCCTGAATATTGCTTAAAATGAATATGACTGAAGTATTTTTCTGTTTGTAATCATTGAATATCTTTTCCTTTTTTTTTAAGGGAACCTTGAGTAAATCTGAATGGGAAGCAACAAGTATGTACTACAAGCTGTTTAAATATTACTGGAATAAGTTTGATTATTTTCTCAGTTGTATATGACCAAACCAATTTAGCTTTACAAAATTGAATTGTACATACAAGTCCTTTCTCCCACTTTCAAATTTTACTCTTATGTACCTGTCAGGTTTATGTGCTCTTAAAATTTAGTTGTTTATCTTTCAAGAAGATTGGAAAAATCTGGGTTATTCATAAGATGTATGCGTATCTATTGATCATAGTTTTTGTTACTGTAGGCATTTAAGTGAACACATTAATTACACTGCTTGGCAAACAGTCTATATGAACTTATTTATTAATAATTAAAAGTCAAACATTGGTGACATTGTTTTCAGGTGATTTTTGGGAGATTTTTGTGGCCTCAGGGAATGCATCTTGATTTAATTTCTTTCAAAAGCTACATACTTTATTTATCAGCATGTTGGGAATCTCTGTTAGCATGTTGAGGTGCGCTGACCTGCATCTCTGGCTGTTCAGTGTGGCTTACCATAGGCTATTGGACATGCCAGCATTGTGCGCAGGTGGCTTGAAATTTGGAATGAGATGGTCTGTTATGCTTTGTTTGTGTATATTTTTCCATGTTACGTCAGTATAAAATGCCCATTTATGCAATTATCTGGGCAAAGTTTTGGCCCTGAGCCTTCGTTTCCCAGAATGTCTGTATTAGGAATGCAATAATATATCCCTTTCAGGTTTCTCACTCAGAATTTAACCCTAGGCACCTGTCACCTTACTTGCTCTTCTGAACCTCCTAGGGATCTTAATATAGCTCCATACTTGGAGAACCATTTCTGTTTTTAAGGAGTGTTGTTTGTTCATGGCCAAGACACAATCACCTGAATAACAAATTATGCTGAACGTAAGGAACACATAAGATCAATGTATTTAATAAAAGGATTCTTACTAACAGCAAGCATTGATGCTGGATCGCTGCTTTTTAGTAGCATTGCACTTTGTATCATATTTCTAATTGTCCTTGAATTGTATTCCCTCCTTTTTTTTTGATATTTCAGCCACAATGCTTCCCAACTCCAAATTTACTATGTCAGTAAAATTACCAAACTTTTCCTTTTCCTTCCCTTCAGCTACCTCTTGGCATTCCAAGACATTCCAAGTGTTGATTTTCCATGTTAGATAGATGCAAAATGCAGAAATGTAGTGGTGTGTATCACTCACTCACTTTTACATGTATGTAGAATCAGCTCAGAAAACAGTACATTCCATTTTCTTTAAAATTGTAATACTATATATAAATGCTTTATATGAATTTCTAACACATTAAAAGAAACTGTTTCAGACAGCCTTTAAGCAACGAAGGATAACACTGCTTCAAACTCTATTAGAAGAAAGCACACACACAGAGGGACAGAGGTTTGGTTTAAGAAAAGAAATATGAACCACCAACAGTGTGATTTTTCCCCCAAAAAATCCTTGAAATGGGGGAAGGTTTTAACGGTCTGTCTTTTCTTTCCTTTAGGTATATACCTGATTTTTGCATTTGAAAAGCAACGGTAGAAGAAGAAGAAAAAACGATGTGTAAACAGTTGATGTGCTTGAGCATTCAAAGTGATCGCTATTTTATATTTTTTGTGTTTAAGAGTGTGCAGGACACAACCAAATTGGACAAGCTTACATAAGGCTAATAGTTAGTTATCTGTCTGTGACAGACAGAATACATGTATATATGCGTGTATAAACACATGACATTGGATTTGGGATTTCTTTTGAGTGGTATGATTAGATTACTACTTTTTGCAAATAGCAAGCTTTTTTGAAATACTCAGGGTGTTTTCAAACACATGGTTGCCATTTGCTGACTGCTTAAAACCTACTTCATGGCAGCTATTACTGTGTGATGATCCAGTTATAATATAGTTTCCTTCCATGTGATAAGATAACTTTTGTCATGGGACTGAGGATTTTGGTGATTGCATTACCAGAAGCTACAGATTAACTTTGTATTCCTAAAGTAAATTCTGAAGTGTTCACCATGCGGCAAATATTAATTTGAAATTTCCCATCATGGGATATAGCTGAACTGTATAAAGTTGTATACAGGTACATTTGAAAATGTTGAAACCAGTAGTATCCAGTAACTGCTACAATCAGTAGGAAAATGGTTGCGCCTCTTTTGGAGCTATGCAATCAGTTGTCTCTTTTCAGAAAATATACCCTTTTCAAGCAATTTAAGTGAATGAAGGTAGTCTTGCTCTTTGTGCCTCAAGATGCCAGGCTTCATTCATTTCATTGTTCAGGGTTTTTAAATTTCATATTTTAAGTGTTAGAATACTGGGGGAAATGTAGTCCATGTGTGTATTATGGAGGGGAGCATTTGGAAGACTACTAATTTGCTTTATATGCTCATTGGTGTGTAATTTCCTTTCACGGTACATGACCAAGATTAAATGGATTTCTGTTCTGTACTACTGATGTGTTTGAGAAGTTGCTTGCCTAGCTACGTGCACATTTATGTAGAATGTTCCTAAGCATGGAATGTAGCAAAAACAACAGGATGAAATTAATTTTTCTTGGTTGAGTGGGTATTACTTTAGGAGCCACTTCAGTGAAATTGTATTGGAAACAAATATTTGAACTGGGGTAATTTTGAGGGAGGAGTCAAACTTTGCAGGTCAGAGCTGCTTTGCATGTAGATTTTCCTTCATTGAGGTTCCTTGACATACGGTGTACATTATGCATTGCTACAAGATTAACATGTGGGTTTATTTTTCTGTGAGCACACAAGGATACGTGATTGTATATGTGTATTTGTTGCATGTGATGTCTTTGTTCCAATAGGTTTTGTGTGTGAGAGAAATAATTGTTAATGGGTATAGTCCTTTCAAGTAAAGTTTGTGTTGTTTGTGACTGTACCACATGGGAGTGCTGGGAAAAGCCTATGATTAAAGCCAGTGCTGTAAAATGAAAGTTGCTACACATAAGAAGCTGTCAGAAAGAATGGATTTAATTTAGTCCCTGACTTGCTTGTTTTTCTTGTATGCAAGAAACTTTGTTGTAAGAAGGCTTTAATTGTAGGATTACCTCCCTGCAGTGTGAAGTAGTAGTACAGTCAAGAAAGGGTTTTATCATCCTGTTTCTATACAAGGACTTTCTCAGCCTTTCTCTGGACACCCTTGACAATTGTAAGCACAGCCTATATTTACAAGCTATGCTGATTTTAAAAAGTTTTAATGTCTTTGTGGTTACTTCATTCTGATGAAAGCCTACATTTTGTCCATGCACACCATTTAAAGAGACATTTCAGTTTGCTTTATCAGAAGTTGTCAGTTTGAGAGCCACCCTTTTCTCCAGTCATCATAGCTTTGCCGCTCTAACAATTTCCTAGTGTCAGATGACTTGATAAGTCAACACCAAGTATATGTGTTCATGAATCAGTGTTATATATAAATGTGTAGTGTTACATGTAACTAGTTTTTAGTACGAGTATACATTAAAATGCAAGATTTCTGTTTCCAGTTGGAAACTTTTTCTTTACACCAGGAAAATGTGTCCAGATGTCTTACTGTGACTTGATCATAGGAGGAAAAGCAGGGGGCACATGAAATTGAGTCTAGACCATTTATTGACTGCCTAACTCATTTTGAGCTGAGAGGATGACCCTCTGGCATGCCAGATCTTAATGTGATAACTTGCTGTTTCATTATTAGGCTTCATGTGAAGGTTGAATTCAGTCCCAGGCTGGCTCTGAAATTTACTGGTGATGTTAGAGTGGGTTTACCTATCTCAGTGTAACCTGAAGCTAAAATGTGATTATCTTGTATCATCAGGTAGAAAATATTTAACTTAATAAATGCATGTAAATATGAAAATTTTTTGATTAATATCATAGGCTTGATGCTGTAATATTTGCTCTGAGCTTTGTTCTGAGGCACATCTTTTTAAAAATACTGTGTTCTCACCCTCATGCGTTCTATCAGTGTCCAGCAGTGAAAATGTACGTTATGTCATGTCTAAATGAAGTTCTCGGAAGCTTGTCAGTGATTGCAGAATTTTCCTTTAAAAAATAAATGATTTTTTCACACAGTGTTTATTAGATTTTTTGCAAAGGATTGATGGCCTAAAGCAACAGTTTTCATTTATGTCCTTCTGTTGTATAACTGCATTCATAACTGGTGAAATAGGATAAAAATTAAGAGTTAAACATTTGAAAACTGGGTATTGTTTGTCCTGGTAATTGGGAATGTTGGTTTGAAAATAAAGAAGACAGTATTGTTTGTAAAGTTATGCATTTCTTTTTGCATTTGTAGAGCTACTCTTTAGGTTTGCTATAAATGTTGATCCTTAATTTTTTGGAGCATTGTTATAATATATATTCTGTTTTCACTACTGAGCCCTGACCATAATGCTGCCCCACCCTTATAGAAGAATGATGAAAAATGTTTCTTCTTCGTGGTCCCTGTGACTCACACAATTGGGTATTTTGCGCCTGTGCAATACAGCATTCAGAACCTTCTCGAAGCTAAAAGTAGCTGTTTTGGTGGTTAACCCCTCCCCCATCCACCTAGAGTATAAAAGGACCCCTCCTGCTATAACAGTCAGTTCCTTTTCTTCCACCGTGTTAGCAACAGCAAATGAGCCTTTAACTTGGCTGTTTTAATGGTTGTTTGATGGATTTTTTTGGTAGAGATTTGCCTGGCATTTTGGATTGGTTTTTCTTGAGAGGATTGTCATCGGTTTGAAATTGGCCTGTTTTGACTAAGTTTTTCAGATTTTGTACTGGACTTCAGAAAGATTGCATGGCAACTATTTCTTTCAAACGTTGCAAGTTGTGCAGAGGGAAAATTCCTGATAAGGACAGCCACTCCAAGTGCCTCCTTTGTTTGGGAGAGGGCCACAACGTCGGTCCTTGTGGTCGCTGTCAGTTATTCACTCCACAAACCAGATGGAATAGGGTGGTGAGGTTGAAAGCACTACTGTGGGAAAATGTTTTGTCAGCCTCGGATCCAGCTGCTTGCGTACAGTCATCTCACTTAAAGCCTATGGCCCATATTTCCTCGTCGTCGGCATTGAAACATCGTGCTGGGTCTTCAGTAGTGACATCAAGATCGAGGTCTCATTCGATGTCTTGCAACAATGGTTCTTGTGGACATTCAACCCGTTTCGACATCATCAAAACAAATTCCTCACGGTACCAAGACCGGTCCTTCGTTTGTTTTAATGGTGGTGAATTCCAGAGAATGTGCTGAAGGGAGTGCTATTTCTGTCTTGGCCACCATCAGTATTGGTAATGAGAGATGCCTCACAAGACGGGTGGGCAGCACACTTTGAGCAACTGACAGTAAGAGGTTGCTGGTCCAGAGGCAGAGAGGAAGCATCACATAAACGTGCTGGAATTTCTTGCTGTGATGAAATCATTTCATGCATTTCAATGTCATCTTCAGAGAAGATCAGTTCGAGTTGTGACAGATAACACAACAGTAATGCATTATATAAACAAGCAAGGTGGAACTCAGTCCACCATACTTCTAACACTGATGATTCAGTTTTGGAATTGGTACCTATGGAGGAACATTCTTTCTGCCGCTGTTCATCTTCCTGGGAAAAACCGTCTTTTGGCAGCAAGTTGAGCAGACTACCACTGTCATGCCACGAATAGAAACTGAATGATTCTGTTGTTGAGACCATCTTCGAGCAATGGATGGTACTGTGCATAGCCCTTTTTGCAACCAGGGAAAACAGGCAGTGCAGCCTATATTGCTCCTGTCAAAAGAAGGACAATCAAGCTCTAGGGGATGCCTTCCTGTTTGTTTGGTCGGGGCCAACAGTGTATGCATTCCTACCTTTCCCCTTAATAACAAAGGTCCTAGCAAAAGTACAACAGAACAGGGCGAGGGCAATTCTGATAACACCATGATGGCCCAGACAACCATGGTTTGCACCACTGCTGCAACTGTCCAGAGGTCAGTATCACATGCTGCTGTGCAGACCAGATCTATTGAGCATTCATGATGGTACCATCTTCCATCCTGATGTTTGGTCTCTACGATTGACGGCATGGAACCTACTGGCATAAAGGAATTTCCCAATAACATACAGAGAATTCTTCTGGCTGCGCACAAACTTTCAACGTCAAGGTCGTATGCATACAAATGGGAAAGATTTTGTAGGTATCTACGGGTCAATTGTATCGATCAATGGACTTGCGGTACCATGGACGTTTTGTCGTTTCTTGCCATGCTGATGTCAGAGGGACTATCGTTGTCATCCATGAGGGTTTATCTTGCACCAATTTCTTGGTACTTACAGCGGGAAGGGAAATCTTCATGTTTTCTGGATCCTATAGTTAAGGGATTTGTGCAAGGTTATAAGCATTTACACCCTCCTGTACCAAGTTGGGATCTGAATTTGGTGTTGATGTAATTGACTCATAGGCTGTTTGAACCTATGGCAAATTGTGACATTAATTTGCTGTCTTGGAAAATGGTGTTTTTGGTAGCAATAACTTCTGCTAAGAGGGCAAGCAAGTTATGCGCACTTAGGGTAGACACACCATATTTGTGTTTTCACAAAGAAAAAATTGTTCCTTCCTGAAGTGGTTTCATCCTTTCATCTAAATCAGGATATAGTGTTGCCTGCATACATGCAAAACCCTGAGTCTGATATGGGGAAAAGATTACAATGTCTTGATGTTAGGCGGGCATAGCATACAGCTAATTATAGAAAGTCAGGTAAGTTATTTGTATGTTATTCTTTAACAAAATTGGGTGAACCTGTTTCCTCTTAAAGGTTGTCAAAATGGGTTGTCTGTGCTATTAAGCTGGCTTACGAACTTGCTAATAAGAACCTTCCTGAATCGGTAAGGAGCCATTCCACTAGATCTATGGCAGCATCAGCAGCTTTTCTTCATGGTGTATCATTACATGATATATGTAGAGCTGCTACATGGTCACAACCTTTGACATTCATTTCTCATTATAGAGTAGACAGTAGAGCAAGAAGTGATGCATATTCTGGCAGAGCTGTTTTGTTTTCTTCCATTAGTTGAAAGGTTATCTAAGTTCAAAGGTTACCTAACTTAAATTACTGTGATAATCTAAAAATCAGTCAATCAATCAATCAATCAATCAATCAATAAAATAGTCAATAAGAGAGGAAGACGTGGTTTCAAATAAAAGGCATCTTTATTGACTCTTCTTAACATGATATATTTCTTTGTTGATATGATAATAGGATATGTGTCAGTATAACATTCTCACCTCCATTTACAACAGCTTGCTAGTCTCCCAATTGTGTGAGTTACAAAGACCATGAAGAAGAAGAACAGGTTACTTACCTGTAACTGTGGTTCTTCGAGTGGTCATTTGTGAACTCACACAACCCCAGCCATCCTCCCCTCAATGTTTATTGCTTAATGGTTAGTTTACTGCTGCTGTTGCTGCTGCATGGGCAGTGACGGAACTGACCATTATAGCAGGAGGGGTCTTTTATACTCTAGGTGGATAGGGGAGGGGTTAACCACCAAAACGCCTACTTTTAGCTTTGAGAAAGTTCCGAATGCTGTATTGCACAGGTGTGAAATACCCAATTGTGTGAATTCACAGATGACCACTCGAAGGACCACAGTTACTACAGATAAGCAACCTGTTCATGCTTCAGGTTGAGCATATAATGATTGTAAGGCATGACTTAACTGGCAGATGTGAAAACCAGGCTGTTTTGAAATATACAATAAATAGAAACAAAGGAACCTACTTATGTATTAGGGGTTGCTTGTCCCGGGTGTGATTGTGCATATGCTAGAGAAACACAACATGTTGTATTTTCCATTGGAATAGGAGTCCCCAGTGCACCACCTGTCCTGATTGCATAGGCTAGTATCCTGCAAGTAATATACATAGCCATAACTAAGGATTCAGAGCTGCATAGGTACTTCATACCTTCCAGAAGAGGTATTTGGCACAAGGCTGCCACTCTGACATGTCAGCTGTCTTCCCCACCATCAGTCAGCTATGGGATGCCCTGAGCTCATTCTGGCTACACTTGAGCAATTTAGGGGAAAGAGAAACTTTAGCTGGGGATAGAAGCTGTTCCTGCCCCCCAGATACATCTGTGTAGTCGATCAGTGGCTAGGGAGATGGAACTGTTCCTGGCAGCTCTCTGGCTCTTGTGCACTGGGGAAAGCTGGGCAAAGGGACCAGCGTCCGTCATCATCTACTCTAAATATGTTTGCAAAGACTTACCCTGTTCTACAACACCTATGCAACAAGATGGGTATAAGTAGCCAATTGGCATGTCAAGCTCCACGCACCAACCCCCTTCCCTTTATCCGTTAAGCCTTCTTTCTTCCTTATTTTTTCTGCCTGGAAGGCATCAGCAATAGGATTCTGGGTTTATTTGGGCACAGTAAGAGCAGTAGAATATTAACAGTGTCTCTGGCTTCTCCTGAATGGAAAATTGCATGCATTTTTGCATAAGCAGAATGACTGATGAAGGGATCAGGAATGCTGACTGGGGTGAATTGCCTTACATGATTTCATGTCTCTATGACCGGATGGACTGCATTGAAGGATATTAAAAAGAACCTGCTGGTGTACTCAGAATTTCGGTGAGCTTTTAGAAATACTAGAAAACAAGTGAAGGTCCACAAGCTAGAACAGATTAATGTCCCCTTCAAAAAGAAAGAATCTGGGAGGGTATGGTACTCAGTTGTATGGTACTCACTTGAATACCAGGGAAATTGCTAGAAAAGATAAAGCACTCAGTTGGTAATGGTCTTGCTAAAATTTGGTGATTAGTAGCTAGCATAGAACTGTTAAGGATTAGTCCTGTCAGACTACTTTATTAATTAAAATATTCAGTACATTTTAGGGATGCTGTAAGTATAATTTATTTTTATTTTGCTATAGCATTTGGTACACATTTCCCTGAAAAACATTTGCTTAGCAAGCTGGAGTTTGCTAAATGCTGAAGACTAGATAATTCTTTTAGCTGCAGTGGCTTCACAGCTGTTTGGGCCACAGTATGCAGTTCTCCGTATTTAAAAGCGTTCAAGAAGTTAGTGGCCACCTAGTTTAATGAAGGAGTAAGAAACGTGGCTCAACATTGGATGAGCCACTGCCCTCTCATTTGTGCTTTAACATCCAGATTAAGTGGTAGAATGCAGTATAACATTATTGAACATATAGAAGGACGAGTTCACCTACATGAGTGCTGCTCCAGCTATAAATGATTTTTTCTCCACTGTGTCTGGGACTGACATTATATTTGCACCCATTGATTACAACTGTTTCTTTCTTGGAAGCTAACTAGAGATCAGAACCAATTCAGAGGCCACCATTTTTGAGATGCATTGGTCTGCACCATGGATTGAAGTTGCAGTGACACAGGATGCTTAGTTTCCTCAGCATGCCTGTGGGCCGCCTGGAGAAATGAAAATGATTGTTCTAAAAGGGAAACAAAAAGCAGAAAGGAAAAGGAAAAGGTGGTTTGTGACTTAAGGCAACCCTAAGACAATGCTATCACCTAGTTTTCTGGGGCTGAGTGTGTGTAATGCATCCAAGGTCACCCAGTGGCTTTTCATTTTTGAACAGGGAAGCAAATCCTAGTTTCCTGGCTTGTAGTCCAATGCTCAAACCACTACACCGAGAATAATTACATCTGGAGATATGTACATTTTACATCTGAAGAGGTGGTGATAATGATCGATGATTTATTCTAAAACAATTTCAGAATACAGTTAATTCCATCAGCACAAATATAAAGTTAGAGTCTGAACAAAATAAAACAGAGGTCCATTTTTGGACCTGAAAATTAGGAAAGAAGATCACTTAATCACTTCATTATATTAAAAAAATGTACAGATGTGAACATGTATATTAGATTTGATAGCAACCATCCCACAACTGAGATATCTAGTATTCTGTATTGCCAGTTTCTCAGAATAAAACGTAATTGTTCTCATGAAGGAGAATTTAAGACAGAATTCATAATCCTGTCTAAGCATCTGAGGGCATCAGGGTATCCACAATATCTAATGGTTTAATAAAAACAATAGGGACCCCTGTTTGGAACTGCTAAAAAAGCAACATAAGAGTTCAAAGTAGTTGCCTGTACCGCTCCCTCACATTTCGTCATACCATAAAAACCCTACAGATTAATAAGTAAGCATTGGTATTTAGTGGAAAATATCTCAAGATGTAATGAGAAACCTCTTATATCCCATAAAAGAACTAGGGATATCAAAGATAACTGTGATGCAGACAGAAATCAGTGACAAGAATCAACCTTATAATACTAATATTATAATGGGTGTGGAGAACCTAACCAGGTGTTATCTCTGTGGACACTGTTCATACTGTATATACACAACCAAAATGGCAATATTTGTAAGTAGTATAGATCAAGAACAGTACAAATTGAACCGTTTTAGTATCTGTTAATACTACCCATGAGATTTATGCCATTCAGTGTGTATGTAAATATGTGTGTGTGTGTGTTAAATGAAGAATAGAAGAGCACCTTTCAAATTTGGGTGGGTGCTCCTTTAATCAAACATTTTTGGAAAGACAAATTTCTATATCAGATATGGTTTTTATTGGGGGGGTGTTCTGGAGAATATTCATAATCACAATGAAGATGCTCTTAAGAAGGAAGAGAATGGATTTTAAGATTAAAATCACCAAAGCCTACAGATCTAAATGAAGATTTGAATGTACTAAAGTCTTGATACAAGGATGACTGAATGATATGGTAAGTAAACTGAGATAACGTTTAGGGCAAATGTATCAGATATCCCTGTGACCAATTTCAGTGAAACCATTAGTTCTTCTTTTTCTCTTCTGACTACCTGAATGAATAAATGTATATCTCTAGTTCCCTTTGCTTAATGGCCCATTTCTCTGGAGAATGTATAATACAACTCCAGAAATTTCTGTATAAAGGGATGTATATGCACTTTGTTATGTGAATGTTTTTAGAGATCATTATTAATTTTGTATTGTCCTTGTTAACATATTAAATGGATTTATATTTGTATCTTTTTAGGAATGCCAACTTTGATAGAGGCTAAAATGCTCTAGGCTTTTTAAAACAAATAAAGCAGGTCATCAGCTATGAGTACATGGAGATTTTTCTCCTGTTTTGCTTTTACTTAACTGTTTGATTTCTGTCGTCTCTCATGAAGGGGACTTGCCTTCCCACTGTCGTTCCAGAATAGTGAGAAGGCAGGTCCAATTTCCCACTCAGTCATGGAAATCCAGCGGATGACCTTGAGCATGTCACATACTCTCAGCCCCAGAAAACCTTCTGATGGGTTCACCTTAGGGTCAAAATGACTTGGAGGCAACAACAAGACGTCATTGAAAATGCTCTCTTAACATCCTTAGCTGACATCTTGAATAGTGAAAGCTGCTGTTTGCTGAGAAAGCTCCATGAGCTTAATAATGGGCAGTTGTTAATGACATTCCTTTCTTACGCAAATATTTTCAAAGCTTTATTCAAACTAACCTTGTTGGAAAACGACCCTTAGTAAGAAATAATGATTCAACATATGCCTGACCACTCGACTTGTTAATTATGAGTTCTCAGGAAATTCCTGAGGCATCTTTCTTAACTGTATTGGGGCAGTAATTGGTGCTTTGGTTGATTTGTAGTAGCTAATTATACATTTCTTCTTATGCAGTCATAGAAGCAATTACTGTGTTGGAAAGTGAGAAGGAATCAGAGCTGAGGGTGGGAAAAAGAATTCTAACCTTGTTGCTGGAAATTGGTCTCTTTGCTGCATAATAGCCATGCCAGAAATCAGTGTGTTCACTAGTCATAGAACAAATTATATGTTGTTATTTATAATTTGTCTCTCCCTTTGTTCCTCTACACCAAGGGTGGTCAGCTTGTGGCCCTGCAGATGTATTGGGCTGCAACTAATCTTAGATTTGCTAACTAGAGCTGATGGGAGTTGCAGGTCAACAACTTCTGTAGTACCACTAGTTGTCTGCACATGTTCTGTCCTGAGTGAGCAACAGTGCTAGGCCCAGTGATCAGTTTTTCTGTCTCTGGAATGCTCTGGGGGCTAGATGTAGTACCAAAAAAGTCCCCCCCCCAAAAAAAAAATCCCAAAGATGATTGGAAATCCATGTCTGGTTTCGAAAACCTTTTGTTTTCTTAATGTTCAGTGCAGGCATCCTTGGTCACTCTATTTAGAAAGTGAAATGCTGCTCCCAAAGGCTTCCTGGAGAGCCAATTCATCCTTTTCCTTGGTCAGAAAAAGAGGAGTGTGGGCATGGGGCCATAAAAGCTGCACAGAGGGGGCTGGATGTGGCCCCCAGGGACATTCGTTGTCTACTTCTGCTCTATGCTACTTTGTTTGTCTTGTGTGTTTGGAGAGGATGCTATCCTTTTTTCACAGAAAACCACTCTTAATAGGGAATCTTTGTGCAAATAACACAAACAGAAAGGATAATGTGTATGATCTTGTCCAGTCCATGTCTTGGAACGTCTTCTCTATGCCTGCGTTATCACTGTTACATATCTGTTCAGCTTGTGAAATTGGACACGCTTCCATAACTGTTGTTAGAACATGCAAACTTGAGTTTCACAATTCTTATAGTCAGTATATTCAGTTCTCACTGGCTGCTTTGGACAGTTCTGGTGCACTCATCCCATTCTCCATCTTCCTGAAGGCAACCTGCCTTTTATTTCTTTGTGCATAAAGTCCAATGCTGTTTTTCCTCTGGATTTTACTGAAGTTCATTCTTTGCCTATCTGTCTTCCCTTTGTATTGCCATTTATAATTTCAACAGTTACTTTTCATCAGCCTGAAGATCTGAGGGGTCTTGTCCCTTTGTTGGAAGTACTTAGCATCACATTTGCTGTACGTAGCACATCTCTTAGGCCATTTCTGCACTACACTGCTATTATTCCACTTTAGACATTCTGTGGAATTCTGGGGTTTGTAGTTTAGGGAGCGGCCTTTATAATTCTCAGCCAGAGAGCTCTTTGGTCTCAATAAACTATAAAGCCCAGAATTTCATAGGATGTTGGAAGTGCAATAATAGCACTATAACAGAGTAGTGCGGAAACAGCTTTGGTCTTTCAGTATTTTCTGAAACATTCCTTATATCAATCTACTTATACATATATTCTATCTGAAGAATCAACTGTATGGTTTTGTCCTACACACAGAAGATTATATGTTTATTCCAACATGGGCAGCGAAGGGAGGAGCTGGCATGCTGTTCCATGTGTAACACTATGCCAGATCTTTGGAATATTATGCAAACTGGTTAGACATATAGTAAAAGCAATTCAGCAGCAACATAACACTAAATCATAGGAGTCACAGCTACCATTTCTATGTATGTGTGAAGGAAAGCAGGGCTTCAGCTGCATTAAAATCCATTAGGAGCCTGGCCATCAGTTCAGTTATATAAGCAGCTTTAGTAGCAAAATAACAATGCAGGTATATGCAGCCAACATGAAGCTTTGTTCAAACTGCTAGTGGTTAGTATTTTTCTCAAAACCAGGTATTACACATATGCAAAATAAATCTCATCCCTCCTGAAATTTGATTGAGTTCCAGGAACTCATTAGAACAGAAGTGGTTTTTTTTTAAAAAAGTCAAGGTTGGAATGTGTTAATCAGCATCCCACCCTTTAGCAGCAGCTAGAGCAGATTAATTGGATGACATAACAATGGAAGGAGAAAGTCCAGGCTGCCAACTCCTTGCAAAGCTACATTTTCTCTGAGAGACTCGAGAATGCAGGAATAGTGAGAGAAAATCAATTGCTTTGCAGCTCTGACATTTTGTGCTTATGAGGACAGTGTCTGGCAGCTGGATGAAGAGTATGACATACTCAGCACACAAGACAGACTTGAGTGGAAGAATAGATGACCAGTTCAAACTAGAGATGAAAAATGTTATTGAATACTTCCCTGTATGTGTGTTTTTCTTTAAAAAAAAAAAAGGTTCTTGCAAATAGGGGGGAAAAAAGCCATAGACAGGTTCTAGTCCAATCCTTTGCCTGATGAGCAGGTTTTGGGTTTGTGTAGAGTTTTGAATGTAGTGAAGCATTAAAAATCTGATTCCACTGCCAATCCAGTCTGAAGCAGTACTGTGCAGCAATGGTCCAAAACAAATTGCTGCCTGAAGCAAAGAACAAAATGAAGACTGGAATGCTTGTTGATTCTTACTTCAACACTGGCAACACGTTCACTGCTATGGATATCTCAGAGGGTGCAGGACAGGCTGTGTACTATGCACAGCTTTGTCCTCATCCTTGGACTGTGACCCTATAGATCGGAGTTTGATTCTCCCCACTTAGCCATGGAAACCCGCTGGATGACATTGGGTGTGTCACATAGTCTCAGCCCCAGAAAACCCTACAATAGGTGTTACCCCAAAATATGAGTGACTCAAGGGTCTACCCATGATGTCAGTATCTTCATGCAAAGGTGGGGAATATTCACTCAAATTAGGAGGCCTGTGAGAGAGGGGGTAACCTACTGAGATATTTCCACCAATGTTTATGGGGTCTTCGCAGGGGACAAACCAGCCAGAGATTCAAAAGTAAGTTCAGATGTGTTTTATTGGGGGAATTGATTACATGCACACAAGATCCAAACATTCATGCACTTGCACAAGGCTAATTGAAGGAAAAAGGGAGGAAAAGTTTTGGATAGCAACATTCAGGGTGTAGTGGGTAATATTTGCTGGTTTCGGAGTGCAGTGAAGAAGCAGTGATGTGGCTTAGACTTGCATCTAAGGACAGTACACGATCAGAAATTGGAGTGACAATGTGTTGACCATCAAGTGGTGTACAGTGTGTAGCTGACTAAAACTCAGGGTTTATATACCTGATTTCTGCCTGGAGGGCATGGTATGAATGGCTTTCTGGCTGAGTAAACAATGGAGTTTGCAGAGTGGACAGTGAGGTCTGGAACAGGTTAATGATCTTAGTGTTAGGTGACAAAAGGTTAATAGATGTTGTGATATCTCTGTAATGGTTGGACAGATGTGAGGACAATGGAAAGATTTACAGGTTGGTGGGAAGAGGAGTTGAAACAATCAGTGGTATGGTAGGAACTTTCCCAGATGTTGTTGTCCAAAAGGAAGAGTCATTAAGGCTAACTTAAGCCTACTATCTCTGGAGTTACCTGGTGATTTCCTGACTGTGATCTGACTACATCTAGAGGGAGTTTCTGACCTACTTTGCAGTGCATGTGCTTGGCCAGTATCTTCCTCTTGCCTAGCATGGCTATTCAGTCGCATCATGTTGCATTTTATATTAAAGCTAATTAATATATCTTGCCAATTATATCATATTTTGCCAATTAAATCATATCAAGCTGTGGGGGTTTATGGCCTGGTAACAGTAACATAGGTTTGCCTTAGGGCTGCTATATGTCAGACATGAATGCACACAACAACAAGAGCAACAACTCCAAAATGAGGGGCTTTTGGCATCCTATTTAATGCTTATACAGGATAAGCTTTCCAGCTCTTAAATCAGAGAGATCCCTTACCTATGATGGATACCTGGCAACCCTAGAATGGAGGCACTGAGGTGGAGCCAGCAGGGCCAGAGATCCCGTGTCCCTGAAGGGGGCTCCAGCAATAGGAGTCTTCTCCTTATTGCTTCTCTTGTTATTGGTCTCAGATTTCTTTTTGAAGAGTTGCTGCATGTTGCTTTAGTGAGCATGTGGAAAGTTACTATCAATAAGTAATTGTTATAGGTACAAGGCCCTCTAAAGTAGTTAAAATTAACATTTTTAAAAAAATAAAAGGAATTGTTTAAGTTAACTTTTGTTGAAGGTAACTAAAAGAGGGACTTTAAAAAATCAAAAGGCTACAAGCTGCTGGCCTCTGGTACAAACTACACTCTCCTCCTTCTCTCATTAGTGCACCTTCTGCATTTACCTCAGTACAGGCACGCACGAGCCAACACTTAATTTGTGTGATATTCTGTCCCTTTCCTTTAGTTAGGCCCTAGCCTTCTGAATATAAAAATAGCTAAAAATTACAGTGCAAAAGGAGTGAAATTATCAGTTGTAATTAATTTATCATTTCAATGTTGACAAAGTTGTTGTATGCCTGTAAGTCATTTCTGACTTATCAGTGACCCTAAGGTGAAAATCTATCACAGGGTTTTCTTGAGGAGATTTTGTTCAGACGGAGTTTGTCATTGTCTTCCTCTGAGCTGAAAGAGCATAACTTGCCTAAGATCATCCAGTGGGTTTCCATAGCTAGGTGAGAATTCGAACTCTGGTCTCCAGAGTCAGTGCACAAACTACTACACCAGTCTGGCTGCTCTAATGCAATTATACCTTTGTTATTTGGAAAATGAGGTATTATGATTAACTCTTTGTTTGTAGTGCATTACTATAAAGCTCTGTAGTTGAAATACTAATTTAAAAAACTATGTCAAAAATTACCAGGGCTGTAATTATTTCTCCTTTATGCTTCTCAATTTAACAAGTCAGTTATTTTTAAGAGTCATTAGACAGCAAAACAGCAGCTTCTTGTGCAACTTCATACCATCTATATATATTTTTTTCCTCTCTTTCTTTCTTGCTTGCTTTTTGCTGCTTAGATGTTTTTAAGAATTCTAGCCAGCCAGTCACATTGGCTTCCAGAATACTCCTTTCCATTACCCCTCTCTCCTGCTGTATAAAAATTGTCTCCACTCAAAAGACATTCCGTGATCACTAAACGTATTCAGTTCTCACTCCCCTTTTGGGAGCAGGGATACCCTCTGAGCTGTATTTTCCAAAACATTTCATTGTAATCCCACTAAGCTTGGAGTTTTGTTGGAGAATAGTGATACTATATTCATTTTTAGTGGTTTACTTTTGGTGTTTGGCCCTTGAGATAACAAGTAGAGTGAGTAAATAAAATGGGAATAAATAGGCTGAAGCGCAGTCACATAGGCACAGCTGTTTTTTTTTATTTGTTATTAAAATGGGGAAATTTAGTTTCAGACATTTGTAACATGTCTGCTGGAATCCTACATTACCTTTTGCTTACCATAACTTTATTTACGCTTAGCTAAGTAGTAGAGGAGCTATGAAACGTAGTGAACTATGAAAATGTGGGTTTGGAACACTGGCAAGAGAGTCGAGTGTGCAGTGATGTGCAATGCCCATTGATGCTCAATGTGCATCAGGCATTTTACTGGCTCTGCTATGTAGTAACATAACAGCAGCTCTGTATTGGATATGGACTTTGTGGAACTGATCAATTCTAATTCTCGCATGCAAAACTTGTTCTACCACACCTTACCCTCCCTTGTTCTGCAGGATAGCAAAATTGGCAAGAAATATCATTTTCATACAAAATTGAACACTTATGGCCAGAAAGCATGCAGTAGCAGAACATTGGCTGTAAGCATGGACTAGGTCAGAATGATCTCAGCATGGCCAGGTCATAAGTTCAAGAGGATTAGACAGAAACCCCCTGACATTAGTGGGTTTGGGATAATCCTCTCAGTGACCTGACCTCCAAATACAATAATCAACAAAACTGCCCGGGTGTGACAGACAAGCACCCGTGCTGCACACATTTCCTACGGAGACCTTCCCCATTCACTTTACCCAACCAAGATACTAAGAGGCTGTTAGGACTCCCATCAATGTTTTTGTCACCTAAAGTTAAGACAATCAGCCCTTTCTGGACCCCTTTGGTTGCTCTGCAAGAAAACAATTATCCTCCCATTCAGGGTGGAAACTAGAGTATAAAAAACCTAGCTCTAGCCCAGGTAATTTGCTAGCAGTTTGGGCATCATGCTGCACTCCAGACTCCGGTTCCTCCGTGTTGTCTTCAAACTCTTGTTTGAGCCACTCCTTTTTGATCTTCTGCTTCAGGACCAGTAAATATTACCCCTTCCATCCAAAATCTCTCTCTATCCAACCTTTCTTGCCTTTTCCTTCAATGCCCTTGTACGGTTCATGAGATTGCTTGATTTCTTATGAATGTCTACTAATTTCCAATAAAATACCATTTTAACTTTAACTGGAGTCATCTCTACACTTAGCACTGGTATACACAGGTGAAAAGATCCTTTCATTACCCTCCTCTCACAGGCCTCCTTTGAGCTAATAGTTCCCCAAATCCTAAGGTGATACTGCATTGCTGGTGGATCTCAAGGTCCCCCACCATTTAGAGTAACATTCACAAAGATGTTACTCCCATACAGGATTCTGTCCAGCAGTTTTTCCATGTAGGCACTTTATTTTCCTTGATGCAAAAGATAAAATACAAATAGAGGTAAAATGAGCTGTTTTTAATGTGTAATTGCCAAGGGAGATGTGAAAACAAACAAGTACTCTCTCCTTATTTTTAAAACTTCTGCATTAATTGGAAGCAGGGAAGTAAATTGTTGAGTATTTCATCCTTACTTAATTGCAATAGTTTTTTTCCCCACAGCGGGAGAAAATGAACATTTCTCCACAGTATTCTTTGGTATTCAAATATCTTGAAGTGTTGCCGAGGAATTATTCCACAGAGAAAAACTTTTTTCCTCACAAAAACCTGCTTTATATGCAGGGACATCTGAATTACAGGAGAAAATTGCACAGAATTTTCAACGGACTATTTTCTTCCCAATGAGGTTTCCTGCCTGTCAAGATTTTTTTTTTAACCTGGTAACAAATAGTTCTGAATATTATTCCCCTAATTGGAAGACAGATGTAAAGCCAGACATGTGCTACCAGAGCAGAACTATGGGATCATAGGGTAACAAAAGCTTTTCTCATACACGTGCACACACACACACACACACACACACATCCTTGCATGTGTGTCTGTATGTTCTCAGCCTAGAAGATGGCTGCTTTGTTCTTACAAAATTTCCATAGTATTTAGCAGGGAAAAAAAGGGAAAAAAGGCATAGTTGGGATGCCTCTGCAGAAGGCTTGCCACATTTGCAGAATTTTGTGAATGTATTTGTCAAAGTCCAGGAACTGCTGTTTCCCACCCTGCCCCTACATCTGTTAATGAGGAAGAGTTGAGATAACTGCCCAATACCTTTTGACTGGCAGCAAAAGCAGCTGTCTACCTTGGAAGCTTGCCCTCATTATGTTTGATTAGCAAAGTATTTGCATAATATGTCAATTAGGTTGCCCAGATTCTGGGACCTAGGATATTGTCATCGTGCAGAAAAAGAGCAGATTGGGGAAAAAAATGCTCTCCTAGACTCTAATTCTCTTCCTCAATTATTTTCCAAAATCCAAGATGTGGAAGAAAGTTTTCTGTGATAGCATTTTTTTAGAGAGAGCAAGCTGGTGAGGAATGCCAATATACTATATGGGGAATATCAGGGGACAACTTTTATTGATTAAAGTCCATCATGACAGGCTTAGGAGAGTGAAGCAGTCATCTGACAGGAGGACAGAAAACTTTGGTGGAGGCAGCCAGCATGTCCAAGATGGGAAACCAAGGCTAGGGATAAATGTCCTATCTTAGTTATGGGGAAGGTTAAATAGTAGGCTCTTCAAAGAATTTTCATGTTTTTCAGTGATCTATAAAAGAAGCTTTCAGCATAATGCCAAGTTTAGCACATATGAATTATTCAGTCTAATCAGTTCTTTCTATTGTGAAGACTTCCAAAGAATCTTGCAAGATTAGGCAAATGAGTAATAACATAGCAGGAGTAATTCAGAATATATGCCAAGTAATGTGACTTGGGAAAAGCTGTCAATACAGACTTTCAAATAAGGATCTTGGGAATTTGGAGGAGTGATTGCTTTTAGTTCCTTTTAAAAGATAAGCATGTTTTGCTGCTATAGTTCACAGGTTGTAGATGGCATTGCATTTTTCTAAAGGTCTGTGAGCTGTCATCAATCCAGGATGTCACCGTCACCGCCCCCCCCACTATAAGCCCGAGTGACTTCCCTGGGGTGCAACAATTCTAATGACAATGTTCACTGGTGTGGTGGTTTGAGCATTGGACTATTATTCTGGAGACCAGGGTTTGATTATCTGATAAGCCATAGAAACCTACTGGGTGACCTTGGGTGTGTTACACACTCAGCCCCAGAAAATCTTGTGATAGGTTCTCCTTAGGGTTGTTATAAGTTGGAAACAACTTGAAGGTATACAACAAAAACAACAATGGCCTGGCCACAATTATGAAAACCTAGATAATCTCAGGTTATGCTACTCAGGTTGTATGGGGTATGTGTACCTTTGGTGACTTCTTGGAAACTACAGCTAGTCAGAATACAACTATTGTGCTGCTGTTTGGGAATAGGATTGCCAGAGTGAAAACTGGAGAGGGCCTTGTGCCTTTAAGAGTTGTGTAGAAACAGAATTTCAGCAAGTGTTATTTGTTTCTTGGTTGCTTAGCAAGCAAGACCTGCTGAAATTTTTTCTTCTACACAACCATTAAAAGTTCAGGAGTCCTTCCATTTTTTACTCTGACAAGCTTATATCAGGGACCTCACGGAGGAAGATGTATGTTGCTACTTTGAAACAGCTTTACTAATCCCCTTCTTATCTGTACTGGAACAAAATTCAAAGTGATATTCCTTATGTTTGAAGCCCCACCAAGCTTGGGATTTAAAGGTCCTCCATTCTCTGTATGTGCCTTCCATGAACTGAGATGTTTATCGAGGTCTTTCTTCAGAGGTCCCCACCATCTCTTGCTAGACAGGTAGCAACTGGTGACAGAATCTTTTCAGTGGTACTATCCCATCTATAGAATACTTTGCACTGAAAGATTGACTTCTATCCTTTCTGTTACCCTGATTTCTGGGGGTCCTGTGAGGGACACCTAAATGCTCTCCAAATTATACAAGTTGGGGAAATTAGTCAAAGAGCACAAGCTAGCACTGCGAGAGGCGGGGCAACGGAGTGAGATCTTTTACCCAGCGTCTACGGGGTCAGGCCGAGTCAAGGAGCAAACAGAAGTGAAATAATAATTGTTGGTTTTATTAAAGTACAATCACACAATGTATGTAGCACACTCACAGAGATAACTATAGAAATAGAGGTTGGAGTGGAATAGAGGGATTTTAAGGGGAGGTTTGGTTTGGGAAATACTGCACCTGTCCTGAAGCCCGGGTAGTCTGAAGATAGAGTTTATGGATAGGAAGGTTCTCAGTATGTGGGACTGAGGGGGAGGCTCACCAAGCTAAGCGGCAGCAGGGTGGTATGGAAGTTGGGAGCGATCTGAGGAAGGTCTCAAAGTCAGGGGTTCTTGTAGGGGAAAATGTGGCCGTAGGCTAGTCCATACTCAGGGAAAACAATGAGTTTTGGGCTGAAGACAAAGCCTCCAAAAGGTCAGAATTTTTACATGATTGAGTTAGGTCCGAATTGTCAATAGGGTAGCCAGTATGCAAACGCGGAGTGCTTGATGCTTGAGTATTCGGCTCATCAAGCTGCCTGCTCAGGGCAGGGAGTTCTTTGTATGTAGCGTGCACATACGATGAGGGTACTTACCTGGAGGTCTCTTGAAGCGGCAGTTTGGCTATTTCTGGCCAGCCTGTATTTGTTTTGAATATTCCAGCAATTAGCGACCGAGCCTGTTTGCGTGCTTGTCCGGGGACCTTGCAAGCATGTGGGAAGGAATGGGTAAGGAAGGCCAAATTATTGATATCAAAATGATATGTGGTATCCCCCAAGTCTAGCTAGAAACTGCAGTAACATTTCGGAGATTTTTTTTTAAAAAAAATACCATTAAAAAGTTTGTAATTGAATCTGAGGTTTTCTTAGCTCCTGTTGTGTGCACAAGTTCTCAAAATTTCTTTAGCTGTTCTATTATTTTATCCTGGCATGCTGTTTTAGCGTAATTGGTTTTCTTGATGGCCACTCTGAGCAAAAGATATCTACAGTTGTCATCTGCAAAAGCTCCCAGAGTGGTTGCAAGTCAGTACTTGGAAACCAGCTTCTTCCATCAGGATTATAATCTATTTGGAGCTATGTACATTACTAAAATAAATAAACATGGGTATACTCATCAGGACAGACACTTCTTTCTTATTATTTTATGAACCAGAGCTGTGGAAGAAGGAATATGAAACAAGTGTAATGTGTCCTGTTGTCTTTAATGGGACATATGTGGAAAATATGGGTTTTGATGTTTCCAGTAACCCTATATATGACTAAGTATTCTACTGCTGAATAAGATGCATTCATATTCAGTACAGAAATACATAAATGGCAAGAGGGGAGGCCAATAGGACCTGTCTCTGTTTTGCCATAAAGACAAAACAGAGCTGCCTTATACTAAGTTACTCAGTTGGACCATCCAGCTTAGTCTTAGTCATTTTCTATAACATCTAGTCAGCCTGGCCAATCCTGAGGCATGATGGGAATAGAGGTTCATTGAGAGGTAGAGGGCCTCACTTCTTTTCTATATTAATTGGCAATAGCCTTCACAGGTTTTAAAGAGGAATCCTCCCCTGTCTTCATTGGAGATGCTGAGGACTCTGCCTGCAAACTGAATCCTCAGTGTAATCCAAAGCATAATTTCTGCCATTGTGTTCTGGCCTCTCTTATATAGCTCGTTTTGCAAACTGGTGATTCTGTTAAGCTTAAGGAAAAAATTGCCTTCTTTGTTTTAATGTGCCTTTCATTTGCAATGGGTCGTTTTGGAACAGCACTGAAAACAATATTAGCCAGTAAGACAAAATTAGCTTGACAGCCTTTGAGAGAAAACTGATTATTCCCACTTAGTTTCTTATTAAGCTTTTCTTTCATTCTTGTTGGAAATGAAAAATAACGGCTAATTTTCATCTCATTCTTTGACGGAGGGCTCATTATTCTGTTCTAATTGAGAATGTCTGCACCAAAGTGCAAGTGACAATTCTCCTTCTGATGAGAAGCATGGGTGAGTTTTTGAACAAATTTGCATAACGGCTACACAGTACTATTATACCATCCCATTGTGATGGTTTTGCTAGGACTGAGGCCACATACTAGATTTGTCTGAAATCAGATTAGATCTGTCAGTACCTAGGAAATGGTAGTGTTTGGATGACATACCCATTAAAAATGATGTCATTTAACTGCTTTCTTTTGAAAGCTGAAGCCAAATTTGCTGCTGGTGCAATTTCACTGAAATAATCCATGGTCATAATAGATACACATACTCAGGATAAATGTTTATAATCATATTTACAGCATCATACTCCATTCTGTATTTTTTAAAAGGTACTTTATGATGCTTATGTGGCATCACAAACTTGCACACTGATACTCCTGGCTTACTGTGACTTTCCAAGGGAAAGCAGGCTGGCTCAGGTAGAGGTTCTGGCAGGTAGTCAAGATGGCAGCCAGGGTTCTATATCAGCTACTTGGGTCTTTTTCACACCATGCTGTTACACTGTCATAGCGGTGGTTTGGTCCTGCTCTTGTCTCAGCCTTATTGCATGAAAACATAATTCTCCCAATGCTGTTGTGCTATACAGTTGTTGGGAACATGTTTTTTCATGCTGAAAATAATCCACAAATGACCCCCTTTCCCACTATGATTCAACAGCCAGATTGAGGCCCTTTCGGCACGAGGCTAGTGAATCGCTTTGGGCCATTACTTACTGGTTCTTCTGGGCTTGAAACAGGGCGGACTTGCCCTTACGTTCTTCTGCAGGGCTACTCTGTATGTTCCACGCTGATTCGGAGCAGTGGGAGTTCATAGATCCACACTATCTCCGTGGCTTCTTGTTGTTTGTTCGGCGGGACCAATCGCTGCAGCTGGCTACACCCACAGCCCGCCCTCCGCTGATCCCCAGTTTGCATTGGTGCGAATGTGCGCATCTGCACAACTGCGCAGGTACGAATTGGCGCTATCCGGGAAATTGAAAAACCCGTTCCTTCCGTTCTTCAAATAGTGCACTGGACGACCACTTGAGGATGCATTTAATCAGACTTAGCGCGGAACGAAGGTAAATAGTCTGAACCTAGTCTGCTCCAAGGTGCAGATGATCTCTGTGACAAGATGCATTGGCCCTTCTTAATTTCCTCGTGCAGAAAGGGCCTGAGTGAGGACTTCTTGTTTCACTTCATTGTGAGAATGGTTAATTAGTGGGTGTAGTGTAGGTGCAGTCTGGCTGTCACTCTCCTGGAGATTCCCAACTAAATCTTCAGCTGTGAAACTTCAGCCTACTTCTGGTGTTTGCGCAGGGAGGACAACACATCTGAAGAGAATACATGTATTTTATGTGGTCCTGAAACCCTTTTGGATTTTTTTTAAATGGAAATCATTTGCTGTTATAGTGCAATAATGTTGCTAGCCTGACTTGTTAACTATTTAAAGTCATTATTCATATGCCTTCACTGCCTAGAGGTGCTTTCCAAAGATTTCTCCACTGCTTTCCTGTGTTACCAGCATTACTTTACTTTACTTTACTTTACTTTACTTTACTTTACTTTACTTTACTTTACTTTACTTTACACAGCATTACTTTAAATATATATATATATATAGAGAGAGAGAGAGAGAGAGAGAGAGAGAGAGAGAAGTAATGGTGTAATAACGCTATGACATTATGACACAATAGTGTTAATGAGTACAAATAAAGGATTTTTGAAGTGGGCAATCTGAAACAACTGACTTGCATGATAAACACTTTTGTGTTTTCACAGGGGATGTCAGGGGATGATGTGCTCTGCTCTTCTTCCTGTGTCACCTGTCGCAATGTGAGATCTGGACAGTGATGAGTGCACTGTAATGATGTTGTGCTGTAACAGTGTTATTATGGCTTAATGAGTATGAGTGAAGTAGTTTTGAACAGGACAGCCTGAAACAACTGATCAGTGTGATAAGGACTTCATCAAAAATGTTTTTTTTGTGTGTGGTCTGTTTCTCTTCCTGTGCTACCTCCAAAGATGAGAGATTTGTGAAGTGATGGGTGTACTGTAATGATGCTATGCCGTAATAGCGTTATTACAGATATATATGGAAACCAGTCATGAAGCACAAGTGGGGCTAATGGGGTAGTGATAATGGGATTAGTGCAGATGAAAAAACTGCAAATCACACTGTTACAGTGCAAATGTGGCAAGGGTGTGATATGCAGCGTCAACAATCAGCTATCATTGTGAGTACAGCTGAAGTGATTTCGAATAGTATAACCCAGCATAACAGCATGGTGTGATAAGGACCTTAATGAAGTATCAGCTGCTTGGTAAAGCATACGAAGTAACCTTTCCTGGCCCATCCCTCCCCCAAACTGATGGACATGCCATTCACCAGTGCTCCAATTGCCAGCAGAATGGACCGCCTTCTCCCCTTGCAATTGATACTCAGCAAAGTAGGTTGGGTGGGGAGGAGAGGAATACAATCATGACACTAGTGTTACTGTGGTAGTTAGCTCTCTCCTGGGGTCTACAATTTAATATAAAATAGTAAATTTATATCTCCATGTGCTTGAGAGAGTCCCCTGGATGAGCACGCAGGCAGGGACGGCCGAACAGCCACAATCCGAAAAAACCTGGTCTGGCCAGTAAACAATCTGTCACATAGCCCCAGGAACCCTCCAGAAATGCAGACAGTAAATTAGAGAAAGAGTTCTCTGCCCCGAGAAGCTAGCTTGACAGGATTAGCGATCCTGATAAACAGCCCGTCAGGCGAGAGCAATTTACGTACTGCAGTGGCTTTTGACAAACCCCAGCAAATCTAATCAAACTAATAACTCTGACATTTTGGAGCTTTGTGCTCCAAATCATGCACATTTTGGAGCTTTGTTTTGGCTCCTAAACCCGTTGTTCTCCCTGGGAAAAGATTAGCCCTCCAGGTACATTTTCCCCTGTAAAAAGACCTGATTTTCGAGCGGTTCATCGGATCGCTCTGGTTTCCTCTCGGCTTCACGTCTCTCTGTCTGGCAATCCCCTCAGCTCTCCATGTGCTGAGTTTCTTCTCTCGCTCCGCTGCTGTCTCTGGCCCTTTCCACACGGGGGCCGGTGACACGCGGGGAAATGGGGCGGCGCACGCGGGGACGGAGCTTACCGTGAAGCAGGAGGCTCCGTCCCCGCGGGGAGCAGCACACATTCGCCGCTCTAAACATCGGTGGCGTCTGGCAGTGCCCAAAATGGTGGCCAGTGGCTTCCAGCAGCGCTCTGCCAATTGGGGCAGCGTGCCAGCCGGAAGCCCGCCCCCAGGCAGCTCTGCGGGGATGCGCTAGCGCGTCCCTGCAGTTCTAAATGCAGCGCTGCGATGGAGTAGCGTGCGTGAGTTTTAAAAAGACCACTTGAAAAGAGGTCTTTATAAAACATGGAACGCCACCCCTGCGGCCGCGCAGGGGCGGTTTGAGGTCTAGAACCTCCCCTTTTTTCACTGCCCTAGCACACCCTGTGGTGTAGACGGCCTCCGTGTCCAGTCGTCACAGCGCGGGGTTTTACCCCCGTGTGGAAATGGCCTCCGTCTTCTGTCTCCAGGACCAGGTTCAGTATACCTGAAAATACCTCTCTAAAATCCCCTGTCAATTTTCCTCCCTTTTTATTTCTAATTAGCTCTGTGTGAGTGAGTGTGTAAGTGCGTAAGTACAAACGTGTGCAAGGACTGATTTTTAAATAAAAATAATTAAATTAGCAATTTGGTGTGGTTTTTGGCTGAACCTGACCCTGTAAACATTGGGTTGGAAAGATCTCGCTAGGTTACCCTGCCTCTCATGGCGCTACAGCTTGTGCTCTGGCTAATTCCCGTTCCCCATTTATTGAAGCACATTTAGGTGTCCCCTTCGGGACCCCCAGAAATCAGGATAACACTAGTGTCACAATCATGACTAAGTAGTGATCATGAATATGGAACAGTTACAGATGAATAATTCTAAGTAACTGTTTTGTATTTACAACAGCTACTTAGTCACAACTGTAACACTATTGCCACAATTGCAACTCCACTGCAACCTACTTTACCAGGCAGCAGATGAATGAGGAGAAGAGGTCTGTTCTTTCATCAGTTAGAGCATAGATGAATGGCATTTCCATCAGGCTGGGCCAGAAGAGGTTACTAAGTTAAGTAAACTTAATGGTGTGTGTGTGTGTGTGTGTGTGCGTGTGTGCGCGCACACGCAAAGTTAGTTGTCTAATGACAACCCCATGAATTTCATATGGTTTTCTTAGGCAAGGAATATTGCGAGGTGGCTACTCTGAAAAATAATCTCCAGCACCTAGTATTCATTGGTGGTCTCCCATCCAAAAACTAACCAGAGCTCACCTTGCTTAGCTTCCAAGAATTTCCAAGTTTAGGTGCACTGGGTGTGTGTGTGTAGTTCATACAGAATAGTGGGCACACATTTTTGTGTGACCTTTGCTTCTTTTGATTAAAGGGGGACAGTTTGTTTATCTTTCTGTGCATTTAATTTTTGATCCATTTTTAAAGAATGTTTTTAGTTGGTTTTGTCTGTTGTGCATCACTGTGGGAATCCTGGTGTACTGAGAGGTGATAAACAAATACTTCTAGTAATTAATTAATTAAGTTTAATTAAGTTTTCATGGTGCTCATAAGAGAAGAGCCTTCCTTAAATGGATTGTCTAAGATGGCCCTCTGGAATCTAAATATGGCTGAATGTTTACATAATTGTGCTGTATATGTGACCCAAAAGTGAAATTTCTGTTACTGTTTATAATTTAAGTTAGTTTGATACTTTCCCCCTCTTTCTTCAATATGCAAGGTATGTTCTAGTGCAGTCTTAGTCTAGTGCAGTCTAAGGCTGCAATATACAGACACCTAGCAGGAAGCGTCACTCATTGCCACAGGGCTTGCTACTGGGTAGACATGCCTAGGATTGAACTGTTAATCACATTAAAATAAAATGCAATGGCATATATTAAAGGCAAACATATTTATTAACTAGCAGTCATATTCAGGTTTAGAAGTATCAGAAACCCCTTGGTTCCTACTTCTGCTCGGTGGTCTTTTTTCTTTCTTTCTTTTCTTTTTCTATCCCCTTCTCCCATTTTTATTTTATTGTCTTTCTCTGTTTCAACTCTAGTGCTTCTTCAGCCTTTCCTTCTGATGCCTCCCTGTTCTTGCCAGGAACTGAGGAGTGCCTCCTGACCAAAATGTATAGTATAGGATAAGGATATGTAAATTCTTTCAACGTGAGGGCTGAGTTCATTTTCAGAGAAGCTTTCAGGTATTCCAGTGATGCAAGAGGTGAAAATATAGTATTTCGGTTCAGAGCGCTTTCTCTGAATAACTGAGCCTTTTAGAAAGACAGGAGGTGTGCAAAAGCTGTGAAAACACCAAATGATGAGAACAGAAGGGCCATCATCCCCAGATGAGGGACTGTCATCCCCACCTCAGAGGGCAGAACATGGATTTGACTCTAGGGCCTGTGATGCGAGTGTTGGTTTTCACCAGCACTATTTTGTTCTAATTTTTTTTTGGAGGGATAATCTTTCTGTGTTTTTCTCTTAGTCAGGGTCTTGATTATATCTTGGTTTTCATTCTGAAATACTTCCTTTGAAACTCTATTGGGCTTTTTAATTCTGTCATGTCATTAAAATTGTGTTAATATCAAAGATGCAAACATCCTCTGCTTTGTTGCTGGAGCTTTGCTGTTGATAATGGCCATTTCTGCACTAGATCGTTATAGCATGATTATTCCACTTTCAACATCTTATGGAATCCTGAGGTTTGCAATTTAGGGAGGGGCCAGGAGGCCTGTTCCTAAACTGCAAACCCCAGGATTCCATAGGATGTTGAAAGTGGAATAATTGTGCTATAACAGTCTATTGTGGAAATGGCCAATAATAAACACTAGTGATCTGCAGCAGCTCCTTGTTATTAGTATTATACATGGAAATGCCTTTACTAGACCAACCAATAGGCACAAAATAAATCATGTTAGCTTTTAAAGCCCACTGGCTTCCTCATGAGGCAAAGAAGACAAAATAAATAAATAAATAAATAAATAAAAATTCATGCAGAGCAAGACAATTATTAGTGTTAGCTTCTTTCTTGCTTGAAGTGTTACTAAGGCCCTTTCCGCACGGGGTAAGTAGTACGGCGTGGTGCGACCTCTGAAGGAGGTCGTCCGCACCTTGGGAGTGGACTGGGTCGGACTACTTGTCGCAGTTCCGCACCTCAGTCCGCTCCGGAGTGACTCGAAGTGGTCGCGCAGCGTGCTTTTTAAAAAACTGTTTTTACAGGTTTTTCAAAAGCACGGAGCGCGCCACTCTGTGCCACTCCGTTCCCACGCTCTGGTGCAGATTTGCAGGCGCGCACCAGTGTGTACCTGCAGATCTGCCGGGGGTGGGCTTCCAGCTGGCAAGCTTCTCCGGTTGGTGGAGAGCCTCTGCCAGCCAGGAGCCACCATTTTGGAAGCCGAAGCCGCTATTTTGAACGCCAGAGGACTGCGGAGCAGCGAGCTTGCGCTGCTCCGCATGGGGACGGACTTACCAGGCTGCCAGTAAGCTCTGTTTCAGCGCGTTTTCCCCCGTTTTCCCCTCCACATGTTGAAAGGGCTTAAGAGAAGGTCTTTGCAGACAGAAAGTTCAGGCTAATACTCCGACAGTCTGCAATGGGGTGACTTAGAACAAAAGCAGAAAACGATACAACCTTGATTCTTTATTTACAGACACAAATGAAACAGTTGAACAAAATTATGTTGATAACAGAAATGCTCACAACTGACCTTTGAGAGTAGCCTGCCTTATTTCAAGGCATCCTTGGAAGTAGCTAGTCTCTACAACTCTCCACAAGGTTATCTGTGCATACAAACCAATTAGCCCATTGGGCAGAAGATCTAATACATCATTTTTAAATTTAGTGGTTCCTGGCTGTACTGATGTTTGTGCAGTATGCTGTGATCCTACTGGTACCAATGGGAACCTTTGTCCCTCCCATAAAGCAGGGGTGGGAAACATGCAGCCTTCCAAGTGTCACTGGTTTGCAACTCTCATCCACCCTGCCTAATATTGACAATTGTAGGGAACTATGGAAGTTATAGTCTAACAATATCGGAATGGTCACAAGTTCCTTTTCCTTTCAGTCATCTAATTGCAGTGTGGTGTGGGTGTTTGTGCGGGGTGGATGATGTTTTTTGGTTTGTGTATTAGGCCAGATAATGTCTGGAAAGGAAAATTTAGTCTTGTGGTGGGTGTCTGATAAACATCTTCCTCTTTGGCTGGTATCAAAATTCCCTAAAGGAGTTATCAGTTATGCATTTAACAAAGATTCACAGCCATAATTGCTGCCAGAGACTCTTTTACCAAGAATTGACTGAAGTATGTGTGTATACTTCAGCAATCAACAAGTGCACTTTTGTTTTTATTTACTTAATTTTTATGCTATAATAAAACCATGTTGCACTTTCATAGTATTGAGTATTTGTGTACTTCAACTAGTAACAGTGCCAATTGCATCCATTTCAGTTCCAGGTTGGAACACAAGAAATTATAAAAACATCAAGGGGTTGGTTGGTGATACTTCTGCAAGGCATTGTATCTCCCCCCATGTTGCTATTATGTTCCAGAAACCAGAACACAAGAGTTTGAGATTATCACACTTGAAAAGCTTTCAGCTCATTATAATGGATGGGCACAGTGGGCCTCTTCAGTTGTTGTTGCACTACAACTCCTAGTATTCCTCACCACTGACTATGCTTGATTAGTGGTGATGGGAGCTGCAGTCTGACAACATTTAGAGAGCCACACAAGTCCCACTCCTGCACTAGAAATTTCCAGAAGCCTCCACTTGTCTAGAAAACGATGGTAGTAAAACAGATAGAAATGATTCCTAGCTCTCAAATTATAAACATTCTCATATTCCTTTTTGTTGGGGGGAGGTTAGAATGAATTTTAATGGACATGAGGAATTTGATGGACTTCATCATCCTAAACTTTAACGTGCCTGAACCAAAATATAACAGCCTCTTCTCAAACTCTTACACAGTTTTTCAGCTATGCTATTTCCCAAGACCTTTCCTGTCCTCTGTTATGGGAAGCCAGGAAACTTTTTAGCTCCTGAAATGTTAAAATGTATTTTACATACCCACTCAGGCTTTTCCTGTTAGTTACAAACTTAATTATGTGTTATTTTTCCCCCTCTTGGAAAATCTTAGTTGCACTGGGCATCACCTACTTGATTCTAGCCCAAGAGCAACCACATTCTGCTGCCCTGTATTGTGTAGTGAGATGGAGTGACATGTTGTTTGGCTGAAGCAACACAACTAGCCTTAGGGGTGAGTGCAGTTTGCACCATGCCTCTCTGGTTGTAGTCTTGTAGGTTGCTTGGGGGTAATTTCAAATAAGCCTTGTATGCTATGATTGTTTTGTCATGTTGGCTGTTTTTTGTGCAGGCTTCACCTCATGTCACAACCAACTTGTCTGGGGGCTGAGTTTTGGGTGGTTTTGCTGCCTAGCTTCCTTTAGCATGGAAGATTTGGTTTTTCAAACAAACTGTGATGACCTAAAGGTGTGCAGAGAACACAGCAGCTTTGGCACACTTTGGAAGTAGACCTGAAGAATGATTCTGCTACTTTTGAAGGGTTGTGCTCTTGACAGCTGCCTCTTAATTTTTACTTGGGAAGTAAGAAGCAATAAGAAAGGAAAGTGAAGGGGTTGGCAGTGAACTTCAGTTCTTACACTGAAGCATGGAGAAAAATGCACTGACCAAAGCAAGGTAAAATGGGAGAGGAAGTAGAGGGCAGCCTCCTCCCCTGCTTTATGGGCAAGATTTTCTTTTTTCCTGAAGAGCCTTCAAGTTCTTTAGGAAAAAAAGTGAGAGAAGTGAAGGAGGAATTTTTCTTCTCCCACAAACATAGCTGTGTTCTATCCCACTAGCATGGAGACAACATAGCAGAATACAACCCCAAACAGCAGAAATGAGAAGAAAGCCCATGACATTTCCATATGTGGAAATTCATCATTAGCAGTGAGCTTATTGTATTAGCCAAAGGCCATGACAAATACAGTAAAAAAGATGAAATGTACAAATTGCAGCAAAATTGCTATAACAAATATTGTTACATGAAATAAAACACTATCAAATATTAGATAATTCTAAAGTACCAACAGGAAAATCAAATTAATACTTTGAATCTCCCAGAAAATTTGCGTCAGTTTATCTAACTCTGTCTTTCTAACCGTTTTTTTTCAGCCACACCATAAAGAAACCACTTTGTATATTTTTTTACAGTAATTTTATTATAGTTCCAACATATAAAACAAACATTTCTCATTGTACAGTTTATCGAATTGTTACAGCTACCTTCCACACCTCTCTGGATTGCATTAACTGTTATTTCATTGACATGTTAACATTATGCATCGCAATAAATTTGTTATTATATAAACATAGTTCCTGCTTTTCAACCCAACTTTACATGTTCCATGATATTCCCCTGATTTTCTCTTTCTAGCTACACATGCTACCATGAATTAAGAATTGTTTCCTGTCAAAACCCAACCCATATCCAGAACAATTTGCCATTCTTTGTTGATGTCATCATAAGAAGCCATTTTGTATTTTAAATAGTCGTTGTTAGAATGAGCAAATTCTACAAGACAGCTCCCAGCTTTCACTTCCATGGGTCAGCAAGATTTTCAAAAATCTTTCTCTTGGGTTGCCATACAAGGGACAGGTTAACACTACAGCTTATATTAGAAAACATGTGGACACACCCGTGCACAACAATTTGATAATGCTAGGAGCCTTTCATCTGAAAGTGCTCCTTGCCTGGAATTGTGTGTAAATCCTTTGCAGTTCTCCAAAGGAAGACTGAGGTATAAATGTAACTGATCAATCAGCAGGATGAGGATGGAGAGAATTTCATTTTTTCCCCTTGAATGTGCCAGATCAGTAGGAATTCTAAAGATGTTCCAGAGTTGTTAATTAACCAACAGCATGATAGGAATGGCTCGTTGCCTCATGCCAGGGCTAGAGTGGTTTACACTGTCTTTTTTCCCCTGTGCAAATCAAAAATGCTTTTATATGAGGGTTAGTAGCGCAGTGTTACTTAGGCTGAATTTCCCTTGGAAGGAGGCTTGTAAAGGAATGAAATTTACAACAATTTTGTATTTGATTTTTGGATTGCAAAATGTCCACTTTTTGGTTGAGAAAGCTCTTCAGATAAGAAGCGGCCAAAGTTCTCAGAAACATTAAATGTTCTGTTAGGAAACTTGCCATTTTGAGGATGGAGGGATGAGCTCACAGGAGGATCAAAACTTTATGCCAGAAATCAACCAGGCACTACACCTCATCCTGTAAATCTCCTGGATTTGTACTTTGAAGAACCACTTAGAACTGTCTAGTGCATTCCCTTAAACTACAGCATTAATGCTATCTGATGGAGAATTCTAAGTACCAAATTAAACTAAAAATCCCAAGATTCCATAGAATGGGGCCAAGGCAGCTAAAATAAGATCAGAGTGTATAGTTGTGAGGTGTGGATACACCCATTGTGTGAACTGTGGATTATTTGCTGGTCTCAGTGAGATGTTTTGTGCATTGCATGATATAAAAATAACTCATGTCCTGAAACAAGCATGGAAGATGTTTAGGTAGGAGTAGATAGAGGTTAATTTAAGGTATAAATTATTGTAATGGGGAAAATTTGTAAAATAATTGATATATACATCTGTGGTCTTTTTGATGTGTTTAATTTTTTTTAAAGGCTCTTGTCCAAAGAAATGTTTATACACAGAATAAAGTGTGCTCTACTTCAGATCCAGAAAATGTAAGCTGGAATAAGCATGAAATGAAATGAAATGTACTTTTTATGCTGTTTTCTGAGCCCCATTAATTCTAGTGTCTTATCTATGGAAGAAATTTTGATTTCCTCTAAATAGGGGAAATATTGAGAGAGTTGGACCATGCCAGGTTTGGTCTGTTGCATTACAGCTTGTTTAAAAATGGTTTGCGATATTCTTCCCTTCCATAGTATTCAGTCTGGGGCACAGAAGTACCCTGTTGGAAAGAACAAGAACAAAACAATGGACAACCATTTTGGTCCCCCAGAGTCACATTTTGTTGCAAAATCAGCACAGAAATAAATATACTGTGTAGACATTCTATGGCATTGTCAAGTGCACTGTTGTAAACAATGCCCTCAGATTTCAGCCCTTTGCCATGATTGGTTAAAAGATCTCCCTACAAATTTATTGATTTTTTTGCCATTGGGATTTTTTTTTTTACTGTCCCTGTCAATGGAACATATTTAGACTGAAAAAAGAAATAGGAAAAAGAAAAAAAATAGTCATTTTTCAGTGAAAGATGATGCAGCAAGTGAAAATGATATATTGTGTTTGCCAGTACATTGACCCCTTTTGGTGGAAATTTTAAATTTCTACCACTGGAGTTGGGGAGAGACTGGAATTAAGTGGGGTCTTGACATACCTCAGAAGAAAGCAGGCTTATGCTTTAATTTGTTTGATTTTATTTTCCCTTCATTCCATCTTATATTTTTCAGCTCCAGTTGTCTGTATGGAACACACTACCTCCTGCACACACACACACACACACACACACTTTTATTTAGATGTGGGTCATTTTTATACCCCATGATAAACTGGAAGTCTTAGAAAATCAAACATGCTGTTTAAGTCTTCCAGCCTTTATTATTCTTTTTTTTCTTCTCATACAGCACTCTTTCTCTGGCTAGAAAAGAAACAGATGAGTCAATTCCTCTCACCTAGCCTTCTTAGGCCACATTAGTTCTCATGGCAAGACACTGACCGTTTACCTAGCTAAAGATTGTGCTAGACCAGCTATCCAGCAGGGTTGACTATTTTGGCAGCCCCTGTTCTCATTACATGTTATCGCATCTAGGACCAATAACATTTGAAATGAATGATGTTAAGTGCCTGTAAAAGATACACAGAGGGATATAGTAAAGACAATTGTGGTGTACTGAATCATACCCAGAATCTGTTTAAAATATACTCCATGTTTCCATCCATGACAGTCAATGGCATGTTTCCTAGCAGATTTGGACGTTCACCAATATTAGTTGGTTGCCTCCCTGTTATTAATGGAAAATACAGTCCCCTGATGTTATATACAGCAGCAGCTTTCCTTCATCTTCCTGTTTTTGTGAGATCATGCTGACTGGAAATAGCCAATCTTCAGACTGCAGATCTGATTCTGGCTGGTGCAGAAAGTAATGGGTCTTCTTTGTAACATATTCCTCAGTTTCAGAACAAGTTTATCACATGGCAGAGGTAACTGAAGTTTGAAATACAAGAACTCTATCTGTGTTTGAAGCTATAATTGCAAGTCTCTCCAGATCTATGCCCTTATTCTTCTATTCTTGATGTTAGTAAAAAACATTTCTAAAAGCCAATGTTAATATGCCAGTACTGAAAAGCAGCCTCTTGGTCACAGCGAGTCCTTGGCACAGTTAATTCCTGCTCTGAGATCTCCTCTTATATATAGAGGTGCACTGTGGATTGTGTACCTGGCAGTTTAATAATTGATTCTTTCTTCTAAAGGACAATTTACTCTTATGGTAGTGTGGCACTTTCAAAGAGAAGACACATCCAGTGCTAGCACCTGGTTGGCAAATAACACCTGATGCTTTTGCAGTCCTTGTGTGCCTTGGGCTAATTCAAAAGCAGTTAATTGCTGTTATTCACCATATATAATAATGATAACAAAGTGCATGCCAAGTTGCAAAAAATAATTATTCCAAGCTGAAGGGTACGAACCATTCACTCAAAGATGGTTCATTTCCAAAACAAGAACAGAGACAGAGGCAGAAAATTACAATGCTGTCCTCAAATTGCAAATGGGAATGCTTCCCCCACAATTTTCTAACCACTCTGTCCTATTCTATCCTGAATTGTTGTTATTGTTGTTGTTGTTGTGTGCCTTCAAGCTATTTCCTAAGGTTAACCTATTATAGGGTTTTATGGGGCTGAGTGTATGTGACATACCCAAGCTCACCCAGTGGGTTTCCATGGCTGAGCAGGGAACCAAACCCTGATCTCCAGGGTCATAGTCCAATGCTCAAACCACTACTCCACTCTCATTCTCTGACTCAAATACACAGTGTCAAGTATTTGGGTTCCTAAACTGGTGCTACACAATAAGAGATGTCAAAAGACTTTTGGTAGGTAGACCTCATCCAGCTGTTGTTGCCAGTATTACTACAACACCATTTTCCCTTTGCATCATGCAGTCAAAATAGCTTTAGAGCAGAGCATGAAAGAGTTACTTTTTTTGGACAACAATTTCCTAAATTCTCAGCTATGCAGTTCAAATAAATAACTTTCCCAAGATTTACCTTAGAAGCCCCAGATGCTTTCTTTGGACCACTTTAATCCTCCATGTTGAGAAATATTTCAGAAACTGATGAGATATCAATTGATGTGAGATATTGAAATCAAAGTGTCTCCAAATTATAGTGCAATTATTGATTTTTAGATCTGTAACATATTCTCGTAGAAGTAGTCAACTAAGTAAACTACAGAAAAAAATCTGTAAACATCCTAGGAGTGAGGAATCTCTAGCTTGCAGGTTGGATATGGCCCGGAGGTTCCCCATCCAGCTTGCCATCCTCTCCCCAGGCTTTTTCACTTCTCCCCAGAAAGAAAGGCTGATCAGGTTATCTGCTGCATAGAAAAAGAGGTTTTAATTATGTATTAATTTGATTTATATCCCTCCTTTACCCTCAAAATGGGACTGAAAGGGGCTTACAATATAAGTTAAAACAATATAGCTAAAATAATATATACAATACAAAAATTTAAAAAGCAATAACCAACCAATCTTATTAAGGCATTGCTTTAAAACATTAATTTAAATAACAATTAAAACATATGAAACACGTTGCATATTAAAAATAGCACACCAATTTCATACCCCTCTGTTCCAGGAGGTGGTCAAGTGGGAAGATAGGGGACCACATTAGACCTCTAGGAGACCTTAGAGGGCAGCATCTCCTACCACATCTGCACTACAAAACGACATATTTTTTGCTCCTAAATATCCACAAGACCCTCTAGAAGGTTTGGGGTGCATTTTTGCCATTTTTAAGGCCCCTTGTGCCACTTTAAGTCCAGGACAGGCCTTTTATAGAAAACAGGAAATGATTAGAAGTCACTTCCAGTTTACTTCCTGTTTTAAGGAAGGCTGCTTTTGGCTCTAAAATGGCCCAGGACAGAGCGGGGAAAAGAAACATGGCAAAATTGCCTCCCCCACCTCTTAGAAGGCATTTGGGGACATATGAGGGCAATTTTGTTCCCTGAGAATTTTCTGATCTCACAGGAGCCACAAAAATAGAGCTATGAAAGTGCCCTGTGAGGCCTGCATGTGGTCCGCGGGTTACGTTTTCCCCTACTCCTGCTTTACCACAATCTATTAAATCCTGTTTAAATAGGAAAATGTTTGCTTGCTGACAAAAAACAAAGCAGACAGGGGGCCCAACTGAGTTTCCTTTGGATGGAGTTCCAAAGCCTTGGAGCAGCCATTGAGGGGGCTGTTTTCCATGTCACCACCAGACATGCTTGGGATGATGTTGGAATGGAAAGAAAGCCCTCCTTTGAAGTAGTAGCACTCAGGCAGGCTCATATGAGGAGATACAGGCTTCCAGATAGTCTAGACCAGTGGTTCTCAACCTGTGGGTCCCCAGATGCTTGTGAACTTCAGCTCCCAGAAGCCCCAGCCACTATGGTCAATGCTCAGGGCTTCTGGGAGCTGAAGTCCACAAACATCTGGGGACCCACAGGTTGAGAACGACTGGTCTAGACCTAAGTTGTACTTCAGATCAGTTGTTGATGGCAGGCAAAAGCATTTTCTCTGCTTCACCATGGGAAAGGAACTTTCCTTTTCACCATACAGCAAGAAAAACCAGTCAACTTCATATGAAAGGAAGGATTATTCTCTTCCCTCAAAGTCAATTCATTGCCTTTCCCTGCTGTGAGAGGGAAAAGGGGAAAGAGGTGCCCACATACTATATTCAACACGGGTGCAGTCTGTATATATGTATACAGAGAGTGGTGATCTCTACACAAGGGAGCCTTGGTAATACAGAAACATTCTTACAACTGAGCAGCAACTGATTGGATATGACCTCTTTCCCCCACCTATACTTGTTTTTTTTTTTTTAAAAAAAGATCACTAATAGAAGGACTAATAGAACAGAATATATTCTCCCTGCTAAGCAGTAACTATTATTTATTTTACTTGTTGGGGTACAACTTCCACCACCCTTACCAGCTTAATCAATTCTGGGGATCATAGGATCCAGCAACATCTGGGGAACCAGACATTCTTCATTCTGGCTCCCAATTTTTTTACATGTGCCCAATACTGGGGTGGAAATCAGGAAGCCCTGTCCATTATTATATCTCCCAGCTGCCCTAGCCAGCATCACAATTTCAATAACATTTGAAAGGCTGAAGATAACTGTCCATGCTTTGTATAATCAGACTAACTCCCTGTTCTGCTCTTGTTACTTTTCCTCTGTTAGGATAATTCCGCTTCTGAAAATACTGCTACTTCTGCACAACACAAGACACATTTATGTAGACAGGAAGAGTTGCTGCTCTTTTTGTAGTTCCTCAAATATTTATTATGCCACTGCAAAGTCCATGCAAAGGAAACCATTGTGCTGTCCCAGGAACAACAACAAAAGGCCTATTGAAGCTGTTATTAATATTGCTAAGCTGGGCTGTAACAGAATAAACAGATTGTGCAGGAGAATTTAAGAATAAGGAAGATTATAGGAATTTTAAAAAGATAAAAGAATGAACAATTAGGGGACTAGCTCCCTTTCATGATCAGTACTTAATGGAACACAGTTTCTCTTCTGTTGAAAGATTTTGTGTGGAATGGAGACGAAAACATGGCTTTTTGGGAACTTATTTCTAAGGCTGCAGAAACGATGTTAGAAACGAGAAACACAGAACAAAAAGGGTATACATGCTGTCCTTGAAAGGCTTGAAAAGAAATGCAAGTAGGGGATCATCTTGTTCTCTGCAGATGAGAGAAGATGAGAAGAAAGTGCTGCCCAGGAACAAAAACAGTGCTTTCAAAAAGCATTGATATGAACCAAAATAGTGCTATATGTAAAATATGAGCAAAACAACTGTGTGTGAACATGTCTTCTACTTTGGCTGCAGTCAAGATGGGCCAAGCAGGTCCAGTGATGCAGAGTCTTATGCCATAAGGACAGTGAGGTCCAGCAGAGCAGGATCACAGGAAGGAACAGTCAAGACCTTGGACAGCATACTGGAGTGGTATACTGTCTGGACAGGAAGAGACTTATTGATAACTGAGGTCTTAAAGAAGGCTGATGGGCCCAGAGATTTTAGAAGCTTGAGAGTAGTTTCAGCCCTCAAAGGGACCCTAATTTTTTTCCCCTGTGGCAAGGGATAGTGAATGCCTCAGGTGCAGAAAGTACATGAGGGAGTACTAAAGATTCTTCTTTTTTAGAAATATTTTTATTAAAGATTTGATTGCAAAAATAAAAAAACAAGTGGATATACTCCATTATTGGATGTATCCCATTCCCCCCCACTTCCAAGCTTATATTCTCCAGTTGAATCTACTTTGTTTCCATTTACACAAGAGAAGAACAATTACATTTCCATTAAGAGAAAAACAGTTACATTTGTTTGTTTCTTTCATTTCTTGTACATTTATGTCTTTATCCAATCCAAAACTCCTTTCCATTCCCTTTCAAAGTTCTGGATAGGTTTGTTTTTCAAGGAAAGTGCTAATTTTTCTATCTCTACCATATTCAGAACTTTTAGCTTGCACTCTTCTAAATCTATATCTTTCTTTTCTTTCCAGTATTGCCCATACATCAACCTTGCAGCTGTTATCAAATATAACAATATCTTCTGATGACTTCTTATCTCCCTGTGTTGCCCTAACCTATTTAACAAATAAAACTCAGGTGTCATTTCAAAATTCAGATTACAAATTCTTTGAATTTCATCATGTATCCCCTTCCAAAATTTTCTTGCCCTCCTACAAGTCCACCACATATGAAAAAAGGATCCAATCTTTTCATCACACTTCCAACACTTCCCACTCCCAGTTTTAGTTATTTTTTGTAATCTTTCTGGGGTCATATACCATCTATGAAGCATTTTATAAAACTTTTCTCTTAAATTTAAATTTGGTGTAAATTTTATATCAGTTTTCCATGCTCTCTCCCAAGCTTCTAATTCAATTGGATGTCCCACATTCTGAGCCCATCTGACCATTGTATCTTTAACTACATCTGGTTCCATTTCTCTTTTCAACAATAGTTTATAAAATTCGGAGATTCTCTTCTCTTGGTTTCCCTTCATCAGTAAATCTAGTTCATTTTCTTTTCTCTCAATTCCATACAATTTTTGATCCATTTTAAAACTTTCTTTAAGTTGTCGCCATGGGAACCAGTTTAACTTATATCCTTCAGCCTTTAATTCTTCTACTGTGCACATTCTCGAAAGATTCTTTATATACTTATAGTTCCCTTAGGTCGCTGCTTGAATCTCTGAGGTCTGGAAACAGAATGTTTTTTAGGGTGCAGTGAGTGATTACAGCATATATATATTTTGTATACTGGGAACGTGGGGGTGACAGAGAGAGAGAATATGGAGAAGAGTGGTCAGAAGAGAGAATTGTGGGCGCAGATGAATAGGTTTGTGTGTCGGGGCTCTGACATTCATATTCTTTGTCAGCTTACAGCCTCAGCAGTTTGTCTTTCTGCAAAATGATTGCTTGTGGCTGGCTATGCCCACTATATCACACATTTTGTGCATGAGTATCCACCTCATTATGGCAGCTATTTTGTGGTGCCCAGGACACTTTCTCCAAATTTTGGATGTTCCCATCACCTCAAAATGTTGGGGAGCTCTTTCATTTTGACATCCATCAGTTTGTCCAGTGACTTATGGGAGCAAAGTGATAAAAACAGGTCAGTTTGATTATTTAAATAGCCATAGGTCAGTTTTAAGGATAATCTCCAACCAAAACAGCAACAAAATAAAAATATAACAAATATAACAATATAAACAATAATATAACACTATAATGAATAAACAAAACAAGACCACAAGAATATGTTAAAATGTAGTTCACTGAATATATATGAATTAAAATAATTCTGGAGTCACAGTAATAAAGCAACGGCATGACCAATAAACACATCAATTAAAATCTGAATTTAATAAATATTAAAATTTTATTCTGAATGGTGCAATCTTTGGACAATGAGTTCTGCTGAGGTGAGTTTTCAAAGATTTTTAAAATGCTGCAACCAAGAATGACAATAATGCATGCCTTGGTAAAGCACAAGGCAGAGGCCACAGCCAAGAAGATCCTATTCCTAATATCCAAGCATCTAATTGATCTTAAAGATGGTTTAATAGGGGTTGTCTCTGATCCTATCTTAAAGCACAGGTAAGTTCGTATGCAAGCAGGAAGCACTTCAAATAACACAGCTCTCAAGCCAGTACTAACTCTCTAGTGTACCTGGTCCAGATCTGGCAACACATGTTCTGACCATCTGTGGCCAAATTCTACTCTAACTACTTGTTGTACCAGCTGAAGTTGCCAGGGTATCTTCCATCTTCAAGGACAGCCCCACACAGAGTGCATTGCAGTAGCCCAGTCTGGATAACATCAGTAAATTCGGATGCTTTGTTCATTTTAAAGCAATTTGCACATTGTTAGGTACAATTTTTCAACCTCCTTTGTTTTTTTGGTCTGTTTGTGTTGATTAACATCTGACCTGATGTTGTTGTCATTCCTGCTTGTTGTAACTATTATTGTTATTATTTTCCTTTCTGTCTGTTTTCTTAAAAAACAAATGAATAAATAGAAATAAAAGAAATCCCAAATAGTTTCTTTCTTACCGTATTATATATATTTCCATTCCCTCTCTCTGTCTCTTTCTCTCTCTCTCTCAGCCTCTCCATACACAAGGGTATGCATATGTGTGTGTATTTCACTCCAAGAGCCCCAAGTCAAACTACAATTTTGTACTTTTGCTTTAAGATACATCTTTGCACTAAAGTTAGTGTTCCCTATGATTCTGTTTACTCCTTGAGGGGCATAAGGCGCAACACTAAAAATTTGTGTAAACTGATATATGGTGCATATATCACAGTTGTATCTTATTTTTCCTCACAGAAATTCACAATGCATCCAGACTGATTGAAAAGTCCCAGATTTTGTTCCTGTCCTTTCCAATTTTGTACTGGGTTAAGATAAACTGACCTGGGGAACTGGCATAAACAAAAAATATCTGATTGTACCTGGAGCTGACAGAAAATATTTCTGGATGAACAAAATATGGATGGATCTCCAAAATGAAATCAGAAAGAACAGGAACAAAATCTGGGAGCTTCTGGTCTTTTATAACAGTCTGGATGTACCTTCAGGGTGGCATATTTGTTTTTTTCCCCTCCTTTTCCCACTTTATCCTCATAACTCTGTGAAGTTGTTTAGGGTGAGAATGACTGGTTCTCATTCAGTGAACTTCATCGTGAAATTGAAATTTGAAATCAAGGTTCTGTGCTGTTAGTCTGATGACTCTAATCACTACAATATACTTGATCTTTTAAAAATAGAGATGCAGGGATTGTGCTGGAGACTGTCTGCATACAGGGTAACAGCCCCTTCTCTTGATATCTCCTGATATGAATGTGAGCAAAAGGCAGGAACAAAAAAAGGGTTTGGCCCTGATTGCCCACAATGTTACTGTTACACTTGAAGTGTAACTATATACGTATATATGCAACTACTTGTACAGTTACTATAGCTAACAGCAGAGATGGAAGAGAAAGCAGGTGTTGGCATGAGTTTTATTCTGAATGGTGCAATCTTTGGGCAATGAGTTCTGCTGAGGTTATTATTGATACGAATCTTGTACTGTGGTAGTTGGTGGCTCCATGTTAGTGAGGCAATGAACTGCTCCAGGTTCTAATTTAAATTTGAAAGGAGGTACCAAGGTGTATTCTGGCACAGCACAGTGGATAGCTCCTTTAAAATCTGGACTGAAATCCAGAGTGGGTTGATCAGCATGGAAGGCACGAGCCTCCACTGGTCTCATGCAGGCATAGCCCTTCATTGCCCTCTACTTTCTCAGCAAAATTGAGATTAGCTCTAGGAAGGGTTGTTTCTACATGCCCAAGTTGTGGATTCTCATTGTCTCCTCTTTTTTCAGGAAGTAGCTTGAGTAGTGGTTTGGTAAGTGATGGCAGTGGAGGTAAGGACTTCAAGTTTTGGGATCTTCTTTGTGTTTAACTACAACTCTGAAGCCTATTAACAAAAGCCATGAGCAGATTAGTGGCTTGAAGAAGTGAACACAAGGCATTGGTTGCATCTGAGAACATGCCAAGACCAGAGATTTGTAAGCTGTAACACAACCAAGTTGAAAAGCCCCATGATGCAAAAATCAATGTTTGGTTTCTAATTTGAGTGTGTGGGGAGAGCTTTTCAGTGGTTGCTGTTGGACAACTAAGCGACAGAAACCCTGTTGAAACTGTTCATATCAATCAGAGATCTGCCAGCAAAGGCTGAGATACACAATCCCTGTCCTCCTGTTGATGAACTGTGGCAGCATAAGTCAGATGTATGCCATTGCAATTCATTCCCCGCCCCGGTTATTCCAGAGGTTGGTATTCACTACTGAATGTGCAATGTCCAAAATCCCCCCCAAACCTACCTTGTAAGCAGTGCAGCCCCCCAACACAGCCATTTTCATGTTGTTGGAGAGTATGGGGATTAGTGGCAATGTGCCCAGCTATTTTCTTGTTAGATGGACATGCAACAAGGGTGTCATTTGCAGGGACTTCCCTGGAGGTCCCTGTGAATACCTGTTTTTTCTAGTGACAGGAAAATAGTGGGATGTATCCCCACTGATCCCCTTGCTCTTCAACAATGTGCAAATGACAAGCTGGTTTTGGGGGGAGCGGTTTAGCACTGGGAGACATAACTAGAGATGTAACAACATGATCCACATATGTCTCCTTATGTAGGATCTTGGTCTTTATCTAACTCAAATTATGTTAGGGACATGCAATGTGGTAACAAGACTATTGCATCGGTTGTAGATTGAGTTTTCAGTTTGCTACAGTGAGAGGGAGGTGTGAATCAGTCTGATGAGTCTACATTCCTCCAATATAGAAATGTTAATTAATGTTTGTATAAAGCTGTTATTGTGTTGTTATGCACCTTCAAGTAGTTTCTGACTTGTAGAAACACTAAGGTGACCCTACCATGGGGCTGTCTTGGCAAGATTTGTTCAGAGGGAGTTTATCTTTGCCTTCATCTGAGGCTGAGAGACTGTGACTTGCCCAAGGTCACCCAGTGAGTTCCCACGGCTGAGTGGGGATTTGAACCTTGGTCTTCCAGTGTCCAACATTCAAACCACTATGCCATGCTAGCTCTCATATATAGATATGAGTACTTATTTCTAAATAAATAATAATAGACTGATATGTTTGGTTAGGCACTATCATTTGAAAATGCAGTCTGGAAAAACATAAGTCAAATAAAATCTGTTTGCTGTTAAGTTGCCACAAAATTGTCTGTTGTTTTTGCTGCCACACACTAAGGTGACTACTCACATAGAAATTTTTACAGTATAATGAAAGCTGCAGCCAATGTCAACATACATGTTGCTATGAGCCTTCTGCACTTCTCTTTTTGTAAATCACTTGTTTTGGTACAAGTGTCTCTTCGTCAATAATAGACAGATACAATGTCAGGGTTTCATTTGTTAAAAAGAAAAGGGCAATTAAAGCTCAGATCACATCCCAAATACACTGAGCTGGCTTTAGTGGTGATAGGAAGGAAGTTTGTACATATTCAGAGGCATTTAACATTGTTTATATCTTGACAGTTCAAGGCTCATTCTTGAAATCTTATACTGAAACAGGTTCTGGAGCCAAGCACTAATTAATTCTGGTTTAAATCAAGCCTTGCACAGAATGCATATAAACCAGTGGTTCTTAATTGGGGGTCTGCAGAGCCCTCACAAGGGATACACGAAGCCTCGATGCCAGACACCAACAGCAGTGGCAGCAACAGGGAGGCGGCAGTGGGGGCTGAAACTGCTCCCTTGTTTGCAAACGAGGGAGCAGTTTGGGCACAACACACATAGCTCTGCTGCCGTGTCCCTGACAAAAGGAACATGGCAGCAGCTGTGCACATGGCACCCAAACAATGACTCTGGAGACTAAAGTTTGAATCCTCACTTGGCCATGGAAACCTCGGGCAAGTCGCATTCTTTCAGCCTCAGAGAAAGGCAACAAATCTTGCTCAAACCCCTTCATGATAGGTTCACCGTAAGTCAGTTCTCAAAGGGGAGAGACATGATAGCTAGAAAGAACCTTCCCCTGTCAGTGGCACTTTGTGGTGGTATGCCTTCAAGTCATTATAGCAACCCAAAGGTGAACCTATCATAGTTTTTTTTTTCTGGCAAGATTTGCTCAGGGGGGTTTGAGGCTGAGAGAAGGCAACTTGTCCATGGTCACCCAGTGTCTGAGTGGAGATTTGAATCCTAGTCTCCAGAAACCTTTAACAAATAAATATGCACTTGAATATTTAAATATTTAAAAAATTTAAATAGTCAAATCTTGCCTTCTGGGACCTCAGCAACAAATTATGTTTACAGGGGGTCCCTGGTAAAGAAAAGGTTAAGAACCTCTGTTATTAACCATGAAAGTACTTTAAAAAAAATAAATATCAAGCAATTCTTTATATTACTTGATCTTTAGGTTATTTAAAAATGTGAAAGGACAGCTTGGTAATGATTTTTGATCAAAACATCATGACAAAAATAGTTGCTGGGGGTGGAAAGCTATGTGGGAGGAGGATTCCCACTTTAATAAGAAAATATGCATCACAAAGAGTAGCCACAAGGTGGTGCTAAAAATTCAAGGCTTTGAGTCTTATGGAAATCAATGAGAAGTTGGGTAGAAAGAAGGGAGGAGTGGTAGAGGAGGAGCTGGAAGGCAAGCATTGAAGTGATTAACTCTGCAAGTATAAAAAGGCAGTTCCACAGTCAGTAATTTCTAATACAAGGGAACCCTGTCTCTGTGGATGTGAATAGAGCTTTTCCTCTGACATGGCTTCTATTCCTGTGGAAAGAACTCAAGCTCTTGATGCTGAATGGACAGGTGGACACAAACTTCTGACAGCTAAAGGAACAAAGTGCAGAGTTTGAAGACAGATGCGATCTCAAATACCTGTATTTGGTAAATAATTACATTTTCCCCTTATTTGCAAATTAAATATAACTAATTTTGGGGGGTTGTCAGAAGCTTAGGATTATTATTTCATTGCCTGCACCAAGAATATAATTTGTGTTCTATTTATGCAGTGTTGGGTGTCTTGCAGTATTTTTCATAATGCTTCTGCTATTCCAAAGATATTTGAATGCAAATGTCCACAGCCAGGCTAGAATTCACATTAAACTGAAACCTTCTGTGCTTTTATACAGTGGTATCAGCAAGCAACTTTATAAGGCAAGAATCAGCTGTATAATAAGCCCTTGAATAGCCATATATCTCTTACAGGAAGATGGCTGGCAAGGGATACTGTTGGTATTAGAGTGCTTGTTGTGACAGTAGCAAGTTGAAAGATCAAAGAATGGCTTTAAACCTTTTGCTTTTCAAGCATAACATGTAATACTTGCAGAAATTCAAACTTCTATGTAAGTCAAATCAGGCAAGCAGATGGAATCTGATCCTTCTCGTGAATGCTGCAATCATCAGGGATGTTAAGCTGCCAGGGCTGAATTATCAGTATCAGTATCAGAATTATCATGCTGTTTACTGTTCTGAAGACTTTTGTTAAAATACTATGTTCCTTAGAATATGTAGAAATTCAATAGTCATGAGAAAAATAACTGTGGTGGTGGGGAGCTGATTGGTGTGCAAGAGTGGGAAGAATCCAGCACCACTACTTGTCAGCTGCCTCAGTGTTTTAAATGACCACTTTATATGATGATGGAAACAATCCACATTTTAAGAGATAGTTCTGCCACTTGTAAATCTATCTAGTCCTTTAGATTCTATTTCTTTTCTTCTTGGCAGTCTGCTTTTTGATCATTCTTCCTTTTTCTTTTTTGTTTTTGGTATGTTTCCCAGGATCTTCCACTTTCTTTTGAAAATGCATTTGCAAGACTGTTTTACAACCAGTCTGCCTGACTGAAAAGAGCATCTTTTTTTAAAAAAGAACATCTGCTGGCCGAGATGAACTCATCCGATCAACCCAACGTCTTAGACATTAACCTGACTGCTCTTGGGAGCAACCTTACGCTGCCCACTGTCAAGACTAAGCCATCAACCTGTGAACAAGTGGTCATAGCTGCTGAAGTCTTTCTCACACTTGGCATTATAAGCCTTCTTGAAAACATCCTGGTCATCTGTGCTATAATTAAGAACAAGAACTTGCACTCTCCTATGTATTTCTTTGTGTGCAGCTTAGCTGTGGCTGATATGCTGGTCAGTGTGTCAAATGCCTGGGAGACCATCACTATATATCTACTAAACAATAGACACCTCATTATTGAAGATGTTTTTGTACGTCACATCGACAATGTTTTTGATTCAATGATATGTATATCTGTTGTGGCTTCCATGTGCAGTTTGCTAGCTATAGCAGTCGACAGGTACGTCACTATCTTTTATGCCCTCCGTTATCACAATATAATGACTGTGAAAAGATCGGGGCTCATAATTGCATGCATATGGACCTTTTGCACTGGCTGTGGTATCATCTTCATCCTCTATTATGAATCAAAGTATGTCATCATATGTCTCATTACAATGTTCTTCACGATGTTGTTTCTCATGGTATCTCTGTACATACATATGTTCCTTCTGGCTCGTACACATGTCAAGAGGATAGCAGCTTTGCCAGGATATAATTCTGTTCATCAAAGAACCAGTATGAAAGGTGCCATTACTCTGACTATGCTACTGGGCATCTTCATAGTTTGCTGGGCTCCATTTTTCCTTCATCTTATCTTAATGATCTCCTGCCCACAAAATCTTTACTGTGTTTGCTTCATGTCTCACTTCAACATGTATCTCATCCTCATCATGTGCAATTCAATTATTGATCCCTTGATCTACGCCTTTCGAAGCCAAGAAATGAGAAAGACTTTTAAGGAGATCATTTGCTGCTATAGTGTAAGCATGGCCTGTGGACTGCCAAGCAAATATTAGGAAACACACATATTCAGACAAAAAACAAAACCAAACAACCCTGATAGGCAAGGATGGGGAAATATGTGGCCTTCCAGATGTTGCTGGGCTGTAGCTACCATCATCTTTCATCAGCCAGCCCTAGGCTAGCTAGGGTTGATGGAAGTTGGAAGTCTGACAACATCTAGGCAGCTACATGTTGCCCATTAGTAATGAATGTACTAACAGATGTGTGATCGTGTCTAAGAGTGAGAAGAAGTATCCTTTCATTTTTTGGGGTTTTTTTATAATTGGTAACTGTGAAGATGTTTGGTGAATTATCTTTGTACTTTATGAAGCACAGATACAAATACAAAATAATATTTTAGATTGTTCTGACTGATCTCTATTTATGACAACTGTTGCGTAACTGTCAGGTGGGGAGTTTCCTTTGCTTTATGTTGCACTTGTGTATGAGAGGTTGTGATTAATATATGTAATGAATATAATTTGTAAATGTCAAGTTACATATGCCTCAACCTCAATGAGGATGGCCTCAGATTATCTGCTTGTACATGCACAGTTCTTTGTTAGCAAAGAACAAAATACAGGGAGAGCGCAACTGACTAATGAAATCAAAACGTTTTCTTTTGTGAGGTGTGATCATTCTGCTTACTGGTGTCCATTTTAGTATGCCTGTTACTTGACTATAGAAATTTGAATAAGATGCCTGTGAGGACAGAAGTGTCCAAAATCAACACTAGCCACTGCTATTTGAGGAGAATGGATGCTGCTGCTAGTGAGAAACCAGTCCCACGAGTTTATGGCAATTACTGCTGTGGTATCGTCTCCCTTGAGTGCCATACAGTGACCTTGGGTAGGTGAGTGGTAAGTGGGATAGACTGGAAGAGAAAAAAGTCCAGTCACGAGTCCTTTAGTGGAATCTCAATGCAGATCAATTGCCTGGAACGACAGTGTACCCATACAATACTGCTTACAAGCTGGCAAATCCTTTTTTAAAAAGGTAACTGTCTCCTACATCTGCTTGTCACATAAGGGACGCAGCTTTGGCTTATGCAATTCAAGTATATGATGATGCTTTAGCATTGGTGTATGTAGCCCATTTATTTATTAGGGTTACTTCTGCCTAACAAATGCTGCAAAGAAGATAGAAGATTTGAGCCCCTGAACGTGAAAAATAAGGAAAGGGAGCTGAGAGCATGAGGATCTTGCATAAAGATATACTGCAAATGTCTAGTTGTACTTGAGACAGAGCTGTCTTCACTGAAGAGATGAACAAGGTCCCATGATGCAGAGACTATGCCCCCTATTTGTATGAGCCCTGTGCTTTGCATTGTTTTCTATGAAAAGGTGCCAACAGTGTCATCACAAATGTCATATAATTCTCAAAATAACTAAATGTCAGGCAACTTAAGGTTTCAATTGACTTTTATGGGATGATTAAGGACATGCTTAAATCTCTTGTAAACTAAATAGGATTGAATGTTAGCTGGATTTAGCTTTTTAAATGGTCCAGGGAAATACTCTTAGATCTGCCAAATGACATGATTTTTCATTCTTAGTCTATAATTCAATATCTATGTTTCAATGGCAGCTTAAGTGAGGTAGTCTCGTTGATCTATTTGTAATGGTTCTGAGGACACAGTTGAGAGGTATTAAATCATATCCTCTTCTAATAAATACATAGCATTTGTTCAATCAGCCTTGAGAAATTGCTTTAGAAAAATGTGGAACAACTGAAAAATCTGTAGGATCCAAGATTAGCAAGAAGCAAGTGTTCTCAGAAATCACAGACAGGTTTGTGGGAAGTACAGATAATCGTCCAGGCTGAAAGTACACCAAGTTGTCCAGGAAATGTAGAACACTTTTTAATGCTTCTTATATGTGCAATCATGGGTAAAATTTGGAAACAACAGATAGTTTCATAATGGTGAAAATATCGATTTTCAATGTAATGTACAATCCCAAAGAATAAGGAACAAACTTGTTTTAGGACCTGATTTAAAGTTTATACAAACTTTTTGTTGGTCTCGGACCAAATAGTAATACATTGCAGTCAGCATGTGATGTATTGAAAGGAGATTGTGAATTATATCAAGACATAGTTAAACTTTAGTAATAAATCTGTGAAAATAAATAGGTCTTGGTCATTGCTAAGTTCAGTCCCAATGATTTCCCTTTTAAATATTATTAACTTTGATCCAAACCAATGTTTTTGGGAAAGATATTAAGTGAATTCCATTTCTATGGAATTTCTGGTTGAAAACCAAGAGAAGAAAACTTCAAAACAGAGGGTTGCATTTTTTATTTGTTTTTGAATGAGCACAGACAGATTAGTCTTTTTTTCTGGATGGCAATTGCATATATTCTTCAATTCTCTCTCTGACTGAGGTAGGGTAATATAAATACTGTGATGTTACATGTTTATTTTATCTTGTATCTGTGATACTGATATATTGATGCAACAGATGAAATGTAACAATCTCTTCTTTTTGTCCTTACCAGACATGTGTGAGATATACCATTATTATTTTTTCTGGGTTAATAGGTAGAGAGAGTGTGTGTATGATAAGGAATTCTTACAATGACAATTCTTACAAAGGCACTTACAATGAAATCGTCCATTCAGTGAATTCCACTGAATTTGTTAAAATGCAATCCTTAATTATATGAATACATTTTTCAAGCTCTGCACTGAATGATATATCAGCAGTATAAACTGTTGTCCGTAAGTCCTTAATACAATGGTGAATTATGTTGGTAAGAATGACAAATTTACATAATTTGCAGTAAACACAAGACTGTCATCTATTTGTTGCATAAACAAATCATGCCATTTTCAATGGGCATTCCATTTCAATGTCACTCCAAAATTCCATAGATGAAAACTGGCAGAAGTGTAGCCAAAGAATATCAGATGTTGGTCAAGATGCCGAAAGTTATTCATGAGGATAGGAGAGGAGAGGCTGCAGTAGCTTGCTTTTGCTTGTGTCTCCTTGGAAAGGAAAGACTCTGCATCCTCTTGTCTTCTCTCTCCTGTTGAGTTAATTGAATGCACACCATTTTGCATTTTGATCTCACTTTGCAGCAGTTGAAGTAAAGGAAGGAAAAAAAGGGAAAATGGGAGGAGAATAAAGAAACTGGTACATTTTAAAGGCAGCAAAAAAAGTGAGATGACAGAGGATTAATTGAAATGGTTGGAGGGTATGTAATATAAATGATATTGTAAATTTTCAGTTGTTGCATAGGAGGTATAAGCTGTATAGTACTTAAGTTTGCTGAAATATATATAACCTAATTTGCTCTGGAACTTTACTTGAAATAAAAACACGAGTATCTGAGGTCATTATGAAACTAGCTGGAGTGGAATTGCAGTTCTTGTGATTTGTAAGAATCCATGTTGTATGAGAATGACAGCACTTATTTTTCTTTATGGATAGAATTTACAGTATTTTGACCTGGATGCTTCAATAAGATCTCCCTGTAGAGCAGAACTACAGATTTAACTTTTTCAAATTTCTAAGTTTACTGCTAGGGATGTTAAGAATTATTGGGGAAAAAAACATCCTTGATGTATTTGCCTTCTCCATGTTGTGAGAAAGCTTAGTGAATAAAGCTTCACCTCCTACATAGTTCTCATTGGAGGTGCAAGAATGAGAAGCAAGTTCCCTCTCCCAAACAACTTTTCCATAATCTGCACAAATGAAGGGGAAGTCTGCACAGAGTCTAATAAAGCCAGCATGAACGCTTTCATAATTTGCATTGATTGTAAACACCATGCTTCTACAACTCATGCTGTACCATCTGTGTCAAGTTTGCATTAGGGTAAGAAAATCCACAGGGGAAAAAAACAGCTTAGTGAAAGATTAATAGTTTATTTTGTGCTACCTGATTTCCAGCACTGTTTTGTTTCTGATCAATTGTGCAGGGTTTTTTTTTTGTCAAGGTGAAAAAAAAGGTTCCTTGCTCTTCCAGATTGTGCAGAGATGAATAAACCAGATTACTCTCCTCAATTGCCATTGGAAACAAAAAAATCTTCAGATTTACGTCCTTACTGATTGCATGTTCTACCATGTTTTGATTGTTGAATATAAAAGAAATAATATAGAAGGTTATAGTGATTTTTTTTTTAAAAAATTAGGTTTTCTAAGCACACTTGATCAAAGTTGCAAGTGAAAAAGAAATGGTGGTTAGATACAAAAAGGGAATCAAGATGAAACTGGGATGAGGAGGAAGAAGCCAAAGTTTAATGTCCCCAGATTGCGGCCTGGAAAAGAGCCATTTTTTCTGGTATAGGCATGAATATATAGATACAGAGAGAGCGAGCGAGCAAGGGGAAAAATACATATTGGCAGTCAGTCCCATAAGAGCAATAGCCATGAAGAAGAATAGCAACAACCCCTGTAACTGATGTTCACAATTTTCTACCAAAAGAGGGACGAATGTGTGTGTCTGTTCTCCTGTTGATTGCAGCACAGCAGACTGATGTTTTGATCCCTTCCTGTGAGTGATTTTTGGTGTGACACTCAGAAGCAGGATTTCTGTTGCAATTTTTCTGCTGAATGACAAACCAAGAAATCCCTTTGATTCAATGAACTGAATTTAAGCCACTGAGTGTAAACGTCATGCACATGTATCTTCAAATAACTACTTATGTGTTTGGGAATGGTACTGCAGCTGAGTTTCTCAGGCCCTTTCCACATGCGGCGAGGGAAATGCTCCCTGCTACTATTCACCGGCTTTTTGGTGGGTCTGTTTGGGTCCGTCCTGATGAGGAGCAGTGCGAGCTCGTCGCTCTGCACTGCTCCGGTATCCAAACTGGCAGCTCCCAGTTGCTGGAGGCTCCCCACCAACTGCTGGAGCTCGCCAGCCTAAAGCCCGCCCCCAGCAGATCTGCAGGCTCGCACTGGTGTGCGCCTGAAAATCTGCACCGGAGCGTGGGAACGGAGTGGCAGGGAGTGGTGCGCTCCGTGTTTTTGAAAAACCTGTAAAAACAGGTTTTTAAAAGGCACGCTGCGCGACCACTTCGGGTCGCTCCAGAATAGACTGAGGTGCGGAACTGCGACAAGTAGTCCGACCCAGTCCGCTCCCAAGGTGCGGACGACCTCCGTCAGAGGTTGCATCATGCCGTTCTACTTACCCTGTGCGGAAAGGGCCTCAGATGGATAAGTGTGTTTCTTTTTTATGTCTGGTGAGGACACAGGAGAGGGTTTTCTTGGTGGTTGCCCCAAGCCTGTGGAATTCCCTCTCATGGGAGGCTCAACTGGCCCCTTCTCTGCTCTCCTTTTACTGGGAGGTAAATAATTTTCTATTTAAACATGCATTTGGAGATTGCCTGGGTATACAGAAAGTTTTTTTAAAGTGCTGCACTTTTCCTTTTATTGTTATGCCTTCAAAAATTTATACCATTATAAATTATGGCAATTTTTAATATAACATATAGTTTAATAGGTTTTAAAAAACTTTTGTACCATTAGATTTTTAACTGTATCTGGTTTTTAATTTTTTAAACTTTGGGAGAAAGTAGAATATAAACAGAACAGAAAGAGTGGCTGGGGAAAGTAAGTTTAATTTGACTTGGGGATCGAAGTCCACATTTAATTAAGAGAACAAATGCTTACCTTCATGCTATGTGTTCAGTGTAACAAGTATTTTTCAGCCCTTCAAAGGCTTTAACTGGAGATTAGACAAATTTGTTGACCATACATCAATCAAAGAATATTTGCCATCTAGCTGTGCATTGCTTCCAGTATTAGAAGTGAAATGCCGCTCAGCACAAGTTGTTAGGAACGAAGAGTGGGAGAGAGCTATTGTTCATATTCTGCTTTGGCACTTTCCACAGATGTCTGGCCACTGTGAAGGGGACACTGTACTACACAGGCTTTTCGTTTGATGCAGCAGAGTTCTTCTGAATCACACTGTTATTGCATACATATGCACACATACACAATCACACAACATGCAATAACATTTCTTTTCTTTTTTTCAATTACATTTTTCATAAAACCAAAAGCAAAAAGAATCAATGGGTTTACAAAAGAAGAGAAATGTAAATGAAAGAAAAACACAAAAAATATAATGAAATGTTATATTGACAAAGCATCTTCAATTAATATCTTAAAATTCACTGGCTTACAGAAATCTGTCCAATTTGTTTGATCAATTTTAACTTTCCTTTTATCATGTGTCACAACATATGAAATTTGATTAGATTAGATTAACCAAAGCACAAACAAAATGCCTGATAAGAAAGAAATATTTATGCTATTTACCATATACAGTGCTTGGTTAATTTCTCAAATCTTTAATATAAGAAAAGGGAAATATATAATTCTATGTATCATTTGTTTTTGTTAGATCTGTCTATTTTATTTCCCGTATTCCTTTATGTACTTCTTCTTATCCTTTTCTTGGTCAATATTCAAGAGAAGATAGTGCTTAAATTCTCTTAATTTGATATTTTTTTTAAAAAAGCATAATCTATTATAATCAATTTCATTCAAAAAAAGTACAATTTGTTACTGTTTTTACATCTCATCAACAATACCCAAAAATAAATGCTTAGCAATATTTTAAAAAGTTTAACACATCTCAGGGAGGTACAAAATAAATCCATTTTGAACAGTTCAAAACAATTCAAAACAGTAAAAATAGTTTAAAGTCTAAAACCTTGTTAAATCAATTAGCACTCAATGCAGGACACATTAAAAGCTATTTAAAATGATTCACATGCAAATATGGATAAGATCAAATATATCCCTAAAGCAGTGGTTCTCAACCTGTGTGTCCCCAGATGTTTGTGGACTTCAGCTCCCAGAAGCCCCAGCCACTATGGTCAATGCTCAGGGCTTCTGGGAGCTGAAGTTTAGAAACATCTGGGGACCCACAGGTTGAGAACCACTGCCCTAAAGCATTAGTAAACAGCCATGTTTTTACTTGGTCCTGGAATTAGTGCCAGTCAGTCCTCTAAGGAGAGGATATTCCACAACTGGTTGTACTACAACAGAGAAGTGAAGTTCTCATGTCCCCCTCCCCGCCAGGGTATTGCTTGGACAGATGGGACATAGAGGAAGATCTCTCCAGCAGACCTGAAACCTATATTGAAGTCATAAGCTGCTCAGAGCTTTGAATGTCATCACCAAAATTACCTGGCACTTTCACAGTGGGAAACTTCCTCTTTGGAAGTTGTTCTTCTGAATGGCAAATCTACTTCTAGTAAGATTAAGGATTCCTTAATCTTGTGCTTTCTGAGGACAAAAGACATATGCACATGCATGCTGACACAAACTCAACCCAAAACACCAAACAGTAGTTCTAAAACTAAATTCAAAAGGCATGTCACAACTCAAAACATACAATGGGATGGTGTCTGATAAAACCAGATAATATCAGTCTTCATTCTTTTTTACAACCTTGCAAGACCACTAGTGTGACCATGTTCGCCTTCATTTGGAACATGTTTGACAAAGGGCTTATTGCTTAGCTCACCTGTTATGGTCTCTGACAAACTACTGTTACATCTCACTACCACATTGCCCCCCCATTGCTCTTTTTCCTCACAACACAGACAGCCTTGCTGAAACTGACTCATGAACAGAAAATTTTAGAGGCTGGAAGGAACCACTGGCTGTTTGGGGGGAAATTTCCTCTCTCCCCAAAAAAGATTGGGGAGTAGGGCATTGTGACTTTTGGAGTCCTAGGAGAACAGTTGTGGAAGTCTCCTGCTCTGAGCAGTCTGCTTAGCTCCTGGCTCTAAAAACTGAAGATTGCACAGGATTACCGGGGAGGCCTGAAAACTGCAAGTAAAAGGGAAAAAAGGTGTCACAACATGCTGCCAAACTGCATAAAACCGTCAACTCAACATTTTCATTTTCATCAGCAGGGAATATTCAACACACCAGCTCTAGCAGTATTTACCTCCACAAGAGGCAAGTCTTTAATTACATTTTTATTAACAAAAAACCCCCAAACCCATGTACAACACCAACATAGGGAAATAACAAATCCTATAAACACATAACTAAACCTCAATACAACATGGGAAAAGGGGAAAGCGGATAGGAAAAATACAACAATTACTACAGAAACAAAGAAACTTCCACCTGAAATAAGGTAACAGCCTTACTAAAATCTTAATACAGAAAAAATTGTTATCCTCTCCCTCTTTGAAAGGGAAAAGAACTACTTGGTCTTGACTGAGTAACCTGGGTAATCACCAATAATCAGCATCCTATTGTCAAACATCTAGTTAGTCAAACGGCTAGGTAATCTTAAAGCTACTACCATTAAGGTCACATACACTTCCCATCTATATACAGTAATGGTAACAGTATTTTTACACTTCCCTAATCATTCTAAAGGAAGGACAACAAATAACTTGTCTTCTATATCTTTATCCTTCCACTGCAACAATATCCAAGGTGCGTAGTATTAATAAATAAATACTAGTAAAAATATCATTGGTCATAACCAACGGAAAGAGAAAGAGGAAGAAAAAAAGAAAAGAGAGAAGGATAGGGAAAAAAAGGACCCTGGGTAGACCTATAATGGATCATCATTGATATGCTGGTGTCGGAATCTTTTTACTTTGTAAGAATGCCACTAGCAACTCCCATGCCTTATAAAACTTACTATCCATATTGTTTTCTAGTCTGTAAGTCATCTTATCCATCTCAGCAATGTCCATAACTTTTTTGAGACATTCTTTGGTTGTGGGGATAGTGGGCATTTTCCAATATCTAGCAAATACTATTCTGGTTGCCACAATTCTTCTTCAGAGAGAGGATTTCCTTCTTATTCACATTTATGTCTTTCCAGTTAGTGTTAACATCTCTTTTGACCTGTTCTAAGGTATCTTGCATTTGTGAAACTTGACTTTTCAATTCTCTGAGGTCTTGTTTTATCTCTACCACATATGATCTCATTTCCTCCATGAATTTCTTTTGATAATCTGGAGGTTCATCAAAAGAATCTCTTCTGGCTTGGGAGTCTGTACCAGGAGGGATTTGAGTCTTCTCTGATCTCATTTTGTGCATTTTAATTTGGGTAGTTCAAATAAATTTAATAATATAATCAAAAATGATATTGTTCTAATTTGTAAATAAGCATTATCTTATCTCATCAATAAAAATTATGAATTTTAACTTCTCTGAATGTTCCAGTTTTAACCAAGCAGAACCAGTAAAAAAGAGAAAAAGAAGAGACCTTTTAGCTTTTTAACTGCCCCTTCCCGCTCCTGATAGAGCTTGTAGATATTTGTATACTTCCCCTATTGAAACTTGATACGCTGACCAATACCAAATTAATTATTATAGGTAGTTGTTGCAATAATATAATTAATTATCACAATTAGCTAGAAAAGGTATGAGTTGATTACTTGGGTGCAAGCACAATAAGAACAAATACACTATAATTAAATATTATAACTTAATTAAGCCCCTAATTATAGAGTAGTTATAAATGGTTGTAAATAGGAGTAATAAATATCTTAGTTGCAATAGTTTCAAAGTCAATTCATACTTATAATCAATTCATATTCATCACTACAATCTTAAAGAGGATATTGACTATTAACTTACAAAGAAGGACTAAGTAATGACTGGTTGACACTCTGTCAAAACCTGAAGGACTTTTATCATAAACTTCAACAAGTTTTTACTGTTGCTTAAAGCACTTACTCAGGGCCATTGCATAAAATATAATGCCAAAGTAGGAAGAGAACAACTACCCATGAAGACCTCCACGTGTAGAAGTGGTCCCTGTGGTCTTGTTATAGCTCAGTATTCTGATGAATAATTTCACAAAGAATCTTTTAATTTGTTGGATAGGTTATTCTACCTTTGCAGGGCTCCCCCCCGAGAATCTAATTAGTAGAAGTGTCTCAGGACTAAGTAAACACAATGGGAAGAAATAGATTAAATTGGAAGGTTAAAGGAGTTAATTAAGCACACTTCATCTAAGTAGTAATAGGGGAACAATAGAAGGAATATTATAATGTGTTTTTTGTATGAAATCTGAAAATTATAAAAATCTGAGCTGGACTTTGCTGGCACTGAGCTGGCACTGACTTGGTAACTTTCCATTTAGATTCCTGTAACGGATTTTATATGGGGCTAATAAAGACAGGTGAGGAAGCTACAGAATTCATCAGTGTATCTTTTAACTTGTAACAACATATATGGAAGCTGGTATTGAAATCAGTAGCCAGGTACCACATTCAATGAAGAAGAAGGTGAGAATTCACCGAGGCAGTTACAAATGTGTAACCTGTAGTTACACATTCATGACTGGTTCATATTCACTGCTTTAGGGAATATGTGGGGATAGTAAAAGTTCCTCAGTCTCCACTTACCAGACAGCAGCCACTGCTGGCAACAAGGGCTTGTTTCTTGTTGAACAGGAAAAAACAGATTCCATCTGTCACAATTTCCTCTTGCGCCAGAGATTGCTTGTGAGAGGGAGGGTGGAAACATCAGACAGTTGCTTCCTGATCCACAGAGGAACAGACCCCATTGCTCACAGCACCCTGGTAAGTGGGATGGCAAGGGGTTAGACTGTGAGACCCTAATTAGCTATCTAGCTAAGTAGCTGATAGAGAATTTCACCCAAAGTTTATTATAGCGAACTCCACATTTGGGAAAGAGAAAAAGTTGGGGTTTGCTGTCTATATCTATATGACTTAAGGAGCGAGGGAGAGCTGTGTAGGATGAAGCGAGGTCAAGCTTGAGAGTATAATCTATCAGTGAGGAAGTCAAGACTAGATAAAAAAGGAATATACCAAGGAATCCTAATCCCCTGTCTCTATTGCCTCTTGAAGACACATGGCTATTTGTGCAACTGTGTTGCATATTTTAAAAGCCTGTCCATCTATCTAGCCATCCAGTCATTTCTGCTTTGCCCTTCTTTTAGAATTATCTAAAACTAGTTGCAAAATTACCAACAAAACTACTAAAATCAGCTACCAGTGAAAGATACATCAGTTGTTGGGTCCATGTTATTTGCAGGGCAAATGGTACTCTTGTTTTAGTACAAAGGCGCTATCTATATATTAAATGGTTTGGTCCCTGTGCCACTTATTATTTTAAAAGGATTAAACATCTAAGGCCTTATCTATTTACTGTAACCTTCCTTCCTTCCCTCCTTCCCTCCTTCCTTCCCTCCTTTCCAGAAACCAGATTAATGAGAAAATGGGTTTTTCTCCTGTGGTGGCATCTTGAAGCTGAACTCCCTACCTAATGATGCTTGCCTTGTTCCAATCTTTAGATTGTTTACGCCAGTGGCTGTAGCCAGTCTAAAATATTTTTCTACTTGCAGTAAAACTACAGATGACACCCTGCCCAAGTCAAAGTACTTAGTGCTCAAGGGTGACCATTTTCTTTGGTTATCTGAGGCAGAAAATTTTACAAATTTCTTCTTTCTAGGAAGAAAAATGGAACAACAACAAATGAAATAAGTTACAGTTTCTGTGCCTACATGACACGCTAAGCCAGGTACTTTAGGTGGCCTGATCTTTCTGTCAAATGTTACAGTTCATCCTGAAGGCATCAGATCAAAATGTTTCTACTTCATAAAGCCTTTCTTTAAACTAATGCTAGGTGTTAACAGGGTTGGTGCTGCTTTTGGTATTAATGCAGTTATAGTTTATAGCTGCATCAAGCAACTCCTGTGTTAAGGTTTTATTGGCTAGTAGATTCTAGTAGTTTTGCAAGTAATTTTAAATATATTAAAAAGACAGGCAACAAAAGAATGGATGGCATGCAGGATGAATTATTCACCATAGTGCAACTGAATATATTCTGCTGACAGTGGAATTGTGCATACGGCTACATTGTGCATTGCATTTATGCATTGTGTATTGTCCATTGCATAATGGCACCCAGTCATTTGTGTGTGTTGCACAGCGGTGCTTTTCTGAATGGGTCTTGTGGACTGCTGATGCAGCATATCTCTCCTTGCAGATATTTAAGCTATGCTGATGTTGGATTGCAGCCATTGCAAAGTGTAGCATCCATCCTGTAACACTGGGAGTTGCAATGCAGTAATATCTGGAGAGCTATGCTTTGCTCACCAAACTATGAGATTGGTGATGCTGGTAATGCCTCCTTAACACATATGTTTTGGAGCTGTTTTGTAGTGGTCTCATTTTGGATGGATGTAATTAGGTATATTAGCTTGATACTGGAAAACTCTGTGATATTTTAAGATGTACATGTTCTTTTTAATTTAGCTGTATCTTGGAAACTAACAAAGGGCCAGCAGAAGTGGATTTTTTCTTGCCATCTTGACTGCTACAAGATTGATACTTTGATATTGGAAAGGCAAGTTACCTCCACTTGTGATTCAATGAATAGAAGATCTAATAATACTTGCAACATTTGAAGGAATGATGAACAGATGAAAGCTACAAATGGACTTCTGTTGGACATTTGATCAGCTTTTATGGAAACATTATTAACATGGCTGTTTTTTCTTGTGTTTTCATTTTACTGCTTTGTTATATTGGAATACTGTAATGGAGAAACTGCTTGTATATACTTCTATTATATATGTACATATTTAATAATTTTTTAAAAAATGCTTTGCTCACCCCTGTATTTCTTTAGATTTCTTTAGAGTGGTCTCTGTCCTCTTGTGATTCCATCCTATGTAATACTGCTGAAATTTGAAAAATATAGAAAACGTAGAGAAACACAGAAAAACTGCCTGGCAGATTTGGCATGAGAAATAGCCACATCATTTGGAGTCTCCGGGTGATTTCTTGGACTCAGGTGTTCCTGGAATGGTGTAAGAAGTAAACATGGAGGCCTGCCAGTTTTAATTGACAGTGTTAAAAATTCATCCTGGAGATCTGCTCAGCAGAAAATAAAGAATAATGTTTATGTTTGTAGTGTTAACTTCTTGCTCTGCTTACTGAACCTGCACCAAATACCTCATTGATCTGTTCACAGTATCTGATGAATAACCTTCTGCCATGACCATCATGACCTTATAAATGCAGAAGCAAAGGGAAAAAAAGTATGAAAATGGAAGGAAGAACTTTCTCAGCATGTGGAAAGAATAGAGACATATTCCTACACCACAAAACAAACAAACAAAACAAAAAACAACCACAGTTCAACGTGTTTTCGCAAACTTTTTATTCAAATCTATCAATATACACATATGAAATGAAACAACCAGACCAGGTAAGCCTTGCATAAGTAAACAAAAACACTTGTACAATATGTAGGAAATTATGCCAAATGACTTCTGGTCACCATTTCGGGTTAATTTTGGCCCCAAACAGGTAATTTGGGTGTGTGGGTGGGTGTTCTGTGGGTAGTGGAGTTAAACTGCTGCACTAGGAGTGCAGATCCTAATAGGATCTGAGTGAGGCTTGGACCATTTTTGGGGAAAAAGAAATCACTCAAAAAATCTTTGAAAATTTAAAAATTTGGTGGTAGGAATTTCAGGGTCAAGTTGCCAGAGTGAGATTCAGGGTCTCCAAGTTGCTGCTGGTTTTATTGCAAAAAAGACTAAGATGGATACCACTCTGGAAATAAATGCCACATTCCAAAGGTGACATTCTACTAACAGAAGCAGGTCTGTGGACACTTTCTCCCCAATATAGAAATATCATTTTTTTTAAACTGGGGAATTGCATTGCAGAATTCAGACAAGTGTACTAAACAATAGCTCCATGCTGATTTTGTGTATTTATTTGTGAAGCTATATGTTCAGTTGGTTGACATTAGAATGAGAATCTAAAGAAATCTGTTGTCCATCCCTTGAAGGGACAAGAGAGCATCTACGAGTCATGTCATACACTTTTGAATTCTCCTGTGTTGGGTGAAAACGCTGTTGGGAGCTCATTATGAGCTCATTCTTATGTTATGCGCTCATTCTTATGTTATGCGCTCATTCTTATGTCTTGTGGTATTAATCTCAAAATGATTTACACTTTTCACTTTACAATTTACACTTACATTTTTGAAATGTAAGCCATGGTCTTTATTTGCATATCTTTCCAACTGAAGTAAAAAACAGGGTGAGAGGGTAGGCCTAGTATTAAGAATAAACTCAGTTTTGTGTGAACCATTCTGAGAGAAAAGTCATTGGGATGACAAATCATAGTGATGTAGAGTGGAAGAAGGAGAGGGAGAAGACTCTTCTGTTCTCAACCATGTACCCCATTTGATGATAAAAGTCAGCCTTGCAACCTCCAGCTTCACAGCTAATGGGACAATCACTTGAATACAACATGGCAGTTGCAGCTGTTAGATTTTGTGTGATATTAATAATAGATGTAGCTGATTCCTAACAAATGATGACATTCTGTTCTTTGATGTAATACAACTTTTAAAGAATAATAAAGTTGAGATTTTTATGATTTTTATTTTAATTCACACATTTATAGCCAGTCTGAATAGTTTTCACATGCATAATCCATGAAGATACAGCTTCCTGATATCACTGAATTTTTTAAATACAAAGCACAAGTCTTTCTCAACAGATGTATTTTGGTGCTAAAGATCATTTCTCCCAATGATTGTTGGCGCTGATGATCATGATTATGGATAAATGTGCTTCAGTGACTGTCTCCAATTTGCCAAACAGTTTTCTAGAATATAGTTTACAATTCAGTTGGCCATAACACACATTAGGGAAGTGTCACTGGAGTATAGTTTAGTATGACATTGAATGTCATCAGTTCAAAGCGTAAACTGAACAGCTTCAGGTGCATAAAAAGTATGATAATAGAGAACTCCTACCTAATCTGTTCATCACTGGAAGCCATGAGTATTAATGGGCAGGCCGACACTAGAATGAATGAAGATGGAAGGGGCGCCCTGTTCCTTCGTTTAAGGGCACAACTATACAATATCTTTCAATCTGTTTTAAATTGATTTTAAAATGTCAGAGCTTCTCTCGTTGGGAACTAATGGTTCATCCAGATTTTAACAGTTTCATGATTGAAATCTGTGACCTTTTTCTACAGGCTAACTCCTTTGGTAAGATGACATGATGATTAAACATTTTGGATCTGGTTTACATTTGCAGAGTATACATGCTTGCACACTCATTTCTTCCCAAATGGGAAGTGTGTGTGTGTGTGTGTGTGTGTGTGTGTGTGGCAAATAACTCCATTAAAAACATAACCTTGATGTTTATGGTTTCAATTTACTGTGATGTATTTAGTCTTCATTGCCCCAAGCCAGGTGTGCAGAAGCATTGATGTGAGACCTTCCATGTCTTGCAGCTGTCACTATGGAAGAAACATGGATGAGCCACTAAGAATATTGTCAGGAGCTCTACTTTATCACTGCTAATGTTGGTCATAAAGCAAAGGTTGCACTCTGGATTGTTGAGGAGGGAGAAAGACAAGCCTCTTTCTTCTATTATACATCCTGAAGCTGTCCTAAATCACTGTTAATGGCAACAGTGGCTGAAGAAGACCTGCTGCCTCTCTCCACCTCCATGCAACCTGAGGCAACCAACATTACTGCTTCTGTGCCACTGAATGGTGGCACAAAAACAATGTTGGCTACTGGGGAGTTCCTAAAGCAGCCTTACACAGACAGTTTATGGCTGGATCATTAGCATGGAGATGAAGTTTAAGTTTTCCTCCTAGTGTCTGTACTAGCATTTAGAATTTGGAATCATAGAGCTGGAAATGACTACAAGGGCCATCTGATCCAACCTCCTGCTATGCAGGAATACATCATCAAAGCATTCCTGACAGATGGCCATACAGCCTCTGTTTAAAAACCTCCAAAGAAGGCGAGTTCACCACACCCTAGGGCAGAGTCCATTACTGAATAGCTCTTACCTTCAGGAAGTTATTACAAATGTTTAGGTGGAATTTCTTTTCCTGTAGCTTAAAGCCATTGCTCTGGGTCCTAGGAACAGCAGTAAACAAGCTTGCTCTATCTTCCATATGCCATCCCTTCAAATACTTAAACATGGCAATCATATCACCTCTTAATATTCTCTTCTCCAGGTTAAACATACGCAACTCCCTATGCTGCTCCACTTAGGGCATGGTTTCCAGATCTTTCCCAGGTCATTTTGCTCACCTTCCTGTTGACACAGTCCAGCTTGTCAATATGTTTGTTGAACTGTTGGAATTACTTCTGCCAGTTTGTTTAATACCCTTGGTTGTAGTGCATTTGGCCCTGGTGACTTGAATTCCTTTAGAGTAACCAGGTTTTCCTGTACTACCTCTTTACCTATTCTGTGCTGCATTTCCCCCTATTACATCAGCTGTTCTGTTTTCTCCAGGTAGAACACTGGATTTTTTTTGGCGAGAAGACTGAGGCAAAGAAGGTATTGAGTAGTTCTGTCTTTTCTCTGTCTCCTGTTAGCATTTCCCCATCTTCTTCATGAAGTGACCTATCATTTCCTATTCTTTCTTTTGCTACAGACATAACCAAAGAAGCACTTTTTATTGTTTTTAACCTATTTAGCAAGCCCAAGCTCATTCTGCACTTTAGCTTTACTAATTTTCTCTTTGTTCTTTGAAGATTTCTCTTTTTTCCCATTTCTTGTATATGTCTTTTAAATGGCAGCTCAGCCAAAAGTTCTTTAGACATCCATCCTGGATTCTATTTTTCCTCTTCATTGGAATTGTTTGAAACTGTGCCTTCAATACCTCACTTTTAAGAAACTCCTATCCATCATGAATACCTTTCTCTTTTAGTATTCCTAGCCACAAGATCACAGCCAGTATTTCTCTAAGTATACTGAAATCAGCTTTCTTAAAGGCCCTTTCTGCATGAGGCAAGGTAATCGCTCCCTGCTGTTACCTACCGCTTCTTCTGGAGTCTGAAGCAACGCGGACTGTCCCTGAAGCCCTTCCGCAGGGCTCTTCCTTGGTCCAGGGTGAATCGGAGCAGTACGAGGTCTGTAGATTTGCACTGCTCTGGCTTCCAAAATGGTGTCTTCTGGCTTCCAAAACGGCAGCTTCCGGCTTCCAAAATGGCAGCTTCTGCTTGGTTGTGGGTCCCGACCAACTCTGAAGCTTGCCATGCCTAAAGCCCGCTCTCCACAGATCGCAGGCTCACTTTGGTGTGAGCCTGCGAATCTGCACAAGGGAGCAGGAACGCAATGGCGCGTTCCAGGAAAATAAAGATCTGTTTTTTGCGATCCTTAGAAAACATGCTGGAGGACCACTTGGGGTCGTTTTGGAGCGGACTGAGGTGTGGATCTCTGGTAAGTAGTCCGCTCCAATCTGCTCCAAGGTGCAGATGACCTCCGTGAGAGGACGTACTGCCCCGTTCTAATTGCCTGGTGCGGAAAGGGCCAAAATCTACAATGCATATCAGACTACGCTTGGCTTCCCCTTTCTGCTATATAGCAAACTCCAGGAGAAGACCTCCCATCTAAGGATCCTGCCACTACCACCCCATTCACTAGGTTGTCACTGTTAGTTAGGATCAGATCTAAAATAGCTCATCCTTTTGTTGTCTCTTCCACCTTCTGAACAATGAAACTGTCTGCAAGGCAAGTGTGGAATTTCTTTATATTCTTGGCAGAGTTTGACTTCCAACAAATAATTGGAATAGTGGAAATCTCCCCTTACTACTACATCTCTTCTTTCTGAATGTTTTGTCATCTGCTCCAGGAAGGTATTGTCCAAGTCCTCAGTCTGGCCTGGGTGTCTCTAGTAGACCTTCACCATGTCATTGTTGTTGTTTTTTCTCTCCCTGCTTCCAGGATTTAAGTCATGGATCTCTTCACAGATATAAACATTCTTGACATATAGTGCTACTTCTTCTCCTTTCCTGCTTTGTCTATTTCTCTTAAATAGGTTATACCTCTATATTGCTACATTTCAATCATCAGACTCATCCCACCAGGTTTCAGTGATGCCTATTATATTATATAATTCTCCCTCCATAACTGTAGCATGAGTTTTCTTGGACAGAGTGGAGCAGACTGTCCTGGATGAAGAACACACAGGAGATGTTTCTGTGGGGAGGTAATTTTTCAAACACAGAAAGCAGACATTCAGAGGAAAGTGACAGATAAAAGTAGAAAGACCAAGGATCTTTTGGTGAGCTTGGAGTTACAGAATCCATTCAAAGCTCTGTCTCTCTCATCAATAAAGACAAGGAACAGGAACAAGAGCAACAGTGTCAGTCCTCAGAGAAAGTGTAGGAAACCTTGGAAGATGCAGCACATAGATGACCCCTGGCAATCCCCAGAGGAGACATGTGGTGGTGAGAGAGGTTTCCCTGATGAAGGACAGAAGCAGTGGATTATGGGCCTGACATGATGTCTCAAGAGGTGTGCTATCTCCCTGGGGTGAAGATCCATAATGTAACACAGTGTCTGACAAAACATGTCAAGTTGTTACTATTACTGCTTCCTTTTAGTTCATTGCCTTTGGGAGATCATAAAGATTATGAGACTATGGATAGAAAGCTAAGAACCTTGATTCACAAGTTGTCATTTCATCTCTCTTCCCAATTACAGGACATGGCCCAGGAAAGAAGAGAAAAATAGTGGTGATGAATGACTGGCTTCAAAGATGGTGCTTCCAGGAACTATTTGAGTTCTTGGACCATGGCCTACAGTTTCATGAAGATGGATTTCTGGCAAGTGATGAGTTGTGGCTAACAACAGTTGGCAGGAATGTTTTTGCTAAGAGTCTCATAAACATGATCAGGAAGGCTTTAAACTGGGAGAATAGTACAAGAACCCAACAGTGGGAAGAAAAAAACCCTTAAATCAGTGGTTCTCAACCTGTGAGTCCCCAGATGTTTTTGGACTTCAGCTCCCAGAAGCCCTGAGCATTGACCATAGTGGCTGGGGCTTCTGGGAGCTGAAGTCCACAAACATCTGGGGACCCACAGGTTGAGAACCACTGCCTTAAATGAAGCTAGGAGGAATGATCCATGGTCTTAGAGATCTCTACACTAATGCACAGAGCATGGGAAATAAAAAAAGATGAATTGAAACTCTTAACAAGCAAAGCTTATATGGTGGCCCCTCCATATTCATGAAGGTTCAGGGTGCAGAAACTCACAAAAGTGGAAAAACCACAAATAACAACTCTGTCCAAGAAAATCTCATGCTCCTGAATATGCTGAAGAATAGAAACACAGGTCTCGGGCTGTTGGTTCTTATTTTCCAACAGGACAACCAACTTGGATTGTTGCAGGCATAGCTACTCACATTCTCTGGTAAGAACACAAACATACCACTGCTGTTGCCAGTGATCACAGCATCCTCTGCAAAATTTCCCTGATAAACACCCAGGTGAAACACCTGTTGGCCTTGCTGCCTGTTAGCTGAGCTCCTGTTTGTTGAGCCCCAGGGATTGGGGCTGCAGTTATATAGAGAGCTAGTGGTTTCCACCTCCTCCAGCCAAATCTCTGGCTGGCTTCCTCTGGGCCTATACACAATAGAACAATAGAGCCCTAAAAAGCACATGAGCAAGCAAGTCTTCTCTCAACTCACAAAACAAGCAGATTTAATCAACTGACCCAGAAGACTCTCCAAGGCTGGGGAGGTTTAACCCAACAGACACAACCTCACCTTATGCTGTCTTTTCCACATGCCCATGAAAACACTTGCTGGCCTTGCTGCTTGTTCACTGAGCTCCTGTTCACTCATATATCCCTGTAACATATGATGCAGCCTTCAGGGCCAAAAGAGTTTTCAAACTCTGCTGTACATGGTCTGAAATTGCAGTATTTTAAGGCTTGTCATCTAGAAGTCCCTTTCTTTGTATTCTGTTCAACATCTGAAGCTTTCTTCCAGATTCTTTGGTGGCAAGAAGCATGACAAACAGCTGTCAGTATCAGTACCATTTCTGTAATGGCAGTTATTTTGTGGAATGCCCTATTGAGATAAAGTCATCAGATACTAACATGGAAGACATAATATAAATGCCTGAGCTTCCCATGACTTAATGGCTTAATGAAGAAGTCAACGCAATGTGTGGCTGCTGTGAAATTATGAGACATTCCTAAGCTTAGAAAAGGTGTCTGCAGATAATAACTCCCACAGTTTCCCAGCCACCACGGCCGCATTTCTGAAGTCTACAAAAGAAACATTTCCAAGTTCAGTCATCTCCTACCATCTCTATCAAATAAACAGTAACCGGTGCAATGCCTCTTCAAATTATTTCTCTGCATGGAATGGGGTAGATTCTATGAAATGTACACCATTGTTCTCATAACACCCTCTCATTTGTTTGAACAATGCAGTGCTGCTTGCAGATCATACTAATGCTTGCTATATTATCAGTAGAAATCATTTTCATTTTCAGATGGAAAGGATTCAGTCCGTGATTATCTGTCTCACAAACAATGCTCTCTTTCTTGAGGAAGCAAATGGTTTTGCATAGGTTGAAATGGGCTCGGTGGCACTTATTATATGGAAAAAATCACTGCGGAAGCTATTTGTCTGGTTTTCTATTGTTGGCCTTCTGTGAGGGCTGAAAACTTGGAATCGATATAGTGCTCATCTTGAGAAAAAAGGTGGTATTTATTAAGCAAAATCATTGTACATTAGGGATGGAAAAATATAGAAAAATATTCAGAAATGCTTAAAAACGTGTTGCTCAAGTGTTAGAAAACCCTAACAAGAGGAATCTTGGATTGATGAGAATTTGTTTGAGACTGATTTTATGGAAAATTCACCCCCCCCTTTTTTTTTTGCATAGAAAACAACTTCTTCTGAGCAGGAAACAGCATTTTCTGTAAAGAAAATAATATTTCTGTGTTGAAATATTACAGTATTTTCTGCACAGGAAACTGCGTTTTATGCACAGATAAAACATTTCCGTAAAGAGATGTTGGCATAGCTACCCAATAATGAACTGCACCATTTTATAAGCATGGTGATATACTCTATCACTACACAGTAGCCAATCCTACTCCCTATCTGCTGTTAAAGATTTATTTATAGGCGCTTGTAGGCAGCACAACTTGCACCTTTTACACTAACATCGCAGAGATTGGAATACCCTTGTGCAAGCACTGAGAAAGTGAAAATGCCTATGTAGGGGCACTGAAGGAGTATAAAACCACAACATGTTTTTGGATAAAAACTGCAGAGGGAGAGGCGAGTGGAAGTGAAGTCAGGCCTGAAAATAATCACTCTATAGTGGTGGGGGGAGGGAACCTTTGACTTCTTGTTCTCATCTCTATTGCCCCCTGCAAGCACAAAGGCATTTTTGCAAATGGTGCGCAATTGTGTATCGCTCCAGGGCCCTGCGCCATACGTGTGGCGCTCTGGAGCTGTAGCACTCGTGCTTCTCGCCCCGGCGCAGCCTGGGAAATTCCCAGGCTGCACTGTGGAAGGAAGAGGCAGGGCTTTCGCATGAGCAGGTGGCAGCTGTGGAGCTGAAGGAACCAGGGCGCGAGAACCTCTTGCTAGAGGCTGCTTGTGCACCCCAGCTCCACAAAAAGGTGTGTTGCAAAAAGGGTCTTAATAAAAGCCATGAGTGCTTTCAGACTACAGAATTATAGCACAGTTAGGAAGTGGTACTTAGAACTCTCAGAGAGCTCTAGTGGCTCGCCAAACTGCAAACCCAGGATTCCATAGGATGTTGCTTTGGCAGTTAGAAGTGGAATCATATTGGTATAATTGTGTACTGTGGAAGAACCCCACAGTGTCCTATTCTAATTCACATTAGGTGTGCAAGGCAAGCCAGTCACGTAGGGACGGGGGGCGGGGGGAGTGGTTCACCCTGGGAAGCAATGTTTTTGGGGCCTCCCGGCCCATAGCCACACCTCCGTGTGCCCTGGTCATGCTCCCACACACCCTGGCCATGCCCAATGCACCACAGTTATGCTTCCATGCACAGTGGCCATGCCACTCCCCCCACTCCCCCCACTGCATATGCCACTAAATAAATGCCAGTGAATGTTGACAAAATACATTTAATATCACAGTCACAGGTAGACCATTGTATTGTCAGGATTCTGGGATTTATGATTTTATGCATGACTGGGGGTATATTTGAGAGGAATTCTATATGTCTGGTGAACAGCTGAAGATCCTGCAGGACACCAAGAAGATACATGTAGGCATTTGCATCCTACCTAATGTCACTTTCTTTGACCATTTTGAGAGGAACAACAGTGGAAAATTGAGATATTTGAGCTCTTTTTCTCTCTCCCTCCCTCCCTTTTTCTTTGTGCTTGAAGCCTGAGGGAAAGGCTGCAGGGAAAACTGACCCTTTTTAAAGGATTTAAAGGAAGCAAACAGTTTACCTGAAGCTTAAGATATGTGGATACAATATAATGAGTTGTGCAGTCCATTTCATCAGACATTATAGAGTCTGAATGCTTATTGGCCAAATTGCCTTCCCAGTTTCCTTCATCTTCCCTCTCCTCCATGCTATGTGGAGAGGTCATCCAGAAGTCCCACCTGGGAATAAATGAGCTTTCTGTTGTGAGAGCTCTCATTTTTTTTGTAGTAGTCTGATTTTCTCCTGAAACAGTAGTTTATTGAAGAAAGAATTCATGTTGCTTATAGACAGAGGAAATCGGCATTTGTAAAGTTGTGGTGGGTTTTTCTGGCAAGTCTGTCACCATAGTTTTCTTAAATTCAGCCAACATAATCATTCTGTGTTCTTTTCAGAAAGAACAGAAAGATTCATCATGAGAATATGAATGTATCTGTCACTTAAACCAATGCAGTGGGGATAGCTCACTGATTCTGTGATAAGTATTTGGTTGTCCATCCCTATCCAAACAGCAGATATTTCCCATAAATATACAATGTATATATGTATATATTTTAATCTCTTGCTTAATTAATTTGATTGGTGTACTTCTGTTTGAAGGCAGGCAGAGATTACTTTGAGTTGTCCATAATGAATGTTCAGAGCTGTGTGTATGGACAATTTATTAATGCACTCCATTAGGATCAGCCAATAATTACTGAAAAACTCACAAAACGATGGTCATGGTACATCAATTCATACTGCCTGAACTTTGAGGTATAAACTGGAGGCTTTTATAGTTAATTGCTATCAACAGTTGATGCAAGTTTCTTCTTTGGGTTCTGGAGCACTGATTGCTGGGGTGCACTGCAGTAAGCTGGCTAAATTTTGGTGAATGTGTTCAACAAAAATGTTGCTGTTAAAAGTCAATACTACTTTTCAAATTGTTTCTATGATCACACCTAGATTTTAAAAGATGCCCTTCACTGCAACACAGAATGAATTGTGGAACTTACAGTTGTTTTATTTGCCCAGGAGAATTAACAAAAAATTCCAGTTTCCAAGTTATTATCCATAGAATGGTCATAACTCACCCTGTGATATCTGACTCAGGTATGGGGAGGAGCTCTGTCTCCATAGCATGGACAGCAGATAGCAAATACAGCTGATGAAGACTTTCAGCAAGAAGAGTCCTCACCTCAGCTAGAACTAATGGACACCGAGAAGACACCAAAACAACCAAAGCAGCAGTACTGAAAGAGTCAATGTCTCTTGCAGACATTAAAAAGAAAATGCTGACTAGTTAACTACTTAGATCAAGTAGCTATAAATCTCCCAGGAACTGAGGAGAGTTCTTGTTGTAGGTAACCACTCACCAAACCAGTAGATGCTTTTGATTAGCTGGAATTCTTAAAGTCTGGATTGCTTTAAATGGTACATCTTGTCTTTTCTCTTATTTGTCTTTTTATATCATGGCAGTTTGCTTTTGGTGGTGACTTTAGAACATTTGAGGCTACCATGCTACCTTCAGTTTTTGGATAACCTTCTCAATTAGATGTGTATAACCTGGATGGGCTCAACTCCCCTGTAAACTGCCTCATCTTATTATTTCTCTGGCACTTGCTCCCTGTAATAACTCCAGTAGTCTTGGCTTCAGGCAAAATCTTTCCTCCTGCCTTTGTCCCCCAGTGACTATAGTTAAAACTCAACTTGTCACCTCATCAGCATGCCCACAAGTTTTGCATTCTATAGCTCTGTTAATTCAGAGTTATAAAGTTCTGTTCCTAGGCACTTCACTCCCTGCATCCACACCAGACCCCATTAGCACATTCTTCTGTTATAATCCCAGCATTGCTATTTGCATGATGGTAGCAGGTTAGAGATGCTGTCTTCTGCACTCTCCTACTTTAAGCGGATGAGTAATGTTATTGCCACTGGTGTTCCTTCTGCACTACAGCACCATTGGCCAGTCCCTTTCCCCACTTTCACCCTGCCCCATCGCCCCTGATTGGTCTTTTTGTTTTTGTAGGCTGTACTAGTGCAGCCATGTTGTAACCTTATGACGTGTCAGCACACTATTGCATTTGTGTGTGCTATAACACATAAAATGTATTAAAAATAAAAAAAATTAAAGGAGAAATTTAAAATAAACACAGAGAGGTGGTAGATTCCAAACTTGCCACACCATGGGAAATGCTGAGGGAGAGACAATCTGGACTCGCCCACACCCCACCCATTTCTGGATCCAGGAGGACAGGAAGCTCTATCACGATACTACACTGAGCTGGCTGATGAGAGTGAAGCGCTAAAGGAAGCTCTAAGCAGATTTTTTTCTGGAAATTGTATAAGGTGATTTTTCAACACTTGAGGATGGAATAGCAGCTGGATAGTGATGATGTCATGTGGTAGCATGACTCCTGGACCAGAAACAACCTGTTGCTGTTGCAGGACAGTGATGTGGTGCGGAAATGGTCTTTGTCTATGAGCGCTTATGCTACCAACTTCTTTTATCATTTTCTTTCAAGATGCTACAAGATCCCTTTGCATATTAATCCATTTTAACATGGCTATGTCTTTGAATTTCGCATCCTCATTCACAGATGAATTACTGATGTCATTATGGCATGGCCTTGATTTCACAAATTAGCTGTCATGTATGTACAACAGCCATGTTGATCTCTCCTCCTGGATCTATTTTAACCAGACTTCACACAGTTCATAGACATTTGCTTTTTAGTTAATTTGTTCATAATGTTTTGCTAACAAAATATTATTCAGTTCATCTGTTGAAGGAGGGCTGATTTTGTCTCCTGTCCAACAGTTCTGGGTAATGTCTTCCAGTTAAAATCACACTAGGGCAGCAGTTGGAAGCAAACTTAGAAAAATGCTAAAAAGTACACAGCTTCAATTCTGCTGTGCTATACTAGGTCTACAGAGGGCATGTAAATGTAAATAATATAATGTGAATGAAAAACCAATATATTATATCTGGATTTAACAAAAGTTACACTGACCTAATATAAATGCGAAGTGCTGAAAGCATTAACAGAAAACTAAATAATAATAAGAAAATTCAATTACAAGAAATAAATAATGTGAAGCCCTCCAGCTGCTCACCCTGATATCTGAGGCATAGAATCATAGAATCATAGAGTTGGAAGAGACCACAGGGCCCATTGAGTCCAACCCTCTGCAATGCAGGAACATCCATCAAAGCATTTCCAGTCATTTATAAAAAATTGCAGCAAATCTGAAGACACCACATTGAAATGGTGGAATATCTAAAAATCATGTATTTTTGCCCACTTCTTAGTTTAACTTACTTGTCTCTGGTAACTATCTGTCTTATCTTTACAGATAAGAATAAGACTGTCTCTCATAATGACTTAAGATCATTATCCTTTATTAACAGCAGCTAGAATGGAAATATTCAAATGATATATTTTCTACCAACATGTGGTACGGAAAGAAGTGGGCATTAGGTCTTGCTTAAAAATTAACACATCAAACAATAGTAAAAACAGAAATCAAGAATGCATAGAGACAATTTTGTCAACATTCAGCTGTCTTTATTTAATTTAATGAGAACAGTGATAACCAAAATTTAAAACATATTTAAATATCTGGTGAATCTCTTTGGATAACTGGTAAGGTGAAATTTAATACTAAAATTTGAGTGTGTGTGTGAGAGAGAGACAAGAGAACCATGACTTTTTAAAAAGTCAATAGTGTTTGACAGGCCATCGTGCTAGAGCTGAAACATCATACTTTCCCCAAAGTCATTATAGCTATGTTTGTTCCATTGTACAATTAGTTTTTTTGATTTGTTTCACCTGTATGTTTATTTATTGTTGGATTGCAACTGAAAAGTGAAGGACTAAAAGTTTAAAGAAAATATGTTTGTGTGCATAAATTATGTTGTTGTTGTTGTTGCTATTGCTGTTTTTGTGTGACTTTAAATTGTTTCCAACTCATGGCAATCCTAAAATGATCCTAAAGAGCCTAAAATGATCCTAAAGTATAATAGGGTTTTCTTGGAAAGATTTCTTCAGGGGCAGGTTTACTGTTGTTGGAGGATGTGGGTTGCCTAAGGCTACCCAGTGGGTTTCCATGAATGAGAGAGGATTCCAATCTTGGTCTCCCAGGGCTGTAGTCCAGCACTCAAACCACTACACTATGTTGGCCTTCTTTCTCTGTCTTTATACATACTCTTGTTATTCATTTACTAATTCCTAACCCTTTTATGACAAATTCACTTTTCCTCCTTGCACATTAGAACCTGCATGGCCTGCAAAGTTTATAGGAATTGATTTATGTCACATATACACTGTCCCTTCCATCTCTTCATGCCATTCTATCTCAACTGTGCAGGAAGATTTATCAGTTCTGTACTACAGATTGTCAACTTGCCAGATTAGGTTTTGGTATGTCAATCACAAGCAATTTAACAGTGCTCCATAAAACTATGGATGTCATCCCATTGCCTAGAGCAGTAGTTCTCAACCTGTGGGTCCCCAGATGTTTGTGGACTTCAGCTCCCAGAAGCCCCAGCCACTATGGTCAATGCTCAGGGTTTCTGGGAGCTGAAGTCCACGAACATCTGGGGACCCACAGGTTGAGAACCACTGGCCTAGAGGGACCAAGCATTTTGCCATCTTCTGAATTATTGAGAGCTTTTGAACCACCTGTCATTTACGTTGCACCAGTAATCATCCCACGTGTTGTGTGGATGGTCAAGTTTCCTGCATGGTCAGAAGGCTCTGGTACAACATAAATTAGGAACATCTATTTGGAGTGACCATGTTGGATTTCAAAATTATAAGCAGTGTACTGTTTGCCTTATACTGAATCTTCCTAGATCATATGATTGAATGTAGAACTTCCAATATATATTCCCAGGGAAAAAGAAGTCTATCAGGTTTATAAATCTGTATGAACAAAATGTATGGGTTGAATACTAACTTCTTTACTTTCATTCAAAAGAATTTGTAAAGATATTTAAAAAATCCCTTAAGCAAAATTGCTTTTTGGAAAATTTCCTCCCATATTGGAAGCAGCACAACTAATTTTGATAAGAATTGTATGGATATGGTTTATTGCATTAGAGCTTTTGAGGACTAAGAACTCACTTCATCTATAAGATATTTGTTCACCGAATGATTAAGCCAAATTTATTTTTATCTGCTTGTGATTGAAACTTGTAATTCAAGGATTTCAGAAAAATACCATCACTTTGTTTGTGTTTCATATTTTAAAACACATCTAAAATATTTATATTTATAACAATCTTTGTGCTATAGCTAAAACTATAAATGCAGTTATCTCTTATGAGTCTTTAAAAGGCACTAACCTATGCTGAAAATCAATGTCTATGCGTAGGACCATGAACTGAGTCTGTATAAATAGGCTGGTTAATTGCAGATGGGTGATACATTGTGGTGGAGAGCCTCTAAGTTCATGGCTTACTCTGCTATGTCAGTGCATAAATAATCTACATGCTAGAGTTACATGTGAAACATCATTCAGATGCTAACTTTTTTGGGCTATGACAGTACAAATTGTTTTATGGCATTGCAGTTTATGGTAATTTTTACCTCTATTTTTAAAGTTCTAGGAGCTAAGTCCAGCTTGGCTTATGGCAGCAGAACAATCTCTTAAATGTACTTCTCAGTTCTGGGCTTCGAAATGCATAAATCATTGGGTCAATCACCGCATTGCACATGATCAGCATCCCATGAATATGAAAAATGGACCCATAGCAAATGCAGTAAGGGTTTTGTGGGCAAAAGGTCATTAGAAGCATATGAAGGACGAAGGGAGACCAGCAGCAGAGAAAAACACCAACCAAAACAGTCAAAGTAATGGCTCCTTTCATGTTAGCTCTCTGGTGAACAGAGCTTGTGGGCATCAGAGCAATCTTTTTGGCATGAGAACGTGCAAGCAAGAACATATGGATATAAAGGCAAAGAATTAAAATGAGCATAAAACAGAACAGAACAGTAAAGGACACCACTGTCACTGCTTCATAGGAGAAAAGGACCATTGCTATTCCACTTCCAGTGCAGAATGCCCAAATTACCACCAGCATCACTAAAGCTCGCTTCAGTGTCATGATGTTATGGTACCGGAGTGCATAAAAGATGGTTATATATCGATCAGCCGCGATGGCTGAGAGGCTGAAAATAGACCCCAGAAGTGACAAAATGAACATGAAATCAATAATGTCATCCATGGTCTTTGCCAATTTTTCTCGACATTTTACATATTGCATTTTGCAAAAAATGATATAGAAGATGTTCTCTACAGCCTTGTAGAGGCTTCCTAGCATATCTGAAACTGCTAAGCTGCAAATGAAAATATACATGGGGGAATGCAGATTCTTATTCCTTCCCACTGCTATGAGAACAAGCAGGTTTTCCAGTAATCCTAGAGTGGCAATAGTGAAGAAGATTTCTTCTGGCACAACCACTGGTGTACAGTCAGAGGTATTCACGGAAAACTCACTGTTGTTTTCAAAAGAATGAATGTTTATTTGCCCCAGGGGCCTTGTTATTTCAGAAACTCTGTCAGTCCTCATCTTTTTGACCTTCGGGAAAGAAAAAAAAATTACAATTACTCACTTTGGCTTGATATAATAGCAAATGTATCAAGCTGGACATCTTGCTAGTGTGAAATAATTCCACTTATATTGGGAATAACTGTTAACCAATCAATAATAGCAAGGGCTTGGAAATGTTACTTTTTTGGATCACAAAACCAGAACCCTCTCTAGGCCCAAGAATCTTTATGATTGGAGAAAGTCACCATAGGGTGATTTTGCACTGTCTTTCTTTTCTGATGAAGCCATTTATTTGTTTATGTTCCGTATCTTTCTCACACAAGGCCCAAGACTGCTTACAACACAGAATATTAAAAAAAAAGGAAAGTAAAAATCAAACATAATAGTAAAGAAAAGTGAAGAAATTCTTCAGTTCTATTAAAACAGCATAGAACTAAAAACAGGAAAAAAAAAAGTATTTAAAACATGACAGAGGAGAAAAAAGTACAATACTCTTCCTTCTGCTAGATCAAATTAATGGCCCAAAATCTATCTAAATAAAAAGCTCTGTGGTGCTGGCAGAAGGAGAGCAGAAAGAGTGGCAATCGAGCATGCCATGGGAAAGAGATCTATGCCTGGGAACAACCACAGAGAAGGCCTTCCCTTCAGTCCTCACCAAACCTACCTGTGAAGGTTCTGTGACAGAGATAAAGCCTTCCCCAAAGGTCTCAAAACTCAGGCAGGTTCTTATAGAGAGGTATAATCCTTCAGATATTCTGCTCTCAAACCTTCTTATAAATGTGATTCAAGATGATAAGCTGTTGCAGTCTGAACAAACATAAAAATAATTCTGTTATGGACTGTAGTTCATATTAATTTCAGCATATTATGGTGTGGTGGCAAGAAATACTATGGATGATTGACAGTAGGAATTCTTCTTCTTACAAACTCAAGTTGAGGAGAAAATCCTTATGTAAATGTGTGAAAAATTCATACCCTCCGGCTTAAGCTGTTAATTGAATTAAAGGTGAAAATGTTTGCAATAGATAACAGCATCAGTACAATCCTATATGTGTTTACTCAGAAGTTTGCTCCAATGAGGTCAATAGACTTACTTCTGAGTAAATGTGTGTAAGATGACAGCCCTCTACACTTAACTGGACCCTAATTTAAAACCCACAGTGGACTTGATCTTGTACACTCAGAAGCTCCACTAGGTTTTATCAGACTTCCCCATGATGTAACTCTGTGTAGGTCTGCAGCTCAGGGGACTGAACAAATAAATCTTCCATTTCTTCACAGGTTTCAGTTGCCCAGGAACCTCCCTTTCATGATCCTGGCATTTCTTCCAAGGTTGATGATATTATTAGAAACAAGTTAGGCAAATGAATATTGGAGCTGCTTCAAAGACTTACAAGAGTATTTACTGCCACACAAACCTCCAGTGTTCCTTATTTTGATATACTAAATACCAAAATAGTAAATATTGCTGTTTGCAGTTGAAGGATAGCATTTGGAGGACCTTTTAAACATCTTTACGTATCAGCAAATTGCACATTATATGTAAACCTGAAGTCATGCAGCCAGTTTTAGTAAATAAAAACAGTTTGGGAAAGTATGTGTGTGCAAGCATGTGACAAAGAAACAATAGAGAGAACGGTAGAATCATAGAGTTAAAAGGAACCTCAAGGGCTCTCTAGTTCCAATCCCTGCCACACAGGAATAGACAGCTAGAGAACTCATGAGAGACGTCTAACGAACCTTTTTGTACAGAGGGAGAGTCCACCACTCTAATGTGATCCATTCACTGCTAAACCATGCTTACAGCCAGGAGGGTCTTCCTTATGTTAGGTTTAGAAGTGGGTGCATAACCCATTTCCTACCACCAATTTGGTGTTGTGTGCCTTGAAGTCATTTTGGACTTACGGTGACCCTAAGGCAATCTTATCAAAGAATTTTCTTTGCAAGATTTGTCCAGAGCAGGTTTACTGTTGCCTTCCCCTGAGACTAACAGAGTGTGACTTCCCCAAGGTCACCTGGTGGGTTTCCATGGCTGAGGGGGGATTCAAACAAAGAGACTGACTAATATTTTGGAGAAGGTGACTTCACCAGGAGTTCATTCACAGTACAAAATTATAGTGCTCTACTTGCACTTTTATAATGGCGCTGAACTTTGGAGAGTATCCTTGAAAACGCACCTAGAAACAGTTCAGAAATTTCCTCAGGGCAATTTTAGGATTACCTATAGGAACTGAAACCTCAATTTTGTGGCTGGAGACTGGTCTCTACACACTGAAGAGTGTTGTTCATATGTATACAATCAAATATTGGCTGAAACTGAGAAAGGAATAGGTTCTTCTTTAGTTTTGAGTGCTTTCAAAGAAATGTCAAATTGCAATAGTAGAAAATATTTATCCTGGAATCAGAAGATTCTACATCTAGTGGAAAGTTATGGTTTCTCGCTGTAGTCTTTAGATGCTTTAAACTCTGAGCAAGCAAACTTGACATCTGAAAGCACACATTTCAAAAAACGACTTCCAAGCTGATTGTGCTTCCATATGTCTGTCAAAATGTCCTCCCTGATATGCCAAATTACCTATACAAATGCCTCATCCTCAATACTCAAATAGTATAACAAATTTTAGGTGGAGATATGCTCTCACAGCTCTCCGTTGTAACTCAATGGACTCAGCAGTAGTTCATGGAAGGTATCATCATATCCCTAGAGAAAACAGAGTCTGCTCATGTGAGAGCAACACAGTTGAAGATCTAGTACTTTATCTATTGGTATGCCCAATTTACACAGACTTAAGAAAGGCCTTGTTTAAAGAACTTGACCTTACACTCAATAAGCCTAGCTCATTTCTAATTAAATTTCTTCTGGGGGATTCAGTTCCACACATTTCCAATAAAGTTGCTTGTTTTACTTTCAAAGCATCAATTTTGAGAAGGGAACTTAGTAGTTAGGATAAATAGATAGCAGAGATGACGGATGGGACCATAAAGTGCAACACTTTTTGTATTGTTTTAATGCTGTTTTTATCTGAAACACTTTGTAATGGCCTTGGCTATACAAATAAAGATGATATTATTATTATTATTATTATTACTACTACTACTACTATTATTGTACTTTTAACTATCATGGTCACATCCTATGGAATCCTGGGGTTTGTAGTTTGGTGATGCACACAGGCTCTCTAGCTGAGAATTCTAAGTATCTCTAAATTCCAAATCCCAGGATTCCAAAGGACTGACCTGTGACAATTAAAGTGGAATAGTGGTATAACTGTGTAGTGTGAATGATCCCCAGGCAAGAAGGAAGCAAAAGGGTTGTGTACGTAGATCAAAGAAAGAGAGAGAGGTGAAATAATGAGCAGGTATTATCAAGCATCTTTTCTGCCACTAATCACTCTATATAGGTGTTAATGCCTATATATATGATGACTATATGTTCTTTGAACAAAAAACATGACTCCAGTGCCTTAGTGACAGAATGGAAAGAGCAGTTTTACCACATTGTAGATCTCTCAAATGGCCTGACAAGGTACAGTAACCATTTGTGGACTGTGTGCTCTTACAGTGTATAGGATGAGCCTTCCTTAGGAGTATGAATGTAAAGGCCAGTTTATCATGCAGAGCTGGAGAGAGGACCTGTATGTTCCCATGGTATAAAATGTTCACTGAATCATCTTAGAAATAATTTTATGTATGTATTTATTATGCTATTTTTATTAGATTTAAAGTGGCTCACCACAAATCAGAAAACAAAAACAAAAACAAAAAACACAGATTCTATAAATAATACTGATGTCTAAAACCAGCAATAAACCTAACAAAGCAAGCTTCTTCAATGAAGTTTAATATTTGGTAGTCATGACAACTTCTTGGCAACAGGAGGTGGCTAGGTTTGCTCATTTGTTCACAGCAAATTACACATCATTCTTTTGCTGGACTGGGTTTCCAGTTCCTTCCTTAAAGGATCGCACAGATACTGAGACTTGATTCTTATTATGCTAAAAACAATATAACTAGCTCTCTGGAGACTATATAACCAGATTATTCATAAAATCTATTAATTTAATTTAATTTAATTTAAATCCCACCTTTCTCATGACGTGGGATTCAAGACGATTGCAATATAGATTAAAACAGATTAAAAGTAAGTACAATTGAAAAATTGATGGTGAAAAAGTTTTTAAAACCCAAATAAATAAGCTTTCCTATTAAAACATGGCCATTTAAAACAATATAAAAGGATTTAAAAATAACAATAACAAAATACCTAAAGTCATTAGTTATAACTAGATCCCAATGGGGTGTAAGTAAAACCTGAGTAAGATTTATGCATCATTTCAGAAATTGATTTTCAGCTATTTCCACTGAACTTTCTTCATTATTATTCTGGAGAAACAGTCAAAGTGCTAAACTGCTTTAGCAATACTGCACTACTTAAACAGCAGGATCATTTTGTTTTTATGCAAATTCCTCTATTTACTAAATCTGTTTTCTGGAAACAATAACTGTATTTTACTGGCAGTGGGCATCTCAGCTAGTTCTGGAATTATCTGTAGGGGATACTTTTCAAGACTCCTGGTGGATATCTAAAACCACAGATAGTACAAACATGATATACACTCCCCCCGCATACAAACCTATGATAAAATTTTTGTGCTTTTGGGGCCCCTGTTAAGTAAAGGAAGTGTTACTGCACAAGCACTGCTCTATTGTGACAGCTGATCTGATAACAGAGAAAGCTACTAAGTGACTAAAGGGTGGGTAGTATAAACAGTGTGGTCACAGTGGACAAAGGGATAATTTATGTTCCTATTGGGACAGAATGGGATATGTGAGATTTCATCACACTAATCAGAATGGTATACAATTTAAAACTCACAGAATCATAGAGTTGGAAGAGACCACAGCTGCCATCCAGTCCAATGCCCTGCTAGGTAGGAACACACATCAAAGCATTCTCAACAGATGGCCATCCAGCCTCTGCTTAAAAACCTCCAAAGAAGGAGACTCCACCACACTCTGAGGCAGCATATTCCACTGCTGGACAGCTCTGACTGTTGGGAAGTTCTTCCTGAGGTTCAGGTGGAATCTCCTTTCCTGCAGCTGGAATCCATTGCTCCTTCTCCTAGTCTCTGGAGCAGCGGAAAACAAGCCCACTCACTCCTTGACATGACATCCTTTCAAATATTTAAACATGGCTATCATGTCCCCTCTTAACCTTCTCTTTTGCAGACTAAACGTACCTAGCTCCCTAAGCAGCTTCTCATAGGGCATGGCTTCGAGACCCTTCACCATTTTGGTCACTGTCCTCTGGACACGCTCCAGCTTGTTGATATCCTTCTTGAATTGAGGTGCCCAAAACTGGACACATAGTGTTCCAAATGAGGTCTAACCAAAGCAGAATAGAGTGGTACCACTACCTCCCTTGATCTAGACACCATACTCCCATTGATGCTACCAAGAATCGCGTTGCCATTCTTGATTGCTACATCACACTGCTGACTCAGGTTCAGCTTGTGATCTACCAAAACTCCTAGATCCTGTTCACACATAGTATTATCCGGCCACATGTCCCCCATCCTATATTTGTGCATTCCATTTTTTCTGCCTAAGTGCAGGACCTTACATTTCTCTCCGTTGAAATTCATTTTGTTAGCTTTGGCCCAACTCTCCAATCTGTGAAGGTCGTTTTGAATTTTGATCCTGTCCTCTGGTGTATTAGTAATCCCTCCCAATCTGGTGTCATCTGCACATTTGATAAGCATGCTGTGTACTCCTTCATCCAAGTCATTAATGAAGATGTTGAATAGCACTGGGCCCAGGACAGAACCCTGTGGCACCCCACTAGTTACTTCTGCCCAGGATGAAAAGCAGCCGTTGGTGAGCACCCTTTGGGTTTGGTTAGTCAACCCAAGGGGTTATTAATTATTTATTTCTGGAATTTTCCATTTAATATTTTCAGACTCTGGTGGACTGCAGTAACTGAAACCATAGAAAGCAAAACTGCTGATAAGGAGGGACTCCTGTAATATAAACAGACAGCTGAGCAGAGAGACATTTTGTTATGGAAAAACTTGGATTAATTTAAACTGACTCGGGAAGTAGGAATTAAAACCTCCCAGGAAATACTTTGGGATGAAGAAAATACCATGTGGATCTCCACAATAAAACTGATTGGTATGAGAGACTTTTTCTTCATCTGGAGGGGCTCTAAGATGGATGCACTCATGCAAAACAAAATTCTGATATATGGGGATGGAATAGAAAGGGCGGACTGAAGGGAAGAATTTGGTGGTACAGAGTTTAACATCCAGCAGCCCAAAGATCAAAGCCCAGCAAATATTATTTAGGATTTAAACATTTAGGTGTCTTTGCAGAACATTCTTATTTTTAAAAAGGGCATCATTGAAGCTAAGACTACTCCAAAGGACAATCATAAAAATGATTTGGTGCTTCTCCTTTCTTGTAAGTAATGGCTGTAAAGTGTGCTGTTATCTCATCTATGGCCATTTCCACGCCAGACTGTTATAGAGTAAACTGTTATACCATTTTCAACATCCTATGGAATCCTGGGCTTTGCAGGTTAGGGAGGGGCCTCAAGGCAAACTGCAGACCCCAGGATTCCATAGGATGTTGGAAGTGGAATAATAGCACTATAACAGTCTAGTGTGGAAATGGTCTATGTTTAATTCTGTTACTGTGGCTTTAAGCTGTTTTACACTGTTCGCTGACTTGAGTGCTTCCATGACAGGGCAACCAATACATGTAACAAACACATAAAATAATCAATTACTCCATGTATTGACCTGAAGTTACAGTTGGGCTTGTGTTTGGTGGTAACTGCACTTAGAGCAAGACCAGCGGAATACTTGGAAACCATCACCTAAAATGTCTCACATGCTAGAATTAATCATTGCAACATTTTATTATGCTTTAACATTTTAGAGCAGTTTTTTTGTGGAGTTAGGAACTGTGTTAGTGACATACTTATAATAGACATTTTTAATATTACTTTTCAACCCCAAAGGCACACCAACGTTAATGTTAAACTGTAAAACAGGACATTATTACCCACTCATTAACTTCCAACATGTTATGACTAACATCATTATTCTTAATATGTTATTTCCAAGCTCTTTAACAGTGACCAATGTCAGACTGGAATATTTCTCCGTGAACAACTCCAAAAAATAGCTTTTGCAGAGTAAAATACATCCTTGGTAAACTTCGAAGACACACCCGCTGTCACCAGATGGTGAAGACACCACTTTGCTGCTTTTGGCGTTGTGACAGATAATGACACACATACATGCTTTGGCCACCAATATCCTTGGATGTATGTGTGCACAAAGCATATATGTATGAAACAGATTTTTAAAATAACAAAGAGAAAAAAAAGTACCACATAGGCTATGTGCGTGTACACACGTGTATTTTGCACCTGGTATCTCACAACATTTGCTTTTCCTGTTACTGATCTTAAAATTTATTTTATCTTGTACATGACTTAGTATATGTGTTGATATTACTTACCTGGACTTGTGTGATGAATGTCGCTGCAGAGGAAGGTAAGCTTTTGATGGTCTCCATGGAGTGAGACCAGAATGTTATGTTTGATTGGTGCTAAGCACCAAATCAAGACACGTGATAGGGGCAAAGGAGACAGTGAAGCAGTTCACTCCCTATAAATGTCATTTGGTGCTTGATGTTGACTTGCTGACAGGCAAGGCCTTGGAGTGCTGTGGGCTTCCACCTGATGTTCTGGTCATTCACCTTGGTGATAATGATCTAGACTTGCTGACAGGCAAGGCCTTGGAGCATTGTGAGCCCCACCTGATCTTTTGGTCATTCATCATGACAGTAATGACACTGATTTTTTTCTGTAATGTTACCCTGTCAGGTTTGGTAAGGTGGTGGAGACCTCAGACTTATTGACTGTGCCAGGAGAATGGTGAATAATCAGATTTGGCCACTTTATACCTCATCTTGGGATCCTATTTGGGTGGCCAGACCTCTACCGAGCAGATGGGGTCTGACCATGGGAAGCAGTTGTTCCTGAAAGATTTGAGAGAGCGTGAGGGCCCTGTTGTCTGGCCTGGTGGGGGAAAGGGACTATGCGGGATGTTTGCCTCTTTCTGTGGCAGGTAATGGAGGATAATAAAACTTTAGTGATCACTTATTGGCACCCATTTGGTGTAGGATAGGGCTCTTGAACCACCTCTTTGGGGCCCTACATCCCAAGGCATTGGTGAAGGAAGCTACTCTTGAAGTTAACCTGGGAATAAGGTTCTTACTTTTAGAGTCGTGCAGCTTGGGTGGGAGTCCTTGGGTTACCTTCCAAGATGCTGGACTGGGGAGCAACCAACGCCATGTGGATTGCCCCTGGGACTGAGGTGTTATCGCCTATGGGTATGCTGAGCAGGCTGTCATATTATGACCCTGGCGTCAGCTGGACCGTGTCATGTTACTCCCACCCTCTTATATCTTTCAGGTTAACACAAGTTAAATAAAACAGATCAAAATAAAGTGGCCCTTAGTTAACCCTAACTTTGTGTCTGGTTTCTTTATTCCATAGTTGAGCATCAAATAGTAGTACGATAATGTTTTAAAAAAGTAGAAGAGAGCTATCTTTTATTGATTGATTTTCATGTTTTTTTCCAGACAATACAGTCAATTCCTGTGAACTAACTGAAAATGTGAAGAAAAGAAATTTGTATTTGTGAAAAAGAATCTTATTCTAATTACAAGAATTTTTTTTTTACCTAAACATTAGGAAGAACTTCCTGATGGTAAGAGCTATTCAACAGTGGAATATTTTGGCTCAGAGGATAGCAGACTCTCCTTCTTTGGAGATCATTAAACAGTGGTTGGATTAAACAGAGGCTGGATGGCATCTTTAGTTACTTTAGTTGTGTATGCTTGCACAGCAAGGGTTTGAGTAGGAGGCCCTTGTGGTCCTTTTCAACTGTATGATACTTTGATTCTATGGTTCACTTCCTCCCTAGTGATTCTTATTTACAAAAAGCTCTATCTCCCATACATATATGCAATACCTGCACTTAAGAGTTGCTTTTATCACTTCAGTTGTACAGCATCACTTGGGGCTGCCAGGTACTTAACAGAACAGGGCTCCTGTACAGTTAATAGCTGCGTAGAAAAGGGAGTCATGTAAGCTCTTTCTGCTTAAATTCCTTCTTCTGCCCAACCATACAGGGATCCTGTTTTTCAGTTGGCAACTGGACTTATCCATGATCAGAACACACATTCAGAATTCTCTCTCTCTCTCTTTGTATGTGCATGACACACACAGAGAGAGAAACAGATTGCACTGGGATGGGGAGGTTTGTATATATGTTGCAGAAAGAGATTGAGAAAAAGAGAGAGAGAACAGAAGAAGGAAGAAGAAGGAGGTGGCATTAATGAGCCCTTTCAGAGTTCAATTTGTCATTCAGTTTATAATCCACCCTTATAACCAGTTAAGCCTATTTAAGTTCTATGTAAGATATGTATTCTGAGCAGCATGCATAGGACTGTACTGTTATTTGAATTTTCAAAAAATGTGGTTACTTTATGTTTTGCACATGTTCAGAGACAATTGGTCCTCAGGTCCATTTTTGAAAACAGAAGCCAGCTCCTTTCTTAAAGGAAAGATGCTCTGAAAAAGCATTATTGAATGCTGTCATTGCCATTTTTACATGGCATTAATAATAATAATATTTAGAATTTTAAAAGAGTTTTTTGAGCATATAAAACACTTTCTTACATTGGCCTGAGGAGCTTGGGTTCTGGCTGACTCCAACTATAAATGCAGTGGTGGTAGTAGTAGCAGTTCCTACTGCCTGGAGATCAACCTACACACTGACATTTCACAGATGAAAACTGGGACATATGTGGCCAAGTAACATCAGAGTGTGGTCAAGATGGCAAACATTATCAGTAAGGAAAAAACACAAAAGCTGGAAAGTCTGCTACAGTTTGCTTTTGCCTAGTTTACAGGGAAATGCAAGATTCCACCCCTCTCTCCCCCTACTTTGGTTAAGTTATTTTTGAACTTTGAACTCAGTTTGCAGCAACCGAAGTATTCTGAGAACAAATAGGAAAAGTGTGAAGAGGAAAGAGAAACTGGGACTTTTTAAAAGCAGCTGAAAAAGTGGGAGTACAGAGGATTAATGGGGACTGTTTCTGCCTAATCAGGACAACTGGAGGGTGTAGATCAGCTGTGACTCCTGCAAAACCTAGATTGGGCTGGATTCATGTGGACTTCCAGACATTGTTTGACTGCAACTCCCAGCATTCCTACCATGGGTTATATGGGTTAACTCTCTGAGTGATCTCTGTGTAGTCCAACTTCTGACCTAGATGCTTGTCCTCTGTCTGGCCCAGTTATATATGTGAAAATCAAGGAAGATATCAGCCATGAAGATTTGGAAGCCAGGAAGACTCTGCAGTTCAGAATGAAACATTGCTTATCATAATTATTGCTCATAGATATGACAAATCTAAACAGGGAAAAAAAATCAGCATTCCGTAGAAATCTCTCCCCTTTCCTCCCTGCTTACTCCTTGTTTTCATATTTTTTGAAAATAGAGAACTGATATCTCAGTAAATTCACAGAGACCAAATAGATGGCTAATAAGGATGCAGTTTAATTATCAGGAGATTTTTTTCTTCAGTGCAATTTTGTACCACTCAGAGAGTTAATGTGTTTGTTTTCACATTTTGTTCTGCGTTTTAAATTCCTCCTCCTCTTCCTGCTCCTCCTCCAGTGGAAAAAGTCAATAAACTGCATGAATGCAGATTCATGCAATGCAGTTTGTCAAGAAGAACATGTAATGTGTGCAACTCACACATAATACAGAGAACATGAACAACAGCTTCTTGCACAACCCCTGCCATCTGCAGTTCTGAGGTTTCCCTCACTCCAGTTGCCGTTCCGTTCTCTTAAACTGCATCAGGAGTAGAGGATGAGAAAACAAGATAAACCCATTATTGTTGCATGTTGCAGCAGATACTAAATGTATAGAGAATCAGTGGTGTTCTTCAGGAAATGGATATCCATCATGTCACATCTCAGTGCAAAGATCCAGAAAGTCTCTGATGATATTAATATTGTCATAGCATGCAATTTAGGTTAAAGTGTGTGGGATTTGTATAAAGTTTTAAATTGTTTTCATTAGCTAGTTGGCATAGGGTTCATTCAGACTGGTGAAAAGCTTTGGGATTTGATGGGCATTTTACCTGTTCTGACTGTTTTTTTAAAAATAGCCAAACAATGTCATCTCCACTCCAGTTTATTGCTCATGTTTTTCCAGCAGCAATCACAACATTTTAAGCTCAGGGCAGGATAGTTTTTCCTTCCCATTTTCCTAGGAATTACCAACACAGGCAGAGGTTCACTTCCCATGCCCACGTCTGCTTTCTTGGTTCCTGCTGTACTTCTGGTGGTTTGTTGCCTCCCACTGATGATGTGTTGCATGGGGGAGGTTGGGAGGGAAGGAAACCCCACCAGCACTAGAGCTAAGAACACCTCAAGCAGGACAAAGACGATGGATGAAACCCTGGCATAGTTATGGCGTTAATAGATGTGGGGGCAGGAACAACGACTACAAGGCATGTAAACAAGAAATAGAATAGCCTGACATTTACAGTACCTATTGGCCATCTAGATGAGCCCACCCAAGATTCACATAGTCTCCAGTACTACTTTCTACTTCCTCCTATTGTGCTTTCTAATCTTTGAAACCTCGTGGGATACCAGTTGACTCGTACGGATCCATATAGTAATCCCAGAGGGGTGGGTGTGTCATTTAGATTAGCCCAGCCATATGAAAAATATATCTTAAGCTGCTCCTATATAGCTAAGAAGGAAGGGAGAAAAGGAAAGCATTGGAGGTATTTGCAGTGAAGGAGCAAAGCTGGAGACTTGGGGCCCTTTCACACTACACAGTTATAATGCTATGACTCCACTTCAACTGTCATGGCAATATCCTATAGAATTCTGGCAATTGCAGCTTGGGAATTAAACTGCAATTGCCTCATCAAACAACAAACTCCAGAATTCCACAGAATGTAGCCAGGGAAGTTAAAGTAGACTCATGGTACTATAATTGTGTGGCATGAAACAGCCCCTTTACACTTTTGTTTGTTCAGGGACTTGAGACTTTGCATGCTCCATCTACTACTCTTGCATAAAATCTATTAAGTCTCTCTGAAAATTTATAGATATTTTGCAGGTTTTGGTTAAAACCTTCCCATTACAAATATAATTATGATGTATTATAGTTCCCAATTATACAATCCAGTTAGAATTGCCAAGTGAAATCAAAGTCAGGGAGTTTCAGCAGGTGTTGCTTGCATGATAAGCAACATCTGCTGAAATATCCTCTTCTACACAACCGTTAAAGACACTGGAGCCCTGTTCCTTACTTAATCTGGTGATCTAAATCCAGATGATATTCTTTACCTGGAATTTTGGACTTTTGGACTTTCAAAAGCTTTCATCAAAGGTCTATTTCACAGCCCATGATCATGGCACTCTGATTATAACTGCCATTGCTCTAGCCTGCTGAACCCTGGGATTTAGTGAGGTATTTAGTGCTCACCAAACTACAAATCCTAGGATTCCACAAGATGCAGCCATGACAGTTAAAGTCATGCCAAAGTGCTATGACTATCTAGCATGAAACAGACTAAAGACTCCTGAGCAAGCTTAGCTGTTACAGAATAAGAGAAATTCGCTTATAGATTAGAAACTACTTAGCAAACAGGAAGGTGAGAGTAAGAAAACATATTCAGTTCTCACAATAGAGGGATGTGAACCGAGTGGTCCCTCAGAGGATCTGCATGGAGCTGGGGCATTTAACCATTTACCTAAATGACATAGAATTAAGGATGACTGGTTGAGAGGGCCATGTTAGTGGATGACACTAAAAACTTGCAAAAAGCTCCAAAAAGATTTCCCTAATCTGGAGGAACAGGCATTACAACAGCAAATGCAATTCCACATGAGCAAATATATTAGTGAGACCGAAAACAAAACAGAAAAACAAAACAAACCAAGCCAAACACCCCACTCGCAACATTATATATACACTATTGGGACCTGAGCTCCAGTAGCCGAGCAAGAAATGGACCTTGAGGTTTTGGTGAACAGTTAAATGAAAATATCAACTAAATGGTGTGTATGTTGCAAAAACAAAACAAAACAAAATAACCCCCCCAACTTGCCCCCCCTCAAAATTGAATGTTAGATATAATAAGAAAAAAAGATAAAAAATAAAATTGCCAACATACTGGTGCTGTACAAATCTATGATATTCTTGGAATACTGTGAACAGATTTGGTCACTGCGCCTTAATAAGAGTATTACTGAATACAGTTGAAAAATGTCCAGATAAATCAACCACAATAATGAAGATACTGGAATAACCCCTATGAGGGAGTGTTTAGATTAGAAAGAAAGGTAAGTACAGGGAGACATGGCAGAAGTGTATACAATTATGGACATAATGAGGGAAAATGGAAATGCTAGAAGATGGAGTCATCTACTGAAGTTGAATGGTATGATTTTCATAACATATATTCCTAAGGTACATAGCTCAGTTCATCACCATGAGAAACAGTGATGGCTGACAACATGGCCAGCTTAAAGGATATATTCATGAATGAGGGATAGATATTCATTCCAAGACTGGAGGTAGTATGCCTCTGTATATCAGTTGTTGGAGAGCACAAGATTGTGGTGCTGTTCCACATATGCCATATTTATGTGCATGGCATATCATAGAATCATAGAAATGTAGAGTTGGAAGAGACCACACGGGCCATCCAGTCCAACCCCCTGCCGTGCAGGAACACCCTCAAAGCACTCCCGACAGATGGCCATCGAGCATCTGCTTAAAAACCTCCAAAGAAGGAGACTCCACTACACTCCAAGGCAGCATATTCCACTGCCGGACAGCCCTGACCATCAGGAAGTTCTTCCTGAGGTTCAGGTGGAATCTCCTTTCCTGCAGCTTGAATCCATTGTTCCTTGTCCTGGTCTCTGGAGCAGCAGAAAACAAGCCCTCTCTCTCCTCTACATGGCATCCCTTCAAATATTTAAACATGGCTATCATGTCCCCTCTTAACCTTCTCTTCTGCAGACTAAACATAGCCAGCTCTCTAAGTCTATCCTCATAGGGCATGGCTTCCAGACCCCTCACCATTTTGGTCGCCCTCCCCTGGACTTGCTTCTGCTTGACCATGTCCTTCTTGAATTGGGGTGCCCAGTGACAGCGGTGGGCGGAGATCAAGCAGACGCAGGACGAGCGGCTGGGGTTGATGGTTTATTGGCAGCCGGCAAACAGAGGGTTACAGCTCCCCCACAGATGAGCCCTAGCTCAATGTAAACAGTCCCGAGCACAAGTCACGCCTCAGTAGGCAAGTAGACTAACTTAGAAAACAAAGGAAGGTTGCTTTACCCAAATGCAAATAGAGTACTCGGCCGGCAAGGAGACTGGACGCAGTTACTGGCGGGAGGAGCTGGGTCCAGACACAGATGGAGGAGAATGCGGAAGGCTGACGGTTGTTGCTCCGCGATTCTCCCCACCCAGCACCCGACCTAAATAATCCCGTGGACCAGCAGTGACCAATCCGGCGCAGGCCTACAGTTGAGGGCTCCCAGCTGAGGGCTCCCAGCTTGGCTCCCCGCTGGGAGCTCTCAGTCTGCATCCGCTTCTCCATCAGCCACCGGGACTGGCGGACAGCCTCTTTTCCTTGCCGCTGCTGCCGAAACGTGGGAGGAGGGGCGGCAGTCTCCTCAGAGTCCGAGCTGCGAGTGGGTGGAGTCTCTGGGCTGCGACCGGGGCCCGCCTGCCCTGGAGAGCCTGCCGGCAACTCGATCACCGGGGCAAGCCCCCGGCACCGCTAATGGGGCTGTTTGCGTTGGCGACGGCCTCCGAGATGTCCGGGCCTCCTCCTGCGTCAACAGTGGCCTCTGCGGCAGCCGGGCCCTCCCTCGCGGCGGTCTCCACGGCGGCCAGGCCCTCCCCTGTGGCAGCGGCGGCCTCCGCAACGGCCGGGCTGTCCCCTGCATCGGCGGTGGCCTCCGCGGAGGCCGGGCTCTGCCCCGCTGTGGCGGCGGCCTCCATGGCGGTCAGACCCTACCCCACGTCAGCAGCAGCCTCCGCGGCGTCTGGGCCCTCCGCCGAGCCCGGGTCCATGACACCCAGAACTGGACACAGTATTCAAGATGAGGTCTAACCAAAGCAAAGTAGAGTGGTACCAGTACGTCCCTCGATCGAGGCACCATACTCCTATTGATGCAACCGAGAATTGCATTGGCTTTCTTGGCTGCTGCATCACACTGCTGACTCATGTTCAGCTTGTGGTCTATGAAGACTCCTAGATCCCTTTCACACGTACTGCTATCCAGCCATGTGTCTCTCATCCTATATTTCTGTATTCCATTTTTTCTACCTAAGTGTAGGACCTTACACTTCTCTCTGCTGAATTTCATTTTGTTAGCCTTGGCCCAACTCTCCAGTCTATCCAGGTCATTTTGAATTTTGATCCTGTCTTCTGGCATATTAGCAACTCTTCCCAATTTGGTGTCATTTACAAATTTGATGAGCATGCCCTCTATTCCTTCATCCAAATCGTTGATAAAAATATTGAACAGCACTGGGCCCAGGACAGAACCCTGTGGCACCCCACTAGTCACTTCTCTCCAGGATGAAAAGCAGCCATTTGTGATCACCCTTTGGGTTCGGGCGGTCAACCAGTTAACAAATCCAAATAACAGTAGCCCTGTCCAGCCCGCATTTTACTAGCTTCTTTGCAAGAATGTCATGGGGAACTTTGTCAAAGGCCTTACTGTAATCGAGATATGCTACATCCGCAGCATGCCCTTCGTCTATCAAGCTAGTAACTCTGTCATAAAAAGAGATAAGATTAGTCTGGCATGACTTATTTTTGAGAAATCTATGTTGACTTCTCGTGATTACTGTGTTGCTTTCTAAGTGATTAGAAACTGACTGCTTAATGATCTGCTCCAGGATCTTTCTGGATACTGATGTCAGGCTGACTGGGCGATAATTATTTGGTCCTCTTTTTTTCCCTTCTTGAAGATGGGGACAACATTTGCCCTCTTCCAGTCTGTTGGAATTCTCCTCTCCTCCAAGATTTCTCAAAGGTTATAGCAGGCGGTTCCGAAATGACCTCTGCCAGTTCTTTTTAATATCCTAGGATGCAATTCATCTGGCCCTGGAGACTTGAATTCATCCAGCGTGGCCAGGTATTGCTGTACCACCTCTCTACCTATTATGTGCCTCATTTCCCCTGCTTCCTCACTTGCTCCCCAACCGCCAGGTTGAGTGCTTGTATCTTTCTGGGAAAAAACTGAGGCAAAGAAGGTGTTAAGTAGTTCTGCCTTTTCTCTTCCCCCTGTTAGTAATTCGCCATCTTCTCTTCACAGCGACCCTATCGTCTCCTTCTTTTTCCTTTTGCTGCGGACATATTTAAAAAAGCCCTTTTTATCGTTTTTTATGTCTCTGGCCAGCCTAAGTTCGTTCTGTGCTTTAGCCTTTCTGACCTCCTCCCTACATCTCCTGGCTACTTGCTTAAATTCTTCTTTGGTGGTTTCCCCCTTCTTCCATTTTCTGTACATGTTTCTCTTAAAACTTAGCTCAGCTGAGAGTTCTTTAGGCAACTATTCTGGTTTCTTCAGATGCCTTCCATTTTTCCTCCTTATTGGCACAGTTTTAGACTGTGCCTTCAGCATCTCCTTTTTAAGGAATGCCCATGCCTCCTAAACTCCTTTCCCTTTCATTATTCTTGACCACGGAATTTCAGCCAGCAGCTCTTTAAATTTACAGAAGTCTGCTTTTTTAAAATCTAAGATGAGTGTCTGGCTACACTTTTCTTCTCCTTCCCACTGAATGCCAAATTCCAATAGGGCATGGTCACTCCCCCCTACAGATCCAAGCACTTCTACCTCATTAACAAGGTCATCCCTGTTGGTCAGGATCAGATCTAGAATATTTGATCCCTTTGTTGCCTTTTCCACCTTCTCAACCATGAAATTGTCTGCAAGACAAGCAAGAAACTTGCTGAACCTTGCTGTCTTGGCAGAATTTGACTGCCAACATATATCCAAGTAATTGAAATCTCCTATTATTACTGTATCTCTCCTTTTTGACTGTGCAGTCATTTGGTTGAGGAAGGTTTCATCAAAGTCTTCAGTCTGGGTTGGAGGTCTGTAGTAAACTCCCACCAGAATATCCCTATTGTTTCTTGCTCCCTTAATTCTTACCCAGATGCTGTCGACCTGGCTTTCTGGGTTTAAGTCATAGATCTCTTCACAGGTGAAAACATCCTTGACATACAAGGCTACTCCTCCTCCTTTCTTGTTTGGTCTATTTTTACAAAATAAGCTATACCCCTCTATTCCTATATTCCAATCATGAGACTCATCCCACCAGGTCTCAGTGATGCCTATCAAATGGTATTTACTTTGTTGTACTAGGAGTTCAAGTTCATCTTGCTTGTTTCCCATACTCCGTGCATTAGTGTAGAGACACTTAAGTCCCTGGGCCCTTCCTGCAAGTCCTGTACTATAGTTTCTACTCCTCCCGCCATTGGCCGCTTGTACTACTTGTCCAATATCATTTGGACCTTTTCCCCCTGCACTTACTGAGTCCTTGCCCTGAATAATATTGTCTCCCTCCCCAGCGGAACTTAGTTCAAAGACCTCTTAATCCTCTCTGCGAGACTGTTTGCAAAAACGTTCCTGCCAAGTTTCGTGAGGTGCAGCCCATCCCTCACCAGAAGCCCACGTTCATGGAAATTCAGGCCATGTTCCAAAAACCCAAACTGTTGCTGGCGGCACCATGTGCGGATCCAGTTGTTGACCTCTGCTATTGCCCTTTCCCTACATGTGCCATATCCTTGAACAGGGAGGAGAGACGAAATGACCACCTGTGCACCAAGGTCCTTGAGCTTTGTTCCCATAAGCTTGTAGTCCTTTGCGATGTGGTAAAAGCTGCTCCTCACAGTGTCATTGGTTCATATTCATATTTGATACGATTGTTAAGGAACCAAAATGAGGGGCTTATGGTCAGTGGGCTTGACCAGCCTGGTAAGTCTCTCTGTTATGTGGTTGATCTTGGCCCCAGGAAGACAGCAGACCTCTCGAATGAGCTTGTCCAGTTTGCAAATTGCCAGTTTGGTTCCTCTGAGCAAGGAGTCCCCAACAACCAGAACTCGCCTCCTCTGAGGCTTGTCCAGGGCTCCTCGATGAGCGTGTTCTTCTAGGACTGCCTGGGCATTCTGTTGAGGTTGGGAGCGTTGATCTAGTTCCTGTTGCCGAAGTTGGATTCCTTCTTGTTGACATTCTGTTCCCTCCTCCTGGTGGTCCTCATCGTTCATAAGACCAAGAATTTTGAAGCGATTGTGTAGGTTGAGAATATCTGTTACCTTCCTGGACCTCCTGCTCCTCCGTGTGACATTCCTCCAAGCCTCCGTTTCCTGGCCCAGTGTGCTGACTTCCTGATCTGGCAGCTCCTCCGCGCATTCAGTCTTCTGGAAGGTCTTCTCTGCCCTATCCAAAACTCCTCACCTTCCCTAATAAGATGAAGATTAGAAACTCTGCCTCCAGCTGGCAAACCTATGTGCAACATAATGATGGCTCTGTGAATAGGGTGCTGGTTTAGATTGGCTGTTATCTGACATGGCTTGTTTTATGTTTATATGAAGGCTGCTCTAACATTGCCTGAGTGAGAAGACAGCTTCCATGTGGCTAGCACAAAGAATCTCTTGGGTTTGTTACAAAAATCACTCATGAAGCCTCCAGCTGATAGAATGTTCTGTCTTTTCTGACTTTCCATTAAGTACTGGTGTAAAGCATCTGATACTAACCTGTTGGTGCAAACATATCTCGAAATCTTGGTCAGGCCATTTCCTCTCTACACAGTTACAGTGCTATTATTCCACTTTCAACATCCTGTGGAATTCTGGGATTTGTAGTTTACTGAGGCCAAAGAGCTCTCTGGCTGAGAATTCTAAATGCTCCTTCCTAAACTCCAAACCCCAGGATTCCATAGGATGTTGAAAATGGAATAATAGCACTATAACAGTGTAGTGTGGAAATGGCCTCAGAAGGAAAGTTATCAGTTAATTGCCTCTCTCTTATTGTTTTTTAATGTTGCTTTTAATGCTTAGGATCAGAGAGTAATGGGAAATAAAACAGTAATCAGACCTGTAGTGGCAATATTAAAATCCAATATTTAAACTTTTCTGATAAGGAAATAAAATGCTTTTCAAAAAGGAAATAAAATCAGTTTAGCATTGGGTATTATAAAACTCTATATTATGAAAAGCATATGCAGTGAGAGGACACCCAAATTCTTATTAATACAGTTATGTAAGCACAGAAAATGTATACACTGTGTCTGCATATTCGTATTTGACACATTTGTTATGGCATAATTTGAATATAACGGATAAGAAGCACTCTCAACTCTTTTCATTGGCATGGAATGATTTAGCGCTTGAAATAATAAGAGAAATGCACATGGAGTCTGGACATCTAATATATCTGGGAATAGGTAACTGAATAATAATACTACACATACAGAGGCATATATGCACATATACACACACAAGCATGCACACACATTGTGCATTTCTGATAAATCATTTGTGAGGCTAGACAGATAGCCCACATGCTTTGCTTTACTAACTTGACCCCCTGCTGCCTTATTTTTCTCTCTCCTTGGTGTCGGATAGCTGGCATTGTGACAGGCAACTATCACAGTCAGAGCTGGTGGAGCAGTTCGTGCATTTTCTTTTTAGTCTAGAAAACAGAAAGGCACTGCAGTGTGAGGCTGCAACAGCGATATGCCAGGAAACACAGAACAGCAGAAACACAGGCATTGTTTTGTTGAATGTTGAGTATAGATTGTGGCTCTATACAGATGTTGTTAACTCATTTGTAAAGGAGGAGCAAGTCTGTGAGACACTAAAGGTAGCATTGCAGCCAAAGGAGAAAAAAAAAGAAGGTCTGGGCTGCTCTTAAAGTAACTGCACATTATTAATTCACTGTATCTGAATGTAACACAAACAGAAGTTTTCCTAATTTCTTCACTGACTGTAAAGGAAGTAGACTGAAGATGAATAGAGATAGCATGCATTGTGTCAATAAAGGGCAAAATAAAGGGGAAAGTAATAACTAGCTTAAGAAGCAGTTTCAACTCTCTACATTGGCATGGGATGATCTAGAGCTTTAGAAACACATTTTGCTAGGAGGAGAGAGAGAAATTGCAGGTGCAGGAGCCACGGTCTGACACAGTGTTTTCTCTCTCAGGAAACATGGCAGCATGCTACAATTACCCCAAACTGGTGAGCTCCACCCAGGAAAGAAACTGAGAACAAATCTGAGCAGAATCATGTGGTAAGGGACTGTATATCATTTCAGGAGGCTTTATGTATTATTTGTTCTATATAGAAAAGCAATGATAGAAACATATGTTATTGTGCTAGAGAGAAGATTAGGTTGACCCTCCTTTGGTAGTCCAGGGTTGAGCAAGACTAATTTAAACCAGGAGGTCAGGAGTGTGCCAAACTAGGGTTAAGCAAAGGATGACCAATGTGCAACACCTCTATTCCCATGCCCCTGGACTCCTTCCTACCCCCAAAACCCCAGCTTCCAAAATATTTTCATCTTCAAATGCCAAATTGTATTCACAAGAGTATTGGGGGGGAGGAATTTGCCATTTGCATGTAATTTTGTCCCCTCAGGACCTGTTTTAGACCCCTAAAAGCAGTTTCATTGGCAGTGATTTGACTAGCAGCTAGTCTATCCTAGTTTTGCACATGCAAAGATTCTTACACATATGTCTTTTAAAGCTGAATGGTCCTCTCAGTTTATAAAAGCCATAAGACCATGTGTTGCTTGTGCTGCAACAAAATAAAACAGGTAACTCTCTGGATGTCATATACAAAGAAGTAATGAAAGACATAATCCTCTGACTGCAGCCCAAAGTGCTACAATCCAGGTGCTATCAGGGGACTTGTTTGATTCTAAGAGCACAGTCATAAAATAGAACAAAAAAAAAAAGAAGAAGGAAAAGACTCTCACATTTCACATTAGAAAGGAAAGCTAGAGTCTTTTTGGGGTAGTGGTGGTGGTGGTGATTTGTTGCTTCATTATGGGAGATCAAGTGCCTCATTACAAGACTAATAACAGATCTTCACTAGAAAAAGAATCTTACTGTTATGACATTTCCCCCTGCTCCCCTGAAGAAGACGTCAACATAAAATTTATCACTAATGCCATAGAACAAAACCACAAGATAATCCCATCACTACAGGGTGCCACCACCATATTTTTCCAGCCTCTGTTTCGGTCTCTTTCAAAATACTGTGATCTGACAACTTGAAGGCTAAAGTGCTTGAAACTCAGGTATATTTCCATATTCCTGGCGGGGATGTGTTCCTTCCAGCACCTCATACATTTCATTTGCAGCCTGACTGACACAAAAATCCATGTCATGTGGAAGCTCTGTAAGGAATAAAGGGCTACTGGTGTGAATTGACGAGAGGAGATTGACTGCAGTAATTTAAAGAAAGTAAAACATCTGCAAAGCTAAGAGAACATTGACACTGTGGGATGGATATTTTCTAATGCATAACAGAAAAGAATCAGAATGATTTTCCAGAAATCTTAGAAATTGCTTTAGAGACAGGAGCATATCTTGATCATAGAAAGGAAACGTACAAGACGCTGTGCACTTGATTATGATTCCACACAGAGGAAGTTAATTGGCCATTTAGAAGCACTGAAAAAAGGTGCTGGGGAGTGGTTGCATGTGAAGACAATTGTAAAATGTAAGTTAATGAGAAACTAAGAGCTGTGTGATCACTTCAGAGAAAAAGGAGGTGGGGAAGACAGAACAATAAATTTCCAGATACAGTACATACCTGCTGTAGGAAATCTAGTCAGAAAGAGAAAAGTGAGAGGTATTTACGAAGATGATTAGTCCTTATTCCATCCTCTCTTTTGAAAGCTGATTATTCCTCCCCATGTTTTCTGCTCAGACGAAACAAACAGGCTGATGGCAATTGCTAAGAGGAAGACAGCTTATGAAGATCCAAAACAAATAGACCTCTTGCGCAAGAAACAGATTGGAACATCTAAATCAGAAAGAAAGACAATGGTTATGTTATTGCAACCTTGCAGAACTGTCACTTTAAAATAAACTATCAGTTTTGTGCCAAATAATTCTGTTGTAGTGAAGGAAAAAGAAACAACCAGGAGAATGCTAACACTGACAAGTAAAATACCATCCCAGGAATCTCTGTTTCTAGGATTTAGAGTAGCTCCGTTTCTGCTTAGTTTGTGCCTGTCTTCTTAGTTTCTGGTTTCACAATGCCATTAAAATTGCTGAAAGCAGATAAACAGAAAAGGTGGCAACCCAAATTACATCCATTTATTCAGATACATTTTTAATATAAAGCTATTGAAAATAGAGAATAGAATGGAGTGAAGTGAATGAAAGAAAACATTTCGAAGCACCAGTTCCTATTTTTCCATTAGAAAAGTGATTCTACCTTCTGTATTACAGCATTTGATCTCTGATGCTTTTGTGCCCCTCTAGTATAAAACCTCCCACTCAATTGTTGATTCAGAAAATATCTTAATACATTTCAATGGTTCAACTTCTTCCCTGCTTTTGAAATGCTAAGCTTTTGTTAAATGGAGCTAAAGAGAACCATAGCTTTTTTCCTTCGTTGGACCAAAACAAAAACAAAAACAATCACTCCTACAATAATAAGATTTTTATCTGTTTATTTGGATCACCCTCTACCCCAGTGGTTCTCAACCTTCCTAATGCCGCGACCCTTTAATACAGTTCCTTGTGTTGTGGTGATCCCCAACCATAAAATTATTTTCGTTGCTACTTCATAACTGTAATTTTGCTATTGTTATGAACCGTAATGTAAATATCTGATATTTAGTCTACCATAAGTGATATAAAGTTTGAAGATTTGGTTTCACTGCATTCAGACTGAATTAAATCCAAAAATAAATGTGGCATGGGAATAACACTAGATTTTGTAGGCTTATTCCTTACAATTGATGCAACATTCTTGTTTTTATCAATATCTGAAGTGGCACTCTCCAGACTGCCCAGTCCCAGAGTTACCAACACCTTTTTCAGCAAATTTTTAAAAGAATCTGAGGAAAATAATCTCACTTTATTATCATCTTCTGCATCCTCCTCCTCGGAAATAGAACCATCTGATTTAGAGTCATTATCCCCATGAGTATCTGCCAAATCTGGTTCCTCATCACTTTCAGATTCAGTCTTGATTTGTTCAGAGTGTGACAAAGCAGATTCCTCAACTCTAGTCACTTTGGGCCTACAGGTAGACTTTTTTGGTAAACACACACCAGCATCAATTGATTCAGCTTGAATAACTTTTGTATCATCAGGAAAATCACGTGAAAATGAAGGTTCATTGAAGTAGTCTGTTGACTGCTTAATAATGACATTACATTCAAATTCAATGAATTGTCCAACTTGCAATACATTTTTTAACTTGTTATGTATTTTGTGAAATCATTTCACTAATATTGTTTGCCTATTAACATGTACCTCCATTTCTTCGTTTGTCTTATCACCTCCCTACTACACATTCCCCTGGGAAGACATTGAGGACACAGGAGGTTCAGATCTTACTTCTTTACGTTCCATAGGCATTGCAGTTTGACTCCTAGTGAATAATGACACCATACACAATGCTAAATTGCCCTGCGCTACTGTATTCGCTAATACAGAAGGGCAAGGAACTGCTCTCTGAGAGGCTGCCATTGCTCCTGGCAGAGGCTGCACGCATGCTTGAGTGTGATTGGTTGTGTTGCTGGCGAGCTTGGATTGGTCAGGAGAGCTCTTTCCTCTCATATCCCCCTCCCTTGCTTTTTGAATGCCTCTTTTCAACATGGCGACTGGAAGTTAAAGGAGCGGTTGGGAGCCCTTCCCCACCCTTAACAGACTTAACTGCCTTACCAGGTAATTTTCCTTCCACCTTCTTTTTAATTCTTACCTTCTCAGACTTCCTTATACTAGATGTTTTTAGCTTTGTTTGAGCCTCGGAGTGGCTGGTCGAGATTGCCCTTCCAACTCACTCTCGCTAGATGCCAAGAAAATTGTCAGGGCCCCGGGCGTGGCCGCGCCGGTGGGCGTTGCGGAGGCCGACGCCGGCCTTACCTCTGAGGAGGAGGACGCGGATCGGGGCCCGTCGGAGGCCGCGATTGGCGGCGGCGGCGGCCACGCAGCCGCCGCAGAGGGCTCCGCCGCCAGGGGGGATCACTGGGACGCCGCGGCAGTTGCCGATCCTGGCAAGGGTCTTCCCCGCGGGACAGAGGCCGCCGCCGCCACCGAGGATCGTCCTGCCGCGGCGGAGGAGGTCGGCCCGGCTCCCGGGCCGCTGGGCGTGGCAGGCGAGGCTCCACGGGAGGAGGCGGGTCCCGGGCCTGATCCCGGGGCACTGCCTACTCACGAGGAGGCCTCGGAAGACGCTGAGGCAGCCGCCCTGCCACCGACGTTCCTGCAGCGGCGGCGGTTCAAGGAGGCCAGCCGCCGCTCCCGGCGGCTGCAAGAGAAACACCTGGGGGCAGGGAGCTCCCAGCTGTAGCACAGCTGCGAGTCCGGCCACGTGCTCGGTCTGGATTGGCCGCGAGCCGGTCTGCAGGCCTTTTTAGGCAGGCGCGGGGCTGGGGTAGGCACGGAGCAACAACCGTCGGCTTCCCGTGCGTCTGTCGCCCGTGCCTTGTCCCAGCCCCGCCCGTGCCTGCATGCTGCTGCCCGGCTCCTCCAAGACCCTTCCCTGCGTTAAGGTGCTGTAACCATTTCAGGGTGAGACAACCCATTGTTATTTTCTGTTAAGTGCCTGCTGTGAAGGCAAACCTCATTTCCAGGCCGTTGGATCATGGCAGCGCTCCTGAGAGACTGTTTTGGGACGCGGCTGGTGGCCGCCCCGGCCCGGCCCCTGCTTGACCTCAGCCCGCGCTGACAAAAATTTTCTTTAATAAGGTACTTCAAAGGGGGCAGGAGGATGTGAGCGCGTGGCTTGCGCTTGCGCACCACCACCGAGGACGGAATGGAGCCTAAGACCATCGGAAATACATATTTTCCGATGGTCTTAGACGACCACTGTGAAAAGGTCATTCAACCCCCAAAGGGGTCGCGACCCACAGGTTGAGAACCACTGCTCTACCTAGTCTCGAAAGTGTTTCCATGTGTTTTCCTATAGAATCCTACAGGGTCAGATGTAGCCATGTCTCATGTATTTTAGTCTCTTAGCATAAGCAACATGTTAAAATGCTGTTTCAGAAGAAAGAGAAATAATAATAAAAAAAGGCTGAGCTTTTAATCATGGAGTGGTGGTTTGAGCACTGTACTGTGACCATGGAGGCCAGGGTCTGATTCCCCACTTGGCCATGGAAACCCACTAGGTGACCTTGGGTGCAGCACATATAGCCCCAGAAAACCCCATGATAGGTTTGCTTTAGGCTGTCACTAGTCTGAAATAAAGGCACATGACAGCAACAAGAACAACAACAAGAACAAATATGTTCTTTGCTACTAATGCTACAGGACCATTGGGACTGTGGTGTGCCTAAGAACATTTAATTAAACCTTTCTCCATTGACATTGCCCTTGCCAAATGTAACTCCTCTGAAGTTCCCATTTCCTCCTCTAAGCTTGTTGTACCTTCATGGACAAAGAGCATCTATAGGAGTTGACTGTTCTTTTACTGTGCTATAGTCCTGAGATCTTCAAGTTAGATATTTAAATAGATAGGTATTCAGATAGATAGATAGATAGATAGATAGATAGATAGATAGATAGATATTGCTTCCTTTCCTGCAGGACAGGTTGGGGTTAGGGAGAGACATGCTCTATACATAGCAAACAAATGGGAACAAAAACTCTTCTCACATACTTTCACCCAAACATCTATCTACATATGTTATTCCAAAATGTGGACTCAGGGACAACCCAGAATGCCAGTACCTCCACATGATAGAGGGCAATTAATTAGCTCAAATTAGGAGGCCTGCAGGGGGCGGGTAACCTAATGAGATCTTTGACACCAGTGTTTATGAGATCACACACGAAAGAACCAGCCAGAGATTCAAAAGTAAATTAAAGATGTGTTTTATCAAGGGGAATTCACTCATGCATGCACACAAGATACAGTCACACATTCACACTAACCAAGGGATAAGGGGAGGAAAAATTATGGATAGCAAGACTGAGGTTTTTGGACTATAATTACCATTCCAGAAGAGTGGTGAAGAAGCAGTAGAGTGGATTAGACTTATGTATCTAACGGCAGTACAGAGCAGCAGAATGGCCACCAGCAAGCAAAGTTCTACACCTGACTGCTCAAAACCAAGGGTTTATATACTCTATTTCTTTTCCTGACAGGGTGTGAGTTAACTGCTTTCTGGTAGATTAAACAAAAGGGGTCTGGAATGGACTGATTGTTTCAATGTCTTGGTTGGGTAATGTAACTGGGCAAGGACTTGGTAGGAAATGCACACAGCAGGGGTGCTTGCCTGCTGCATCAGGGCTTGACTATTGTCTTGATTGGGAGGATTAGCTTAGCGCCATTAAATCAGGCTTTCCTGGCTACTTTTCAGTGAACTTATGATCTGGCCATGCTGAGGTTACCTTTGACCTGCTTTCCAGCCAGTGTCTCTTCTCATGGCCTTTCAGCCATAAGTGTGTATAATTTATATTTTATACCAGTTTAAAATATCTGCCAATTAACATATTTTGCAAATTAAATAATATCAAAGCGTGGGGGTGTATGGTCTGGTAACACATAGAAGCCCTCATGAATAGTTCAGAATTCATTTGCTGTATTAGGATTAGGAACTGAGCACTGGCAGTATGAGAATGATTACTATTTGGTATCTTAATTACTGTCACTCACGGTAGACTAAGCTCTAGGATTTGCAAACATATTAATGATCAGTTATTGCAGGAATATACATTCAGACACACTGTGATTTATCTCCATCTCTCCAAAGGAAGGCAGAATACTGAACATATAAATAGTCATGCAAATGAAAATGAAATGGTCAAAATGCTATTTGTGGTAAGGTTTCACACAACGCTTGAAGTTTGTAGAAAATGTGTGACCCACCAAGTGAATTTACCTTCCCCGTCATGTATTATGGCTTGCTAGGGCTTGGGAATTTCTCCTTTTTTGCAGCTTGTGGTATACAAAACATCCAACCAACCAAATAAAAACAAATACAGAAACAATCCTGGGTTTGGGGGAAAAGCCTGGGTTGCAATTGGCTTATGGGGGATGAATTGTTGTCTGGATTGAAATATTGTGTTGTTGTTGTGTGCCTTAAAGTCATTTCTGATTTATGGTGACCCTAAGGCAAACCTATCACATGGTTTTCTGGGTCTCAGAGTATGTGGTGTGCCAAGGTCACTCAGTGGGTTTCTATGACTGAGACCCTTTCCACAGCTTACCTTTCTTCGGCACTCAGGTGGAAGGATTGTGCGAGCAGCCTCCAGTGAGAGGCTGTCACGTCCCCGCTGCTTCAGCTCCACACGAGCTGCTTGCTCCCAAGCAGGCAGTGCGAGAGCCCCTCCTCTTCCTTCCACAGCACAGACTGGGAGTTTCCCAGGCTGCGCTGGGGCAGGAAGCACGATTGCCGCACCTCCGGAGGCTCCGCATGCATGGCAAATGCACGCGGGGCACTGGAACAATGTGTGATCGCAGATCATTTTCAGCTGAAAGCCAAAAATGAAAAAGTGCGCGAGTGGTGCCTGCCCTATCCTGGAGTGTTGCGCGATTGTGAGTGCATTGTGCAGATCGCTCTTCACAATCGTGCGACGCTCCAGGTGCCCTTTTGCATGGCAAATGCTGTGCAAAAAGGGCCTGAGTGGAGGATTGAAACCTGGTCTCCAGGATCGTAGTCCAGAATTCAAATCACTACACCTCACTGGATCTATTATTTACAAATAAAGTGACTGTGAATTAGCCAAGGAAACCAGTAATGGCTGATTATTCACAGATCTTATAGATGAATGTTTACTAATTCTCTTGTACCATTTTCCCTCCATTGTTCTTTTCCATTGCACTTTCCACAGTATAATTCTTTTATACAGCACTTGATAGCACCAGTGTAGTGTGCTTGATGCTATATTTCATCTTTTTGGCCATACTTCCCAATATGCCCAAGTAGCAAGCAGCATTTTGACCGCCCATTTGGGATTAGTTGGCAACAGATGGCTGTGAAATTAGGGCAAGGCTGATAAAAGAAGTGATTAAAATTTTCCCTTTAATATTTGGTGATACCTTTACAGAGATCGGTAAGAATCAGTAAGTGAAGGTTTTAATTGTACAGATCTGCACATACTTCCCTCTGTGAGTATTCGTACTTGAAGCTACTATTAAATACATTGCTACAGCAACTGGTTGAAAAATTGGCAACTTTTGTATAGACAGTGGTGCAGAAGCAAATGCCAAAGCGCAGGCCCTCACTATGATAGTTCTTATAGAAACATTATGAAGGAAAGTCCAAAAAGCCAAGCAGCGGTGTTGAACAAAATCAACAACTATTATTGTTGTTTTTGTCTTGCTATCCTCCTCCCCTCCCCCTCCCCTCCCCCTTGTCCTCCTCTTCCTCCTTTTCTTGACTTTTTCCCAGTCTGGAATCAAGGCAGCTTACACCTACTAAAGAAGAGCTTTCAAAACTTTTCATGTTGGTGACACACTTTTTAGACATGCATCATTTCACAACAGTTTCACTCACATCAGTTTTACTAGCAAACCAGAGGTTAAACTAACCCCTTATAAGAGATACAGACACATACATAAACTGTAATAACAAAATGTATGGGGACACAACATATCTCATGAAAGCCTTTCATATATTTTTTTAAAAAAATGATTTATAAATAATAACATACATTTCCAAGATTGTAGGCGACACACCTACACACTTCAGGCAACACACCAACGTGTCACGGCACACTATTTGGAAAGCCCTGTTTTAAAGGAACATAGCTAAAAGATACACTAAACACAAAAATTAAAAATATAATTAATCTGTCCATACAATTAAAACAATTTAAAAACATAGCTATTAAAAACAAACAAAAATAAACAACGCACAGCTAGACAGTACAGCACAATTCTGTAAGGCCCGTTTCCCTTGTATAGTCAGTCTTCAACAGCCTGCTGAAAGGATGAAAGCCTTAACCTGGCAGTATTAAAATAGCAAGGAAGGTGCCAGTATAACATCTTTTGGAAGGTTGTTTCTGAGCCTGGGAGCAGCCATCAAAAAGGCCTGTGAGGGTGCTGGGACAAGAGAGAAGCACATCTTCAAAGGATCTCAAAACATGGGTTGGTGTCGCGTAAAGCTGCTGGGGGCTGATCTTTTCTAAAGTTAACTGACTGTCATTGCATACACTTTGAGTTACAGAGGGATAGCTTGCAACAAGATATTGTTGCTGAGAATAACCATTCTCCCTCCAGATGCCAATGAGACTGCAATTTAGCACAGAAAGAAATGGGCAGTTCATGAAGGATATCACTGTTTTTCTCAGAACAAAAGGGCTAAAGGCCTTTCTACGCTACACTGTTTAGTGCTATTATTCGACTTTCAATATCCTGTGGAATTCTGGGGTTTGTAGTTTACTAAGGCCAAAGATATCTCTGGCTGAGAATTCTAAATGCCCTTCCCTAAACTGCAAACCTCAGGATTCCACAGGATGTTGAAAGCGGAATAATAGTGCTATAACTGTGTAGGGCAGAAATGGCCTAAGACTCTCCCCAAGCTTCATGATATCACTGAATATTGATTTAAAATTTTAACTTGATTAATATGATTTTATTGCAAGCTGCCCAAAGAGCTTATTCTATAGGGCGGGATATAAATATTCAAATTAACAAATAACTACAAATATTGACCGTGAATACTCAAAGCCATCTCCATATGCTAGTCTACAAATCTTCCCCTTATTAGTACTGCAGTGCCAAAATGTATGGGAACCTGACAGAGATAAGTAAACAACATAGACTGGTCTCTGCTCACAAGGAATTTGCATTCTAAGTCAGAGAATGAGGGGAATCAACAGAAAGAAATAGAGGAAGGGAAAGGGACAACTATGAACAAAGTTACTGAGTGTACTTAAAGCTGACTTACAACTGGAAATGTGGATGGTCATCCCAAATTCAAACAGGAAAGGAAGGCTTTGAAAAAGGACTTGAACGTAGAGATGTAATGATAAATAGCATGACAGCTACTGTTTGAGGCAGTAATGATCAAAAGACATCTTCTTTTTGATGCAGGAGGGCAAATGACAGCATTCCTTCACTGCTGCTCCTCCTTGAATCAGGTGGGCTCTCTCTCTCTTGGGATGGCCAGTAGCATAGCTTTCTAGCGGGCTGGTGAAAGACAAAGAGTTTCTCCTGGGGAGTCCTTCCTCAGAGTGAGGCACTACTGGAGAACTAGACATGCACAGGCACTCTTGGCAGTAGAGGTACAGTCTCTTGTTCTCTGAGGCAGAGAATCCAGTTGGCCTTATGGAGTGATTGGCCTTGGTTTGTAGGAAGGCTCAGATTTCTACTGTGCTGTGACACTTAGTGGGAGATTTTTGGGACAAGTCACTATATCACAGTCTTATTTAATTCATAGGATGAAATTAAAAGTGCTTCTTCTGAAGAATGGATTGCATATGCAATAAAATTATTTCTTACACACTTCCTTCAACAACAGCAAGCGAGAGGTGTTAACTGGTGACTGTTGGTGACTGACAACCCGGTGTCCTTCATAGCTCAGCAGGGACTTGAACCAGTGTTTTCAGCCTGACTAGCTGAAATATAAATGAAAATTTCACTTGTGCTTAACAGGAGGCAGGTCAATTTAAAAGGAAGCACAGCAGGAAATTCTGTTTTTCTAGCTAAGAATGGAGACCTTAAGGGAATGTGGTGAACTCAGATAACAAATGTTATTGTCTGCTATCTGGTGCTACAAATAATAGATGGAATAAACCGCTAGGAGCAATGAGGTAGCTAGATACAATGCCAACAAAGTCTTAGAAGGTGAACAATAACTAGAGAACTGTGTCTCCTGAGCCATTTTAATGCAGGCCTTATCTCTTTCTTTTTGGAAAGGGCAAACTAGTTAAAACTCCAGGTAGAATAAAAATTTAGATCAACTTTTTACCTTGTCTCACTAGGAGTATGTTCTCTAGAAGCATGATCCTTCCTCAAACAGTGGCGGAGTGCATATGTATGGAGATATTCCCATAAGACTCAAGAGAATCTTGGTTGTATGCTTCCCCTTCAGTGTACAGGCAAGCAGCACACCAGAACAGTCCATCAGATGAAAGGCATGTGCACATGTCCTAGATCTTTCTTACTATCTATATGGTGGAAGTTCCTGAAGCTTCAAATGTCAAGAAATGGAAATTAATGGTTCTAGCCAATCCTCACATAAGAGCCCATCGTGTGTGTGTGTGTGAAAGAGAGAGAGAGAGAGAGAGAAAGAATGCACGTTTCCGCTGTCCTCTGGGCATTCCTAAAACTTGTTCTTGGGGACTAGACAACCTCTACTTTATGTTTGTTTTTGGCAGCTGTTGAAGGGTGCAGAGAAGAGGGAAAAGGCTTGAAATGCTGAAATACTGTCAGTAGCCCATAGGAGTTTGGTCACAGACAACAAGAAGGAGAGAGATATTGAAGATGAACCAGATTTCCCACTTCTGGTCCTGTTAGGTGTTATGTGATCTCTCCATGATTTTTTCATTAATAGGTATTGTACGTTCATGCTGGCAAGGATCATTCCCCCAAAGTAGACACTGGTGAGGGAGCTGGTGAAAGAATGAATAACCTAGTGATGATACATTTGTTTAAATGTATTATTTTCTAAAGCTGTATCTCGCGATTAAAAAAAAGAAAGAAAGAAAAGCAAAACACCTTCACTCATGACAGCAAGCAAAATATATATCTTTAAAACAATATAATAAAATTGCAATTACATTGCAATCATAAAAATGAGCAATTTATACTTCAGCAGCAGAGAACAGCAGCAGATTAAAAAAACACTTAAAAACAACAACTGCATGTCCCCAAGATCCTGTTGTAGCTGAACAATCTTCATTATTACAAACTGCAGAAGCACTAGGGCCAGGCAACTTTTACTGTCGCATGTCTTCAAACAAGTTCTGACTTATGGCAACACTAAGGCAAACCTATCGTGCAGTTTTCTTGGCAAGATTTGTTAATGGAGGTGGGCTTTGCCCCTCTCTGAGGCTGAAAGAGTGTGATTTGCCAAAGGCCACTCAGTAAGTTTCCATGGCTGAGCAGGGATTCAAACCTTGTCTCTAGAGTCTGCAAGGTTCAATGTTCAAACCACTACACCATGCTGGCTCCAGGCAAACTTACTTAATTACAATCCGTATCGAGTAGAATCCCTTACCAGGCCAATCTAAAATGTATACAATATTTGAGATCTTTGCACTGCTTCATTCTACAAGATGTTACAAAAAGCAGGTATGGAAAAGAAGCGGGGGGTGGGTGGGTGAGGAAGACTTAATCTTACATTCACATAATCCTCATGTTGTCCTCAGATGTCATGGAGTAGAAAAGACTGCATTTAGCAGCGTATTTCACTATCTTGGTGCCACTACAGGAAAGATCCATCCCATGGGAGCGTCCAGTTTGCTCCGTAGATACTAAGATCCAGGGACAACTGGTAGCTCTCATGTCAATGGGATGGTGGCTAGCTTTAAAGGAGTTCCCCTATTTGGGGAATAGAACTCATTTAAAGGCCGGATTAAAATTTGGGGTTGAGTCACTGCCCCACTGACATTGGAGTCACAAGCCACCATTACTGGGACCATTGTGGGTGATATGAAGGAACAAGCAGATTCATATGAGTTGAAGTGATTTTTATTTCAAGACTTTTAGAACTTTCAAGGTCAAACCCCACATTTTGTAATGCATCTGGAAGCAAATTGGTAACACATAGTATGACAGAATATCTGACTCTGATCTCCTAGATACAGTAAAAGCCTCTTTCTGCAACATGTAGGACTAAAAGATTTTTTCTTCTTGAAAAGGCAGGTCTACATGACTTGCATTTCTGAAATAATCATGGCAAAAATGAGTGTATAACAATCAGTGCTCCCTTGGCAAATATAGGGATATGTTTTGAAACACTGAAAAATGAGTGGGTATGAAACAGCTGCCTTAACTGTTCCCCCCCCCCCTTAGATCCAATAATATGTTGGTGTGATTAGATGAATGGGGAAATGATATTTTATTAACAACTAACCTGAAAATTGAATTTTGTCAAATCTGAGACTGGAACAAATGTTCAATATAGAAAATTTTACAGTTGCAGGGAGGTTTCTCAAGCTCCTTTTAAAAAGTAGTCTCATCACTGATTAAGAAGCCACTCCTAAACACAAGTAAATGTTCTGAATGACCACCAATAGGATCATCATCATCATCATCATCATCAGTCTAAAAAGAGTGCTTGGTGAATCAAAAAAATCATTTTTTGTCATGACCGCTCATTTTTTTTTTTTTGAAGGAAACTAGTTTTTTGTGGTTGACAAAGTCTTGACATCTAAATGAGTCTTATAGGTTGGAATTCAAATGGACTTTTCTAAATTCATGTAATCTGAATTTATCAATCAAAAGGTAATTGTCTGCCACAGAGAAGCATTATCTTGTTTAGTAACTACCAGAGCCTTCTGAAAAGTTGTTGACATACAGCCCAAATGAGCTAGATCTTAACATCATTGAAATGATACAGAGAAAAAGCTGCAACTCATTTTCCTAAACAGAATATCTCTGCAAAATCTGTCTTCCACTTTTGTCCTTTTAACCACTCTTTACATCCACTTTTAACTTGATACTTATCATCACTCCAAAGTGTTTTGCATTTCCACAACTACTCCCCCACAACTGTATGTTTATCTGTCCAAAGAGGACTTATTGAGGCATCTAATGAAGTAGATTGAGTCCATGAAAGCTTATGCTAGAAATTTCTTCTTTCTAGTTGGTCTCAAAGGTGATACTGGATTCTTTTATGTCTTTGAATTTTAAAATGCAAGTAAACACATTAGAATATTAAAATGCGGCAGTGATTAAAAATGTAAAAATGTAAAAGCTCCTTCCTGAGTGTCCAGTCAATTGCCCAAAGTCCACCTAAAATAAAAGGCCTGTGCCTGCTGGACAACAAAGAGGGAGCCAAACTAAATTCTGTTGGAAAAGAGTCGGGGTGGTCGGTGCCTTCCATGTCAAAGTGCAGCAAATCCTTTCTGCCATTTATTCCAGATTTTAAGGAACTATCCAAGGTGATGAGCTCTGTCCCCAAAATAGAACTAGCTCCTTGGGCAACTGCTTTCAAATTTAAAATAAACTCCAGAAAGGATTCACTGAACCACTGGCATGGAACCCTTGGGGGTTACATAGCCACAGTATATACAATTCTACAGTTTGTGATTAGGATTATTATTTGGGGATGAATAAAGGCCTCATTTAGTTTCATACCAATGCATTTTAAACTTTATTGTCACAAGCTTTTATTGGAACATTGTTGACAATTGGGTTCCATCATCAATATACAACCTTCTACAATAAACAAGATTCAGTAAAATCACAAATATCATAGCCAGTTTAGTGTGTGTGTTGGTTCAAACAGTGGGTGAACTGCAAAATAAGACAATAGATTTAGGTTGCAATTCTGTTGGCCTGCATCAATATGCCAGTGGCCACAAGCTACTCAGCAGCAGGCAGTGCAGCTTTCTCTGGAGATGGAGGTGGCTTTCTGTACTATCCTCTGGTTGCCACTATGCAGTGCTCCAAAATAGCTTTGTAATGGGCATGGCATCTGTGTAAGGCACCAAGAGGATTCTGTCCTTTGAATGCAATTCTATCAACATCTACTCTGAAAGAAGCCCCAATGACTTTACTGGGTCTTACTTCCAACGAAGTGTTTGTAGGATGGTAGCTTTAATCAACTTTTTCAACTGTACTTTTTGGTTGGTGGCTTAAATCATTACTTAATCATATAAATCAATTAAATAATCAATGATGAATTGAAATTAATTATTTAAATTGCCTTGATGATATCCATCTGCACTTAAATTACCTTTTACTTCCATGCAAAACAGAGAGTCATCATCACTATTTTTTTTTAAAAAGAGAGTCAAACATCTACATTCTTCAGTCCTTCCTACAATACCTACTTTTTCACTTTGTACTGTTGATTGACACTCTATTTTTGTAAGTTACTTGGAAGGAGCAATTTTAAAATGTAACAATTGGTAATCAAGTACAAAGCAATATATTAGTGCTTATCATTATTAATTGTCAGGTGTAATTACTCTTCTAAAGCTTTGCAAAATTATAGCCTTGATAGATCATTCACTCTTTCCATGAATCATACTTGACGGAATAGGATTAGTATTAAGTGTTATACAATTGCATAAATAAAGCTTGTTTGTCAAGGGGAGATCTTTGTCAAAAATACTTTCCTTACTAGGGAAAACCGAACATTTGACTCAAGAGTGAGCACACTGAAAGAAAGAAAATTCACTAGCAATAACTGAAAGTATTGAACAGCATGGAAACCTCAGTTCTTTCGTATGCCTTTGCTAGCACAGCCATGGTGAGGAATGTTCAGAACTGCAATCTAACAGCAGTAGGCTAGGAGGCCCACATACTATTAACCCCTGCTCTAATGTATATATTCCTACCTCATTTCCAAATACTGTCAATTAGCCTCAAGAGAATATATGTGAGCATACTGGTTGTTTCTACTGGGCAACTATCATATTAGCAGGCCCTCATTTCTAGAGGAATTCATACTATACAGCCATATTTCAAACCATAAATGAACAGTACTCTTGAAGTCATAATTGTGTGAATCTCAATTTCACTCTGTATTATGCATGCCCATTCCTGGTTTTCTAATGGACTAGAAACAGGGCCACTGACTAGGCTATTTGATGGGGAACACCTGGAACTCCAGATGTTGCTAGTCTTCAACCCCCATCCTGCCTAATCATTGGTTATATGACCAGGACTATTAAAGAATGATAAAATAGAGCAACTGGATGTTGGATTGCAATTCCCAACAACCTTAGGCCACATAGTCTGTGGTGAGGACTGTTGGGAGCTGAATTCCAAAAACATATGGGAGGTAAAAATCCCCACTTTAATGGAATAGGCTTGTACTCCTTTGTTTAATATCATTTCTTCATTCTGTTCCTCTTTAGCTATTAGGTTTGAGTTTGATTTCATTCTGTGCTGTTTCTGTATTAGATTTTGTCTTTACTCTTTTTCTTGTGTCTCTTTTTACTCTGTGTGTGTAACGGTCATCATATGTCATCATAATGGAGAAGAGCAATGCACATAGTAACATATTAAACCATGCGATTAATGTTAAACCAAACTTTGAACCTAAGTAGTAAAAAAAAAACGCCTTTTGCGCTTATTGGTCTGCAACTGAAATTATTCTATAATTGAGGCAGTGCCTCTGAAGGCTAGCATGTCTCCAAAGTTCATGCAGTTATATGAAGAAAGGAAAATATTGTGGCAATTTTTGGTTTCCTAATACATTTCAAAGGCAGGGGCCAAAATTCAGATTTCTGAACTTGGGTAGGGGTCCACATCAGGTTGTAATGTTACCATGACTTCTGGGGCTCCCTGGGGGACACCCAGATTTGCTCCAAAAATACAAAGATTGGGGCAATTAGCAGAGCACTGCTTAGCAAAGCAGAGGGCAGGGCAACACAGCAAGATCTTGGACCCTATGTCTATGGAGTCAGACCACACAAGAACCAGGCCAACTGTCCAATGACCAGTAGTTTATTCAGCAGAATTGGCAAAATATCCATGGTCATACACACAACAAAGCAGTCATTCACACAAGTGCACAGGGACTAATGAGTTGGAAAGATATGAAGATTGGGAAAAGTGGAGGGAAAAAGAGTGGTTTACACTGCACCTGATCCTATAGTCTTCGGCTTGGGAAGGAGCAAGGCGGCTCAGGGGAGGAAGAATGCTGCGGGGAGTTCTTGACTAGCAGAATGCCGGGGCACTAGTCAAGCATGGGAGTTCTCCAAAGAGAGTCCCAAAAGGGGACTCAATTATAGAGCAAAACATGCCTCGGGGGCAGACCCTTTCTCGGGAAAGAACAATGGCCGAATCATGCAGATGGACCTCATCTTTGTATTTCTTGCTGTTGCAAGTGTTAATTTCATTAGGAGGTCATGTAATCCACCCAAGGTGCCATTGTTGTTAATGGTCCATTGTGTGTATATGTGTGCCTTTTTTTTTTTTTTTTGAGGTTTCCTTCTTGGAGACGTGAATGGGAGAGCATTGGTCTGACCTTGCTAGTAATGCTTTGGTTTTCAACCCAGGTGTCTACATTTCCATCTGGTGAACCTCTGGCTTAATAACTAGGGATAATAAATATTATACTCCCCCAGGACAGGGTCTGCCAGCAGGGGTTACAGTAACAGATCTGAATTAGGCCAACATAAACTTGGATCAAATCAAATGTGGCCACAAATTGACTTGTGTGTCCTTGAAGAGCCTTGTTGGAAAGTGTCTTGCTTCTGTGCTCCAATTTAGAATCAGTCTGCTTTGATTTGGTTTTTAAATCTTAAGATCTGGAAATCCAAAAGTTCATTCCTCCCATTGACTACTTTGGGAAACACAGAAAGATGTGCAGTTGTTAGTAATGTGTGTTCTCTGTTACAGTTGGATTAAACCTAACATCTTAGTAGACCCTTAGCCATCAGTTATGCTTCCCAGATTACAGACAAATAGAGGCAGAGTTTTATCTGCTACTTGCCTTTACATTGTTTTTAAAGTGAAACTGCCAATAACCTGAGTGATTTGCTTCCCCTTCTCTCCTCTGTGCTCTTTTTTACTGGCAATTTCTTTTAAAATAGCATACATCATAGAGGTGTCCTCAAGGCAAAAAGATACAAAGTTTAAGAAGCATAGGTTCAAGAGCTAGGGAATAATGATGCCTGAAAACTAGTCTTTTAGAAACAGTGATAAATGGGGATATATGTGTGTCTTAGGATGGAAAAAAACAAAATGAGAACCAAAATCCTTTCCTCAAAGCACAACTGTTCAAGACTTTGCTGTAAAATATGCCCACAGATTAGAAGTCTACTCTAGAAGTCTGCTTCTTCCAGTGGTAGCTGGTGGTTTCTATGTCTTAGGGGCAGTGAATCTGCTCTGGGTGTTAATTTGAACTATAGCAGAGCTATCCAAAGTGCTGAAACCTATTTCCAAAATAGCATTGATGGCCCTTCTAAAGTTCAGACTAAAATGGGATGTGGGTTTACCACCCCACTGACATGGAAGCCACCAGCTTCCACTGATTTCTTCCCCTCTTGTCTTCTCTCCTGTCTTGGTGATTTCCACCAAGAGAAAAATATTTTAGGCACGACAATATCTATCCTTCCATAGTCCAAAGCTGAATGAAGCATTACTAGGTCCATATCTAGTTCTTGTTTCTGTGGGAAGTCTGCTGGAAACACGCAGACTACTTTTTGAAAAAAAATAATAAAATTTTATTGAATAAAAACAGACAACACTACAAAGCAATACAAAAAAACAAAAATGCACAACAATACACTACAAATAAAAAAAATATATAAGAAAACTACAAATATCAAACTAAACTGCAACTAAATAAAAAAGACTAAAAATAACTAAAAATTGGTTCCTACCCTTGTTGCAAACAGCACCCATTTAATTAAACAGTTACAACTAACTATTGAATCTTTAAATTTATGCTGGGGTAAATACTTGTTGCTAATCACTCTTATCGTCCTAATTATATATCTACAAAATTAAGTGGTTAATAAAAATCCCTTATAATCAATTGTAATCACTTGTTAACATATTTTACATTCTATATTTATCATCATCATCATCATCAGTTTATTGCAATCCACAGATTCAACAGAAAAAATCCCCCTCAAGCATAAGACCAAAAGGGGACAAAACATCCAAGAGGAAAAATCAAAACAGTAAAACAGTTACAGATGACTTTTATCTGGTACACAGTGAGCTCTAATCCTGGCTGCCTCTGTGAGAAATTAGGAACAGCCAGGGTCACCTTTGGGGACTTGTCTTCCAACAAGAACTTCATATAAAATTGATCTGATCTTCCAGAAAATTTACTCAATAATGGAGCAATTATAAATTGACAAGTCTGATTATAGTAGCTATTATATTCTATATTAATACTAATTATCAAACATCAAATAATAACAGCCATCAAATAATGATAGTAATTCTAACAAAATTAATGGTAATGATTCTAACTCAATTATTAAAAATAATTTTTAGGCACTTAGTAATAATCCATTAAAATAACTTATCAGTCACTTATAACATTCATCAGCTAAATTCTTTACTTACTAGCTAACAGAAGTATGTAAGTCATTCTTAACTTATTCTAAGTTCTATATTAATCATTCCTAATTTCCTCTTATTCTATATTAGTTTAAAATAATAACAATAATTAAAAAAACAGTAATATCCCTTGAAGAAAAACATCAATCATCTTCCATGTAGGAAATCTACTATATAAAAGTCAAAGTTTGTCTGTGTCAGGCAGGTGAAGACCTCATACAATTATCTGAGTGAGGTGAGAAGACCTCATGTGATTGGCTGGCTGTGAAGATTCTATGGAATCCTGGGGTTGGCAGTTTAGGGAGGGGCCTTTAGAATTCTCAGCTGGAAAGTTCTTGGGCCTCAGGCTCGTTGCTATGGAGATGAGGCCTACCATCAATAAGGATGCCAGAAACCATTTGGGAGGTATGTGAGAAAAATTAAAGTGACATACACAACATAGCCCATTTCCACATTACACTGTCATTGTGCTATTATTCCACTTTCACCATACTATGGAATCCTGGGATTTGTAGTGTGATAACTGAAGCCGCTGTCAGAGCTGCTGCTGCTGAGCAGCAGCTGTTGGTCCCTGTGGCTCTGGCTGGAGATGAGTCCTGCAGCTCAAGAGCTCCCCCTGCTGCCATGGACCAAGCAGGCATGGACGTCCCTCTACCTGCTCCTTTAGGGCAACAGGGATCCAATTCTGTGCCTGCTCCTTTGGAGCAACAGGGATCCGATTCTGAAGAGGCTCTGGAGCCTGGTTCAATAAGCCCCCAATCAAGGTGGAGACTCAAGAGGGCTGTGCAAAGGGAGGCTTCCTTGGCTAAGTTTAAGGAGTGGTGACCGGACACACCTGTGCCTGGGGCTATATAACTACCTGCCTGGAAGCTTCCCTTTGCTTGTGGCAAACTTCTTACAAGCCCTCCTCTTGCCTGTTCCTTGTTCTCAGCACCTGGTTCCGGATACCTTGAATTGATCTCTGGACTCTTGAACCTTGGCTTTGGAACTCTGACTACGGCTTCGCTTGGCGCTCTGGTAAATGAACTTCCTTGAGTAAGTGTGTGCTTGTCTCCTCCCGGCTGGACTTTGCTGGCTCTCCCGCTCTCTTCTCTGGGCTGGCTCCCTGCCCAGGTCTCTGACCTTGACATGTAGTTTAAGGAGCAGCATTTAAGAATTCTCAGCCAGAGAGGTCTTTCGCCTCAGCAAACTACAAACCCTAGAATTCCACAGGAGGTTGAAAATGGAATAATAGCACTATAACAGTGTAGTGAAGAAATGGCCATAGTTACAAAGTCTTCTCGCTTCACACAGTAGATTGCCTGGATAAGTGTGGAATCTTAAAGTTGAAATTCAAAACACAAAATGCTTGCAGAAAAATGTAAAGCCATTGCACAAATTCATTAGAAAGAAAAAAACAAAAGCCAGTACATCAGTGTCACCAGACAACACATATTGGATTGGGGACTATGAGGAAAATTACAGGTGCTGGAATACGCTGGTTGCTATGGAGATGAGGCCTAGCAGCAAGAAGAAGGACAGTGTGTTCTCTCAGGAACACCATCTCTGAATGCTAACAACTCTGAATAAAGATTGGATTGAGGAATATGAAGAAAAGTTACAGGTACTGGAGTAGGCAAGTTGCTATGGAGACAAGGCCTAGCAGAAAGGAGGAGGACAGTGTATTCCCTCAGGAACTCAAACTGTGCATACAGTTTGCATTGGGAAATATGGGGAAAAGTTACAAGTATTGGAGAAGACAGTTAGATGAGTTCTTAAGAGGAAAATAAAATCCTGGGCAACGCTGGGTAAATACGCTAGTCTACTATATAAAAGTCAAAGTTTGTCTGTTTGTGAGTTTGTCTGTGTCAGGCAGGCAAAGACCTCATATGATCGGCTGTGTGAGGCGAGAAGACCTCATATGATTAGCTGGCTGTGAAGATTCTATGGAATCCTGGGGTTGGCAGCTCAGGGAGATAGCTCAGAGCCAGATAACTCTGAATAGGCTGATTGCTCTGGAGATGAGGCCTAGCAGCAAGAAAGAGGAGGAGGACAGTTTATTTCCTCAGAAACTGAACCTCTGTGTGTTAACAGCTCTGAATACATACTGGATTGAGGAATATGGGGAAAAGTTATAGGTGCAGAAATAGGCCAGTTGCTATGGAGATGAGGCCTAGCAGCAAGGAGGAGGACAGCATATTCTCTCAGGAGCCCAACCTCAGTATTTTAGCAACTCTGAATAAAGATTGGATTGGGGAATAAGGAGAAAAGTTACAGGTACTAGAATCGGTTGGTTGGTATGGGGATGAGGCCTAGCATCCAGGTGAAGGACAGTGTATTCCCTCAGGAACCCAAATTGAATACAGATTGCATTGGGAAGTATGGGGAAAAGTTACAGATATTGGAGAAGACAGTTGGGCAAGTTCTTTAGAGGAAAATAAGATCCTGGGCAACGTCGGGTAAATACTCTAGTCTGCTATATAAAAGTCAAAGTTTGTCTGTTTGTGAGTTTGTCTGTGTTAGGCAGGTGAAGACCTCATATGATTGGCTATGAAGATTCTATGGAATCCTGGGTTGGCAGTTCAGGGAGGGGCCTTTAGAATTCTCAGGCAGAGAGCACAGGCCAGTTACTATGGAGATGAGGCCTAGCAGCAAGAAGGAGGGCAGTGTATTCCCTCAGGAACCCAAACTCTGTATGTTAAAAACTCTGAATACAGATTGGATAAGGGTATATGGGGAAAAGTTATATGTACTGGAAAAGACATATTGGGGAATTAGAGACACAGGATCTCATATCTGTGTATTTCAACCACATCTAACTCCTAAGGTAAGGTAAGGTAATTCCTAAGGTATTTCTAACAAGAATTACCTATGAGAAAATAAAATCCCAGGCAACAGTGGGTATATACGCTAATAACGTATAAAAGCAACACACAAAGTAAAGCTATTAACGCCAGTCACATTTCTCATGTGATAGTAAAAATTCAGAGTTTAAAATTAAGGTTTAAAAAAACCTGTCATCTTGTCGTCGTCATCAAATCACCCTCATTCCCTTCCAAATAATCAGTATTAATAAGTCATTTTTAAAAAAAATACCCAGACTACTTTGATGGGTCTACTTCTGTTTGGACTTGAACTTTGACCAAATTCTTTCCACTTCTCTAACACACACACAGGCATCAAATCCTCTGGGTGGCTTACAAGACTTGTAAATCAATAAAATCTATAAATTAATAGGACTAGAACTGCTAGTCTGTGTCAATGTCAAGACGGCGGCTAAGCAGACACAGAGGCAGAAGCTGGATTTGTATAGCTTTAGTGGTAATAAATCAAAGAGGTTACTTCACCAAATGTCAACGTGAACAAACAGCAAAGTTCCAGGAACAGCAACTGCAAAACAGTGAGGTCAGACTGGAACCAAGAGCTCCCGACGTGAGATGAAGTTTCCAGGTTGGTAGACGGTTGTTGCCCCGTGCCCAACCCCAACAACATCTGATTCAAATACTCAGTCTTAGCCCAGCTGAGGCCGGTCAAATGTCCGTTGGCCCAGCTCACAGCTGGAGCCTCTCAAGAGTTCAGAGCCGATTCATCAAACGCTTCTCCCGCAGTCACTGAGACCTCCGGACCTCCCCCTTCCCCAGTTGCCTCTGGGGGAACGTGGGGAAGGGTCTGCTGCAAACTCTGGACTGGAGTCAGAAACCCTGGCCTCTGCCTCTGGAGTGCAAACGTCTGCTGCAGGTGCGGGTCTGGGCTCTGCGTCAGGGACAGCTGTGGAGTTGCAGGCAGACTCCTTCCTAGGTTCTGAAGGAGACCCCCCTCCAGAAGGCCCCTCCCAGGGACCCACCCCAGGCTCAGAGTCCAAGTCTGAATTGGGAGTGAGATCAGCCTGGCTCATAACAGTCTAGATAAAATTTGGAGGAAATTCCTTAACAAAATGGAATTAATTTAAACTGGAGGAAAATACTTAAGGAGATAGTCAGTTCTCCTTGACTGGATTAATTCATTTAGATTGGGCAGCTAGCTATTAAGGAGACATCTTTAATTACAGAGCCTCCATTCAGCAGGAGGATGTCTTGTGAGAGACTCACAGATTTTACTGAGCCAATAATGTATGAGTTACATAGGGAATATAGGCGAGTTCCTGTTCTCACCAACCATATAATCTTTCCAGTAGCATTGGAAAATGACCAAGGGACAGACAAGAATAAAGTGGAGGTGAAAGATAAATTTTATTGGTGCAAGCACTGTTTCTAGCTCCAGCTAGACTAATTTGTTTGAATCAGTGGGATTTACATATGGGTTGACTCACTGTTCAGCAATTGATTCAATGGGTCCATTCTTGATGGGATGAGTACTTAGATTTAGGGCCTTTCCACACTACATTGTTATTGTGCTATTATTCCACTTTCAACATCCTGTGGAATTCTGAGGTCTGTAGTTTACTGAGGTCAAAGAGCTCTCTGGCTGACAATTCTAAAGGCCCCTCCCTGAACTGCAAACCCCAGGATTCCATAGGATGCTGAAAGTGGAATAATAGCACTATAACAGTATAGCGTGGAAAGGCCCTTAGGCTATTATGCTTAAAGCTTTGTTACAATTGGTAAATACAAGGCCTTTAGGAAAAATTGAGAAATCTTTTCTGCTGAAAGAAACTTTGGTACCGAGTTTTATATTCAGTTGCATTTAATATTCTCTCCATAGTAACTACAGAAATCACAGCCCATATTTCAATGTACTTTTATATAAGTGGGAACTAGGGACATTCTCTTTGGGGGATTAGATTCCATCAGTACCTAAGCGTTCCATAAGGCTATACTCAAGAGACCAATTTTGGGTAGAAAATCATTTAAAATAGTTCATAAAAAAAAATCCCATGTGTCCTCTGAAAGTGTGATTCTGAGAATCTTTCACAATTAGTCCCATGAAGTCACTAAAAAAACCAAACAAACTTCTCTTGAAAAGAATGAATGGCTTTTTAAAAAATGAGATTGTTTTTTCCCTTGCAAAGGGTTTTAAAAGGCGCTCTTTATAATTATTTTTTACAAAGCCTCTAAATTTTATACATGTACATCATTCCTGCCTGTATATACTATGACTGAATTACTAAAAATAGAGGTTTTTATGTATGTAGATTAAAAATGTGTTTATATATGTGAGACAATGGCTTTGCAAGAACACTATATTAATTAGCAGCTAGTGTATTTTGTTAGTACTGTTCAGCACCATGTATGCAAACACATGAACAAAATGTTAGTGACATTCGCTACCAGTTGTAGAGTAGGTATATGTTCATTGTAGAATACAGAAAAAACAATGTAACAGCTTGATTTCTCAAAAACCATAATAGCGGAGGGCCAAGGACAGGACCCAAAGATTGTGCCTTGCATACCCATCAACACTGCACAGTTGAAAACTAGGATACATGAAGCCAAATAATTCCAGAGTGTGGTCAAGATGGCAAAAGTTATTAATGGGAAGAACAGGCAAACTAGAAGGGCTGCAAGCTGTTAGATTTTGCGATTCTGCCCTTTCCTCTCCCTGCAATGAGCTAATTGAGTGAAAATTGCTTTTGCACTTTGAACTAAGCCAGCAGCAACTGAAGTAAACTGTGGACAATGAGGGAAAGTGGGAGCAGGAAAGAGAAGCAGGGACATTTTAAAAGCAGCTGAAAAAGGGGGAATATAGATGAATAATAGGGACCGTCCCTGTCAAATCACAACAGTTGGAGGCCATGTGTCTTGACATGGATGGTAAGCTAGCAGACCACTGTCACATTGCTTCCTCTCATTGCAGTACACAGGTCACAAACCTTGGTGAATCCATATACAGATAAATACTGCTCATGTTAGTGAATGTTCCCATTCTGTTAAAAAACCCTGAATAGCTTTGTTTTGTTTCAAACTGTTGCAGCAACTCACTTTTGTTATAGGAAATGTTCTCTTTGTTCCCACAATGTGTCATCTCTGCAACTACACATGCTTTTGATTGTTTCAAAGTAGGAGTGCTTTGTGGTGTGAATAATCCTGAGTGAGGACCCTGTGGTTTTGCCACCACCCGCGCAGTCTGATGTAATCCTTGTTATTTAGAATAAAAGCTTTCTTTTCTCTGTTTGACTTTTAAATGCTTACTTTTCAATGACTCCTGGACTTTCAAAATTTTGTACGCTATTATCCAAGGCAGATCTATTTGGAACCAGGTTATTGCATTCAGAGGAATTACTCTCAGACATATTTGTATATACATATCTAATCAGAAGTAAGCCACATTGACTTCAGTGGAAGTCATTGCCACCTGCACTCAGAAGGCTGAGATAGCATTTCACAGCCACCCTTGCAAATGGGAACATTCTCCAGCAGCTTCCTAAAAGAAGCCAGATATATTCCTTTTCTTTTGGTTAAAGGGCAATAAATACTGACTCTGATACAAAGTGAAGGTGGGATGGGAGAATTGTTTTAGGGAATCACTGGTGGTGGTTTGTGGGGAGACAAAGTTCCATCAGGTCTGGGTCAGGAATGCCTATGAGAGAAAGGAGGGAGAGAGGGAAGTGCAGAGAAGAATGAGAGAAGTTTACAGTGGGAAGAACCTGGAGGTGCTTGCTAGGACTATGGATAAAAATCTGTGTAAGAAAATCTGCCCCTTTCTGACTGATAAAATAGCTATGAGAATGAGGGGAGGCAGGACTTTGCTTCATGAGGTTAGAACAGCACCAATATAGGAAGAGAACAAAAGGAACAAGGGATCGTGGGAGTGAAAGCACACATTCCAGAAAGAGAGACTGCAGTTGGAACCAGCAGAGTAAGGGTCTTATCACACTACACTGTTATAGCACTATTATTCCATTTTAACTGCCATGGCAATATCTCATGGAACCATTGAAAAATTAATTTAAAACTTAAAATGATGACAAAGAGAAGAGATGTTGAGAAGACCTGGAAGAGCTCCCTTATTGAATGCTGCTCATAGGACTGATGGAGGTGCCTGCTTACATGCACACCAGTACTGGTGTGACAGCACTCAAGTATTCAGGAAGTAGAGGAGAGTGAAAGCTGAGTGTGCTGGGCACGTGCACTGTAGTGATGTGCTTGCAACACATTGTTTAGGGAACGATTCACCACCATTTGCCAAAATAACAAAGCGAGGGATTGGATTTTTCTAAGGGTTAAATAAAGGAAACTCACTCTGCCACTGGTCATAATGTTCAGTTAATTTTACAACTTTTGTCTTGTATCTTGTCTTACACTGTTGATGTATGTGCCTTTTCCCACCATTATTCAATTTTTTTTTTACAAGTACCACTAAATGTCCTGGTTTGTACTCCCGGGGGAATGTATACCTCAGGTGAGGAATCATTCCTTTAATAGATAAAACCAAAGACCAAGATTCTGCATCAGAAGGTATAGTTCATAACTTTATGATGTTGTTACCACCGTGAACTGGCCTGACCTTTGATAACCTTAGATATCGTTTTGATATCACAATTCGGCCCCGCTCTGCCACCAGCCAAGTGTTTGTGAGGCCACTGAACAAGTGCGAAGCTAGGCATGGCTATTCACAGTTGTTTACACCAAAGCAAGCCAGAAACTGCCAGATCTGCTTTAGGGGACCTCCCGAAACAAACACCTTCATTAAAACAAAAAGACCTCTGCCCCAAGAGGGCACCCTGGCGAGCTAAGTGCTTAACTGCCCAAGCTAGCCACATCTACATACTGGCCATACTATTGTCAATTCGGACTCTAACTCAATCATGTAAATTCTGACCTTTCAGAGATATTGTCTCCAGCCCAAAACTCATTGTTTTTGCCCAAGACAAGACTAGCCCATGGTCATTCCTTCCCCTATAAAAATCCCCAGTTCCGAGGACTGCTCGGACTGCTCGGATCTCTTGCTGGAATGCTTGGGCTTCCATCCCGCCTTGCTGCCACTTCGAGCTCCCCTCGACCGCCACGCCGGGTTTCCTTCTCTCCAATAGGCTTGTCAGGACTACGGGAAAGGTGGCGTATCACCCATTCCCCAAAACTCTCTCTTTTCCTTTTCTTATTTAGTAGTGAGGCTGTGTTTTCTTAATTGCTTAATAAATATTATTGCTAGTTTGAACTATTTTGTCTGCTCACTGACCTAACACTGTATACATAGGGTAAAAGATCCCTGCTAAGTTACCCTGCCTCTTGTTAACCAGGAGGGTGCTCCAGCTAATTTCCCCATCTTTGTTTAGTTTGGTTTGGTTGTTTGGGTGCCCCTCCCGGGACCCCCAATTCACAGGGTAACAATGTCATTGCTGTGCCCTTGACAGGACATGCAGCTCTTCTAATGAACTGTGATAATACACACTGCAGAATCTTGCACAGTGTCTTGTTGTGCAATAAGGGTTCCTGTTGCATAACATGTTCATTGAACTCTTGTGCCCATTGAGCAATGGGAGCTGGGGCACAATAGCCATGTTATTGCCTCTGTTTGTGCAGTTGTCCTGGAGACATAGCTCTGTCTCTGCTCCCCTCCTGAGAATCTGAAGGTTATGCAACATCACAGTTCATCTTTACATGATCCTAAGTCATTTTAGCATATCATCAATACCTACAGGATGCCAGACAAAAATTTTTGGAATGAATTTTTGGGAAAAAAAAGACATTCTGCTCACTAGCTTGAAAGTATCTATTCAGCCAGTGCTAAAATTTAGTATGACATATACATGAATTCTGTGAGATCAGAATGTATGGTTGTAAGATCAGTAAATGTATTAGCCTTAGCAGTCTAAGTAAACAGATTTGAATTCCCTTAGGGTTCACTGATGGTTCTGAACACCCAGCATCTTGATGTGCAAATTATATATTCCACATGAGAGTAGAAAGCATCTCATTTTCTTATTTTCCATGTCCTATTTAATTTCGTATTTGACATGGTGCCCAGATGCAACTGGAAACATGACTTCTTTTTTTTGTTAATGAAGAGATTTCTCATAATAGTCTCAGAGTAAAATGTTCTCAGTAATGAACAGTAATGTTGGAATTTTATATTATCTAACTCCGTGCCCCACTTGTCTGGGTAATGAGCCTTTATCTGGATTTTTAGAATTCCTGTCTGCTCTAAAAGCTGTAACATAGAAAACTCTTGCCATAGAGTCATTACCATTAATGGCTCATAGTATATCAATGTATTAATGGTTCATAGTATATGAACTGTGGGCCAGGTAGGATGAGTTCAGCAACCTGAGCAGGGACTGGAAGCAATCCTCTTTCTTGAAGTGTAGTTGTTCTGCTTCAGCAAATTAATATTCCTCTACAGTTTTCATTTCATCAATGAGAGAAACACAGTCCCATGAACTCTAGCCAGCTGTATAAAAACAAGTGGGTTTCTCATGGTGATTTTTAGGTCACAGTCTAGAAGTAAAAGGTTGGAATTTGACTATGGGTTGAATACAATTGCCAATATCCCACATCTCATACATTCATAACTAAGTAACTTCTCCTGGTCTGATCCCCCCAAAACTTAACAACAGCCACATGAAATGACTGAGGTTTGTTCAGCTGCTGATTGGGGTGCAGGAGGATGATGGTTCCAGCTTCCTCCTGCCTGTAAGCGAGGCTGCTGTCCTGTTTCTGAATGTCATGGTCTTACTGGTGGGAGAGCACTGGAAACATCCTCCTCCTAACAATCCAATAAGCAGATGAACAGACCTCCTTTGCTGATGGGACATATGACACCAACATGGTATTACCTGCAGTGGTTACCAATGTGTTGAGGACTCATCCCAAAGCACTGGTAAGCCCTACATGATTTGGAATGCAATTATTGAAAGGATGGCTGACATGAACACCAGTGTGCCAGTACTTTGAGATTAGCTTCAGAGACTCTAATTTGTAAGCCCACTGTTGAGATCAATTAGGACAGAAATTGCAAGCAGTATGATCTCCTTGGTGGTGGCCTCCATAATTCTATTCTAACTGATGTTCATATGGCCTCATCAATACAGGATTTGAATTATTTTTAAAGACTGATTTGTTCCAAGTTGCTTTTTCTTCCTCTTTGCACCCTGATAGGCAGATGAACAGACCTTCTTTGTCTGATGCGGTTGCTTTCTGTTAGGATAAGTTTGGAGGTGGAATTTACATTTGTGGCAATAGTATATAGAGAACTTACAAATCCATAACTGGGTTATGAATTCATAACTGCAATACAGGTTGCCAGCTGTTGTCATACAAGCTAACTTGTGCAGGAGAACTTCTTACTCTCCTCCTTTCTGCCACAGCCCACTCTCCCCCACCCCCATAAGCTGAAGCAGATATGGACCATCTGGGATAAAGGAGCTGGGGTGGGAGAAATTAATGTCACCAGAGCTTTCAGTTTTCCTGGTGGACAGTCAGCTTGGAAACAATCCTAACTCAGTCATACTTTAGTTATACAGAAATCAATGAAGCTGCTAGTCATGATTAATTTTTAATTTCAGTAAGATTAATTTAATCTGGATTCAATGAGATTTTACAATTTTCTTTTTTCCCCTTTATTTGCTCACATATTTCTAGTCCAGTTTTTAAACTCAAACTCTCATGAAGCAGCTTCTGACATATAAAATACAAAATAAACAATCAACCATCAAAAATTTTCCCAAATCACCATGAAATAAACAATTAAAGTTATTAAAGTAAATATCAATATAACAGCTATAACAGTACAAATAACAGCAAATCCAGCAAATGAACATTAAAATAAGATGAAATAGTGACAAAATATTTTATGTTGACTTAAACCAGCACCACTTTAGTATCTTTTAAGAAAATCAACTGGGAAGAGATGGGTCTTTTAACAACAATTTATATCCAGTATTGAGGGGGTTACATGTACATCAGTTAGAACAGAATTCCATAAACATGGGGTCACCTGCAAGAGAATAATACTGCTTGTACTTTCCATCCTAATGGATCTCGACATTGGGTTCACAAGCAGGATCTCTGAGGCCAACCTGAAAGCATTGATGTGTTGATTTCTTTTTTCTTTTTGTATAATTTTTATTGAAAGTTTGTCTTGAAAATAATGCCCCCCACACTTCCATGCTTAAATCTTCCAGCTGAAATTGCTTATCTCCATTCCATTACAGATATAATTTCCATCTTACAGAGAGAAGAACAGTTACATCATTTCTTCTTTGATTTCCTATACAAAGTATATATATTTCTTACCCAATCCAATACTCTTTTCCATTCTTTCTCAAAGTTCCAGATAGATTTATCCTTCAAAGAAAATGCTAACTTTTCCATCTCTATCATATCCAGAACTTTAAACTTCCATTCTTCTATATCAATATGTTTCTTTTCTTTCCAGTATGGTGCATATGTCAACCTTGCCACAGTTATTAGATATAATAATATCTTCTGATGACTTCTTATTTCCCGATGTGTTGATTTCACGTCAGTCATTCTTCAAATAATTTGATTCCAAATCAGGTAGGGCTTATCACTGCTTTGAACTGGGCCCCCAATGCCTTGGTAACCATTGTAACTGACACCATATTGGTATCATGTGCTTCAAGTATGGCTCAAGAGACAAGTATCTTCCTTTTTCTCTCCTCTTTTGTATTAACAATAGTCTGACAGTGGTGCCTGGTAGCTTGTTTGGCAAAGGGATGGTTCATCCCTTCCAGATTTTACAGCATACTTACCTCAGCACCTGGATATCTCATTTAAAGTCTGGCTAAAAGCTAGGGTGGGTTGATGACCTAACTTAATGCTCCTTAAGCTATCTGATGTTGAGGACTAGCAGGACTTCTTTCCTTCAGTGTGTCCGGAACTGTCATCCCATCTGTACAAATTGGCTACAACTGTTTCTTTCTGTCTGGAAAGTGATCATGGATCAACAGGCAAAAGCTTGTGGACTTTGTGATAATGGGGCTTCCCATTATCTAGGCTTATCAAAGGGAGATACTTCCCTCTTCAGGTAAACCAAGGGTTAATGAGGTGTTAGGATTACATCAAGGGTCACAGGGTGAGAGTTGACCAAGCAAAAGGAAAGGGTCAGCATCACAGGTCACAAGGTAAGAGTTGACCAACCAAAAGGAAAAGAGGTGGGCACCTTGGAGATGCTTCCAGATCCTTCCAAGGAGGAAAATATAAAAACTTCTGAGAGGCCATGAGGCCAGAGAGAGAGAGACAGAGAGAAAGAGAGGAGAGCTGGGCCAGTCGAGCTGGCAGGCATGCCGTGTCTCCTGGACCCCCCCTTCTCCTTTAGACCATCTAAGCCTGTAACGTAATTGTGAGTAACTAGAAATAAGTAGTTAGTCGCGTTAGGGATGTTGTTATTTTGGGAATTAGCTGATCTTAAGAATGTATCTGTGCTGTTGTATCTGTTTTGTAAATTCTTGTAACTAAGTGTACCTGGGAGAGGGGAGTCTCCCAAGTGTATATTGTTTATTTGCATGCTTTGATTAAAACACTTCTATAAACCTCCGTTTCTCTCCATTTCCACGCCAGATTTGGCACACGCTACATAGGACCTCTCTCACTCAGGGAAGGGGGGAGGTGGAAGATCCCTACGCTCAGAGATTGGGCAGGGTCCCTCCTGTTCTGTCCAAATAATTCATAGTTCAGGGGGGTGGTGGCAGCATACCTGATAGAGTTGGGGAGATTGCCAGTCGTTCCAAGCGTGGGAATCAGCTTTGGGAGGCTGGCAAGAACCCTAGTAAAACGCTGGGAGGGAATTTCCAGTCTTGCAAGGCTGGAACTCAACTTAAGAGACTGGAAATAAACCTTCAGTGTCACAGACTTGAGCACTGGTGCATGGACCATTGCTTTGAGTAACATTGATCTCACTAACTCAGAGGCTTGCAGTTGTCATGGCATAAGGGAAAGCTTGAGAACTCTTTTAGTGTCATTTATGAAAATGCTTTTTGCTTTGCTGTGTTCTGTATGAAGTGAAAGCAAAGAAAATCCTTATTTCTAGTATATACAGGGACACAACAGGGCATTGAACTGTTGTGTCTTCCAGTGTTAGGACTGTAAACCAGGTGAAATATATCCAGACTAGTATGTGGCTATTTTTTTGTGTGTGCTCTCATTTCCTTTTTCATTTCAAAACATTTGTTGTTGTTGTTGTGTGTCTTCAAGTTGTTTCCAATTTATGGCTACCTTATCATGGGGTTTTCTGGGGCTGAGAGTGTGTGGTATGCCCAAGGTCACCAATGGGTTTCCATGGTTGAGTGGGGAATTGAACTCTGGTTTCCAGGGTCGTAGTCCAATGCTCAAACTGCTACCCTGGTGGCTTTCTACCCTCCCCTCCCACCTCTACTCTAATCCATTTGTGCTAAATTTCTCCATCCATTCATGTTCTGGAAAGATTTTTGTAAGTCAAAATACTGAGAAGTATCTGCAGATATATTTAGAGGTCAGTGTTCTTAGCAAATATGGTAACCTCTTCCCCCATTATTATGCCTGTTTCTCATCCATAGAACTGAAGGTGAATCAGAAAGACATTACAGAGGCAAAAGTGTATCACTGATAGTCAGTTCTGTCTCGTAGCTGTTGTCTGGCAAGGCACTCACATTATCTGGAAGGGGATCTTCCATGCATTTTTTCCCATGCTGTTTGAAAGGCAGCCACTTTTTTTGAGCAGGGTCGAGTTCTTCTCACGGTTATCAGAAAAAGCTAGGATACCAGGAGAAAGTGGCAGTTATTTATCCTCAGTCACCAAACAAGGTCACTGGTACGTTTAAACAGGTTGCTATATTGAGTACATTTTAAAAGGATTTAAACTTAATGTAATTTACACAGGATTTGACAAGAACAGAGGGATAAACTTAGAACGAACTTATTGTATTTGTTCCTATTTTTTTCTTGATACATCACATTACATGTCTCCTATCTCGGGTAATTTTATTGCTTTTTCTCTCCAGGGGCAATTGCAATGTGATTTTTTGGGATAATGTTTTTGTCCATGGATCTGATTTGTCTTTTCTGCAACTCCATCTTCCTATGGTTTCATATTGCTATGTTTTCAGGTTGGAAGTCTTTTTCTTCTAAAGCAATTTTAAATGCATTTAGCCATTGGAATCTTCCCAGCACAGGTTCCTTGCTTCATTTGACTCCACAAATATTTATCTCACTCATCTTTTCAATGACCTCTTCTTAGCTAGAGGTCTTCAAAATGTTTGACTCTGCTGATAGGTCATGTCTCCCACTATAATAGCTTGTTTCCTTTTAAACTGTGAATGTTGGTGCTGGGTGTTCAAGTCTCTATGCCTCGCTAAGCACGGTCAACTTGACAAGTCTTCCATTCTTGTACAGTTCTTTCCTGCTCTGCTATCAAGCCATGCAATCATACTGTGACATACTCTTCATTTTTTCCAAGCAGGGAGAAGTTCCAGTGCAGGATTATAGAATTTAAAACAGGGTATCCTCTTCTCATAGAGCGAGGCTGTCTGTAATATTTGCTTTCTTTACATATACGTAACAAACACAAACAACGACATTTCTCAAACCACACATGCTAATCCTGCATTAATTTTTTTTAAAATTTATTTTTATTAAAATGGGAAAAGAGACTTACAAATACATAGTGATATGTTTCCATACATTTTACATGCATTTGCACAAATGACCTTTCATTACTTTAACAGTGATTCTCTTTACTACACTGATCAGCAATGTCACTTCTGTAAATATCTTACATATCTCATTAAATGATTACAATTAGTAACCCAATTAAGTAAAAATAAGATTACAATACATCTTCTATCAGTATCAACAAACATTTCTGACTTTTCTATCCTCCTGCATCTACTCCACAAAAGTGTTGGTTGCTTCCTTATCTGCTGTTTCCTTCACTCTAGATAAATAGTGCATATCTCTCTCTTTCTCGCTCTCAAAAAATCCACAAGGAAATTATTTAATTTCCCAATACAAGTCCCACAATCCCTTTCTGTGCCTGCCTATACGATAAATGATGTTCAGTGTAAGTATAACTCCAATCTACTATATAAAAGTCAATATTTGTGAGTTTGTGAGTTTGTCTGTTTGTCTGCATCAGGCAGGTGAAGACCTCATATGATTGACTGTGTGAGGCAAGAAGATCTCATATGATTGGCTGGCTGTGAAGATTCCATGGAATCCTGGGGTTGGCAGTTTAGGGAGGGGCCTTTAGAATTCTCAGCCGAGAGCTCTTGGGCCTCAGGCTGGTTGCTATGGTGATCAGGCCTACCAGCACGAAGGATGCCACAAAACATTTGAAAAGCATGTGAGAAAAATTAAAGTGACATATGCAACATAGTTACAAGGCCTTCTTGCCTCACACAATAGATTGTATGGGTTCCATATGTGAGGAATCTTAAAGTTGAAATTCAAAACAAAAATGCTTCCAGAAAAATGTAAAGCCATTGCACAAATTCAACAGAAAGCAAAAAAATCAACGTCACCAGAGAACACAGATTGGACTGAGGACTATGAGGGAAAGTTACAGGTACTGGAATTGGCTGGTTGCTATGGAGACAATGCCTAGCAGCAAGGAGGAGGACAGTGTATTCACTCAGGAACCCAAACTGTGAATGTAAATAACTCTGAATACAGATTGCATTGGGAAATACGGAGAAAAGTTACAGGTACTAGAGAAGAAAGTTGCATGAGTTCTTAAGAGGAAAATAAAATCCTGAGCAACGCCGGCTAAATACACTAGTAAAGGCTAAATCTTAAATTCTGTCTTTTATCTTTAACTTAACACTATTTCAATTGTCAAATTACAAAATTACACCATTTTCTTTCCAAAATTGTAGTACTACTCTCCAGTCTTCATTTGACTGGTTCAGTGTTTCTGATTATGACTTCGAAAGTTTATCCATGTCCATCATATCATATTATCTTATAATTTTATCAGCCATTCAGTTGTTGTTGGATTTATATTTTGTTTCCACTTTTGTGCATATGTCAAACTGGCTGCCATTATCATATATAGCAGGATCTTCCTTTGTGCCTCCTTTATCTAATGAATATTCCTGATCATGTTTAATAAATATATTTAAGGCATCATTGGAAATTTAACTTTTAGGATTTCGGAGATCTTCCCATGAATTCCTTTCCAAAAATTAGTCGCATGCTTACATGTCCACCATAGGTGGAAAAAAGTTTCTTTTTGGTCGCATTTCCAGCATTTCTATTTTTAGTCATTTTTGCTATTTGAGATGGAGGTAAATACCATCTGTATAACATTTTGTAGAAATTCTCCTTTAGACATATAGGTGTCGTATATTTTTGGGTAACATTCCAAGACTTTAACCATTCTTCTCTTTTTGAGAATCCTGCATTACGTTTTGAAAAAAAAATGCAACTGTATTCCAAACCTGCTTCAGTTGCAGGCAACTCATAGCGCTCTCTGTCTTCAAAATGCAGGCTGGCAAAACTATTCCAGGTGCTCTGGACTACAACTCCTATCTGCTGAAACCAGCATGGCTAATGGTCAAGGGTAATGAGAGATGTCATCCAAAACATCCAGAGGGCTCCACATTAGGAAAAGCTAAGAAAGAATATGAAATCAATAGTTTGCAGCATTTATAAGGACCTGGAAATTGCAGTGTTTGTTACACACGATGTTTGGCTGCTTTTTCCATATTTACCATATTTGCCGGTGTATAAGATGCAGTGGTGTATAAGCTGTATCCCATTTATACATCAGCAAATACTATTTGCTGATATATAAGACACACTGGTGTAAAAGACGCCCCATTTTCAAACAGTGGTTTTTTTGGGAAAAAGTGAGTTTTATATGCCAGCACATAGGGTAAATACTTTATAAAGTGAAGAGGAAGCTCATGCACTAGTAAAGGGCAATCTCAATGCCTGCATTTTAGAGTTTGTTGCAGTAACATTGCATGAGTTCCTACTTTGCATAACCAGTGAAAACAGGGCTAGCAGTAAGACAAAATGGTAATTTAACCATGGTTAGATTGGCATGGGAAGGACAACTGGGAATCTTGGAGAGTAGATGGAACAGAATTTGGTCATTTATCTTATTTAAACTTATATTGTGAAAATATGTTGATGGTAAGCCATAGGTAGTACCTGACCCCTAGCAGACTAAATAGGTTCAATAGTCACATACCTCCACTATGTTGGAGATAATACAAAGGAAGGGGCTTCTTCATACACTCATTGCTTCTGGAGTGCATGTGGCCCCTGGACCCTAGTTTTGTGGTTCCTGAATCCCCTTAACAGTCCTCAATAGCCCCCAAACCCCATTTTCTAAAAAAACCCAACAACCCTCCACAAATGTGTGAAAACATGTAAAAAATTACTCTCTTCCTCAAGATGAGGTCTAACCAAAGCAGAGTAGAGTGGTACCAGTACCTCCCTCGATCTAGACACCATGCTCCTATTGATGCTGTCAAAAACCCGCCAGAGGCATTCTTGCCATCAGTAGAAAAAACTCACAGCCGAAACTAGGCAGCAGTCTAACACTCTTTATTGTGGGCAGTAAATCAAGCTAAGGCAATTAAGTCACAGCGAAGCGAGCCATCTCTAACAGAGCAGACAAAAAAGGAACAAGAGCACAGCCTGTTCAGAAGCCGTGTTTTAAGTATACATGTTCAATAACAAGGAGCCTTTCAAACCATAACATATGAACACAGCTGCATGTTCCAGAC